>OU426975.1:1200000-2400000 GCA_911387765.1 Pyrgus malvae
ATAGGCCGCAAATCTTTCAATTCGTTCACTGTGTTACTCTTTGGGATAGGCCTGACAATCGCTTTCTTCCAGCAAGACGGAACTATACCGTTTGCAAGACACTTATTTACTATCCAAGTAATAATAGGCGCAGTTTCGTCCAATGTTAGTCTGATCATATCAATGTTCATATTATCGTGTCCTGCAGCTTTCGTCTTAATATTGCCTATTATTTTCCTAATTTCATTTTCAGTCGTCGGCTTTAACTCTAAGGAAATACCCTGCGAAAACTTCCTACCATCATTTACGTTATTTTGTAATTGCATGTTGCCGCACGATGGTATGTCCAAGAAATGGCTATTAATTTCGGATCGGTCGGATTTTTTTTGAGCTGAACTGTGTTTTTTAAATTATGCCACAAAACCGCAGGCTTTTCGAGGTTTTTATTTATAAAGTAATTAAAATAGGCTTTTCGCTCTCTTTCTGTGGTTGCAGTTACAAGATTCTTAAGGCTTCGATAATAATCTTTTGACGCATCTTTTTTATCTTTTTGTGCTTTTATAATATTGAATAATCTTATGCCCTCTAACAGAGGCTTTCGATCTCCCTCCATCCTACGCATATTGCTGCTCACCGGGCTTACTCCTGCTCGACCTGAGCGTCCATTGCCTCGGCTCGCTCCTGCCCGACCTGAGCGTCCTTCAGCCCTCTAACCTGGGCTCATTCCTGCTCGACCAGAGCATCCTTTGGCGCTCAGACCTGGGCTCATTCCTGCTCGACCTGAGCGTCACTTGGCTCTTAGGCCTGGGCTTACGTGTGCTTACCTTAGCCCTGATCGTACCTCCAATCCTAGGTAGTCTTTCTCGGGGGTATTCGTCCATAATATTATTATCTGCAAAATTACACATTTGAGTACATATTCCATTTTAATCACAATAAAAGTTAACAAAAATGAAAAGTGATTTGAGTACATATTCTATTTAAAATCGACTTTAGAATCGAAAAGTAAAAAGAGAACAAATTAATATAGTATTGAATTATCCAAAGCTAAAGAAAAACATTACCAGACTTCTATATGTCTATAATCAGACAATGGAATGTATTTTTCTCGAAAATGACATCATCGTAATTATCATCACCATTATCGTTGTCTTTATCATTATCACCATCAACACCATCATTTTTTCATGTTAAGCACCCCTAGGTGCAGTACAGCACCCACCACAAAAAATAATTGAGGATATGCAAATCTGTAAGCCATCATTTCTTAAACACTAAGTTTTAACCTTACCTTCATTGTATATCGAAGTCTCATGCTTGTATGTATAGATATCTGAATAAATTTACGACAAAATTTACGTTACCAATAGAACCGCAAGACAAATACGAAAACATGATATTGGCACCCCCCTTGTAGATTGAAATTATGTAAAAAAAATACAGTGTTACCGAATTCACGAAACATTCAAATTTTTGCCTTACAATCATTTTAGGTCCTAGTTGGCATTGTGGCACAGTGGATACGTTTTCCTAGAATATATAGCGATTGCTGCCTGTAAAATTACATCAATTTACATGTAGATAAGGTAGAATAAGTGGAAAGTGTACATACTCGTATCATTTCAGCATTTTTTTGTATCCTTATTATCGCAAAACAAAAAAAAATATGAATTATGAATTATAAGCATCAAATAAGGTATCAGTTTTCATTCATATTTACAAAGGTCAATGTCAAATTTCAATTAATATGTGGATTATGTCGATGCAATACTAAATATAACATGAGAACCTCATCCTTTTTGTTGATGTTGGTAAAATAAGGTAGATCAACTCAAGCCATTGTATATTCATTTATCTTATAAAAAAAATAAAAAAAAAGTGGGTACCAACTTCCTGTAAGGGCAATAAATTTAAAAGAAAAGTCACATTTATAAAAGCCTTCATCAAAACTAGTTGTTCACATCTAGTGTACCACAGCTGTAAAAAGATATCATTAATCATGCATCTTATTAATCTAAAACAATATATAAATCTTTAACGCACTAAACATATACGTAACATCTATTCTCAGGTCTTCAAATATTTATATCTAAGTCTTTACACCACGGCGGTGTTTCCGATCCAGAGAAAAGAAATTAAGTTGATTTCATAAATTACGTATTTTAGTTCTTTAAATAAGTATCTGCGTTTTTCCATAAATTATTCATATTTTGATAAAAAAATAAAACTTCACTTTGAAGTGGGTTGATAAGTATACTGCAAATTTATTACAATAAAAGTTAATAAAACATGTGGTTGTAAAATAATTGACGTTCACCCCTAAGCGTTCACCGGTTCGATATTCCAGCAAATTCAAGAAACTTCAATATATCAGAGTATTTACAGAATTGGCCGTTGTGGACGTGAAAGAAAACAGTAAATTCTCTTATAATCCCACTTCTGAACTGTTGGCTCACAGCTCAGAATGCGGGTTTTTGTTAAATAAAAGATAAAACACTTTACAATTGCACGTATATTTCGTAGTTATGCAGTATACAAATCACATATGTAAATATTTCAAGAACGAATAAACCACCAACAGAACAAAAATGGAGTACTTACATATTAACAATCAACTTAACTATTATTCCTTCAATCCTTTACTTGTTTCACTTATTATTTTGTCTACGCGTTAACACTTTTTACTCTTTACTAATGCTTTTCCTTAGCCACGTCTCGATCCCTCAGTGCTTCCAACACGAATGCTGGCAGCTTGGTCGGAGAAAATAACGACAATTCATGTGACCGGAAGTTGGCTATGATTAACTGACGTGTCGGAAACGGAACAATGGAATTACCGCTACTAAAAATATCATAATAATACGGAATTAGCTAATACAATATTCTTCATAAATAAATAAAAGCTAACAATTAGCATTTCTGTATGAAAGTTTATTTAGCATTGACGACCCGCGTGGCGCAATAGTTACCATGCCGGACTGCTGAGGGGTCCCGGGTTCGACCAGGGCTAAACAGAAATTTGAATGATGAGTTTAAATTTCTGTTCGTCAGTCAGTCAGCGGGTCGTCGCAAAAAAATCATACTAAAGCAATAAAGTAACTATTTATAAGTTTATAGTATTGTTAGGAATCAACGTCGGTAGTTGAATAAAAAATGTGACGATGTAGGGGAAAACGCCCATCAAAGCTCCTAAGGAGCGATAATTATTAGTGTTGTAGGGGCAGTTACTCTGCCCGTTTTTTTTTCGTCCTTTTTTTTATTTTATGTCCCACTGCTGGGCACAGGTCTCTGCCCGTTTGCGTACTGAAATTCTGTATTTGTGCTTACCTATAATTTATAGTTGTAGTTGTATAAGGAAATGTTAATTAGAAACTTCAAATCGTTCGAATAGACTTTGTGAATTAAATAATATTCCGCTTCTGGTTTTTCATTTCTAAAAGTATAATAACATTAGGTTGGTAATCACTTCATATTTTAGTTTGACGGGAAATCTGAAAGGGCATGTAGTGCTCTTATTTTATTTTCATTTTCTCGGTGTATTTTTGAGTTATATCGGATAAAGTTGATGGCGTTTTGTTCGATATAGGTTAATGACAGTGCACGAGTGTTGACACTCACGCACATATACACACACTCACTTATACACATAGGCACACACACTTAAACACACACACACACACACACACACACAATACTTGCGCCCGCTCGTCTCATTCACGCGCACCCGCTTACTTTCTTTTTTATGAGGTGCACGCCGAGGATTTAAACCCGGCATCTCCCGCGTCGGAGACCGCAGTCATTACCACTCGGCCATCACTGCTGTTGCATTAGAATCTTAATAATAAAAAGAAATCCATTGAGAATATAGAAAGTAATTTCACCAAGACTGTCTTATGCATACTTATTACTTAGTAATTAAAATACATCCTCAGAAATTAGTTCAAATCCCTTAGGTAATAGTTTCCATTCAAGTTACAGTGTAAAAAGAATGTCACTGATGCCCATTGACAATCTTTTTGAGTCCCACTGCTGGACACGGGTCTCTCCCCATTATTGGGAAGGCCAGGACCTTACTTCACCACGCTGCTCCAATGCGGGTTGGTTGGCCATTGACAATCTATATCTGACCTTAAATCATGATCTATCTATCCATGTATCATGGCAGCCTTTTAAAACCCACTGCTGGACCTGTACATATGTCTCCCCTTATGTTTCCCTCTGTATCCTTTATCGTTTCAATTTAATTTAACGGATTCTTAAAACTTTAAAATAAACTTGAAATTTAAAATTTAAATTAAGTTATAACTGTAATTAATTTAGTAAATAAATAACTGTAGGTTAATTTAGTGATTATTGGATGCCTGAATAAGGTAGACTGTTTAAATACTATTGTTAGACGCAAACACCTATTTTTTTGTAATCAGTCATCAATAAACGTTTTTCATTTCATTTCATTTCATTTCATTTTGAATCCAGCGGTTTTCCGCTATCTTCTTCAGGTCGTCAGTCCACCTGGTTGGAGGGCGGCCTGTGCTTGCCGAGACGTGGTCGCCATTCGAGGACCTTTCTTCCCCATCGGCTGTGTCTTCTTAACTATATGGCCTGCCCATTGCCGCTTTAGCTAGCAGATTTTGAGATCTACGTCGGTAACTTCGTTCGTCTACGGATTTCATCGTTACGGATTCTGTCGCGTAGTGAAATACCAAGCATAGCCCTCTCCATCGCTCGCTGAGCGACCTTGAGCTTATGGAAAAGGCTAACGACCATGTCTCAGCGTCGTATTTCATCACTGGCAACACACACTGCTCGAAACTTTAGACTTCAGGCCTTGATGTATGCTGGACGAGAAGACACTATTCTATTTGGCTGCAACCCTTTTTGCGTCCCACTGCTGGGCACGGGTCTTATTATTGGGGAGGCCTGGAGCTTATTCCACCACGCTGCTCCAATGCGGGTTGGTGGAGATTCTATTCCATTTAATTGAATAGAAAAATTTTAATTCTCATGTGGTCAGGACAAATGTGAACGTAATAGATATTCGAGTTTATGAAAAACCAAACTGGTTTTTCTCAGTTCTGGTTGCAGGCAACAGTGCGGTGCAGGAAACGCAGGGCGGAGAAAGTGCCGCGTGCAGTGCGTAGTGAGGCGCTGATGTCGATAAAATTAAAAACAAATTGTCACACTTTTGTAGGAAGCGTAGTGTGCGGATGTACAAACGGTTATTGCGGGGCGTAGATAAAAAAATATCGATAAAATCCATACTAATATTTACAAAGACAAAGACAAAGACAAAGACAAAGAACTTTATTTGCACAAATATGGGTGTTTACAAAAGTTGTTAATACATATTTAGTACGCCATATTTACCTTCATGAGGTATACAAATATTACAAAGATAAAAGAAAAAAACTTAATAATAACACAATTTATAAAAATGTACATTATTATCATATCAATTTTATTTTTATTTGATCCCATATTGCGCATTTTGAAAATTAAATTTTTTAAATTTTATTTCTTCAAGTATGTATTTATTTAGTTGTTTGTTTATTGAATTATTTATTCATATTTATTTGTACTTCGGATCGAATCCGATCGTCGGCTTTGGGTACCCATATTGCAGGGTTTTTGTACACTAAGAGGAAAAAAAGCCGGCGGAAAAAAAACCTCCCAGGTTTTTATGGAATTCCTTTATGCCGTTTTGTCGTTTAAGAAATCAGTGACTGAGTAATACGCCTTTTTCAGTAAATAAGTTTTAAGTTCTTTTTTAAACTCGTTGCCCGTTTTGATTTTGAGGAATTCCGGTAGACCGTTATATATTTTTGGTCCCATGCAAAATACACTATTATGGTATTGTTTCGTTTTAGAAGCAATTGAACATAATTTATTAGGATGCCTTTTTGATTTAAGGGTTTCATATTTAGCTATTTCATTTTTGACCATTAAAGAGATTTCGTAAATATATAAAGAAGGAAAAGTCAATATTTTTAAATTTTGAAAGTGTGGCCTACAAGTATCCGTTTCCTTTAGCTGACATATGGCTCGAATGCACTTTTTTTGGGCCTTAAATATGGTTTGTATTCCCGTCGCGTTACCCCAAAATATTATTCCGTATCTTAATGTGGCACCAACGTACGCATGGTATGCGTCCAGAACCGCCGTTTTGCTTACAACTTTTGTTAATTTATATAAAGCAAAAGAAAACTTATTTAACTGTTTACAGACGTGCTCTTTATGTGACTGCCATGTTAGTTTGCTATCTATGTATAGTCCTAAAAATTTTGTTGTTTCTATTTCTGATATCAACTTTCCTTTATAGTCAATATTTATTGTTTGCCCGTATGATACTCTGTTTTTAAATGACATTATATTTGTCTTATCGAGATTAATTTTAAGATTATTACTGTCTAACCAATCTATTAGGGATTCAAGAGCATTATTTATACTTCTTTCGAAAGAGTCTGTGTTTTCTTTTGTAAATATTACTGTACTATCGTCAGCAAATAGTATCATCGGTTGTTTTATGACTTTAGGAAAATCATTTATATAAATTAAAAAGAGTAAAGGGCCTAAAATACTTCATTAATATTATACATTTGAAAGTATCTCTGTTTGTCTGCTACGCTTCCCGCTTAAACTAATGAACTGATAATTTTAATGAAATAAAAAAAATAACTTTAATTAAATTTAGAACACAGATAGAGTGGACTTTGGGAAAGGATATAAGATGGCGAAGCCGCTGGCGGAAGACTAGTAAATAATTAAAATAAACATTATTCATATTTTTACAGGAAGTTCAATTCGAAGCCGTCTAACATTAAGCGCTTATATCGATAAAAATAAATAATTTTGGGGAAATATTTTTAATTATTTTTAATGGCTTTCTTAAAGTGTACGATTCCCGGTGAGGCAGAAATTTGAATTAAAATTTCAGTTCTAATTTCTGTTCTCGGTCTGGGTGTTTGTGTTTCTGTCTCTCTGTGTGTCTATCGTACCCACGACACAGGGTATATCTACCCTTCCTGGGGCTATGAGTGTGAAGCGTTATTTATTTACTGTGCTGACTATGCAAATCCATAAAATACCGTTCATTAAGAGGTTGTAAAGAAACGCACAGTGAATTATTAATTATTTCATTTTTCAATTCCATTTCAAAAAAATAATTTATTTGATTTTGAATAATTTTATCTAAAACCACTAAATAATTTTCACTAAGAGTAGGTATATAAATAAGCCCTACAGTGAATAAAATAAATTGCAATACACAAATAAATAGCACCTCTTACATACTAAAAAAAATATTTCTAAACTTTTTTTGTTTAATAACCTAGACGTTATACAATGTTGCACAAAATGTATCCCCAAATAATAAAATATCATCCAACAGATTTTTTCTCTGTTTTATCGACGCAGCCCATCACTAGCCAACCGGTTCGAGTTATGAACGAGCATGTAGGCGGGTTACATCACTGCTCACCGTAACCGTGCCATCGCTGATATTACTAAAACTTATTAGGAAATGCGTTAGGAAATTATTTGCTAATCGACGTTAACAAGTGCTTTTGTTGCGACCCTTTTAGCTGCCCACTGTTGGGCACGGGTCCGGTTCTCATCATAGGCAGGCCTTGATTATATTCTATCACGCTGCTCTAACTGGCTCGCTCTGCGTGTTCTACCGACTTTACTATGGTGAGTGCTCCGAGGAACTTTTCAAACTAATGCCTACATCACCATTCCATGATTATACCACCAGACGAAGGTTAAAGTTCCACCGGCACCATCTGGACTCGTGACGGTCCTCCACAGTCCGCTTTGCACGCTCCTTTTTACCACGGACGTGTAGGTTATGGGACAACCTTCCAGCTGAGGCATTCCCAGTGGACTATAACATGGGGTTCTTCAAGAAAGCTGTAAAAAAGCTCTCCTCCAAAGCCGGCAATGCTCGGGTTGCTCCCCTGGGGTTGCCCGTGTCCATAGTACCTTAGGCAATGAATAATTGTGGATGGAAAAGTCGAAAGCAGAAAATTTGACTTAGGAACTTTGTTTGGACTAGTTAGGAGATAAACATACTAAAAGTCCTTACCCCTCCGAGGTCCGCTCGAGGGGGGGGAGGGGAAAGAAGGTCCCGTTTTTTGGTTTTTTGCTTACATCTCGAAAACGGTGCATCGTACGCAATTTTGTTGTACTACATAATGGAAACTGATAAAATTCTCTACAACTTTGGTTCTTACACTTTTTATCTATCTCCAATCGTTGCCTAGCTATGAGCTCTAAAAAACGGCCGATTTTCAAAAATGTGTTAAATTCTCTGTAGCACATTGTAAAATTTGCCAAAATCATTTGTTATTGCTCACTCATACTATTAAAAACACTCACAGCTACACACTATTAAAAAATAACATAAGCTGGTGGGAGTACCTCCACGTGGTGAAGGCGGAAACAGTTTACATTTAAACTGGCTAAAACTCCCAAAAATATCAATAAAGATTTCAAGAAAGACTTGAAGTCAGTGAAGGTTCACGCATCTTGTCGAAAAGAATACACGAGACCCGACAGCATTAAAGCTGATCTGAGAAAATGTGTTCTATCCGCTGGGCCTTCCGGAACTCATACTTGAGGTCATCAAAGCCGAAATTTGACTTCAACACTCGATGCCTTTTTGTGCATGCGAATTCAAAGGTGAAAAGAAAAAACGTGTTGAAAAGCGACAGACAGTATACTCTGTTACAAATCTAGCCTTTAAAGACTCGTGCATTGAGGCTGGGCATGCAAGACGAGATGATTGGGGCGAAGAAGTAGTAGTTAATAATTGATCTGGTTGCAGTGGAAGCCTTATACCACGATGAATGCCGCAAATCGTTTTTCTGGCCATTGTACAAAACCCAGATTTACTCAGACCACTCAGACGAAACTGCACAATACATAACTAAAGCCATGAATGAAATTTACAAGCACATGGAGACTAACACTGACTGTCAGTTCTCCATTATAGAATTACGGGCTGCAGTATCAGGGCAAGTGCCAAATGACAAAACGATCAAAAAGGCATCGAGTGTTGAAGTCAAATTTCGGCTTTGATGACCTCAAAGTATGAGTTTCGGTAGGCCCAGCGGATAGAACACATTTTCTCAGACCAGCTTTAATGCTGTCGGGTCTCGTGTATTCTTTTCGACAAGATGCGTGAACCCTCACTGACTTCCAAGTCTTTCTTGAAATCTTTATTGATATTTTTGTGAGTTTTAGCCAGTTTAAATGTAAACTGTTTCCGCCTTCACCACGTGGAGGTACTCCCAGCTTATGTTATTTTTTAATAGTTAGTTTTTACTGTTGCTGTGAGTATTTTTAATAGTGTGGGTGAGCAATAACAAATGATTTTGGCAAATTTTACAATGTGCTACAGAGAATTTAACACATTTTTGAAAATCGGCCGTTTTTTAGAGCTCATAGCTAGGCAACGATTGGAGATAGATAAAAAGTGTAAGAACCAAAGTTGTAGAGAATTTTATCAGTTTCCATTATGTAGTGCAACAAAATTGCATACGATGCACCGTTTTCGAGATGTAAGCAAAAAACCAAAAAACGGGACCTTCTTTCCCCTCCCCCCCCTCGAGCGGACCTCGGAGGGGTAAGGACTTTTAGTATGTTTATCTCCTAACTAGTCCAAACAAAGTTCCTAAGTCAAATTTTCTGCTTTCAACTTTTCCATCCACATCCTTTTTTGAGCATTCATTGACCAAACTATAGGCAACGGTGATCGCTTAACACCACGCGGCCCGTCTGCCTTTTTGTTCGGTATACATATATATAAAAAAAACTGGTACTGTACTACTGACTCTATTTGTAGGAATTTATTTAGACAGTTGTATTTTCTTTTTTAACACGCTTTTATTAACTTGACCTGTATGTATGTATGTATGTATGTAACGGAATCTTTTAACTTCATTTTCACTTACTTCTAGGAGTCAGATTAACTTGAAAATTTGCACAGGGGTCAAGGGCGGATGACAATACAATAATCTCATAAGTTCATATTAAAATCCTAACTAGGACCATCAGGATAAAAAAATATACGAGGGGCGGCTGATAAGTTCGTGGCCTAAGGTACTTAATAAAACAAATATAAAGTTTTATTTTTTTAACAAACGTGTTAACTTGAAAATTTGCTCAGTTGACCCCTGGGCTGACGACAATGCAATAATATGAGAATAAAAATCCAACTAAAAAATTAAAAATAAATTATGTACTTAGTTTAAAAAACTAAAAAACACGCTTTTGTGAAAATACGAACTAAAAAGAAAAAAAATAAGAAGAAAATGTATTTTACTGTAAAAAAAAAGCGTGGGGTGGTTTTTAAGATACTATTGACACCATGCACCCCACGCTTTTTTTACAGTAAAATACATTTTATTTTTATTTTTTTCTTTTTAGTTCGTATTTTCACAAAAGCATGTTTTTTTAGTTTTTTAAACTACATAATTTGTTAAATAATGAAATTGACTTCTTGAAATTATTATTTTGAATGTGTGTACAGACTCATTATGATCGTTCAAATTCAATTAACGCATTAGGCAACCCTGTTATTTAGTTGATAAGTTTTTTATAAAAAAAAACCTAACTCTTTTTTTCACTTCGCCGTAATCTGGTAAAAAGATTAAAAGGTTAAAGGTAAGTGCTACTCTCACATCGCTAAAGTAGGACAAAACCGTATCAATCTATTAGCTTATTGGATCCTCGTGTGCGCCCTCGATATTCGCCTGTGTGTCGCGCATTCTCCATGCATCAACTTATGGTAGAGTTTTGGCGGGAAGTCGAAAAAGACATATTGTGCTCTTGTTTTATTTTCATTTTCTTGGTGTATTTTTGAGTTATATCGGATAAAGTTGATGGCATTTTGTTTGATATAGGTTACTCAGACTACAGGAGTGTTTGTGAAATAGAATAACAGTGCTAAAATATGTTTTTTCTGCTTGCCTCCAAAATTCCATCGGACACGTTCTAGTAAAGTAGCCATCGCTTTACTTGAATGTTGGACTGACTAGACTGACTGATTACTGACGACTTACTTACTGACTTTGTTATTACTTCGTCCAGTTTCATTGAAACTGGCAAAAAATTGATGCAAAAATTATACTTGACGCTGGCAGTATACACAGAGTTTGTGATGCCATATTTGAAAAAAAAAACTTATGGTAAATCACTTCGACTCTTCACACTTATTGTAGGTGGTAGAACGATTACGGTTCGCCCGGGGAAGTACCACCGCTGCACCCACTTCTGCCGTGAACCAATCCTATTGTGTTTCGGTGGAAAGGTGAAGTTGCTGGTCACACTTACATGAGGCGACCACCAGCCGGAGTAGCAGCGCAACTGCATACGACCTCAGACAAGACTTGCCTATGCTTGCTTGAGGTTGTATGTAGATGTCCATGGCCTGCAGCGACCACTTAACACCACGTGGCCTGCATGCTCGTCTGCTGCTCCATTCAAATAAAAAATAATAAAAAAACGCCGTTGTTGTTGTAGTTTGCGATGTTCAGTAATAATTTGGGTTCTGTACCTATGAGTTTCAATACGCTTTTATTATCTTGACCTAGGATTGCCATCTCTGTTTGTCAACCAGGACAAGACTCATAAAAACCCCGGATTTTAGAGCCCAGAACCCGGACATGTCAACAGCGGGGAGACGGTGAATTTAGCGTAAATACGTCTGTTGATCGCGGCGTACGGTCACAGTGCGTGTGTCGCGGGTGGCCCAAGACTTTATTTTTTTTAAACCCGGACTACAAACGAATCCCTGTCCGGACGCTCCCCGGATGCCCTCTAATCTAGGCCAAATCCGGGAAAACCCGGACGGATAGCAACCCTAGCTTGACCTATGTATATTATCTGTTTATGTACCGGAATCTCTAAGCTTCATTTCCATTTGCAAGATGTCCGCGGCGTGTGGACATTTTCTTGCTTGAAAACATTCGACAACCGGTTGGCCACTAATAGCATAGGAGCAACGAGGTGGAGTAAGCTCCAGGCCTTCCCAACAATGGCGGTGCCCAGCAGTGGGACGTAAAAAGGGTTGCAGCCATATAAGTAGGTATGTTACCTAAATAGAATAAAAGTCTAACGTGAATTATTTTATCACAGTACATTGCAGAAGTACTGTAATTAATAATACGCAGAGTTAGAGACAGAAAATGTGGAAGCCTTGAATATGTGCTTTAAAACAGTTTTGCAAGTAAATTACAATAATTGTACTGCTAACATAAAGAGGGCGTTGTGGTCGGAATCCGTGAAAAGGAGGAAAGTGCCTTGCCAAGTTGATTTGTGAAATTACCGCGAATACACATCAAGTGTTGAAATCACTGCGTTCCACTTACTGTTGCACTAGACTAGAGGGCAAAGCGTACGATAGAAAGAAAGAAAGAAAAAATATTAATTTCATTTTCCCAATCTATCCATCTAGCCCAAACGGGCACATAAAGGCGAAGACCGGAAAAATGAAATTTATTAAGCGAATATTTTGTATTCCTAATATGAAATAGTGGTAAAAGCCACGGTCTTCTACGCGACCGATCCCGGGTTCAAATCCTCGGCGCGCACCTCTGACAAAGAAATTTGTAATGTGCGCATTTATCGCTGCTCCACGGTGATCTACGGTATCGTGATATTTAATTAATTACGATGTTCTCCATCGCCGTGCATGCCTGAGAGAAATTCATAATTTCTCGAAAGCATGACGTCCACAAATCCGCACTTGGCCAGCGTGGTGGACTATGGCCTAAATCCCCTTTCACTTATGAGAGGAGACCTGTGCCCAGCAGTGGGACATAAAAAAAAGGTTGAAAAAAAATGAAATAAATATTTTTTCTTTCTTTCTCTTTAAAAAAACAAATTTCTTTGTCGGAGGTACGCACCTAGGATTTGAACCAGGCACATATCTCCGTGTCGAAGACCGTGGTCTTTACCGTTCAACCATCCATGCACAGTGATACTATATGATCTAAAATAGCCAAAAGTATGTCACTAAAGTAAAGACTAGGTCATCATATGAGTGGTGCGTTTGTGTGTGTGAGAAATGCTAACACCTGCGTGCTTCATTGCACGTGTATGTACCTACATACCTCGTTACGTTTAATTGCGTAACCAATAAATTAAAACGGCGTCAAACTGTCTGTTAGTTTATGTCTGAATGAAATGAATGTACGATTGGTTATTGACCCCATGGACAGCCCCTTGGAACGGTAACCAGGTTTTCCATATTCTTTTTTCTAGTCAGAGTATTCGACACCTTCACCAATGGGGTTGACGTACCCTAGGCTGATACAGCCCGAGCCCCTTAATTCAAATAAAAAAAAATCGACACCTTCACCAATGGCGACACGGAGAATTCGACGATCTACGCTCCGTCTTACTTCAGGGATAGGTAACTGTAGGCAACTCCGAGGTAAGACTAGCTAGCTCGAACTTAGGTGAAACCGAAGGTGCCGTTTTTTTTTGTATCGGGGAGGAAACCTTCAAAAGGTACCCGGCACCTTGGGAGAGGATACCGGGTGATGTGGGATTTGACCGATCTAAAACTCCCTAAGGACTCCGAGATCTCCAGTGGAACGCACCGGTGTCCTCCACGCGCGGCGCCCTGGAACGGGCCCATCTTTGGGAGAGCGGATGTGCTCTCCTGCACTTTCCGATGCTTATGACGGCATGCGGCCACGCACATACCGCCCTCCTTCCCGGGGCTGCTGGCTGGACGGATTGAGTCTCACCGCCCACAACCCGGCCCCTTTAGTCGCCTCTTACGATCAGGCAGGGGATGCCGTAGCTCTATTCTTAATCCCGAAGCTACAGGGACTTGCCAACTGCACCTTAACACAATAAAATTTCTTCACGACAATAATTTCCATTTTTGCAGAGATATAACATCCCGGGTACAATCAAATTTTATAACAAAATCAATTGTAGTCACCAATCATCAACCCATTTTTGGGGCAATCGTTATGATAATGTCAATCAAGGTTCCCAGGTTTACTTCCCGCAAGGCAAAAAATAACAGTTACTCGTCCAGAATACCGCAGTGCCTGAAGTCGAAAGTTTTCGAGCAGTGTGTGTTGCCAGTGATGACCTACGGCGCTGAGACGTGGTCTTTTACAGTTAGCCTTTTCCACAGGCTCAAGGTCGCTCAGCGAGCGATGGAGAGGGCTATGCTTGGTATTTCTCTTCGCGACAGAATCCGTAACGATGAAATCCGTAGACGAACGAAGGTTACATAGCTCTCAAAATCTGCAAGCTGAAGTGGCAATGGGCAGGCCACATAGTTAGGAGGACTGACAACCGGTGGGGAAGAAAGGTCCTCGAATGGCGACCACGTCTCGGCAAAAGGAGCACAGGCCGCCCTCCAACCAGGTGGACTGACGACCTGAAGAAGATAGCGGGAAACCGCTGGATTCAGAGGGCGCAGGACCGGACGGAGTGGCGAACATTAGGGGAGGCCTATGTCCAGCAGTGGACTCTAAAAGGCTGATGGATTGGATTGGATGGGATTAATTTCAACCTCTGCGCGTTTGTATTTATGACTCTGCATAGCATTATTTATCTTTTTTTAACTTTTGTTTACAACTAAGTTGAACTCAGGTTCTTGGTGTTCGAAACATTACCTCCTCACAAAAGGTCATTGATCTTTATCATCTTATTAAAATACATTTTAAAATAAAACATTTAATGTTACGACACAACAGGTTGCGTACGACCGACTTGCATAGATTTTCACTTTCATTTGTTTGAATAATTTGTAAAAACGGACGCATTATTGGGGTCAGGCAACCGGACCTTAAGTTATGTATAATCTGTTGTTTCATAATACAAGGCTACTTATGGTGGTTGAACCGGTTTAGTGGTGTAAAATGCCGATTTTCGCGGCTAAGCTGAAGAAGCGCGGTCGAAAGATGGGTGAGTGCTGATGGCAATGTCGCTTCTGTGTCAGAGACCACGTTAGGTCAACCAGATTTTTGTCGACATAGACCGTATACGAAATTTTGCCGATTGCGCTGATTTAGCTCATTTGACACATGAGATTTTGCAGTTCAAAAAGCTGCCATTCAGCAAGCGAAATTTGTTGCCATTATTTATAGATAGCTTTGTTTATTGTCGCAACATAAAAAAATATATTATTTACTAGTCTTCCGCCAGCGGCTTCGCCCGCGTGGACCCGTTTTATAAGTTCCCGTAGGATAAAAACCATCCTACGTCCTTTCCCATGGTTCACTCTATATGTGTTCCAAATTTCATTAAAATTGGTTCAGTGGTTTAAGCGAGCGAGCTGAAGAAAAGAGCGACGTAGAGTTTTTCTCCGTCTGCTCTTTTCTTCAGCTCAGCATTCCCCAAGCGCACCCAGAGCAGACAGAACAAAAAAATAACGTTCACTAAGAGTTTGTAAAGGAACCGTACAGTGAATAAAGAATATTTCATTTCAGACACACAGACAGACAGAGTTACTTTTGAATTTATAATATTAAGTAGGGATAGCCTAACTGACTTACTGCAAGATACAAAACGACAACTTTTCCCGAACGAATGTACAACAGCTATAGTCTAAAGATAATACATAATATATATCGAGGTACCTACTTATCTCTATATAGACGTTAAAAACTGGTATAACTAAGTAGAAGAAGGTGACTGACTGACTGACTTACTGACCCACTGATCAGTAAGATCAGTAAAATCAAGTTAACTTAGAAGCAAGTTTAGTTAAGTTAGAACGAAAAACGAGTCAGAGGTGCGCGCCGAGGATTTGAACCCGGGATCGGTCGCGTCGATGACCGCGGTTTCTTACCACTCGGCCATCGCTGCCTAACCCATCGGCAATCACCCTTAACCCTTTCAGCACGAGCTTAAACAAGCGTGCGCTCCGCGAAAAAAAATTTTTTTATTAGCAAAAGTTTTGTTTTACGGAACGAAACCGACACGCATCGAGCGTTCGTCTAGTGACGTTTTGACATTAATTTCGTGAACTCGTCGCGACCAGTGTGCTACGAGTCAGGGCCGGAGGAAGATGGCTGCGATTTTTGGCGCGAACTCGCGGGAACGTAGGTACCAAAACAGTGTATTATTCAGAATGATTATGGCTAAAACGCATTATTACATTAAAGCTGATATATCAAACTACTTAGTAAATTAAAAATATTACTCATATTCGAATATTATCATAGGATTTTTCCAACTTGAATAACAAGACGCACGATCGTAGCAGTCCGGTGTTAAGTCACATAATTTGGGAAAAAATGTCACGTTCGTGCGTATTGTTTTTTAGGTATAATAACAAAAATATTAGTTTCAATATAGAGTTTTCCCTTTTCACATGCGCTCCTTTATCCTATGAGGCTATTATAAGTATATTAGCTGACGGAAATGACTCGGATATTGAAGATATTCTTGACGACAACTACCTGATGCAAGATTCAGACGTGGAGGAGGGCTTAGCAGATGAAATTGAAGATACACCCGAATCTGCTCATGCCGAGAGTCCCAATATTAGTCAGTCCTCCGTGCCAGTAAGTTCATCTAGTACTGTTCCTAGTCGAAGAGGCCAAACGAGAGGTAGAATTTGGAAACAATTAACGTATTCAGATAAAGATCACAATTATCAAACCCATCTATTCCACCCCATTAGGAAGCCAATTGAGTATTTCGAAGATTGTTTTGCCGATGATTTCTATAAACTAGGAGCCGGTTGTACCTATAATTATCACATGAGGAAGACTGGAAACGTTTTAAATGCCACAGCTGATGAAATCAAGAAATTTCTCTTTCTCTTTGGAGTACATTTATACATGGGAGTATTTCATTTTCCGCATTTATTCCTATACTGGCGTCAAAGTACTAGATTGGTTGTCATTGCTGATGTATTAACACGTGATCGCTTTGTGATATTACGAAGCGCTCTTCACTTTGTACCTGAAGATTACGCTACATCTGCAGAGGATAGAGGGAACCCTCTATGGAAGGTACAACCTGTATTAAATCAAGTTAAACGAGCATGTCGCAAATTGGAAAGGGTACCTTCTACTTATTCTATAGATGAGCAGATGATACCATTCACTGGTAGATGTGCTTTACGCCAGACTGTAAGAAACAAACCACGCCCGGTTGGTTTAAAAAAATTGTTTTGACTACCAGAGATGGATTGATGCTGGATTTCGAGATCTATTTAGGAGCGAGGACTGCTTTTACAGAACGAGATTTGGGTGTGGGTGCATCAGTAATTTTACAGTTAGCTCAATCTGTTCCATCAAATAGTTGTCTTTATTTCGATAGGTTTTTTACTAGTGTTCCCCTTCTGGAACGATTGCAGCAATTGGGGTTACATGGAATGGGGACAATAGTGATGAATCATAAAATCATAAGATTGATATTTAATGTTTATTTTATAAGTAAAATGTTATATATAAATGTCTTTTTACTGTAAGTGATTTACAAATTTTAGAAAGGAGAAGAGATGATCTCATTTTTGTTGTCTTTAAGAGTTTAAAATAACTGTTAATACGACATTTAACACGACTGGGCTGTAAATATAAAAACTGATTACTTCTTGTCATCTGTATATAAAAATAAATAAAAAATGTAAATTATATGTGTTTTAATTGCACAATCCTACAATTTTCCCTAAACACGCACTATCGTGCGGGTGGTGTCTGAACACCCAAGACGCACGATCGTGCGGGTACTTTTCTGGAAAAAGTAAAAGTACGAAATTTTTATTTTTATTTACCTGGCCCTATTGGTGTCCCAATATTAGAAAAAAGTCATTGGAATAAGAATTTTCGGAATTTTTTTCTCTCGTGCTGAAAGGGTTAACAAACCTCAACTAATTACATTAGTTCTGTTCTGACAAAGAAATTTGTAATGTGCGCATTTATCGCTGCTCCACTGTGATGGAAAATATAATTGATTACGATCTTCTCCATCGCCATGAACGCCTGAGAGAAATTCATAATTTCTCGAAAACATGACGTCCACCAATCAGCATTTGGCCAGGTGGAACTATGACCTAAATCCCTCTCACTTGTGAGAAGGAGACCTGTGCCCAAATGTGGGACATAAAAAAGGGTTGAGAAAAAAAGCTATATATCAGCAGATATCGATAAGAGCCCGGTGTACGCGACGGTTTAAGGGGTATTATACAGTGTCCAACGACCTTGAGGATTTCACCTTTGTTCAAGTATAGCGTTTCGACTATGTAAAACGGTCAGTGGCGGATTTACAGTCCTGGCCGCCCTATGCCGTGTAGTATAAGCCGCCCCTATTTCATAAGTGCTTGCCGTGAATAAACAACATACAATACAAAATATGTACCGTCACTGTAAATATGTTTATACGAGCCAGCATACGAGCGTTTATAACTTAAAATGGTGTATTTTTCGCCACTCATGGCCGCCCCTAATAGGTGGCCGCCCTAGGCCCGGGCCTACTTGGTCTTAATGGAAATCCGCCACTGAAAACGGGCATCACGGGGCTGCCTCTTGCGGGCATTAGGTCTAAGAAAGAAGCTCTTTGTATTGTGGTTAGGGCGTTATTAGGATCATCATGGTTTTCCGAAAATATACGACGAAAATATAAACAATAAATTTTTCATAATAATATGTAATTTATGATCAACTTTGATTCTTTATTTTTAATGTTTATGATGTCAGTGACCGATAATATCGCTTTTTAAAATAGAGGGTTACCGGTTTTCTTTGAATTATTAGTTATAATTAAATGAAAAATTTTAAGACAAATCCGCACCAATAATTACTAAGGTGTTTGAAAAATAGATTATGACCGATTTTCAGACCTACCGAATATATGTTTACATATTATATAAAATTTATAACAATCGGTCATGTTGTTTCGAAGTTTTTAACGAAACTATTTTAAAAGTTTTAAATAAATTATAGTATGTCTGAATAAGGTAGAAAGTTTTAATGCTATCGTTCTATATTTTTTCTGTAAGCAGTCCGCAATAATTTTTTTTACTTCAATTTATTTCAATTATCTCCTATATTTTCAACAGGAGTTTTTGGCGGGAAGTCTGAAGGGACAAGTTGTGCTCTTGTTTTATTTTCATTTTCTTGGTGTATTTTTGAGTTATATTGGATAAAGTTGATGGCATTTTGTTCGATATAGGTTAATAACAGTGCACGAGTGTTGTGAATTAAAATAACAGTGCGAAAACATGTTTTTTCTGCTTGCCTCCAAAACTCCATCGGACACGTTCTGGTAAAGTAGCCATCGCTTTACTTGAACATCTGACTGACTAGACTGACTGATACCTGACGACTTACTGGTATTTTCTAAGACTACCAAGTGATGCAAAAATTATACATGACGCTGACAAAGTTTGCGATGCCATTACTAAATAAAATATTTTCAACAAATCTATGCACAAAACATGTCTGACGACTATTTATAAGTAATAGCTGAAAAAAGTAGCACAAGCCACGCGTAGAGCCTAGTTAAACTCGCAAAAACTTATAGCGTGTAATTTTACACGCATGTAGTTAGTACTCGAAGTTGCGTATGATTTGTACACATTCGGGCGTATATTACGGACGGACACGCATCATATTACTCACAATTATATTCACAATAAATCTAATCATTATAATATATCTTGAAATTTTATAAGCAGTATTTTTTTTGCTACAATTACAACAATGTTATATCTCTGTCGCTGGTGCATTAAGGAATAAAAAAATGATAATCTATCCATGAATATCAATTCGATTAAATTCATTTATTTGCTAGAATATAGTGAAACAAAAGAGATCTTAAAAATATTTACCCACTTATTTCTTATGTTCTACTCTGATGGGAGTGAAAAAATATTTATTCCATGCCTAATTAAATTTTTTTGAGCTGGTCGCGATAAAATTGTATTACAACAAAATATGTAAAATATATAAAATGTAGTCTAATTGTTTTATTGCAAGTTTTCGTATCTACAGGACCTACAATGATAGGATAATTATGTTCAAACGTCCTATCTGTGGTAGAAGCAACGATACTTCAAATATCATAGTTCATACTTCGTATATATTATCATAGATCATATCGTGTATATCATCGTGTATATCATAGAGACAATCAGTGTTGTGATGTGTGACTACTCTAAAATTTCCAATGTATACCTACAAAATTAATATTTTCTTGAAGTTTAAGTAAAGTCGATAAACGCGGCAGTCCGGTCCCAAATAACCGCCCGTACGTTACCACACTGTTACAGGACAGGTTACGTGAACGGCGACCAGCAGTGAAAGCTAGACCGCGGCTGACGGTGCGCGTTCGTTCTTCCACAATGACTGTTCAATTTTGAAAAAAATAAATAAATAAAACTTCCTGTAGTGCGGCGTTGGGCTTCCCGATATTTTCTGTAAGTACTTTTTTTATCCCATTTTTTTAGTGTTTTTTTTTATAAGTGATTGTAATTTATTAATGTGTCAGCATCATCAGATGTGACAATATATTTTTGAGTTGATTTAATAAAATAATAATGAAATAAATTGTAAAAATATTTTTTATGGAACCGCTTATAAGCGTATTTTGCGTAACAAGTGTAATGTTAACAACAGAACAACGTTATAACAAAGTTTTTTAACGAGTTTTACTGCTGAATTTTTTTATCTAAAATAAATAATGTAGTTTAAAAAACTAAAAACACGCTTTTGTGAAAATACGAACTAAAAAGTAAAAAAATAAGAAGAAAATGTATTTTACCGTAAAAAAAAGCGTGGGGTGGTTTTTAAGATACTATTGACACTATGCACCCCACGCTTTTTTTACGGTAAAATACATTTTCTTCTTATTTTTTTACTTTTTAGTTCGTATTTTCACAAAAGCGTGTTTTTTAGTTTTTTTAAACTACATTATTTAATTTTAATTTTTATTTGGATTTTTATTCTCATATTATTGCATAGTCATCGGCCCTTGACCCCTGTGCAAATTTTCAAGTTAATCAGACTCCTAGAAGTAAGTGAAAATGAAGTTAAAATATTCCGTTACATACATACATACAGGTCAAGTTAATAAAAGCGTGTTAATAAGATAGAAACAACATAAAAGGTGTTGACGACAATGGTCACTTAGTTTTGAAGCTAATTTGAGTTTACTATTAATAGTTTTTTGTATATTTTAATTAAAACAGCACCTGCCTACCGCAACATCTATTTTCTAAGCAAAATATATTTTTTGTATCTATTTTTTTTAGATAAAATCTTGCATGATCCAGTACTTAGTTTTTAAGACAAATAATAACTCGAATTAATTAAAAAATGGACTTATATACCCAAATTAAACATTTAAGTAACAAGCAAAACAATTAATAAATCTAATAATATTTAACTGCCTTTTAATAAAATTTAACATACGAGAAAATAATAATGCTAAATAATTTATACATATTTTATTATGCTGCATTTTTGTAACCTATCTTCGTGCCAATTTTCACCCGAATCCGTTCAGCATTTCTTGCGTTCTTGCTTAAGGTAAAAACATGCATCTAAACTTTAGGTTTACATCCTTACTTTATAATTTTAGGTCTATATAAACTTCGTTACCGAACCACTATGTTAAATAAGATATTGACTGAACCATTTGACTCCGTTGAAAAGCGCGCAGTCCGAATCGTCAACTACCCAAGATTGACTGACACACAGAATATTGTGGACTGACAGGCTAGAACCGCTCAGCTTGCGAAGAGACATAGGCTTACTATGGTGAGTGATCGGAGGAACTTTTCAAACTGATGCCTAAATCACCATTCCATGAGACCATCCATCAGACGACGACGAAGGTTAAAGTTCCACCGGCACCATCTGGACTCGTGGCGGTCCTCCACAATCCGCTTTGCACGCTCCTTTTTACCACGGACGTGCAGGTTATGGGACAACTTTCCAGCTGAGGCATTCCCAGTGAACTAACTATAACATGGGGATCTTCAAGAAAGCTGTAAAAAAAGCTCTCCTCCAAAGCCGGCAATGCTCGTGTGGCTCCCCTGGGGTTGCCCGTGTCCATAGGTGTGATCGCTTCACAACACGCGGCCCGTCTGCCTTTTTGTTCGTTACTTGTAAAAAAAAACTTGGCTAGTTATCCAACATCTAACTACATACATAAATAAATAACGCTTCTAAATCACACTCCTACTTTATGATTCCTAGTGTGTCGTTGTTTTTAAGGCTTACAAAAACACAAAATTGTATCTATACACGAACAAGAATAACGTGAGAAAAAAAATTAAACTCATTTAAATTTCTATCACGCCGGTAATCGAACTCGGATGAATCGCCTATCCCGTATGGTTACCATTGTGTCATGGGTTGATATTTATCTTCAACCCTTTTTGCGACCCACAGTTAAGCACGGGTCTATCTCCATTATTGGGGAGACCTGGAGCTTACTTCATAATACAAAGAGTATACATAAACCCCCTTATAACGCATTAACAGGAATATAACACGAATTATAGGGACTGTTTAACTTTGTACCCTTACATTAATCGGGAAGAGTACGATATGACGAAATAACCAAACTCCACGAGTGCTGTTTGTACACTGTATCCTATATATCCTATAACGCGAATTCTGTACCCGTATAACACGGAAATTACCCGCTTATAACGCGAATATTTTCTACATTTTATAAAAAAAGAACCTCTCTATAACGCGATTTATAGCTGTGCCCTGTAGAAAAATGTGTTATCCGGGGTCACCCCTACAGCGCAAAATCCTATAACGCGGAACGATCAACCACTGTACTTATGTCTAGGTATTGTGACCACGTTGCTCCAATGCGGGTTGGTGGTAATGCGGATTAGTGGCCAACCCGCTGTCGGATGTTTTAAAACCTATAAGGACTCAGAGAAAGTTTAACGACTGTTAGCTATCGATAATTACCGGGACCGAACGGCTTAACGTGCCCTCAAAAGCATGGAAATCCAGCCGTTCACGCGTGATGCCGTGACTTTAATAACTTTTAGGCTTAACCAGCTAATTTGTTAGTAGGTGGTCGGTAGTGCCTGATCGTAAGAGGCGACTAAAAGGTGGCTTCCGGGATTGCGGATGATGTGGAGTGGGAGCTCGACCCATCCAGCCAGCAGCCCCGGGAAGGTCGGCGGTGCGGGCGTGGCCGCATGCCGTGGTAAGCGCCTCAGGGAGCAGGAGTGCGCATCTGCTCTCCCAAATATGGGCCCGTATGGTGTGCCGCGCTTAGAGGACACCGGTGCGTACCACTGGAGATCCCTAAGTCCTCCAAGCGCAGAGGCAGGCCACCGAGGGGGTTATAGTGCGGTATAGATCCCACATAACCCGGTATCCTCTCCCAAGGTGTCGGGTACCTTTTGAAGGTTTCCCCCTGATACAAAAAAAATGGTCAGACTTACATGAGGCGAGCATCAATCTCCGGAGTAGCAGCGCTATTGCAATCGACCTCAAACAAGACTTACCTATGCTTGCTTGTGGTTGTGTGTAGATGTCCATGGGCTGCAGGCGCTGCAGCGATCACTTAATAACAAGTGGCGTGCATACTCAGCTGATACTCTATTATTTAAATATTATTAAAATAATAGAGTATCGAGAGAGTTAACACCGCCTACAACTGTCTCTGTTTCGCCCAAAGGTATACTGGCAGAGAATTCTTTTAGCATTAAGTCCGCCTTTTATACCTATCTATGTGGTATAATAAAAAAAATAACGCTTCACACGCATAGCCCCACAGTAAGGTATATATACCCTGTGTCGTGGGTACCATGGACACATACAAAGACAGAAACATAAACACCCAGACCGAGAACAGAAATTCAAACTCATCATTCAAATTTCTGTTTGCTGGGAATCGAACCCAGAACCCCTGGATTGGGAGTCCGGCATGGTAACCATTGCACCACTCGGGTCGTCTTAAATAAATAAATATTATTATTTTTAGTCAGTATACAATTTTTTTAAATAATTTAAATAGTAAGAAAATAAACTTAGGCAGGAAATTTGAATTTATTGTAAGAGAAATATACCAAATATTCATAATCTTTGTGCGTATTCGCTTTTTTTGTGCGAATAAAATCTACCATTGTTAACATTTCCAACTCAGACCCAGTTAATGGAAGCAGGTCAATTCCTACTAACAGGATTTAAACAGGAAAGTACATAGTACATATTATTATAGACTAAAGAGTAACACTTTATTGCATTAAGAAGCAATGCGGCATGACACTTTTGAAAATAAGTATTTTAAAATGATCATTGGGATAATGACGCTATGTATAATAAAAAAAAAAACAAAAAAACAAACAAAATGCATGCCTTAAAAAAGTACTTACTAATTTACGCTAGAAAACCAGGATAATGTTAAATTCACTTATTTAAATGATTTTATTGTCTTTTAAATGAATCATAGTCAACTGATATACCGGCTATAGTAATAATAATATAATAATAAATATCTTTTGGACAATTCACACAACACCATCTGATTCCAAACTAAGCAGAGCTTGTACTATGGTAATCAGAAAGCTGATAAACATACTTATATAATTCTAAATACATATTTAAATAGATAAATTAACACCCAAACACAGAACAAATAGTCATGTTCATCACACAAATATTTGTCCTGGGTGGGAATCGAACCCACGACCTCACGCTTCGCAGTCGGCTCATCACCCACTACGCCACGGAGGCTGTCGAACAGTCGACAATAGTGGCGTCACACAATTTTTTTTCATTCAAAATATATGAGGATGTCGCCATTGAGAGCTTAATAAAATCATCTAAATTGATTACGAAGTCAACTACCGTATTCTGTGAAATTGAAATGATAAACTATCGGCCGCCCGCGACTTCGTCCGCGTGGACTTTGGTTAGTCATAGCATGATGTTTTATAGCCCAATAAATGGACCATTCAACACAAAAAGAATTTTTCAATTCGAACCAGTAGTTCCTGTGCTGCATTTTTGTAATCTATCTTCGTGCCAATTTTCATCCGAATCCGTTCAGCCTTTCTTGCGTGGTTAAGCTACAAACATGCCTCTAAACTTTAGGTTTATATACTTACTTTAGAATATTGGCTGCAACCACCGACTTATAAGTATGTGGCTTCAACCCTTTTTTGCGTCCCACTGCTGGGCAACGGATCTCCCATTATTGGGAAGTCCTGGAGCTTACTCCACCATGCCGCTCCAATGCGGGTTGGTGGAGATGCGGGTTAGTGGCCAACCCGCTGTCGGATGTTTTCAAATCGCCAATAAGGCCTCCGACAAGGCTTAACGACTCTTATGTTAGTGACTTGTTAGGCTCGTAGTTATTTAGAAGGCGTCTTTACTGTTTGATGTCTTTATCCAGCAATACACTTTAGCTAGCTATACACCACAGTATCGACAACAACCGGGTGCCTTCAGAAGCATTGCAATGTGCATGAAAATGGCGACGTACAGCGTTTTTTTTTTTCATTTTTAATAATGGCGTCGCAAACTCTGTGCATATTGCCAGCGTCAAGTACAACTTTTGCATAACTTAGTAATGGTAATCGTAGAAAAAATCAGTCAGTCGTCAGGTTTCAGTAAGTTTAGTCAGTCAAATGTGCAAGTAAAGTGATGGCTGCTTTACCAGAACATGTCCGATGGAGTCTTCGAGGCAAGCCGAAAAAACATGTTTTCGCACTGTCATTTTATTTCACAACACTCGTGCACTGTCATTAACCTATATATATCGAGTAAAATGCCATCAACTTTATCCGATATAACTCAAAAATACACTGAGAAAATGAAACTAAAACAAGAACACAACTTGTCCCTTCAGACTTCCCGCCAATACTCCGACGTACAGCGTTTCCGAACGCAGCCATCTGACATGACATCTGTCATCAAGCGATTCGAACTTTTCGCGCCATGTACATTGTTTAGAATAACGACTTTTCACTTGCCGACGAACATGCTCTCTCTGTAACTATTAATACATTGCCATGTAGTGATAACAAAACTACTTATTGTGTACTTATATCGTATTTGTATAATCACAAGTAGTGATTACATTATACGCTACAACCGCAAGTCCGTGTTTCCTTCACCTGTGACGAACCCATCCGTGCCAAGCTCCAACATTGGTGACCCCGATGTGATGTAAACATGTAACCTTCTGATTTTGCCACTAGCGGTCATCCATCTCACACCAACAGTGATCATTTGGCTTAGCTGTGTAGATCGCTTGCGTTCTACACTAGCTGCTGGGCTATGCACGCTGCGATATCGATAAATATAAAAACATGTTAATAGATATAAACAATTCAACGTCTTTTTGAAACGTCCATAAAACTATCGCAACTCGCGATCACCTATTCAATTTCTCACCGCACTCAGCATTGCTCAACTCTAGATCACATGTCTACAAACTGCACTTAATATCATAATTTGTTTTCTTAATATTCTTTACAAATGAAAGTGGTAAACTTTTCGGAGTCAAGGTAACCGCTAGTAACTGACTTGATTGCTCATGTTTCGACATTTTGTGATGAAACTTTCATAATGGCATAGGTGTATGAATTGCTGTGTTTGTTGTCATTGTGGAGAATATGTTATATTTTGTAAGCTTTTAAAAAACGGTTGCGGTATTTAAAAATTAGTTCCAAAAATAATGCAAGCGATGGAGAGAGTTATGCTTGGTTTTTCTCTACGTGACAGAATCCGTAACGATGAAATCTGTAGACGAACGAAGGTTACTGACTTATATACTCGTATGCAGGTGTCTAAATCTACAGGCTGAAGTGGCAATGGGCAGGCCTTATAGTTAAGAGGACTGATCACCATTGGGAAAGAAAAGTTCTCAATTGGGGACCACGACTGGACAAAAGGAGCACAGGCTGTTCTCTAACCAGGTGGACTGAGGAGGAGGACTAAAGAAGACAGCGGGAATCTGCTGGATTCAGAGGGCTTAAGAGAAAACGCGGGTTCAGCCGAATTTGAAAAATAGGTATTTTGGAATAACTATTGCTATCGCGCTGCGCCCTGCGCTATCCGCCGCGTGCGATAGGGACAGATGCAGCTCAGACCGATTATACCTACAAACTTTCTTACTAAATCGAGGTTTCGTATTCTCCTCTTCCCTCCTTCAAAATTGAGTTTATTAAATATATTTTTTCACAAATATCAAGAAATAGAATAAGTCTATACCCCTTTGTTTTTATTTGGTCGTAAAAACCTTTCAAATTTGTTCTGCAGTTGTTGGATTAGGGCTGTATGAAAGAGGCATTTTCTACGATTTTTGATGAGTCATATTCTCTGATCTAATTAGTTGATTGAAAAAAAACAAAATACAGGGGCATAGCTTTAGCAGACTTTGATATTGTTAAAAAAATATTCCTCTAGAAGGATTATCCAGGGAGGAAATAGGAGAATGCGTTTGTATGGGAATACGGCGCTAGCGTTTCCTCTTAAGACTGGACCGTCCCGCTACTGGCATAATGCAAGCGGTTTAAGCAGTTAAGCCAAACACAGAAAGTGTGAGATGGGTGACCAGTGGCGGATCCAGGATTTCAGTTTGGGGGGCGGGGTCTTGATTATAGTTTGGTTTGGGGCAGGTGTGACCTGAATTTGTCGAGCTGAATTGTGCCTGGGGCTGAAGTCAAGATAAGTACGTATTATTAGAGGTTTGTCAAGGGTGAACCCGAATGATTTTGGGTGGCTTGAAAATTTCTCGATAGTAAGACCAGCGCGATGGAGCCTTAATACCTCATTTTTTTAAACGCTACTACTATTAAACCCACACTAGGAATTTCCGTGTCGTGGATACCATACACACAAACACCTTTTTTTTATTGGGGGGGAAACCTTCAAAAGGTACCCGACACTTTGGGAGAGAATGCCGGGTTATGTGGAATTTGACCGCACTAAAACCCCCTCGGTGGTCTGCACAGGCTTGGGGAGGACTCCAGGATCTCCAGTGGAACGCATCCGTGTCGTCCACGCGCTGTGCCCTGGAACAGGCCCATCTTTGGTAGAGCAGATGTGCTCTCCTGCACCTTCCGATGCTTGCGACCGATTCGACTGCGATGCGACCTTCCCAGGGCTGCTGGCTGGACGGATGAAGCTCCCACTCTCACCGCCCACAACCCCGGAAGCCCCCTTCTAGTCGCCTTTTGCGATCAGGCAGGCTAGCCGTAGCCGTAGCTCTATTCTTAAACCCGAAGCTACAGGACGAACACAAACACCTAGGCCGAGAACAGCCTTTGAAACTAATCATTCCAATATTCTATTGAGATATTTGAGAAAGAAAGATTTCGGTACCCAGCAACGGTTCAATAAAAAGGATGGGAAAACTCTTCAACTGGTTTTGTTTTGTTGCAGGTAATAATATTGAGGAAGCTTTAGATCTACGCCAAAGCACTAAGGAACAGACAACATGGCCGAAACAATGGAAAACAACGCGTAAGTTACATACTAACTAATAAAATTAAATAATACATACTAGCGGCCGCCCGCGACATCGTCCGCTTGGATGTTTGTTTGTTTGTTTGAACGCGCTAATCTCAGGAACTACTAGTTTGAATTGAAAAATTCTTATTATGTTGAATATTCCATTTATTGAGGAAGGCTATGTACTCGTAACATCATGCTATGACTAATACCAAGGTCCACGCGGACGAAGTCGCGGGTGGCCGCTAGTCATAGCATGAATATAGCCTAAAGCCTTCCCCAATAAATTGACTAAGTATTCAACACAAAAACAATTTTTCAACTCGAACCAGTATTTCCTGAGGTTAGCGCGTTCAAACAAACAAACAAACTCTTCAGCTTTATATATACATAAGTAATAGCAACTAAAAAAATCTCCATTCGTTTGTATGCCGCTAGAGTGAAAGAGGCGGAAGATCGGTCCACTCACTCGAACGCTATGCCAGCCTCCGCTCGTGAGGATTCCGCGTGACAAGTTTCACAGAATGACTGGCACCGCTCGAGATGAGACGGGAGATCGGTCCGTCTCTCTCTCGTTATACCTGCGATCGCGCTCGTGAGAGGTTTTGGTGTGACACAAGTTTCTGAACATGTCACCCGACTAAAACGATTTTAAAGACGTTATCACGTCAATAATAACTGAGCTTTGCTCGGAACAGTTTATTTTCTTACACTATAAACTCAGTGAGGAACTTTTAAGAAAAGGAATAAAAATAATCGGATTGATGATATCTGGACTCGAACCAAGGTTTTCTGGTTTCGGGAAAGGCTGGCACGGGTGCCTCATCATTATTGGGGAGGCCGGAGACGTCAAGCTTGCTCCTACGCACTGCTTCAATGCGGGTTGGTGGAGATTTGCAATATTTATTTACTTAGATCAGCCAAATTCTGCGTGTTAAGTATGCAAAGTAACGTTTCACACTTATAGCCCCACATAACCTGTGTCGTGGGTACTCATCATTAATTACTTCATTTCATTTCACTCAGTTTCTTTTCACTGCCTTAATCAATTGCTTTATCGCTGCTCCACGGTGATGGGAAATATCGTAATATTTGGTTGATTACGATGTTCTCCATCGCCGGGCATGCCTGAGAGAAATTCATAATTTCTCGAAAGCATGACGTCCATCAATCCGCAGTTGTGAGTAGGAGACCTGTGCCCAGCAGTGGGACAAAAAAAAGGTTGAAAAAAATCAATTGCTTAATCCATATTTCCTTCAACAGAAAGAACCTGGAATACCTGAACAGCAATGACCCGTCGTACCCCAACCTGAACTATGCGGGGTCCAGCGACACCCCAGTAGAATCCATCGCTGACTACTTCAACGGTGCTATCATCTTGGTGACTGGTGGAACCGGCTTCGTGGGGAAAGCCTTGCTGGAGAAGCTCCTCCGAAGCTGCCCTGGCATCGACACCATATATGTGCTGATGAGACCGAAACGAGGACTGTCGGTGGAACAGAGGTATAAGGAACTGCTGAAGAACCAGGTATGTATCCAGAACTTTGTCTGAGCTAATTTACTTACTTACTTACTACGGTGACGCAACGACCCAAAGTGAGTCTTGGCCTCCGACACCAGAAGACACCACACCTCTCGGTCTTGCGTTAACTCTCGCCAGTCGCTAACGCCGAGGCTGAGCAGGTCTTGAGCTACTTGGTCTTTCCAGCGATATTTAGGACGTCCAACCGGTCGTTTCCCGTTTGGTTGTCCCAAATATGCTCTCTTAACGGCCCGATCCTCTTCTAATCTCTCTAAGTGTCCGAGCCACTGAAGCCTTGCTGCTTTGGTCTCTCCGATAATGTTAGGTTCGGACACCAGGTCTTCTATCTCCAAGTTCTTTCTCACTCTCCATCTCCCGTCTTCCGCTTTTATTGGCCCCAGAATCTTCCGCAGGATCTTCCTTTCTGCCACTAACAGTTTATTCTCTTCTTTTAAGGTTAATGTCCAGGCTTCGCATCCATACATTAAAATTGGTCTGATGACGGTTTTGTATATACGAATTTTAGTTCTCCTACGTATTAGCTTGGACACCAGAACTTTGTAAAGAGCTGCTGTACATCTCAAAGCATTTTCATGCTGTACATCTCAAGGCCGTAATCGTCTAGTGGTTAGTACCCTACGTTGTGCTGAGCTAATTTACTAAATTAAATTTTTTTGGCATTTTTTTATGTGTTACGTTGTTTCCGATTCCCGAAGAAACAGAAATTTGAATAACGAATTTAAATTTATGTTCTCAGTCTGGTTGTTTGTGTTTCTGTCTTTACATTTACATGGTACCCACGACACAGGGTATATGTACCTTGCTGTGTATGAGTGTGAATCGTTATTATTAATTTGTGTCAAGGCTTTTTGACTTTCATGTATCCATCAGCATTATAGAATTCACTCGAGAACGTGACTATAAGCGTTTTGCGTTCCTCTGCTGGGCACGGATCTCCCCCTTTATTGGGGTACCCTGGAGCACCATGTTGCTCGAATGCGTGTCGCTGTCGAATATTTTCAGACCACCCACAAGGCCTGTTTTAACCGACAAAAGTTTAATAACTATTATCGAACCAGTGTTACCTTCAGATCCAAAGATCTAGTAGCCTATGGCTGCAACCCTTTTTGCGTCCCACTGCTGGGCACGGGTCTCTCCCCATTATTGGGGAGGCCTGGAGCTTACTCCACCACGCTGCTCCAATGCGGGTTGGTGGAGATGCGGGTTAGTGGCCAGCCCGCTGTCGGATGTTTTCAAACCGCCCATAAGGCCTTCAAACCGCCCATAAGGCCTGTACATGAATTCAAGTAATCAATACTTACATGGTGACTATAATTTTTCTATTTGAAGCAAAGTATTACTGCCATCAGTAATACTTTACTCCATAATAAATATTGTATTTACTCCATCAGCACTAAGTTTGAGAAACCATGTTATTCTACTGTGACATATTCAGGCGTGGTCGCACCCTTCAATTTTGGGAGGGGGAGGACGCCAAGAAATTATGGGGGAAGGGTCACTAAGAATTTTGGGGGAAGAGGTGTCCCAAATTGTCTTGTTTCGCCTTCCATCTACGCAAGACTGATGGATTTTGGGAGGGGGGGGGGTCATGTCCCCTGTGATGCCCCCCCCTCCCCTCCACTGGGACCGTGCCTGTACATATTTATTTATAATTCCTATACGTTTACATAAGCGTACGAGATTGTACAAATCGTTCTACAACTCTGCGAAATACAGCAGGCGTGGAAGAAAACAAGTCTAGGCCCGGATCCCAAGCCAGCACACCATTGTATTAAATGTTCCACATAACACTGACCCACATCTCCGCAGGTCTTCGACCGCATCAGAATGCGCTGGCCGGAGCGTCTCACCAAACTGCACCCCATCACCGGAGATGTCTCTGCCCCGAACCTCGGAGTCAGCGCAGAGCAGAGGGAGTTGTTGGCGAAAGTGACCACGCTGTTCCACTCAGCCGCCACGGTCAGGTTCACGGAGCCCCTGCAAGCTGCGACTGCGTTGAACGTTCAGGGAACTGCTACTCTGTTAAAGTTGGCCACTGATATGCCTTTGCTTAAGGTGAGCTAATCATTCTTTATATGACACTTAGAATAATTACAATTACATTATAGAAACCAAGTTCGCGCCCAAATTGAAGCATGTTGATTGGTGCCATTAATGGCACCAAACGCCGGGGCGCTCCGTAAGAAAGGTTAAATTTTATCACAACACTTTTTAAAATCAAATAAAAGTCTAATAAAATAATTTTTCACAGTGTTTTCAATATTTTGTAGTATTTTATACGAACGGCTGCAACGATTTTGATGAAAATTAATACTGTGGTTTCGGGGGTCATAAATAGATCCAGCTAGGTTTTATTTTTAGAAATTTAAAATTATAAAAAAATATTTTCAGTAATAATCAACTTATATATAAACTGAAAAATACGACTCTTCCTGACATTTATTGCAGAGTATTTCCAGTATTATTCGTAATAATATTGTGTCGTAGAACGCCATCCGCCAATCAAATGTTCAAAGAAATGACAATGTCGATTTGAAAGAGCTCTATAAAAATTAAGTTTATTCAGTTAAAGCTTCCTTAGCCGAATGGTTACATGGGCTGACTGCGGAACTAGAGGTTCAAGTTCAATCCTCAGTCAAAACCATATTGCTTAATATTTTTTTTTTTTTGTGAAATAGTATATTGTGTAGCAAGGGGTGAAACAAGACCATTTCTGACGAGGGCTGTCATCGCCCTGGTCTGAAATCGTCTTTGTTTCATCCCGAGCCACACACTGTATTTTTCATATCACATGTAATGAAACAACGAGTTTTGATTTCTGTAGCCAGTCGAAGTAAGACTATTTAAGACAAATAGCGCAGTAATATCTTTTGACAACGATTTGACGACAGTTGTCAACGCGATTCTGACAGATTTGAAATAAAGACGTAAATAATAAAAAATTAAGGTGCCGGGTAGAAACAACGTTGTTTCTCCCCTAGGGCAGAAACAACGTTGTTTCTGACTGACACATTCGCATTTTTTTGAAATTGTCTTGTTTCGACTGGCAAAACAGAAATTAAACCAAGAATATAAATTGTTTTTATCCGAGCAACGCTCGGTCGTCCAGGTACTGATTACTTAATTGATTACTTTTATGAAATATTTAAGTTTGACATCCTAACCCAGTACCGCCTTCCAGGCGCTGGTCCACGTGTCCACGGCATACAGCAATGCTCCCAGAAGCCACATCGAGGAGCGGGTGTACCCTCCCCCCTACGACCCGGACAGCATCGTCAGATGCACCAAGATGCTACCATCAGCTACTGTCGAAGGCATCTCTGAAAGCTTGCAGGTGAGACAAAGACAAAGATATTTGGATTTATGTTCTATATCACGAGTGGATGTTTTTTTTTTCAATAATGGCATCGCAAACTCTGTGCATACTGCCAGCGTCAAGTATAATTTTTGCATCAATTTTTTGCCAGATTCAATGAAACTGGACGAAGTAATAATAAAGTTAGTAAGTCGTCAGTAATCAGTCAGTCTAGTCAGTCCAATATTCAAGTAAAGCGATGGCTACTTTACTAGAACGTGTCCGATGGAATTTTGGAGGCAAGCAGAAAAAACATATTTTAGCACTGTTATTCTATTTCACAAATACTCGTGCACTGTAATTAACCTATATCAAACAAAATGCCATCAACTTAATCCGATATAACTCAAAAATACACCAAGAAAATGAAAATAAAACAAGAGCACAATATGTCTTTTTCGACTTCCCGCCAAAACTCACTATGGATGTTGTGACGTGAGGTGATGACAACTAATTGTAAGTAGAAGAGTTGTGTGAGTAAGCCTTAGAACATAAAAGGTACTGACTCACCCTTCAGTAGAGACGGCATAGCGCCTCGCTTCGATACATAATTTTACCATAGAATTACAAAGACAGGAACACAAACACCCAGACCGAGAACAGAAATTTAAACTAGTCATTCGCCGTGAATCGAACCCGAGGCCCCTCGATTGGCAGTCCGGCATGGTAACCATTACGCCACGCGGGTCGTCAATAGAAATAGATAGAAAGATTATGGCTCGATACTAGGCTCATGCTGATGTTTTCAAACCGCCCATAAGGCCCCCGAAAAGATCTATAGATAATAACCGGGACCGACATCACGTGCCTTCCGAAGCACGAAAACGCGCCAAAGCCACTAGCGGTCCACCCGTCTACAGGTTTGATTACATTGGCCAACCTGCAGGGGCCGACCCGGCATACATTGCTGGTTATCTGAGTACATTGTAATAAAATACTCAAGATAACCAGCAATGTATGCCAAATCAGACCCTGCAAGTTGGTCAATGTAATCAGCCCTTAACAATCACAGCGCCCTTTGGGCTTAACTGCGTAGATCGTTTGTGTTCTACACCAGCCGCAGGGCCATGATTCATACAAGACTTTTACTTTATTACTATATTTCTACTTTTACTCACAAGGTCGCAATACATGTTCATTGTAGAATGTATAACCCTGATGCCTTGTTTTGGGACGAAACACGTGTTGGTATAATTTGGGTTTATAAGTGGTGTAACATTTTGTGGTCGATTTTTTATTTTATTTAATGTTAATTGTTAATTACAACGGTCTTGTAAAAACCATTTACACTAAAACAGTTTCAAAATACATATAAATTCAAAATTACTTTACATTACATTGGCTGCAACCCTTTTTACGTCTCACTGCTGGGCACGGGTCTCTCCCCATTATTGGGGAGGCCTGGAGCTTACTCCATGCTGCTCCGATACGGGTTGGTGGAGATGCGGGTTAGTGGCCAACCCGCTGTCGGATGTTTTCAAACCGCCCGTATGGCCTCCGACAAGGTTTAACGACTGTTACCTATCGACAACAACCGGGACCGACAGCTTAACGTGCCCACCGAAGCACGGAAACACGCATGAATTTTTTTGCCACTAGCGGTCACTCATCTCACACCCGACCGCGCCCGTTTTGACTTAGTTGCATAGATCGTTTGCGTTATACGCTAACCGCCGGGCCATGACCGCGTAAACATACATAAACTCTTACATTACATTATTAATAAAAAAATCATAAAAATTACAATACATTTTTCATAATACTTAACAATTTAAATGAAATAAAAATAAAAATAAACAATTCATTATAACAATTAAGTATATCAATTTCACTTTATTACAGTTTGTTGCAAACAAAAATAAAAATGTCAAAGGAAGGAAAATAACATAAATTTTTCATTACCTACTTCATTATAACAATTAAATATATTAATTTCATTTTATTACAATTTGTTGCAAACAAAAATAAAAATGTTAATGGAAGGAAAATAAGATAAATTTTTCATTACTTTATATAATAATATATTTACCATTTTATAATATATATACCACCAACCCGCATTGGAGCAGCGTGGTGGAAAAAGTTGCGTGCTGGATTCGAACCGGGACCTCAAGGTCGTATCAACTGGGCTATCACTGATTGTGTAATATTTCAGGAGTATTTCAGTTCTGTTGTTAAATAGAGCATTAAAACACGGAACAGCGGTACCGAATCGAATTATACTTCGCATATTCAATCGCGCGAATTAATACGAGGATGAATTAGAAAGTGATCGGCTTAGGGCCTCTTTCACCACCTTCAAGTAAAGTGACAAGTACGCTAATTTTCGGTTAAAGTCACCCGTAACTTCAATTTCAATTTCACGCTGTTCGAGTAGCACTAATCATATGATAAATTGATTCGTACTCATAGCTTTTACTTGCCAATTAACTTTACTTGGGATGTAACTAATCAACACTTTACTTGGAGATGGTGAACGAGGCTCTTAGCCTATAAAACAAAATCTATACTGATATTGTAATTGCAAAAGTCTGATGTAAGGCGATGGATGTTTATTGCTCAATCATACAAAAATGGCTGAACCGATCGGGATGAAATTTGTCACAGCGATAGATTATAGACTGGAATAGCAAATAAGATTATTTTAAACTCGAAAAACAGTACGTGATTATAATTAGGTATATAAACTTAAATCCATCAAGCGAAGCCGGGCTGCATCACTAAATTCAAACGTTGAGTTTTGGCGGGAAGTCGAAAAACACACTTGTTTTATTTTATTTTCTTAGTGTATTTTTGAGTTATATCGGATAAAATTGATGGCGTGTTGTTCGATACAGGTTAATTACAGTGCACGTTAGTTTCGGAAAAAAGTGGCTGTGACGGACAGACAGAGACATGACGAATCCATAAGGGTTCCATTTTTTGCCATTTGGCTACGGAAAAATTTATGGAAAATATCGATAAGAAATATGAAAATGTAAACCCAGTGAAGTATAAGCATGTTTAATTACCTGTAATGGGCATGATTATAGATTTTTAAATACCTTTCCTTGTTGTAGGTACACGTCTCCTAGTTTTGAAAAAAAAAATTTCAGCAATAAACTCAACTTTTAACGTATATTAATGTATTTTTTGCTATGTAATTTGAATTAAGCGCGACAACGCTCGTAAGTGTCATGGCGTCGGCTTGCTCGTCAAACTTCAAGCAAAACGATGACATTAACTGAGACGTGACGTCATTCCTTTTGATTGGCGTTTCAGGTAACATGGCCGATTGCTGTATTTAATACTTTTATTTTATTAAAAATCTTATTAATTTTAATGTTTATATTAAAACGGGATCATATTTTAGAACTTTTTTAGCATATATTTTTCTGTAAAACCGTTTATTCTCTGATTCTTTAATAGCGTCATCATGCCTATTTACTACAATATACTACATAATTTGATATTTCTCCACAGGGTGACCACCCCAATCCCTACACGCTGACCAAGGCGCTCGCAGAATCAATAGTGTATAGTCACTCGGATTTGCCCGTCTGTATCGTTCGACCATCTATTGGTAAGTTATTATTTTATTTTTATATACAGAATGGTCCAAAAGGTGATGTCCAAAATTTTTTTTGGATTAGGATTAGACTCGGAAATACCCCATTGTATGTTCCACGATTTTTTGTAGTTAACGAGATATGATTATTTTTTCATATTTTTTTATCAAATCGACCTAACTATTAATTTATTTTCTGTGTGAATTAAGCCATTTTTTGTGTCTGTCAGTTGTACTCTCACAGATTAAATACCTAGCTTCCAACTATTAATAAAAGTTTTAAAAAATTTAGATCGAAAATAAATAATTTGGGTTTGAGCGAGTCAGAGTTCAATTTTGAACTTTTAATAAAATAAAATAAAAGTTTTATGACTTCTAAGTAATTTTTATAAAGCCCATAAAGCTCCAACAAGGCCAAGAGCGACCTGTTATCTATTCGTAATAATCGTAACGACGACCCGTGTGGCGCAACGGTTACCATGTCGGACCGATAGTCGGGGGTCCCGGGGTCGATTCCCGGCGAAGTAGTGATTAAAATTAAGAGTCAGTTTCTGTTCTCTGTCTAGGTGTTTGTGTTGATGTCTTTGTAAGTGTCCATGATATCCACGACACAGAGTATATTATTATCTACTACCTACTGGGGGGCTATTAGTGTAACCAGCGACTTACGACGAGGGTTTCCGAAAAATTACATATTTGTTTGTGTTTTACCTATAAAATTCTTTTTCGTATTGGTTTTATTCTTAGAGCATCAAGGTATGACAGGTATGACACCCGTCAGCGTCAGAGTAGTGGCCTTTACGGGCGAACCCTTCGTCCCAACGTCCATGCACAATGTGCCTTCTAGTTATACAACTAGTGTGTCTGAGTGTGTCAGTGTCAGTGTTGACGGTACATAGAAAAATAACAAAAATTGAAATTGACATATTTAGAAATGTATGCGTCTGTAGCGAAGAAAGAATATTTGTGAATGTGTGACAAAATTAAAATGTGTGCGTTCTTCCCCCGCACCAGATTTGCCACAAAAATTATATATCGAAGCGAGGCGCTATGCCGTCTCTACTGTAGGGTGAGTCAGTAACTTTGCCCTAAGGTTTTATTTTAGTCCTTGATCTAAAGATTTCTCTATCTCAACTTAATACATGATATTGACATTGACATTTATATCGATATAGTGGAAAGCATTGTTATAAAAAGTGTAAAAATCTTGTTTTGTTTCAAATGTTATCGGCTTCGGTAGTTGAAGAAAATGACGGAGTAACTGTCACATACAAGTAGAGGGAATTAAGTATTGATAACTAGCCTTCCGCCAGCCCACCCGCTTGGACCCATTTTATATGTTCCCGTAGGATAAAAACTATCCTATGTCCTTTCCCAAGGTCCACTCTATCTGTGTTCCAAATTTCATTAAAATTGGTTCAGTAGTTTAAGACAGACAGACAGAGTTACTTTAGAATTTATAATATACTCGTAAGTAGGGATAATGTATTTCTGCAAATTCACCCTTTTATCTTTTGACTGCACCTAGTTCGCTTAACGTTAGCTAATATGTGAATTATAAAAAAACTTAATACAGTGTGCCTAAACTAAAATGTCATTAGAAGAAGAAAAAAAAATCTACAATCAAAAAAGACAACATTACTTACTTATTTACTGACAAGTGAAATTAAAATCGAAATAAAACGACGTTTATTGAAACATTACCATGAAAATGACTGACAAAGTTGTAAAGAAAAGACAATTCGTGGGAAATACCTGTTAATAACAGTATAATTACGGTGTGAACCGCCATGCTGGTCAGTTTCACAATAAATCGATACGTATGAATATTTAATCGGTTATCGATGGCAGACTGTTTTCTTAGTAATTTTTTATCGAATTGCGTCTAGCGCAACACTTTTGCTATTGACGTATCTGTCTCTTTTCACCCCAAATTCAAAATTAAGGAGGTTCTTTTAATTGTATTTTGTATGGTTATTTATTGATTATTATTATTTATGAATTGGTGAAGCCACAAATTTCCTCCGTCAGTACCGAAACATGTCGGGCATCCCCGATAAATAATGCCGTGAGTAATACCGTAACCCGAGATCCAGGGGGGTAGGGAAGGGTGGGGATTCCCCCCAAAACCAATCAGTTTCACCCTTGACAAACCTCTAATTTCTCCAGACTAAAATCAAGCCGCCAAGTTGGACAGATTTTTTGACCTCCTCCAAAATTTCAGCTCACACCTGCCCCAAACTAAAATATCGACCTTCGGAGTTTGGAGTAGCAGCGCAACTGCATACGACCACAGGCAAGACTTGGCATGCTTGAGGTTGTATGCAGATGTCCATGGGCTGCAACGACCACTTAACACCACGTGGTCTGCATTCTTGTCGGCTTCTCCATTCAAAAAAACAAGAGCCTACAATTCTTCATTGTTTATAAAAAAATATCTTTAAATAAGTATTATGTTTCTTTTCTTTCAGTAACAGCAGCCTTTCAAGAACCATACCCAGGATGGATAGACAATGTTTATGGCGTGACAGGTATGAAAAAAACTTTGCGTTGTGAAAGTAAATTAATTTTATATTTTTGAGAGAAAATAAACAAGTCATTTCCTTCATTCATATTGGCGGCTACCTTTTTTGCATCCCATTCTGGGCACGGGTCTCTCCCCATTAAGGGGGGAAGGCTGGAGCTTACTTTACAACGCTGCTCCTAAGCAAGTTCGTGGAGGTACGGATTTCTGGCCCGCTGTCTGATGTTTTCAAATCGCCAATAAGGTCACCGATAAAGGTTTATATAGCGCCCATTATTCATCGATAACAATCGGGAGCAACGGCCTAACGTACTCTCCAAAGCACGGAAAAGGCTTAAAAATTTTGCCACTATCGGTCACCCATCTTACACCCAACCGCGCCTGTTTGGCTTGGCTGCGTATATTGCTTGCATTTTGAGCTAGCCGCCGGGCCATGCGCGAATTCTATAATATTTTTAGAAGTAGCCTCGTGCAGCAAGATCCATCCAATGTAATACCTATCATTCACAGGTATCATAATGGAGATCTCTCGGGGTACATATCGCTCAGGATATTGCCGAGAGCGATATGTCGTTGATCTGGTACCGGTGGACATGGTGGTAAATTGTTGCATCCTTGCAGCGTGGAGGCAAGGCAGTAAAAAGTGAGTTAAACCCAAATAATTAGATCATGGTTCTAGAACGTTGGCTACTCGCCACTAGATGACACTTTTATAATAATAATTTTATATAAGTGACCATTGTAAAATCACTTATATTTAATTATTCTTATACATGATAGCACTTTTATGATTCTGAACTGAAATGGAAATATTTTATTTGCACAAATATGGGTGAAAAAGGTTTTACAAAATATTTAGAACTCTATGTTTACCCTAGGGTATATAAGGTGTACAAATTTTAATTTATTTTAATAAAATAAAGTGAATTAATTTAAATTTAAATTCTTAAAATGATTATTACAGAAGGCTACATAAGAAACATTCAATTAGATTCAACCGAAGAAGTATTATCTGCGCCCATTTTTGCAATGTAGCAATTCAAATTGTGTTTTGGAGGAATGTGCGGTTGCCAGACTGAAATGAGACAACCATTACATCGGCCTCCAGAGTAGCTAGCAGCACAACTGCATACTTGCCTAAGGAGCCAAGAATTAGGCTTTCTCTAGGATGGATGTTGATGTCCATGGACTACAGCGACCATTTAACATCACGTCGTCTGAATATTTGTTTGCTATTATATTTTATGTAAATAGATAAAAATACGACATGGTTACTTTTATAAACTAATTTATTTTCACAAATACATACATAATAACATATTATTAATAAATATTATTTGCATTTACAGTCCTGGAAGATGTCCTGTGTATAACGTCACGTCCGGCTCTATTAACCCCTTACAGTGGGGTCAATTTACACAACTTTGCCTTAAATGGGCTCGCGAAAATCCTACCAAGTAATTTTATTTTATTAACTACTTTATTATTAACTACTATATTGTTATGTATATTAAATCGTCTAATTCAATATTAGAATTTACTTTTGAGGAGAAACTTCAGTTGTAAGCAGTTTGTATATTATACTTAAGTACTTTATTTTTATATATTTTTTACATTTCAGATACGTAATGTGGTATCCAAACTTCTCCTTCACGGAGTCAAGATTTATGAATACATTCTGGGAGATTTCTTGCCACTTTTTGCCTGCTTTCTTGTACGATTTATTACTACGAGCTCAAGGGAGAAAAGCTATGTAAGATTTAAATTCCTATTAGTACCTCTACTGCCCAATAGATGGCAGTGTGTTATATATAATTTAATTTTTATTAATTTTCAGAATGATGAAATTAGCACGTCGTTTCAAAATGGCAGCTGCAACCGGGGAGTATTTCGCAAATCATGAATGGCAGTTCGGAATATCGGAACTCACGTGTCTACATAATGAAGCTAGCGCTGCGAGTGACTTCGGAGTATTCCCTCATTGGCCATTACAGTTCAACTGGGATTCGTATATCGGCGCTTATATGTTAGGTATCAGGCGATTCATATTGAAGGACAGCGTGGAGTCTTTACCACAAGCAAGAAATAAGTTAAAAAGGTAAAAAATATTGCCCTACGCTTTTTTATTATTCTGCAATTTTTTAATGAGTATTTAGTTTCTTAAAAAATACCTACTTATTTAAAATTATACCAATTTCTTTAACTAATGACATAACGATGGCTTCGCACTCCCATTGATAACAACTGTGATGAACCGTGAACGCGAGTGTAAAGTTATCACGCATTTTTGTTTTGTCTGCAGATTATACTGGGTGCACCGATTGTTTCAAGCAGCAACAGGATACTATATTTTCAGATTTTTGGCGGGACGCCTGCGGTAGATTTTAGTGATATAAGAAAAAATAGGTAAAAATAGGAAAATAACCTCACCGGTGTTAATTTCACTGTAACTGTCGATTTATTATTGTAATTAATATTTGTCATACAGCTTTTAAAAGATGACTTTTACAGCAATAATTTAAAAGGTATTTGTAAAATAGAAGGTTTGCCATAATCACATTTTTTCCAATTTTGTTTTAAAAGTTGAAAATAATTAACCTTAGATTATGCTAACAACAAAAAATCCTAAATTTAAAGCACAGCTACATATTATGTATATTATGATTTTTTAAATCAACTCTTCTCCCTCTAGTCTGAATAAATTATAAGTGTAATACTTTTTGCAGTTTCTTGTAGCTTTAAACCACTGTCATAATATTTTTTTCCTTCAACATTTAAGGCATATTATTTTTAAGGATAAAAACTTAGCTATATAAGAAGAAAAGATACAGTTAAGTATACAAAGGAATATTAAAATAAAAATATTCTTATGTCTTTATACTAGTCTTAATAAAAGTATATCGTTTTTAAACGAGGTATCAATCCGTTGACGTCTAGTATTTTTTTTTTGGTTCTATTACAATTTTGTTGAGAAAATAATTTTGAGACATACAGAATTACATCAAAAACTAGTTTTATAAGTATTTTAGTAAATGCTAAAAATTTACTTAAGTTGAAAATCTTCTAAATGCATTAGATATAAGTAAGTTAGAACATACTGTCAATATATTTTGGGGCGGGCGTAAACTGCTACGACACAGTTAATTTTATTAATTATTGTAGTCGTTTACGAATACCTACTATGTTTTTTGTATCACTAATATTATGTTCAATAAATCTTTGATTACAGCTAAATAAAGGAAGTAAAATTATTTATTTAAAATACCGTTAAAAATACCTTCTTTACTGTTTATGATTCTTATGTTCTTAAAATGCGATACAAATAAAATTGTTATTATGTATTGCCTAAAATGAATATTATTCTCAAAATATTATTTTTAATTATAATAGGACCAATTTTCTTTAATCTGTTTATGATTACTGGATGAGCTGAATTATAATTTAAAGCTAAACAATGAAGAAGGTATTTATAGAATTACTGTAATATATTATTTAAGAAATGTTATTAATAAAGCTTTAAAGAATTCGATCACATTGTAATAAATAGTCCCTTCATAAATATAACATAATTTTAAGATTTCAAAATAGATATACCTAACCTACCTTCTAAAATGTAATGTGGTCAAAGTAAGTATAGGACCGTCTCCATGCCTTTTTATCTTATTTATATATATTTTAATAGTATCTACCATCCTTCACAAAAATGTATAGTTATACAAAATAAAGTTAATTTATTAGTTACATAGTTCTTACTTTGATCGCGTTTTAAGCCTATCAATTTAAAAAATAATTCCTTTCAGATAGTTATTGTTATATCGGTTATTACTTTTATTCTCACCCACTTTATGTTGAAAAATAGTATAAAACCCCAATTGACCCTTTATCAAAATAAAGTAGAAAATTATGATTTTACATTCCCATTTATATACCTACTTGTAGACCTTAAAGTAGTGTAGTCTGGAAAGAAAAAAGAGAAAATATGATTATTGTAAAAATAAAATACTTTTTGTATACATTTTCATTGTTTTATTTTACTGCCTGCTATACATTCCTAAGGTAGAAGTGGTCAGAAAAGTTTATTGAAATATATGTTACCTATACTTTATTATTTTTGCAACAAAATCCTAGATCAAGAGTTAAAAATATGGATAATGTGCATAAAGATCAATTAATGGATCTTTCCAATATATTTAAGTTGATCGAGCGATTTCGCTTTTACATTTAATCTTGTAGAAAAATCCTAATTTATGGGTTGAAACCCGAAATTAATATCATCCGTATATCAAAATAAATACAGTAGAACCTCGATAAGTTAAAGTCCAAGGGAAACATAAAATATATTAAGTTATAGAGGTTTTAAGTTATCAAGGGTCTATGTTAGGGATAGGTTAATATAGAGATAGGTATGTACATGTATGTATGTACCCTTGTTCCTATTTTTACTCGAATGCGTCAGAAGGATTTGTTCAATAAAATACAGAAATTTGAACTCATTTAAAGGCAGTTTTATCACATAGTAGGTAAAGCGATGTTTCCAGGACAATGATCAAAAACTTATGATCCAAGTAAGCCGTTGTCTTAAGGCTAACCGCCGCAAAGCTTTAAAGAATTTCGAAGAAGCAAACAATGGGTGACATATGTATTGTTTACGTTAACAATTTAACTAGTGAACAGGTACAAGCAATAAATACTGAAACCTTTAGTTTTGCACACTCTTTCAAAACGACTTGTAGTTGCACATACAATGTAATTTGAGACGTCTTGCCCCTGCGCTCGCCCCTCGCACGGCAGTCGTCTCCAACGCGCCTCACGCGCATGTTGTAAAAGGTTTTATTAAACGAGTGTGTCCAATTAAACGGCCTATTTCAATTAATATCATCCAGCACTTAAATAAGGTTGCACGAAGTCCACCGTCGCCAGCCTACACCTAGGACCTACGTGCACATTGGTGACCACCGTCGATTGAAGACGCCATGCTGACCACATTTCAATGGTACCAGCACCTTCATCCTCGAAGTATCTGACGTCCTTCAGCAAGTACAAGGAGTCATGGAGTCAAGCCAGCAGCAACGAGCACAATGAACAGGTTCCACGAGCAGCCTTACGAAAAAAGCGCCTTGGTTCCTTCATCCTGCAACGCTCAAGTTCGGCGATCCGCAGCACGCAGCAGAGGTTTCTGGGTTTCCCTCCCGTGCTTGCGCACGCATCGCATCATTCCGGCACATACAGCCGATGACGACACTGGCATACGAGAGTTACGACATCATCCCATAGTTGGAGGGGGAGTGATGTAGCGGCGCGATACCTACAGCAACATGACCCGCGCCTCACATGAAATGCTGACCATGCAAGACGACGCAAGCAGCTAACATTGTAAACAATAGAGTACTACGTCACACGCGTCATACTAAACTGGCCAATCAGAAGACGTATCCTGAATCACGCTATCGAAGTTTCTTAGATTCTCAGTATATATACAAATGATCCGAAGTTAGCATTCGGACCGCGGTCCCCAGGCAGTGACATCGCCTGGCGGGAGATCTCCCCTTTTCCTCCACAGACTCATTGACAAACAATTTTATGTTATAGAGGTTGTGGAAACATTTCTTTAAGTTACTGAGGGCCAATACAGAGATTACTTATTCAAGTTATAGAGGTTGCGTATTTTAAGTTATAGAGGTTTTGGGCTCTGTTGGGAAGGGAACATATTATTTTTTGAAGTTATAGAGGTTTTTAAGTTACCGAGGTTTGAGTTATCGTGATTCTACTGTAATATGTAAAACTGTGGTAGGTAATACTAAGTATTAATATATTCGACTATAAAACAAATCTACCACGGAATTCTATGCCAAATCAAGTTATTGAAATAAAATGATTTTTTTTAAAGTTCGATCTCCACCTCATATCCACCGAGATATATCCCATGTCTTAGAGCGTTGACTCAAGCAAGAGCAACGCAGGTATTCACGGTCGGCCATATTCGGTGGCCGTCTTTACTCTATGCATAGAAACTTATTTTATTTGTAATTTTTTAAATATAGCAACATTAGTAGGATCTCATGACTTGTATTGTATATTGACAGATCATACTTGACTAGCAACATTACAATTACGTCAGTCAGTCAGTTCATGTGTCATAATTTTCTTACCAGTGATTTTTTATGTCTATGTGATTTTTACCTAATTTCTTACCAATAAAATTAACATCAAATTTAACAATGTCCGATAATAAGGAAGTAGCTAAAAACGATGCGGACCCCGAGCTGGAAGACTTACTCGACAGTTTGTATTTTTATATAAATTTCAGAACTTTATTTTTAACTTTTAACCTGTGTCCTCAGTGTTACACAATCTCGTATAACCTTTGAATTTCTTTCAAAGGAGTGAATAAATAATATATTTCCGTTGCAGTGTCCTTCAAATATTGATTATGCGTATTTATTCAGCAGCTGCTATATATCTGATTAAGGAATACATTATGCTTGTACTTATATTACCTACCATGTTTATCATTTTGGATTATAGAATAGAGGTTAATTATACGGTAAAAGATTAATTGCTTTGCCTGAGAGTTGTTCAAAATTTCTCATATGTACATCATGTCCACCGACCAGCATTTTGCCATGTAGGACTATAGGACTTATGCTTAAATATTTTAATTAATCTGTAGGCTGTTATAGTATAGTCCCTGTAGCTTCGGGAAGAATAGAGCTACGGTATCCCCTGCCTGATCGTAAGAGGTGACTAAAAGGGGGCTTCCTGGGTTGCGGGCGGTGAGAGTGGGAGGTATATCCGTCCAGCCAGCAGCCCCGGAAAGGAAGGAGGTGTGTGCGTGGTCACATACCACTATTAACATTGGAAGGTTCAGGAGAGCACTTTGGTGCGTTCCACTGGCGATCCCGGAATCCTCCCCAAGTGCAGAGGCAGGCCAATGAGGGAGTTTTAGTGCGGTCAAATCCCACATAACCTGGTATCCTCTCCCAAGGTGTCGGGTACCTTTTGAAGGCCCCCAACACTAAAAAAAATGCTCTTATGGGTGATGTGTTGAGTCAAAAAAGAGCCAGAGCAGCACTGTTATAATGCCAGTTACATAAACATCAATAGACAACATAGGACCGGATTTAGAGGTCTGGAGGCAATGAAGGAATGGTGGCCCCCTGGCCCAAAATTGTTTTCCAAATAAAATGGTCATTTTTTCAGTCAGTGATATTTTACTGATTGTCTGATTGGAGAGAACAAATTGAATATACATAGATCAATGTTTTCTGTTAATATTTAATGTAATAATGTATGTACAAAGTTCTGTAAAACAATTTTTGCAGGTGGTAGAACTATTATGGTTCGTTCGGGGAAGTACCACTGCACCCACTTCTGCCGTGAACCAATTCTATTGTGTTTTGGTGGAAAGGTGCAGTGGCCTGCCACACTTACATGACTCCAGAGTAGCAGCGCAACTGCATACGACCTCAGACAAGACCTATGCTTGCTTGAAGTTGTATGTAGATGTCCATGGGCTGCAGAGACCACTTAATACATCATGGCCTGCATGCTCGTTTGCTACTCCATTCAAATAAATAAAAAGTTGTTTATTAGCCTGAATTTGAACTTTTTTTCGGAGTCTCTTGTGGGGTGGGGGCCCTTCTTTTGTGGAGGCCCCGAGCTGCAGCCCGGTTGCCCTCCCCTAGACCGGGAGACAATACAATAACAAACATTAAAACATTTCCTTAATAAACCCCCCAGGTGCCCTCCAGGATATGACAAAGAAGACAGAGAAGCCAGAGGGCTCGGAAGAGGCTCCTCAGAACATGTGGAGCGAGGAGTTCATCAAGGAAGCCGCTGCACAGTTTGAAAGCAATATGGCCGCCATACTGGGCACATTTAGTGGAGTACCAGGTAAAATATGTGATAAATATAGGGTAAAATATACCAGGTGAAAAAAATTACTTGGAAACCTATTGGAGCATATTAATAATATTGTGGCATAGAACACCACTCTATAAAAATTTCATCGACGAAATTAAAGCTTGGTTTTATGGTTACATAGGTAGGCTGACTGTCGAGATAGAGGTTCATACCACAATCAAGCATGTTGCCTTTTTTATTTTTTGTTACAATATTTTTTTTAAATTGGGAGCTATATATTTCAGATGGCGTTGTTAAGTTACACTAACCCTTAAAAAATTGATACTTTTTAAAATTTATTACTATTTACGGTTCCTAACAACCGTCGGCCTTGGGAATCAGATATAAACGCGGGGCTAGGCTACAATAGATCATTTACTGGTCGCAGTGGCCTTAGGGTTGTACCCTTCCCCATAAACTCAAATAATAATAATACTATTTACGAACTATCAATGAACAATTGAATTTTAAATGGCTGATATTGATATGGTGATGTTTTTCCTAATTTTGACGTGACAACGTCTTATAATTCGATGGAGCCGGCTGCACGCACGAAAAAACATGACTCGTGCGGCGTTACCTCGCTCTGAGGCGTTCCATTTAAGGCTTGAAGTGCAAGCGAGAGCGCGGAACGAGCGACAAAGAGGCACAATCGGCCTTCGCGTTCGGCAGCGTTCGACATCTGTCTCTCCTACTTGAGTGAGCGATGCGTCCGCGTGGCGCGCTGCTATACAATAATACATTTACATGTTTTCGTCAAGTATGAAGTGCAGTGAAAAGTGAATGTGGTGTCAATTGTTTATAGCAACAAGTATTTTCTTATGACGTTGTCACGTTCAACTATCGTCAGTAAATCGACTTTACAGACAACCGATTTTTTTAATAACTTATCATTTGTATCACTATAGTATTTTTATCATAACTTTTTCATTTCAGAGGAACAAATATCACAAGAACAAATTGCACAGACATTTTCTAAAATGGCTGGTAAGTCTGTATGCCCTTTTTTGTAATTAAATAATTTAATTGAGCAGCGATGGGCGAGTGGTAAAAAGCAACGACCTCCGACGCTACCAATCCCGGGTTCAAATCCTCGGCGCGCACCTCTGACAAAGAAATTTGTAATGTGCGCATTTAATGTTGCTCCACGGTGATGGAATATATCGCGATATTTATTACGATGTTCTCCATCGCCGTGCATGCCTGAGAGAAATTTATAATTTCTCGAAAGCGTCATGGACGTTATGTCCACAAATCCGCACTTGGCCAGCGTGGTGGACTATGGCCTAAATCCCTCTCACTTCTGAGAGGAGATCTGTGCCCAGCAGTGGGACATATAAAAGGTTGATTTTTTTTTATTTAATTATAAGTAAATACCTAACCTATCCATACTTATTTACTTATATTTTAATTATTTAATATTATTAATTAGAAAGTAACTCTGTCTGTTACGCTTTTGCGCTAAAACTAGTGAACCAATTTTGATGAAATTTAGATCACAGATAGCGTGGACCTTGGGAAAGGACATGGTTTTTATTCTACGGGAACCTATAAAACTGATCCAAGCCGTTGGCTAAACGCCTATGATTTTAATATGGCAATATCGTCTTACGTCTTATTTCAAATGGATGGAAGAAAGATAGAGAAAAGTTAATAAAATAATCTTTATATAAATAAAATTTAATCCAAAAAAAACTGGTCCACGCGGGCGAAGCCGTTGGCGCAAGGATAGTAATATAATAAAACTAGTGGCCGCCCGCGACTTCGTCCGCGTGGACTTTAGTATTAGTCATAGCATGATGTTATATAGCCAGCCTTCCCCAATAAATGGACTATTCAACACAAAAATAATTATTCTATTCAAACCAGTACTTCCTGGGATTAGCGCGTTCAAACAAACAAAAACACTTCAGCTTTATATAATAATATAATAAAAAAAAAACAAAAAACTATAGCAGTGGCTTATACTAGTCACGTACTTTTTCGTTTCTAAAAATGTTTACCATTGCATTACAGAGGCAGCAGCTCAAGTGTTGAAGCCGCAAGCATCAGGACCTGAAGCGGTACAGGAAGCAGATCCTGCTGTACAGGAAAAAATTGACGAGGTATGAATTTTAATAATAAATAATAAGTATTAATACAACAATAATTTTTAAAGTGAAAACTTCTTTAGCTGTGTTGTGCACTTTTTTGGGATGGGTAAAAAATGTTAAACTCGCGTCAGGACACGCGAATATTCGTAAGACGGAGGGGTGACAGCTGACGACGGCTCGACTGTCTATACTTGTAAAATTCGTTTATATCAATTATTTAAAATATTGACATTGAATAAAGTGCATCTATTAATGAAAAAAGTCACGAAGAAATAGTGAAAGAAAATGAGTGAGTACTTTATAAAAATACTAGATGAAAACCTACTAAAAATACTAGGTGAAAAATAATACTGATAATAAAAGCAATTCGTGCGAAATTATCCCCTAACCATTCCAAAATATCAAAAATGCACAACGTTAATGTTCAAGTTTTCACTTCTGCCGGCACTACCAGAGTGCAACCCGTTTTTTTAATAAATAAATATAATTTCACAATAAACAAGTTAGGTAAACGCGTTTTCACACGGTTCGTCAACCAATAAGGTTTGCAAATCAAAATACATAATGAAAATATCTATTCAGATTTCGCCGTATTTTTATTTGAGAATCCGGTCTTGGACTACCAAGTCAATTGAGATACTTTTAATGAGCTGTCAAAACGTGACATTCCCATAAATTTTGTATGAGAAAATGATAAGTGACGTCACTTATCATATGTAGTCAATTGACTTCATTATTATTGATTTAAGCGGTAATAAAAATTATGTATAAAAAAGAATTAACAATTATATTGCTTTCCAAGCGTGATTTAGCACAACTTTTTAAGGTAAGGATTTTGAATTTTTTTGTGCATAGTGTCTCCAAGACCCTATTGTTCTGTTAATCTTGACGACCCGCATGGCGTAATGGTTACCATGCCAGACTGCCAATCGAGGGGTCCAGAGTTCGATTACCGGTGAAACAGAAATTTGAATGACGAGTTTAAATTTCGGTTCTCGGTCTGGGTGTTTGTGTTTCTCTTTGTGTGTGTCCATGGTACCCACGACACAGGGTATCAATTACCTTACTGTGGGGCTATGAGTGTGTAACGTTTATTAATCTTATACTTATAAGTACTCTTTTTTTTTTAAACGCTTCACACTCATAGCCTCACATTAGGGTAGATATACCCTGTGTCGTGGGTACCATGGACACACACAAAGACAGAAACACAAACACCCAGACCGAGAACAGAAATTTAAACTCATCATTCAAATATCTATTTCGCCGGGAATCGAACCCGGGACCCTTCGATTGGCAGTCCGGCATGGTAACCATTGCGCCATGCGCCACTCTTGCTATAACATTAACAAACGTTGTATGTTTTAAAACTCGCTGTATTTGTCCAGGTATCAGCCGCAATATCCCAGACTCTTCAGAACCTGAACACAAATACAGAGAACCTTCAGACTCCATTCTCTGAACAGGACTTGGCTGGCATGTTCAATAACTTCAATCTGGGTGAAGGTCAGGTATGTGTTGTGCCCCTAGAATAAATACTTATAGAATGAGTGTCTTCATACAAGCGTGCTGTCAAAATTGAAGCACTAAATAGATTCCTACAGCTGTCACATCTGACTAACAAAATATTTTTATTTTGACCAAATTAATTATGAAATACTACGAAATATTGAAAACACTGTGAATTTTATTTTATTTATTAATTATATTTTATTAGACTTCTTTTGTTTTTAAAAAGTGTTGTGATAAAATTTAACCTTAAGTCTTACGGAGCGGCCCGGTAGTTGGTGCCATTAATGGCACCAATCAGTATGCTTCAATTTGGGCGTGCGAACTTGGTTTCTATAATGTAATTGTAATTATTCTAAGGTTGTGCCATTAATTTATTTTCATCATGATTTTATAATTTATTAGCCTTCCGCCAGCGGCTTCACCCGCGTGGACCCGTTTAATGGTTCCCCGTAGGATAAAAAATAGCCTATTTGCTATTCCAGGCTTCATTGCTATATTAAAACCATAAGCGTTTAGCCAGTTGCTTCAACCACGTTGACCCTATTACCCGTTTTCACGTAGGAATGAAGCATTTTACCGCAGTAAAAAGTAGCCTATGTTACTCAGGGTGAATGTAGCTTTCTAATGGTGAAAGAATTTTTGAAATCGGAACAGAAGTTATTGAGTTTATTCATTAAAAACATATAAATATATATATCTTTCCTCTTTATAATATTAGTATAGACTATATAGAAAGAAGATACTAACTTATTTAAAATATTATAATATAAAATATTCTCTCCTCCGATCCAGGACAACAACATGTTCGTGCCGTTCATGCAGGGCATGATGCAGTCACTGTTGTCCAAGGAGGTGCTGTACCCGTCCCTCAAGGAGCTGGTGGAGAAGTACCCCGCGTGGCTTGCGGAGAACAAGGGCAAGATCGAGCAGAGCGAGTATGAGAGGTGAGGAGCTTTATATTGTACCTTCTTTTATAATCTTCAATACCTAGTGTTAGCAATAATACGATTTTTAAATATTTCAAGGATTTATTTCTCTTTTAAATTTACAAACTGTTACACTCAGGGTATCTACTCGATTGCACTTCTTTAAAACGAACATCAAATGCGTCGTCACAAGCCTATTTATATCATTTTTACCGGAAGTTGTATGACACAACGGCGGACATATTTGTTTACAATAAGTTTTAACTTTGATCAATGCAATTCTTTAATACATAAAAATAAACCAAATTAATATTTAATTAACAATATTAGACATTTCAGCGATCGAATATATTTGTGCGTTGTTACAAGCCTATTTATGTTATTTTTACCGGAGCTTCTAGGACACAATCTCGGACATATTTGTTTACAATAAGTTAACTTTGATCAATGCAATGCTTTAATAAACCAAACATTTAATTAACAATATCAGATATTTTGGTGTGGTCACCATATTCCTTTTCTTTTCTTTTCAAGGCACGACTACGGTCTTGAACACTTTGCAAAAAAATATTCAAAATGCATACCTTAAAAAGATTCCACCAAGACCTGCTTAGAAAGTAGGATAATTGTTAATTTATTCTTATACATGATTATTTTGCCTAATAAACCAATAATAATTAGTCAGTTCAATATACAATTCTGTGACGTCACAAATAATTTTCTCATACGAAATGTGTGAGCATGTCACGTTAAGACAGCTCAATGAAAACATTTCAATTGATTTGGTAGTCCAATGGCTGCAACCCTTTTTGCGTCCCACTGCTGGGCACGGGTCTCTCCCCCTTATTGGGGAGGCCTGGAGCTTACTCCACCACGCTGCTCCAATGCGGGTTGGTGGAGATGCGGGTTAGTGGCCAACCCGCTGTCGGATGTTTTCAAACCGCCCATAAGGCCTCCGACTAGGTTTAACGACTGTTATCTATCGATAACCGGGACCGATGGCTTAACTTGCTCTCCGAAGCACGGAAACGCGCATGAAATATTTTGCCACTAGCGCTCACCCATCTCACACCCGACCGCGCCCGTTTGGCTTACCTGCGTAGATCGCTTGCGTTCTACGCTCGCCATCGGGGCATGCGCGCTTCGTCATTTTAGTCCAATGTCTTTTTAAATTTTTTATTTTTCACCAGGTTTGAAAAGCAGAAAGCCCTGATGGAAAAGGTGTGTGCAGAGCTGGAGCCAGAGCAGGAGTCAGACCCTGAGGATGTCAAGAGGAAGAGGTTCGAAGTGGTCTTGGATCTCATGCAGAAGGTATTCTCCATCTTCTTCAGCTTTGTTTCTACTCCTACTGTTACTCTACTTTACTCTAGAGGCGCTCATTGCCCAATGGCTGGCGTAGAACGCAAGCATTCTAAGCTAAGCCAAACGGGCGCGATTGGCTTGGCACTGTTATTTCCAATGATAACAACCAATGATAACGTAAGGAGCACAATTTTATAATAGATTTTACCTTTACATATAAATAAGAAGAAAATGTATTTTACTGTAAAAAAAAAACGTGGGGTGAATGGTGTCAATAGTATTTCAAAAAGCACCCCACGCTTTTTTTAAAGTAAGTATTTTTCTTCTTATTTTTTACTCTTTAGTTCGTATTTTCACAAAAGCGTATTTTTTAGTTTTTTAAACTACATTTATTTTTAATTTTTTAGTTGGATTTTTTTTTTCATATTATTGCATTGTCATCGGCCCTTGATCCCTGTGCAAATTTTCAAGTTAATCAGACGCTTAGAAGTAGGTGAAAATGAAGTTAAAAGATTCTGTTACATACATACATACGTACATACAGGTCAAGCTAATATAAGCAAGCTAAAAAAATATAGAATCATTAATTGTATTCAAGACGTAATACATTATTGACTATCCGATTGGTAACTAAGAATTATGCGTTGAATGATTCGCGATTTGTGTAATATATATTTATAATCGTTTGTAGATATTGTTTAAATATTATCCAAATTGATTTGTTATCCTGTTAAATAGGGTTCATTTTACATTTAATTAATGTTTGTGCAGTGCGACAACAAACTTGTGTAATTTTTTTTTAATTATGTGTATTAGAATGTAATTGTGGGCGGGACAGACGCGCCAAGGTTATGAGCAACGCTCATATCTCTACAGAAACACGCGATCGCGCTGCGATGTGCGTGCTGGTGTGCGTGCTTGGGTGTGATTCGTTCATTTGAAATCGCGTGATTGTACGGCGCTAAGATTGGCTAGATTTGAAATTGCAAATATATGCGTAAGCTTCATATTTATTTAAGTACAGATGTAGTGGAGGTGAAAGGTGGGGCTGGATCGACACCGGTTTTTATACGAACGGCGCATTATTGCTGTCCTGCCTCTTTTAATATATTCTGTGGTATTTTCACACACACATACATACAACACACACTAACTTTGGAATCGAATAAAACGGTGTTAATCAGTATCAGTTCTTTTATTTATTCCTCAGTAAGGTGATAGTCCCTACACTTCTGATTCAATATATTTTTGTATAGTAACTCAGATACTCTTTTGGGAGTTCAGTTGTCTATATTACAGGCTCTCCGCCCAGTTTAGGCAACTGACAATACCATGTATTTTGGTTGTCAATTACTTACTGTAAAAAAATGTAAAAAAATATTTTATGAACTATGCTCTCATGTAAGTAACGAATTTCTTTATGAGAATAAATGTCTTTAAACCTAAACCTTCCAGATGCAAGACCTCGGACAGCCACCCACGGAGCTGGTGGGGGACATAGGGTCTCCCCCCACTGGGTTTGCAGCGCCAACGGGTCAGGACGCGTCCCAGTGTAGCATCATGTAGTACTAACAGTGTGTGTGTATAACAGTGGTGTATAGTGACTGTGAACGAAGCTTTGGAAAGTGAACTTGGATTGTTCATCGGTGTGGTCGGAGGTGAAGACTTTGGAGCCTTGAAGAGTATTGGTAAAACCAGTTTTTTTGTTTTATAATAATGTTTCAATAATGTTTCCCACTCATAACGCTTATAATGAAATGAAATGAAATGAAATGAAATGAAAAACGTTTATTGATGACTGTTTACAAAAAATTTTGGTGTTTGCATCTAACAATAGTATTTAAACAGTCTACCTTATTCAGGCATCCAATAATCACTAAATTAACCTACAGTTATTTATTTACTAAATTAATTACAATTATAACTTAATTTAAATTTTAAATTTAAAGTTTATTTTAAAGTTTTAAGAATCCGTTAAATAAATTTTAACGGATCTTCGGCTTTAATGCCTACCCACCGCTGGGTCAATGAGAGAAAAAAAGCCGGAGGAAAAAAAACTCTCAGGCATTGTTACATTTATATTTTATCGCGAAAAAGCTTCCCAAACCTTTGTACTTTTATTCAATAGATGGTTTCAAAAGGTTTTGTCATCAAAGTACTCATTAATACTATAATAAACTTTTTTAATGAGCCATTGTTTAAGTGATTTCTTGAATTTTGTATTTGGCAACATTTTTATATCTTTAGGTAATTTATTGTAAACTTTAATGGCATATATGTATGTACTCTTTTTAAAAATGTGACATTTTATTCGAGGTAGATATAAAATATCGTTATCATTTTGCCTTGCGGGAACACTTCACACTCATAGTCCCACAGTAAGTTAGATATACCATATGTCGTGGATACCATGGACACACAACACAAAGACAGAAACACAAACACGCAGACCAAGAACAGAAATTTAAACTCGTCATTCAAATTTCTGTTTCGCCGGGAATCGAACCCGGGACCCCTCGATTGGCAGTCCGGCATGATCACCATTGTGCCACGAGGGTCGTCATATCACTCGTACTCATTGCCCCACAAAGGTAGATATACCCTGTTTCGTGGGTGCCATGGACACACACAAAGACAGAAACACATTTATGGGTGGCTGATACCATTTTTATTCGTTGTGGTAACGCTTGGAATCTAAGCATTCATGCTGCTCTAAAGCAGTTTGTTGTTGGGGGTCGTTCAAGTATTATGTATACATTAGCCTGTTTTTTTCTAATTTTCAATCCCCCCTATTAGCAAAATTAAGCAATTTATGCTTACATAAACATTGCTGCATAATATAGTACCAATTAGTTCCTGGTAATATTGATTCAAGGTACCAAGTGTAGAAATTTGGATTTCTAGAATGTTGGTCATAATTTGAAATGAAATGAAATAAAATATTATTTATTCACTGTATGGTTCCTTACAAACTCTTAGTGAACGTTATTTTTTTGTTCTGTCTGCTCTGGGTGCGCTTAAGCAATGCTGAGCTGAAGAAAAGAGCAGACGGAGAAAAACTTCAGCCCTGTTTTAAAATATGGGGTATACAATAGCTAGCTTTCTTACAGAGTACGCTCCGCCAGTTGGATTTGGTCGAAAACCAAAAAACTTAGGTATTCAAATTATGCTGACATATTCACTACCAAGACTCCCATCCCCCATGTATCAAAAATAAGCAAAGCAAAGATCCCCGCCCCCCTTAAGTGCTTTTATGTAATACTTGATTGACCCTTGAGTAAATTGATAAAATGAAATGTTTAATTTAATGTTGGTTAAGGCTTAGCACTCATTATTGGCAACAGCAAGGAATAGGATCCTTCAGCATTCCTACATGTGCAAGCAGGGACTAATATACGGATAAAAAAATAAATCTACCATATAAAAATAAGTCGGGTTTTCCTTCCTGACGCTATATCTCCAGAACGCACGAACCGATTTCCACGGTTTTGCATTCGTTGGTAAGGTCTCGGGCTGCGTGAGGTTTATAGTAAAGAAAATTCAGGAAAAATTTCATACCAAAGTTCACACGGACTATAATAAAATTTATCGACAAAACTTATAGATTTTACTATTATTGATAATTATATATCTCTATAATCTATATATATCGATAATTATATATGATAATTATATATCGATAAGGCCTTGTTGCGTCATGTCAAACACTTGTCAGGGTCGCTCCGCCGGGAATCCCCCAATCCTCTCGCTTGCCAAATCTGGCAACGTCACACTCGCATGTTTATTTCATACATTATCGATATAAAATATACGATATTTTAATCGCTAAATCGTATCGATATCCAACTATCGAAATTTTATGGTTATATCTATATTTTTAAAATATCGATTTTAGTCTCTATGAGCAAGAGCACACTGTTGGAGGATTCGTCTCATTATCCTTTGGCAGCATCTAAAGCTGCAACAGCTTCAAGCATACAGAAGCTGTATTTTTGTTGCTACAACCACACATCACAGAAATTTATAAATTAATAGTGGACCCCGCAGACGTTGTCCTGCCTTAAAGTATCAGAAATAAAATAATATTGCGACTATAAATTGACATGGAAGCTATCCTATCTTTCAAGTTGGATCAAACTGCACACGGTGTGCATACTTTATTAAACGGTTAAGTTGTTTAGGGAGTCCATTGCGGACAAACAACGTGACACATAATTTATATATATTAAGATTGCCATTATGTTAATATATATTGCTATTTGCCACCTAAAATCCTCAGCAGTGCTGTTGCCAATTATGGGTAACTGGATGCTGGACCGAAACAAAGAAGATATTTAAACAATTACAGTGTATAGGAATCAATAAAATAATATTCTTATCATTTATTTCACTATTTTTAAATGTAACCTGTGTAAATATGAGTATTAAATAAAAATACATCACAAAATATATTTATTGTAAAATTGTAATAGACTTTGTCTATTTGTAACTTTCTAATCAGGGTTGCCAACCATTCGAGATTTCTCATACATTACGAGATTTCTAACTTTCTATACGAGGTACAAGAACGATTGCACGAGGTACAAGATTTTCTACAATACTGGAATAAAAACATACATACACATATAAAATGATGCATACATGTTTAGAAGCTGACATAGACTAATATATCCAAAAATATCCTATTGGTGCGAAAATTCCCACTAAGCGTTATAAATTTGACTGAAAATTGACTGTACGATATTCGAAAGCCAAAACACGAGATTATTATCCGCTTCCGTACGAGGAAAAAAATAAAAAGTTTGGCAACCCTGTTTCTAATACTCATGTACGGCTTTTCATATCAACAAGCAAAGTGTTGTGATTTGGCTTAGAAATGACATTAAATTATGTGTTTTGAGCATTTATATAAAAATTAAAATTACATATTACATTGTAGTTATTTTACATTTATTACTTTAATTGTTTTGATTTTCATTTATTAAAATTATTATAATTTTTTTATATGTATAGATATGTAGTATGAAAAATAAATGAAAATAAATTATTGTGGCAATAATTAATAGAATATTTTACTGAAAAATAAAATATTTATGTAATTATGAGTTTTGATTTATGACAAATCAAAGAAAATAATATTTGTATGAAGAAATATTTTTATTTTGTAAGTAATTCAAGAACATATTTTTTGTTTTCTGGCAAGAATTGTATTTGAAAAGTAACGCAAATTACATTGACCTAGAGTAAATATAGATTCCAATTTTGTTTCCAGAAGTTATCTATAATAATATTGATTATAATTAATAATTATAATTGATTTTTTTTCAACCTTTTTATGTCCCACTGCTGGGCGTAGGTCTCCTCACAAGTGAGAGGGATTAAGGCCATAGTCCACCACGCTGGCCAAGTGCAGATTGGTGGATTGGTTGGTGATTTATTGATTATAATTAATGATTATTATTGATTATAATTAATGATTATTATTGATTATAATTAATACTATTCATGTTTATGTGACTATTTTACCAAAACATCAAAAAAAATGTCAGTTCCTAAAATTTGATACAATATTTCCAAATTTTCTCAATTATGTTTTGAAGTATATTAAATACAGTTATTGTGTTTTTTAGTGTAGATAAGGTGATGGTATATTATGTTCACTGTTAGTGCCAAAGATGCTGGAATATAAAATGTGCCTTTAAAAGCATTTTAATTTATTATGGTATTAAAATTACCCCTGGTGATTGACAAAATATACTTTGATTTTTGAATTATGGATATTCTATTGCACGAAGTCCTATCGGCTCTGGTTGTATTAGTGATGTGTACTGACAAACGCGCTTGTGTGCGTAAGCTTTTGAAGCGTTAGCAAAGAAATCGGAACATCTGGCATTAGTCACGTTTAGTCATAGTATAAAGACGTGGGGAAGTAGGCTATCTCCGGCCCAATCCGCGATTTAATTGCCTACTCTCTCAGGGTTGTCACTTTTAGCTAAATTTTAATTCAGTGCGTATAAATTTAGCTCAATTAGCTTATTGTTTAAAGAAATTTGAAACTTGGCCAGCAATCAATAAATTCTTAAAAACTATTGGCGAAAAAAAACACTTTTACTTTCACTACTACTAAAATATGTTTTCTTTTTTTTATATTTATTTCCAACAAAAGAGTGTACATTATCTTCTATTTCTGTGATTGCCAAACTGTAAGCCAGTTTGTCGGCAAAATAAATCAAGGTCCTTGCTTCACACCCTTACATAATTTTACTTATTTTTTATGCTATTTATAATATTAACAATTTGTTCTAACAGTTTATATTGAACAATTTCATCACTATGGACACATCTTAATTAATGGACTATAATATACTATAGCGTACATATACAAGCCGCGCGCGGTGTGTTTGTATGAAGATAACTTACTTCCCCTTCCCTCCTCTTTATACTATGGTTTAATTGTCTTGCAGACGTTACGTGACCCTGAGCGCTCTCAAGGTACACACACTAAAATGTGCGAGTGTACACCTCACTACATTCATAGCCTTATGGTCTTAATGACATAGTAACATCTTTAGTAAATTAATTATTTGACATACAATAGTTTACATATAAGTGGGTTTGAAAGGAGTATTATTTAATGTTTTAAAACATGCTTAATTATTATTAACTGCTTATGTAATTATTTACCCTCAGTAAAATTATGTTAGTAAGCACTTTAAACGACTTGGGGGCTTCATGTAGAAAGAATAGAATGTTAATTTTATATAAGGAATACAAAATATTCCCTTTTAATAAATGTAATTTTTCCCGGTCATCGCCTTTAATAGGTCTTAATGTATTTTGTTCTATAAAGTATTCGTTTATTATCAGAGATGGTTATCAAAGTTGGTATATAAAAAAACAATATGTTTTTGGCTATTTGTTAGTTGTAGATAAAAATATAACAAAGTCTATTTAGAATCCTAAGAATTATGTTGTAAATAAACACACTAAGGACCTCGTTCACCATGTCCAAGTAAAGTGTTGATTAGTTACGTTCCAAGTACAGATAATCGACAAGTAAAAGCTATGAGTATGGCTCAGTTTATCATATTATGATTAGTGCTACTCGAACATCGTGAAATTGAAGTTACGGGTGACTTTAACTGATGATTAGCGTACTTGTCACTTTACTTGAAGGTGGTGAAAGAGGCCCTAAGGCTAAAAATCATAATAATTACCACACAGACTTGCCTTCAAAGCAATTTCTTATTTCGTAAATTACATAATTTTCATTTACACACTACAGCACCTAAAAAGTATAGGTAGGGGGAGGGGGGATTGTATGTCTACCCCCCCCCCCTATCTAGTGCGTGCAAATGCGTAGTTTTTAAGTTATGAAAAAAAGCTTGTCACAAACTAAAAGCACTACTACTAACTACTACTACTAAAGCAAAAACTAAGCTATGCGTTAAGCGATGCGGAATTTAGGCTTGTAAAGGGGGGTCTCTCCCCCCTTCCCCTTTGCTAACAGCATATAATATTTTTTTTGGTAAATATAACTACATAAAGATTTTTATTTTAATTAATTAAAACTATTTATTTCCGCACTAAAATATTTTACAGGGAGACTTTCTAGAAGTAGACCTCCCCCCCAAAAAACTTTGAAGTAAAAATTCCGGGCCCCCTAAAGTACAGCTCAGCCAATGTATGAATGTATGAGGATGTCACGTTGTGACAGCTCATTAAAAGTACCTATCTGAATTAATTTGGTAGTCCAATTACGAATTGAATATTTCTTAAAGAATTTTTGGTTTTTGGGTTACCCAGTAACACGGGTCACCAACCCAGTACAGGGGCCCTTGCGACTTGTTGTAACTGAACTTGGTATATTGAATAAAACATTTTTTTTATTATTTTTTTAACGAAGCAAATGTAATGTCTCATTTTGAGTTAGCCCCCAAGTTAGGTTCCTGGCACAAAATTTATTTATTTACTTCATTAATTATTAATATGATTTGTAATTAGGTATTCTGTTTAACAATTATTATTATTATTTATAATTATATGATTGTGTTGTTGGTGAAATAAATATTGTTTAGTTATGCTCTTTGAGTTTTATTTCAATATTTTTAATAAGCATGAAACACATCCAAAGAACACGGTTGATTCACAAAGACACATGCGGTGAATGTATGTTGTATTCATATTTTTATTTTTTATATACATAAAAGTGCATGAATTTGCTACTAGCGGTCATCTATGGCACACCTGACCGCGACCGTTTGCCTTAGCATCTACGCAGCATTCTACGCCAGTCGCAATTTTACACTGACGGACTCATAAACTGCATCAAAGTTCAGGATTATTTTCGAATATAATTTTTGATAAGTAGGTACCTATGTAAACTTTTTATAAATTAAACTGAATGAAAATGAGACTGGAGGATACCTAATGAGAGTTGTAGAGCGTCAAAATTTACAGGTAGGTATGACACTGAAGGGTGAGTTGTTGCTCGATGAGAGTGGATGCAATACAGTTATGTTCCGCAAAAAGGGCTCTGGTAAAGCCAGAGGAAATGTCAGTATTTAAAAAAAAAACGAAAGAATAAAAAGAAAACATCTGCCTCAACTTTTCTTTAATTGTAAAAAACAATTATTCAAGAAACCATTTTTTATTACAATTATGGTTTTTGTTTAGAAAAAAATAATGGTCCTTTCCAGTTACAAAAATAAACTTAAGGATACGAAACTATGCTGTTAGGAAGTTAACGAACCAAACTATAGATTTCAATTTAAATCTGCTTAAAAAGTTTGAATACTTGGCTAAAATGTTTATTTCAAAGACGTCTTAATTTATGCAGTTTGAGTGCGTCAGTGTTTATGAAAACACGTCAATATAATGTTACTAGCCTTCCGCCAGCGGCTTCGCCCGCGTGGATCCGTTTAATGGTTCCCCGTAGGATAAAAAATAGCCTATGTGCTATTCCAGGCTTCATTGCTATATTAAAATCATAGGCGTTTAGCCAGTTGCTTCAACCGCGTTGAACCTATTACCCGTTTTCACGTAGGAATGAAGCATTTTCCAGTGTTTAGGAAACCATAAAATCACGTCAAAATATACTGTTATGAAAGTACTATTGGCAGAATTCAATAAAATGTAAATCAAAAAACCTTAGTGTAATAACTTTTTACGACTTTCTACGTCTTTGTTGTAAAGTTGAACAGTGTTAAAACGAAACATATTTTGAACAAAATGTTTTTTAAAAACTGGTAAGTACTAAGCTTTAATCTTTCAATCCCTGAAACAGTCCTGGACTATGTCTGGACACACATCTACTCTCGTAGGTAAGAGATATTTAGGCCATAGTCTACCATGCTGCCCACCAGTGGGATGGAGGACATCATATCATACTTACCTTCAAGAATTTTTTCTATAACTTATGAGGTCATGGTTCCATTACAATAAAATATTACCATGTTGTATCTTATCATGGTAGCGCATACTATGTACTTTAACAAACGTAGTCACAGGAGCGTCGGGACTGAACCTGGACCCCCGAGACGGAGATTGGGATTTTTCGTCTGTGTTATATTCTAAAAAAATGTGGTCAAACTATCAAACACTTTTTTGTATCTGGGGGGGAAAACAGGTACCGGGCACCTTAGGAGAGGGGTTATGTTACCGGATTATGTGGGATTTGTACCGCACTAAAACCTCCTCGGTGACCTGCCGCTGTGCTTGGGGAGGTACTCCGGGATCTGCAGTGGAACGCACCGATGTACTCCGCGCGCGGCGCCCAGTACTGGCCCATCTTCGGGAGAGCAAATGTGCTCTCCTGCACCTTCAAATGGTGGCATGGTGGCATGCGGCCTCGCACACTCCGCCGTCCTTCCCGGGGCTGCTAGCTGGACGGATCAAGCTCCCACTCTCACCGTCCACAACCCCGGAAACCCCCTTTTAGTCGCCTCTTACGATGAGGCAGGGGATACCATAGCTCTATTCTGAGTCCCGAAGCTACAGGGACGAACTATCGGACACTTGTCAGGCACCATTATAGGTAGATTTATCTGTATTTTTTTTTGAAATGAAGAAACAAATACATAATACCGTACGCTGGACCGAAAATAATGAAACGGTGTTTTTCATTTGTTTTTTGTTACTAACACACCGTTGTAGCTTTCAGTATGGAACTGACTTTCATTAATCGACCACAGAGAACATTGAGCATAGTACATTAAATTTGTCAGTAGATGGCGTCAGCAGTGTCAATTGTGATATTGCTGATGGTACATTTCAACAAAAATAAAATCTTTACAGAATTCTCATTTACAGAAATCTTCTCTTCTTTATAGAAGATTTAATTTTATACGTATTTATTTTTTACGTATTATTACGAGAACAACTAAAATTCAACGACAATATTTTTTTAACAGGTCTACAAGCTGTATTACTCTTCTTATTTTCACAATAACGGTTCAACTTGTTACATCATATCCAGTCGTAAGTTACTATTATATTCTAAATAAATAAAATATTATATACATTCTTACATGAATGGCTCTTACAAAAACTACTACTATTCTGTTAAATCGCATATGAAATAATAATTGAATTTAAATGATGAATTATTAATTCAATCTTAATATTATTAACTATTGACATGCATAACAAAAATAATGACATTCTTTTATTCAAATTAATTATCTGTAAATTATTTATGTTTATAATTATTGTATAATGTTTTAATTATCAATTTGTTTAAAATATAATATAATTAAATTGTAATAATAATTGTACTTAATATAAAATTTGCACACCATGTTAATGGTAAATTGTGAGATATGACTCTCTATGTAACAACTCTGTAACCACAATTTGAGCAAATAAATGAATTTTTTTTTTTTTTAAACGTTACACACTCATAGCCCCACAGTAGGATAATTAATACCCTGTGTCGTGGGTACCATGGACACATACAAAGACAGGAATACAAACACCCAGACCGAGAACAGAAATTTAAACTCATCATTCAAATTTCTGGTTCGCCGGGAATCGAACCCGGGACCCGTCGATTGGCAGTCCGGCATGGTAACCATTGCGCCACGCGGGTCGTCAATTTATGAATTATATGCGATTTATGAATGATATACGAGGCGAATTATGAATTATAAAGTTTGACGACCTGCGTGGCGCAATGGTACCATGCCGGACTGCCAATCGAAGGGTCCCGGGTTCTTTTCTCAGTGAAATAGAAACTTGAACGATGACTTTAAATTGATGTTTTCGGTGAGGGTGTTTTTCTGTCTTTGTGTGTGTCAATGGTACCCACGACACCTGTGTCGCTTCAGTCTATCTATGAGTGTGAAGCGTTACAAAATTTATTATTATTATTTGAAAAGAAAAGAAAAACACGAACAAAAAATATTTTTAAATCAAGCCAGTAGTTTCCGAAGTTAGCCACTTCAAACAACCAAACTGACATCATAAAATATAGGTACCTACAGCATATGCTTGAGTTTATATACAGAGTGTCCCAGGAAAGACTGTCAAGCGGTGGCCCAGAGGTAGAGCACCCCATGGGCTACCCGAATCACCCCCATGTATGTTCCGCGATTTTTCGTAGTTTAGAAGTTATGATTGTTTTTTTGGTCTTTCTCTTACTTAAGAGTTGCAAGAAAATTCTAAGCATATTGAAATGAATAATTGAGATAAAGCTTTGATTTTTTTTGCTATTTAGCTATTTAGTAGTTAGGCCTCTTCAATACAAAGATAATTTACTTCGCAACCCATACACTTGCGCCATAAAATAAAAAAAAACATGGCATAAAAGGAAATAAAGAAAAAATACCAATACCTTTAAGAGTGTTTTAGAAAAAAAAGTAACACAACATTTTTTAACCAAAAGTATTTTATAAACTTCTTTGTTTCATCAGCTATTCACTCTGTAAATTTTATTGAGCTATGTCTATGGCAACCTACCTAAAATTTAAAATTATATGTATCAAATCTAAAAACCAAAAATTTGAAATCGGTTCAGAGTCTGCTTTTTTTCATGAAAACATCAGTGTTAAGCAGGTTAAGCTTCCTGTTACTTCGAACATGATGTGACGAACCAGTTTTATGATAGAGCACCCTGCTCTACCTCTGGGTCACCGCTTGACAGTCTTTCCTGGGACACCCTGTATTTTTTCTGAAATAAATTGTATTACTTTTAAGGCTCAAGAAGCTGAACAGGAGGGGGATGCGGTAAGTATTTTAAATTAATAATTATTATAAATTGTTATTAATTACCTACTTCGGATTTAGAACTAGGCTATTCAATTTCTGACCACTGAAATTTGAGTAAGTAACTAGCAATTTTAACAGGTTAAAGGTTTTAATTTTGTGAAACAACATTTAGGGGCATATTTGCCGCCCCCTTAAACCTGCCGTAATATTTACGTAATAGATTGATAGCTGTCCGTGCGTTCATAGTCGCCCTCTAACCATACTGTTACTAGCGGATCCAGGGAGGAGAGACTAGGGTGCTCAAGCCCCCCTAAAACCATTCGGGTTCACTCTTAAACCTCAAAACATAATCGTAGGTATCGTCTATCGTATTTTTAAATCCACGCGCCATGGATCTACTGTCTTAATTAGTATTCTCTTTTTTCCTCGTCTACTGACACGGATCATCTTAGTATTGACTTAAGCACCTCTGGAATCCTTCCGTTACAATATTTTGATTCTAATATTGAATATTCTAATATTGATTTAGGTAAGTAGGTATATGAGTTTTACTTTCCAAAATAAATTAAACTTTTTAAGGTGGCAGAAGCTGAAAACGAGGTAAAAACAGTAAGTACTCAAGTACATATAAGGTATATGTAATGTGCGCATTTATCGCTGCTCCACGATGATGGAAAATATCATGATATTTAATTGATCGCGATGTTCTCCATCGCCGTGCATGCCTGAGAGACATTCATAATTTCTCAAAAGCCAGCGTGGACTATGGTGGAGAATCTAAATCCCTCTCACTTGTGACCTGGGGAGACCTGTGCCCAGCAGTGGGACAAAAAAGGCTGAAAAATAAAAATGGGTGCAGCAGTGGTACTTCCTCGATTGTACCATTAATTCTACCACATAGTAATTTCACAAAATTTATTAAAAATAATTTATTAAGATTTTTATTTTAAAAGTATTAAAAATCAATTCCTTCCAAAGGCACCAGAAGCGGGGAAAGAGGCACAAGCTGTAAGTATTTAACAAGCTTAAAACTTTATTAATAAATGAGCTATAATATATAAAGTAGTATGCTATAAAATTCATAATTAATTGCTTTCTTTATTAGGCTCCAGAAACTGAGAAAGGGGCAGTAGAAGTGAGTATTTTAAACTACTACAGCCGCCCGCGACTTCGTCCGCGTGGACTTTGGTTTTTGTATGCGTGTCATCGCGTAACGTGGAAAGCAAATTTACTGCGGTACGTCATTGCGGTACCTACCCAGCTTGAAACCCCTAATATTTAACCTTAAAATTTGCCCCCATTCCCCCCTGACCAAGAACTTGCCCCCTGGCCAAAAATTACGCCCATGAACCCAAATAATCGTTGTTCTGAATGAAGTTCAAATACTCGACAACAGATGGCGCCACTACTCTTAATTTCCAAGTTGGAAAAGCCCTTATATCTTTAAAAACACGCTCTTTAGGTTAAAACGGAAACATTCTTGTTCGAGGGGGGATAAAGGGCTATCACACTATATAAGTCTCTTTATCGTGCCGGACTCCTTTTTAAGTTTTATCGGCACGCACATTTTATCCGCCGTTCGGAGGGTCCCGGGTCCAATTCCCGGCGAAGCAGAAATTTGAATGATGAGTTTATATTTCTGTTCTCGATCTGGGTGTTTGTTTGGTCTGTCTTTGTATGTGTCCATGGTACCCACGACACAGGGTATATATATACCCTACTGTGGCACTATGAGTATGAAACGTTATGAATGTGAAACGTTATTTATGAGTATTATAATTTAAAATTGAATTACACTACCTGCAAGATATCTCGTATAGTAACAATACTATGAGGTCTCACAGTGCTCGCCAATGCATAGGGTCATCTAAACGAATTCATAGACGATACTTGAGTAAAGCCTGCTACTCAAAATCTACATTCATGATGGCTTGACATAACGTACGCAGGTCAAATAGAGCTCTTTGCATGACGTTGACTTTTTTTTGGTATCGGGGGAGGAAACCTTTGAAAGGTACCCAGCACCTTGGGAGAGGATACCGGGTTATGCGGGATTTGTATCGCACTATAACCCCCTCGGTGGCCTGCCTCTGTGCTTGGGGAGGACTCCGGGATCTCCATTAGAACGCACCGGTGTCCTCCACGCGCGTCGCCCAAGAACAGGCCCATCTTCGGGAGAGCAGATGCGCTCTCCTGCACCCTCAGGTGCTCACAGTGGCTTGTGGCCACGCCCACACTGCCGTTCTTCCCGCGGCTGCTGGCTGGACGGGTCGAGCTCCTACTCTCACCGTCCGCAACCCCGGAAGCCCCCTTTTAGCTCAGGCAGGAGAACGTATGCTTCTTGAATATGGCTGAGAGTGCCATGTCTGACGAACCGTATTGTACTTTAATTTATTGTAGATATGCAATAACATTAATAAATTTATTGTTTTAATAGGCACCAGACGCCGAGAAAGGGGCAGTAGAAGTAAGTGTTTTGAACAGGTATTTTGTATAACATTGAATTACCTACTATTTTTACCCGACTACGGCAAAGCCAAAAGAGAGCTTTACATATTACGTGTGATTACGGTTCTAAAAAATCGATTTATTTCGTGTTTAGGAATCTTGTTGAACACCGTTTTATCGGTATTTTAAGTTGTAGTCGAGGTTTATTAGATTTTATTTTATATTATTAGATAAAAAGTAAATTCGGTAGACATGGTTCTGCCCTCAAAATATAAAAAATACTTAAATCTGATTGCTGAATGCAGCGTCACGTGCTTACATCCGTATTCATAAAAATACTATGAGGTCGCATAGTGCTCGCTAACTCTTTATTTATTTATTTGAGGCTAACGCCTAGGGTCGTCTAAACGAATTCAAAGACGATCCTTCAGTGAAGCCTGCTTCTATGCGTTTGTGAAACAAAATCGATATGAATAGGGTTGCCATCCGTCCGGGTTTCCCTGGATTTATCCTAGTTTAGAGGGCGTTCAGGGAGCGTCCGGGCCGGAATTCATTTGTAGTCCGGGTTTAAAAAACAAATTAAGTCTTGACCGCCCGCGACACACGCACTGTGACCATGTCGCGATCAACCCACGAACCGACTTGCTAAATTCACCGTCCCCCGCTGTTGACATGTCCGGGTTTTGGGCTCTAAAATCCGGGGTTTTAACGCGTCTTGTCCGGGTTGACAAATTTTAGAGATGGCAACCCTAGGCATAACGATCGCACGCATATTTGCATAGCGTTGCCTGCTTACTTGAGCCTTGAGCAAGTATGCTTCCTGAATACCTACGTCTTTTAAAGTATCTCAAAATTGTGAGGGATGAAGGCCATAGTCCAACACGCTGGAGAAGTTCAGATTTGATGGACATCCTGCAAGAAATTATGAGTGACTGTCAGTCATTCACGGTGATGGAATACATCGTAATTTAATATCACAATATTTTTCCATCACCGTGGACAAGCGCTTAAATACGCACATATTTGTCAGAGACGTGCGCGCCGCTGTTTCAACTCGCTATCTCCATGTCGGCATGAAGCGCGCATGGCTCGGCGGCTAGCGTAGAACGCAAACGGTCTACGCAGCTAAGCCAAACGGGCCGCGGTCGGTTGTGAGATGGGTGACCGCTGGTGGCAAAAAATTTCATGCGCGTTTCCGTGCATCGGAGGGCACGTTAAGCCGTCGGTACCGGTTGTTGTCGATAGATAACAGTCGTTAAACCTTGTCGGAGGCCTTATGGGCGGTTTGAAAAAATCCGACAGCGGGTTGGCCACTAACCCGCATCTCCACCAACCCGCATTGGAGCAGTGTGGTGGAAGTAAGCTCCAGGCCTCCCCAATAAGGGGGACAGACCCGTGCCCAGCAGTGGGACGCAAAAGGATTGCAGCCATCTCCATGTCGGAGCCTGCGGTCTGTCTGGTCGGCTATCGCTGCTCGCTGCATCGCATTCATCGCATACCTAATTAATGTTAATAATGTTAATTGGTTCAAAAGGCACCAGAAGTTGAGAAGACAGCAGAAGTGGTAAGTTTTTAAAGTATATGTAATTTGGGATCTCTTGAAATTTTCATGAAATAAATTTCGTCTTTGCTATTTCGATATTTTTTTTAAAAACTGGCATTTTCGTGATTATCAAGATTTTCGAATAATTTGTTTGTTATGTTTTTCCAAAAAATCATAAGACAAGCCAAATACGTCTATGTCATTCACGTGTGTGTCGTTATATAAAATTTTCTTTCTTTTATTTTCCAATAGACTCCAGAAGCTGGGAAGGGGACAGAAGCAGTGAGTATTTTTGGGTTTATATATCTTCTTTGTACCTACTTAAATAAAAACTTAGTAAATGAAATTAAAATAAATGCAATTTAAGAAACTCATAAATTTGTCACTAGAGAAGTTAGACCCTACGATTTATTCATTTTTAATAGTAAATCTTAGTGTAATAGTAAGTCTGGAAGAGATCACTTTTAGTGATAGGACCGTCAAATGTACGTTAATACTATGTATGTTTTTTTATTTGTTGGTGTACATAAAGAGAACTATCTATATCTATCTATATTTTGTAACATAGTGAGCTATGATTTTAAAAACATTTTATTTTATTTTAGGAAGCAGCTGAGAAGGAACCAGTGAGTAAATATTATTATTTAAAGTCATTATTAAAGTTAGTCATTATTAATAATTTATTAAATTCATTATACTTAATAAAATATAATTTGTGCAATAGGTAGGTACCTACTTTTTATTTTATTTCTATTCTTTCTTAGGTCGTTTTATAAATTATTGTTCTTTTTTTGTACAGCTTATGTAGCTAAATAGCCAACCGCCAATTTTTAATTTTTTTTTAATTTGCAATTTGTCTATTACTCACAGTATACTTTTTAAATTAAGAGTTTTGGCGGGAAGTCTGAATGACTTTTATTTTCATTTTCTTAGTGTATTTTTGAGTTATATTGGATATAAAGTTGATGGAATTTTGCTCGATATAGGTAAATGACAGTGCACGAGTGTTGTGAAATAAAATAACAGTGCGAAAACATGTTTTTTTGGCTTGCCTCCAAAACTCCATCAGACATGTTCTGGTAAAGTAGCCATCACTTTACTTGAACATTCGGCTGAAAGGATTTTTATCCAATGTCGTAAACAGAATTTAAAAAAAAAAATTAAATAAATAAAGATATTTGCATAATTGTATATTGTTGTCTGTTGTATTTTAGGCGGACGATGAAGAAAAAGCTGTAAGTATTTAGTCAAGTTATAACGTAACATTAGTAAAGTTTTTGTCCAGTAAATATTAATAAAGTATTTTACAAAAATACTTAATACTGTTCAGAGAAACTAAAACACACAGTAAGTGGTAGATCTATTATGGTTCGCCCGGGGAAGTACCACCGCTGCACCCACTTCTGCCGTGAACCAATTCTGTTGTGTTTCCGTGGAAAGGTGCAGTTGCCGGCCATACTTACATGAGTCGACCACCAGCCTTCGGAGTAGCAGCGCAACTGCATACGACCTCAGACAATACTTACCTATGCTTGCTTGAGGTTGTATGTAGATGTCCATGGGCTGCAGCGACCACTTAACACCACGTGGCCTGCATGCTCGTCTGCTACTCCATTCAAATAAAAAAAAACACAGGGTTCATACTCGTAATAATAAGACAGAGTTTTTGAAAATTGCGACGAGCTAGATTATTTTTTACATATATTTTATAATATAAGGAATTCCTTTTGGAAAATCTAATATTTGTGAATATTTTAGCTACAAAGTACCAGCCACATTAGTTACATTATAACAAATACAAATAAAAATATGCTTTATTGACACCAAATTAAAAAGTAACATACAAAAACAAGCTTATTGAAAATAGTGTAACAACAGGCGGCCTTATCGCTGATAGCGATCTCCTCCGACTGCCTTTGGGTAGAGGAAAGGAGAAATTTCTTTATAAAATCGGGTACCTACCAATGCACAAGATAAATAAGGTTGTAGAGATAAAGTAAATTACGCGAGCATATTTCACATACATACATATTATACATATATACATACAAATAGTTACATACGACATACATCATACATACATACAATAATAAATAAATAAATGGGTACATATATAATTATATAAAACACCATAATGCTGATTAATTGACCAAGAGGGAGTTAAGAGGACATAGATGAGAAATAGAAGTTAAAAAGTCGAGTATAACTTTTAGAAAAATATTTCTAAAAGCGGTTAGACCAAGTCTCTTAGAAAATTATAAGCTTGAAAGACATGACAAAACGATTAATATTATTTATAAGTTTTTACAATAAACTTTCTACACTCATGAAGAGTGTACTACTGGGATATTTTTTCCGATTAACCTATGAAATAAAGTGATAAAAAATTACTTTCACAAAAAAGTAAGTGTGTGTAGCTTCGGAATTAAGAATAGAGCTATGGTATCTTATGGTTATGGTATGGTATACTTAGTATCTTATGGTATGGTATATATGGTTTCTCGATCTTACCCATAACTTTCATCTTCGTTCAGCTGATAATCTTATCCTTAAAATACCTGTTCATTCTTCTACTTTCTACGGCAAATATTTCACTGCCTCAGCTATTCGCCTGTGGAACAATCTTCCAGTGGATATTAGGCGTGCAAAATCCCTTGATTCCTTTAAAAGTAAATTAAAAGCTTATTATTTAAACCTTTCTCCTTCCTCTTCATGAACTATCTATCAACAGTAATGCTGTACATTTACTTTTGCTGTGTGACATTGTTTTGTGTTTTGTTCTTTTCTTCCTGTTTCTTAACTTATTTATTTTATGTTAAATCTGCACCCCCTACCCTTTTTTTCTTCCCCTGTGTCCATTCATTTTTCCAAGCATAGGTTGCCTGGAAGAGATCGCTACCTGAGCGATAAGGCCGCCTATTGCATACACTAATAAATTTTACATCTATAATGGTATTTTACTGTAAAACATGGTGTGCAATAAAGTATTATTGTTGTTGTTGTTGTTATCCCCTGCCTGATCGTAAGAGGCGACTAAAAGGGGCTTCCGGGGATGCGGACGGTGAGAGTGGGAGCTTGACCCACCCAGCTGGCAGCCCCGGGAGGGACGGCGGTGTATGCGTGGCCGCATGCCGCCGTAAGGGGCCGTCCATTAATCACGTGAGGTCGTTTTTCTCATTTTTTGACCCCCCCTCCCCCCTGGTGATATTTGGTGAGGTTTGGGGCCACCCCCCCCTCCCCCCCTGGATCACGTGTATTTTTTTGGAAGTCTATGTAAAGGCTATTTTTGACTGGCAATTTAAAAAAAATAATGGCGTTTTGATTCGAAAAACATTTATATGTATTTGCAATAAAATTAATGAATAATTAATTAATGTTGTCTTCGTCCCACGGAGTTGCAAGACTTTCATTTAAGGTTACAACTGGTAAAGCTTCTTCTTCACTGGCAGTTGTTATTGGCAAAGAGGTTTGTGACATATTAACTTCGGTTTCGTCAAGCCACTCGGCATCATCATCCTCGCGCACTACGCAGAGAACCTCCCTCCCTCGGCGGGCGAGTCAATCAAGGTCATACTACAAATCGTTCAAATTTTCGCGCCGTTCAAAATTTCGGTTCAGAAATAGCGCTTTTTGACAAAAAATAAATAAAATTAATACACGTGATGTCTAACGAGACCCCCCCCTCCCCCCTCGTGATGTTTCGTGATGTTTTCCGTACCCCCTCCCCCCCCCCTTTTGAGCCTCACGTGATTAATGGACGGCCCCTAAACACCTGAAGGTGCAGGAGAGCATATCTGCTCTCCCGAAGATGGGCCCGTTCTGGGGCGCTGCGCTTGGATGACACCGGTGCGTTCCTATGGAGATCCCGGAGTCCTCACAAACGCAGAGGCAAGCCACCGAGGGGGTTTTAGTGCGGTCAAATCCCACATAACCCGGTATCCTCTCCCAAGGTGTCGGGTACCTTTTGAAGGTTTCCCCCCCCGATACCAAAAAAAAGGTTTATGAAATAACAAAAATCAGTGTGTCTAATATATCTGTTCTTTTATTAAGGTCGAACATGATGAAAAGCTGGTAAGTAATAAAATTTCATGAAATAAATAAAAAATACTTCATATAATAATATTGCGGATCATAGCTTTAACTATGTACTATGCCATTATTTTACTGCAGGCAGCAGGTGAAAAGAAAACTGTGAGTATCTGTTCACATTTATTAATAAATACGCGTTTTATTAAAAACAAGAATCAATGTAATGGATAGAAAAGGGTGAATTCTATCCATTACATTGATTCTTGTTTGCACTCAGGATCCACGTTTCATCAACGGTCACAATACGATTGCAAATTTCATCCAAATCAGGCTGACGACTCTAAAAAATCTTTGCAACTATAGTCGTCGCTGATTGTCAAGCGGTGTGAGCATTCGCGGTACCCAACGCGCACTAATTTTTTTCATATTTAAATGTTCATGCAAAATTTCTCCAACTCGCTCTTTACTGATCTGTAACTCTTCTGCCATCTGCCACAATTTTATTCTTCGATCAGCCAGTACTAACTTTTTAACTTTTTTGACATTTTCTTCGGTCGTGACTGTCACTGGACGGCCCGGGCGAGGGTCATCTTCACAGGTTGAATTAAGAACTGATGACATCTCTTCAAACATTTCTTTCGGTGTTTTTCCTTTTTTTACCGACTTCCAAAAGAAGGAGGTACTGTATTCGGCTGTATGTATTTTTTTTTATATATGTTCACCGATTACTCCGCCGTTTGTGGACCGATTTTCAAAATGCTTTTTTTGTTCGTATGCTTATACTCCCGAGGTGCTCCCATTGTCACCAAATCAGGATCTGATGATGGGATCCCAGGGAAATCGAGGGGAACTCTCAAATTTTATAGGCACACACATTGATTTTCTTATAGTTTCTGAAGCATAACAGATATTTGTGCATTGTAATCATCATCTCATGTTGCTGAGCTGATGATGGAAGGTACTACGACGGTGAGGAGTTGAGAGCAAATTCTTTCAATAAATGGTCTTTTGTTCGAAATCTTACATTCCTGAGGTGGTCCAACTGTCACCAAGTCAAAGTCTGATGATGGGATCCCAGAGAAATCGTAGGGAACATTCAAATTTTATAGTACAACAAATGATTCTTATATTTTTACTAAAGCAAAACAGGCATTTGTGTATAATTATCATCATATCATGTTGCTGAGCTGATGATGGAAGGTACTACAACGGTTAGGAGTTGAGAGCAAATTCTTTCAATAAATGGTTTTTTATTCGAAATCTTACATTCCTGAGGTAGTCCAACTGTCACCAAGTCAAAGTCTGATGATAGTATCCCAAAGAAATGGAGGGGAACATTCAAATTTTATAGTACAACAAATGATTCTTGTATTTTTACTAAAGTAAAACAGGCATTTGTGTATAATTATCATCATATCATGTTGCTGAGCTGATGATGGAAGGTACTACGATGGTTAGGAGTTGAGAGCAAATTCTTTCAATAAATGGTTTTTTGTTCTAAAACTTTAACTCCTAAGGTGGTCCAACTGTCACTATGTCATAATCTGATGATGTGATACTGGGCAAATCGAGGGAAACACTGAAACTTAATAAGCACAATATTATTCATAATATATGTACAGAATTATTAAAGTTACTAAAAAGAGTGAAATAAATTAAGTTTTTAACAAAAAAATAGAACCGACTTCAAACGGTAAAAAATAAAATTGTTCAGTACCTACTTCTTCTTGCATGGTAATGACTCTTAAAACTATTTTTGGAGTCGGGCCCTTAGTAAAATGTCCTGTCTTAGTAAATATAGTGTACCTTTCGTTCGGAATGGGCACCGACTCCAATATAGTTTTAATAGTTATTAACATAAGCAAGAAGAAGTAGGTACTGTCCCACTGTCTGTACTGTCGATGCCCATTTAGAACGAATGGTACCTACGACATTTTACTAAGGGCCCGACTCCAAAAATAGTTTTAAGAGTCATTACCATAAGCAAGAAGAAGTAGGTACTGAACAATTTTATTTTTTACCGTTTGAAGTCGGTTCTATTTTTTTGTTAAAAACTTAATTTATTTACAAGGAATTTAATCACTGCACGATGCTCCAAATTGCGCGAATTTGCAGTTTCAGTCGACATGGTTAATGTTAGGTTCCAAAGGTAAAGTGTTTATGAATGAAATTAAAAAAGACTTGATATTTTTTAGTAACGAGTCTCCCAATAAGTGCTATTAGTAGCGAGGTGATTAGTCAACGTTAAGTATCTAGGCCGCGAACGTATCAGCCGCCCCTCGTAGAAGCGCTTCATGAAGGAGAAGAATTCAAAAAGTATTACTAAAAAAATTCAAATTATTATTATTATTGTTAATTATTTATCATTGGTTCTTATAGTCTATCACGCTATTATCTGCCTAAATTTTATGTACTACAACATTATTTTGTTACAGGATGAAACCTTGCCGGGTGGCGTAAGTTTTTATATTATTAATTTTAACGACTAGCTTAGGATAAAATGTTTATAACGATTATTTAAGACAAAGGCCGCTTCCTGACTTGGCGGTGCGGTATCGGTATGCAGTAATTTATATTATACCGCGACTTTACTAATGTCGCTCAGATCTCCTCACTAGGCGGTATACTGTCGGTATGCTTTCGGTATAAAACAGTAGGTTAGCCGCCATTTTGTTTACCAAAATACACGCGGTGTGCGCTCGGCATGCAGGCTTTTACTGGCTGTCCGACCCGCGACGCGGTATGCCGCTCGCTTACCGCCCCGCTCCCGCGCAGCCCGCGCCAATCAGGAAGCGTGCATTCAAATATAGGCGCTCGGTAAGCTTTCGGTACCGCACCGCCAAGTCAGGAAGCGGCCTAATACTGACTAAGGCTAGACGATTTAGAATACGGTACACACTCATAATCCCACAGTAAGATAATTAATACCCTGTGTCGTGGGTGCCATGGACACATACAAAGACAATAACACAAAGACCCATACCGAGAACAGAAATTTAAACTCATCATTCAAATTTCTATTTCGCCGGGAATCGAACCCGGGACCCCTCGATTGGTAGTCCGGCATGGTAACCATTGCGCCACGCGGGTCGTCAAAACGTCAAAGAATGTGGAGCATACATGTAACCAATATAGGATTGTACATTATTGTTTGACAAGAGGTGTGTCCTCTCAGTACTCAATTCAAAAAAATACATGCGTCAGCTTACTGACTTGCGAAGTTTAACTTCTTCACTTTACCACATCCTTATTAACAAAACTATATTCTAATTCTCTTTTAGGCCGCCGGTGATAAGAAGCCTGCAGACGGCGATGTAAGAAACCAAAATATAATATTTTTATAGATAATAACTTAATAATTACTTAATCCATACTAATTCAGCTCAGCATTGCCTAAGCGCACCCAGAGCAGACAGAACAAAAAAAAATAACGTTCACTAAGAGTTTGTAAATGAATCGTACAGTGAATAAAGAATATTTCATTTCATTTCATTAATATTATAATTTCGAAAGTAACTCTGTCTGTCTGTCTGTCTGCTACGCTTACTCGCTTTTTTCTCGTTTTTGATGAAATTTGAAAAACAGATAGATTGGACCTTGGGAAAGGACATAGGATGGTTTTTATCCTACGGGAACCTTTAAAAAGGGTCCACGCGGGCGAAGCCGCTGGCAGAAGGCTAGTAATTTATATTATCAACTAAATATTTTATATTCTCTTTTAGGCCGCTGGTGATAAAAAACCTGCAGACGGCGGTGTAAGAAACCAAAATATAAAATATTTATATTAAATTACTTTAATATATAAAATTATGTAAGTATTTATTAATAAAATAAAAAAATAATATTGTCTTTTAGGCGGCCGATGATAAGAAATCTGCAGACGGCGGCGTAAGAAACCAATATATTAAATACTGAAAAAAAATACATGAAATCATGAATTTATTAATAAAAATATGTATTCTTTTTAGGCCACCGATGATAAGAAACCTGAAGATGGCAGTGTATGATACCATAAGACTTATCATTTATTATTAATTTATACACAGGATGTCCCAAAAAGTTTGTAAAGCGGATGGCCGGAGATATGAATAAATGAATTGAATGATTGAATGGAATGAATGAATGGAATCAATGGATTTATTCGATCTGTATCTGAGACTCATTTTTGGATAAGACTGAAGAAATTTTAGCAATATTATTCATTCAGTAGCTTAATGTCATTAATGATAACGCATATCTTATTAATTCGTGAACCGATCTGAGTATGTCAAAAATGATTCCGAAAATGTTTGAACTTACGGACAGATGCATACAGAGTCGGCCCTCAGATTTGGACTATTATTATGTCGCCTAGTTTTAACAACGGCCAAAACTATTTGCAAATATTTTTCTTGATACTGGCAATTTGTACTGATGATCCGAAGCCGTTAAAGAAAACAAAAAAGTGTTCAGTAAATCCATCGTCAACTAACGAAACACATCCCACGGATTTTTAGCTCTTTCTCATCTGTTTTCGAAACTTGTTTTAGTATCACTGAATTCCTAAATAAATTTAATTGTAATTAATATTGTTTATCAGGCGAAAAATAGAACATCTGAAACTGAAAAAGTAAGTTTATGTCAACATACGGAACTCTCTCCACGTGAATTTAACTCTAGATTGTCTGCTTTTATGGTTCTGTAGCCGAATTTAAAATACGTAACCCTTATAGGTTTGACATGTATGTCTATCGGTCTAGTAGATAGATATATTCTGTAAAACGAAGATCACTTTACTATTTTCATGCAAAAAAAATAGTTTAAAAAACCAAAAAACACGATTTTAGCACGCACTAAAAATTACAAAATAATTCGGACATTTAGTTTGATGACTCAAGAGTTTTCCCTTTGCCAAATCTTCGTTAGATCGCAGGTAAACATAAACAATTTCAGTTCAACGATAAATAAATACCTATGCGAAATAGTTATAAGTAGGTAATCATCTTTACTAAATATTTACTATGATTTATTTTGAAATTTTGCGCTTTCTTTCATGGGGTGCATTCCAAATAGCCTGTCCGCCATCTTGGGGAGGCGGCCATATTGGATTTGTAATGACGTTTCTTAGCTAGTCATGTATTGTCATCAGAACTCAGAGCGTGTGCAAAATTTCATCCTAATCGAAGACCGGGAAGTGGGTCAAATTAAGATTCCAAGATTTTCTTACATACATAGTTAGTTACAAGTGAAGCTTATAAAATATAAAAGCGTATTAATAAAAATAATAATACATACATGGAACCGAAACGCTTTCAAGTTGGTTTTAACAAAATATAGTCAGCAGTTCTTGAGGTACATTTAGCACATTTACAAAAAACCTTTATAACTACTCGTAAAATAGTAAAATATATAACTGCTTTTTACACAAACACTGTGAAAAACAAACTTATAATATATACGAATATATATATCACTCATCTATATTTTTTACTATGGAACCGTTCATGAGCGAGTCCGACTTGACCACTTTTTAAAGTAGTGTTTATAATTATTTATAATACGATATTATTAATTAAATTTTAATTAATATTCTTTGAACAGGGCAAAAACGATACATCTATAGCTAAAAAAGTAAGTCATTTTACATCATGTATGTATGTTCTGATTTAAAAATAAATAATGATTACTTACCACACAGCTAATATTCCATAAATAAAATCGTTATTTTCATGTTTCAGCCCCCTAAGACTGTGACGGTAATTTGTAATAATACTTACTTTTATATATAATAGCAATGATTTATACTATATTTCGATTTATTAAACTTATATGTATTGTAATTTTTATAGTATATTGTGATGTCAGATTTTGAATATTTATTAATACTTAAGTTAAGTGTATTTAAAATAATTCTAAATTATTTTTTCAGTTAACCGTAAGTTTATACTTTATGTAATTTATTGTAGTAATACAAAACATACATAAATATTTCGTAATGTCATAATTACCTTGTAATATTAATATGTATTATAAAAATGAAATATAATAATCGTTTTCTTTTTTCAGTTGCCGGTAGTATAAATTTACTATTAATTCTCACTTTTTTTTAAATACCTACATAAGTATAACAATTATAAATTACAACAAAATATTTTTTTGCTTCCTTCCTTTAGCCTGATGCAGTAAGTATTTTTGGGCACAATTAATTTTTTTTACTTTATTTTCATATAAAATATGTATATAATGCATACTAAATAATATAAAATATTAATAACAATAAACCTTTCTTTTCCAGACAACGGTGAGAGTTGCTGAATTTCGATATTTTACCAATTTCGATATTACCGTGAAAGACATTTTTTTTTATTAATAAAAAAAATATTTTCAGCCTCAGGTATATTTGATGCCTATTATTAATAAGATGGTTAACATAATTTATTTACATAGCAATAACGTAAATTTATATTTAATCCTATTACAGAATATTGTAAGTACCACTATCGTTCTTAATAAGAAAATTAAATATCAAATTTTGTTATAAATTCGTCCAATATTTTTATTATTTAATGTAATTAGATTGGCAAAATATTAAAAAGATCTTTAGAAGGCCACGCTTTTTAAATATTTATTATGACATACTTATTAGCACTTAAATTCATTTTCTTATATTCCTATATACAATTATAAATCCGAATTTTCATTGTTATATTATTATTTGTAGGTCACTGTAAGTCACTTTTTATTCATTTTCAATCTTTTATTGCTTTGTTTATATATTTAATTTTTATTGTTTCTTATTTTATTAAGGACCACTACGTAAGTATTGAGACACTTTTAAGTAAATTATAATTTGTATTTTACGGTAATCCCGATATTTTTAAAAATATTTACACATACTTCGTATTTTTCAACTCACATTTTTTTCCTAAATCCTACTTAAAGTTATAAATTTCTTTAAATAATAAACACACTGGAATTTCGTTACACGTAAAATGTGTCCTAATTAATGTATTTTAATTTTTTTTCCACGGCTGGTTACGAAATGAACTGTAAGTTCTATTTTATTAAAAGGGCATAAGAATTGGTCGTTATTTATAAACTTTACGTTACTTACATTAATTAAAATAAATTGTTGCAGATAAAGGGAGTAAGTATTGGCCTAAAGTTATAATATTAAATTATAAATAAAAAAATGTGACCAACAATATATCTGGTTATTGAAACATTAAATATTCATACGTTTGATTTTAGGCGCCCGTAAGTATAAATTATATTGATTTATTATTATACGATGTCATTATGACTTCTTAGACTTAATTACTTTTTTAAAATTAAATATTAATTTTATATACATTTAAAAAGTTTATAGTCACCGAAAATTAGTTTGAAGGACCTTTTTTTGGTATTGAGGGAGATATCTTCAAACGGTAATCTGCAGGATTTGTAACGAAAGAAAAAAATCTTAATTTTATGAACTTTTGAAAGTTCATGGATTCTTTTTCTAAACACATTCAGCCGAACAAATTTTACTAAATATACTAATTTTTTTAAATCTTTAAATTTGTTAAATTTTCTAAATTAAACATATTACTAATTTTTGTAAATAACTATATTATTAAGATTTCTCTTCCTTTCAGGTGAAGGTAATTTAATATTACAATAATTATGGAGACCAGTATTCATAAAATCAAAACTTTATGTTGACTGAATTATACAGAAATATTATAATAAACCAATTATTAATTTGTAGGACAGTGTAAGTGTATATTATTATTATTTTATTTTGTAATAATTCATACTATTTACAAATGAACATTTTAAATAATTTCTTTGCTGTCTTGCAGCAAATTGTAAGTATTATATTAACCCCATTCCAACCATATTTTATTCAATTTATTTTTTATTGCTGGGTACAGGTTTTCACTCACAAGTGGGTGGGAATTAGGCCATAGTCCACCGTTGGTCTAGTGCGGATTGGTGGATATCATGCCTTTGAGAAATTATGAGTTTCTCTCAGGTATGACGGTGATGGAATCGTAATTAATTAAATATCACATTATTTTCCTTCACCGTGGAGCAGCGATCATAACAAATTTCTTTGACAGAGGTGCACGCCGAGAAATTTTATGTTAATTAATAGTTAATAACATGTTATAGTTAAACAAAAATTAATTATCTTATATTTTTTTATTTATTGCAATAAATGTAACTTAAAATTATTCACCCTTTCCAGATTACAGTAAGTAACATTTTTTTACAATTTTTTGAAAACTTTTTATATCTGCTATGAACGTAATAAAATTATTAATGAATTTTGTTAACATTCCAGATTCCGGTAACATATTTTTATATTTTAAATGGTTTATTAAACATATTTAAATAAACAAAGTTTTTAAACAATAATAATCTGTCTTAATTTTTTTGACGTCATTGACAATTTTTATACGCTATAATTTATTTAATAATTACTTACTTTCGTTTGCAATTTTTGTTATTTATCGTTTTTTGTCAAGTAATTGTGTTTGTTATATCCATGTATTTTTTATGACATTGACAATTATTGTTAAGTTTTAAGAATTGTAATTAGTGCATAACCGTTTTTCTTAACAATAAATAAATAAATAAATAAATAAATTCTTCTAATTTGTTCTAGCTGCCTGTAAGTTATTGTCGTATTCTAAATTCTCTATAAGTATAGCTAAATATTTTCTTATTCATTAATTCTGTATAAATTTTGAAAAAGAAGACGTCTTGGTTTGTTTATACGTTCATATTATTATGATCTTACGTATCTTATTTTAATTTATTCATTACTAACTGTGCCCCGCGGTTTCACCCGCGTTAGAAAGAATCATTAGCATGAAGTGAACCAAACTTTACAGGATTACTCGTTGGACCAATCTGAAGATTCTCCGAGAATTTCATTGAAATCGGTCCAGCCGTTTCGGAGTCTATAAGGAACATACATACACACTTTCTCTTTTATAGATATGATTCTAATTCTTTATTTTCATTTTATTCTTAACAGAAGGGTGAAGTGAGTATTATTTTTATTCATTTCAAAGTAATAGAGCTAGATTTTTTTAAAGTATTTTTTAAGAATTTAATTAAGTATTACAAATATCTGGACACTCGAAACAATTTTAAGTAATATTTAAATTCTTTTTCAGTTTATGGTAAGCGGTTGTATTGAATTTTTTGAAATTTATATATATGAATATATTTGTACCTATTACTGAACTTATTTTTTTTCTTTTAGAAAGTTCTCGTAAGTTTATGAAAAAAAATCTTTAATGGTTATATTATTATTTTTATTTTATGTATAAATGATTACTATCTTATTAATAAATATACATATTTTTATTTTCTGTAGACCGAAGTAAGTTTTTTCGCTCTTTACCGTTCTTTTTCACCTAAAATTAAAACACGCTGTCTTAGTTTTATACTTATGCCTTTAGACCAATGCTCCGTGGCTTGGACAGTACGGGAGACATAAAAACCTCAAGCTATCTTGCAGCCAAAATAGCTGTCTTGCCCCTCCTATTATGCAGTTGTGCTGCTACTCCAAAGGCAGAGTCGTCTCATGTAAGTCTGGCCGTCAACTGCACCTTTCCATGAATATAAAAATTAAAGGGCCTTTAAATGTTAGACCTATGTCTTCTTATGTCCCCATTGCTTCTTTTTGAGGTGGTGTGCGTGTGTGTTCGTTATTCACGACGGAGATAAATTCATAGTCCAAATTGGGGATACCATTTATTGAAGGTTATAAATACACATATTAGTTGACTTGAGAACCTGGTTATATTGAGCCGCGACGGGAGACCGACTGTAACGACGCCACGCGGTTGTGCGGCCACGCTGGCTAAAATATGCCGACTTTGCAACTACACAGGGTCGCCACACTTCTCAAATGACAGAGTCAAATAATATATTCGACCCGTGAGCCTTATAGAGAGATACTTATTTACTTCTTTATTTTTTTCCAACCTTTTTTATATCCCACTGCTGGGCACAGGTCTCCTCTCACTAGTGAGAGCGATTTAGGCCATATTACACCACGCTGGCCAAGTGCGGATTGGTGGACGTCATGCTTTCGAGAAATTATGACTTCCTCTCAGGCATGCACGGCGATGGAGAACATCGTAATCAATTAAACATCACGATATTTTCCATCACCGTGGAGCAGCGATAAATGCGCACATTACAAATTTCTTTGTCAGTGCGCGCCGAGGATTTGAACCTGGGATCGATCGCGTCGAAGATTTAATATTAACAACTAAAATAATTTATAATATTACAGTAGAAGTATGTTATAGCAACATCGAAGGGACCACTATAATAAGTCGCAATAGCCGGTTCTTTTAATAACTGATGTTAATTCTATAAACAACATCGAAATCGGCACTAATTTTTGCTCATTATAACCAATATGTCATTATAAATGATGTCGTTGTAAGAGGTTTGTCTGTCTTGACTGTATGTCTATAATATGACCTTAGTAATCAATGTATGTTAATTGCAGAGCTGGGTAAAGTCACATCAATTTTATAGTTTGCTTTGCCACTTAAAACTGCTACAATAGTTTTGATTAAATTGTTTTTTTTTTCTTTTATTAATTATCATTTAAATCTTATAGCGAACTGTAAGTGTTATACATAATTATAGAAATAATATTCTTTATTAATACGAATATTATCTAGGTATAAGTTCGGATCTGAAACGCCAATATATAGCAATTTGAATATTAAATACTATATTTTGACTACTTTATGAATACAAAAGCAGATTTTTATTACATTAACTTCCCTTTTTTCAGTATTATGTAAGTAAATAAAATAATAGAATATTTTTGCTTATTTATTTGTTGACGATAAATAAAACACAGATTATGATTGAAAATAATATACCCTTTTATTTTTTAGACACGTGTAAGTAAAGTCTCTTATGAATTTTCAATATATTTAAAATACTTATTTTTTGATCATTATTATTTATAATTATTTTTTTACTGATGAAATTGTATTTATTTAAAATTATTTGTGATTTTGCAGCCAGCAACGGTAATTAGGATTTTAAATACTTAGTTTTACACTGATTAATTTAGGAGAACAGTTATTAATTATTATTTTATTTTCGTTACAGAAAGTAAGCATTTATTTCCATTATAATTATTTTAATAGAATTTTGATTTATAGAGTTTGGAATAAGTTTGGTTTATAGCCGTACAAATGTCACTTAACCTTCAATTAATATATTCATACTCATTTAACGTGATCAATATTTTTACGCAATCCTTTTTAAAATTTTGGAAACATTAAATTTATGAAACATATTTTTCAGCCGGGTGTAAGTATAACCACTTAACCTAAATAGAAGTACATAGCGTAGTAATACTATGTCAGTAAACACGCTTTATAGTACTCGTATAGGCTAGTACCTACTAGGAAGGCTGATTTTGCTAATTAGCTGCGACATTAAGATAGAGAAAAACTTGTTTTTTATGTAATTTTATTATCAATTGCCATCTAATTAATAATACGTATAATAAACTACGTTGCTGCTGTTTGTATTTTGTAGAACTAGTGATAGGGCCCGGTTTTGCTCGGATGACTTGAGTTTATTTGATTGTAACATTATACCCCACGGTAGGGCTGCCATCCGTCCGGATTTCCCCGGATTTGACCTAGTCTGAAGGGCGTCCGGGGGCCGTCCGGCAGGGTTTTTGAAGAGTGTCCGGGTATAACCCGGACTTTTGTTGTCAGAGGAAATCCATTTTTTAATAGATAAGCGATAAATTGAAATAAATCTTAATTAAAAATTCATCCACAATAACCCGCATTCAATCACTTTCGCCATTCAATCGCTCGACAAAATGGTCAACGATCGAATGGAATTAAAAAATTATAATGATGTTTTTATTTTTGTTGCAAAAATAAAAGATTCCAATCAAATTATTAAAATTTAAACAAAAACCAATCAAATTATTAAATTTTAAAACATTACAATCCAAAGATGTCCGGGGAAGAGACCATATTTTGCCCAAATGTCCGGGATTTTTGCCGTGTTTATCCGGCGTCGGCAATTTAGGTGATGGCAACCCTACCCCACGGGAACAATACATTGATAAAAAGTAGCCTTTATGTGCTATTCTACGATCCGTTAAGCCGTTATTGCGTGATTGAGCAACATCCATTCAAACATTCGTTTGATTTCATTTATAATAACTAGTATTGAGCTGAAGCGCGCATGGCCCGACGGTTAGCGTAGAAAGCAAGCGATCTATGCTACTAAGCCAAACGGGCGCGGTCGGGTGTGAGATGGGTGACCGCAAGTGGCAAAAAATTTTCATGCGCGTTTCCGTGCTTCGGAGGGCACGTTAAGCCGTCGGTCCCGGTTGTTGTCGATAGATAACAGTCGTTAAACCTTGTCGGAAGCATTATGGGCGGTTTGAAAACATCCGACAGCGGGTTGTTCACTAACCCGCATCTCCACCAACCCGCATTGGAGCAGCGTGGTGGAGTAAGCTCCAGGCCTCCCCAATAATGGGGAGAGACCCGTGCCCAGCAGTGGGACGTAAAAAAGGCCAGTATTGAGTCTACCTTTTCATTGCATGCCGTACTAGCCAAAGGGTTAAGATAAGTATATCCTAGCAATGTCGACATTCCTGATTGTAATACATTTGACTGTTACAGTGCCTATGCTTGACTCGCGGGCCTCTTACGAAGTTCAAATTGATTGGAAATCTTCATTTTCCAAAAATAAAGGTATGTTGCACTTAACTTGAAAGGCTACCAACCTGTTAGACAGAGCCTAGTGTATTTAAAAAACTTCGGAATTTTGAAAAAAGAAGTATTTTTAATGAGTGTAGCTTTTATTCTTTTTAAATGGACTATAAGCAACGCTATGCAAAAAGCGCTATTTGACGTGCGTTCGTTATGTCAAGCCACCGATTCATATCGATTCTGACAAAGGCTTCACTCTAGTATCATCTATGAATAGGCATGATGACACTATTGAAAATAAAGAATCAGAGAATAAATGGTTTTACAGAAAAATATATGCTAAAAAAGTTCTAAAATATAATCCCGTTTTAATATAAACATTAAGATTAATAAGATTTTCAATAAAATAAAAGTATTAAATACAGCAATCGGCCATGTTATCTGAAACGCCAATCAAAAGGAATGACGTCAAGTCTCAATAAACGTCTGTCATCGTGTTGCTTGAAGTTTGACGAGAAAGCCGACGCCATGACACCTACGAGCGTTTTCGCGCTTAATTCAAATTACATAGCAGAAATATATTAATTTACGTTAAAACTTAAGTTTATTGCTGAAATAAACTTTTTTTCAAAACTAGGAGACCTATAATATAATAATAAGGAAAGGTATTTAAAAATCTGTCATCATGCCTATTCGTTTAGATGACCCTTAGAGCCTTACGGCGCCTTTACGGGCGAACCCCTCGTTCCAATGTGCATGCACAATGTGCCTTTAGTTACACAACTAGTGTGTCTGTGTGTGTCGATGTCAGTGTTGACGGTGCATAGAAAACTGAAGTGTGAGTCAGTAACTTTGATGCTCTAAGACCCTATGCGTTGGCGAGCACCATGAGACCTCATAGTATTGTATATGATTCATACGGGTGTAATGTTAAATGTTCTCTGCAGCCATTCTACTCACTCAACTTTTAACCGAAAAGGAGCTCCCACTGCATTAATTTCTAGCCTGGTTTCAAGACTGATCTTTCGGTTACACTTACAAGGGGTACACTTATACTTACACGGGTTATAACCCTGTATTTCCGAGCTACAAGAGAAATGTACTTGAACTTTTTCTTGCTAATGTTAATGAGTCTTAAAGCTATTTTGGAGTCGTGCCCTTAGTAAACTCTCACCGTCCGAATCCCCGGAAGCCCCCTTTTAGTCGCCTCTTACGATCAGGCAGGGGATACCGTAGCTCTATTCTTAATCCCGAAGCTACAGGGACTATCGTTCTGAATGGCCAGAGGCTCCAAAATAGCTTTAAGAGTAATTATCATTAGCATGCAAAAATTAGAAATAAATTTACTTAACCATTTTTTTTACTTTTTAAAGTTGGTACTAAGTAATAAAATGTAAAAATTAAATTATTTGATGATACACTCATTTGCTTAGTGTTACTTAACAACGCCATCTGAAATAGCTCCCAATAAAAAAACAACACAAAAAAAAATACAATATGGTTGTTCGCGCCAATTAAGTCATTTCACCTCCCTCCCCTTCATCCTCCCTCTCTTTCCCGCAAGCGCACTATTGTATAGTATCGGCATCGTTCGCACCTGAGCAAATGTATATGGATCAGGAAGATCTATCAATCATCAGTCTGCCTTCGTCCCGCCGCCGACGCGCACGCCGCCGACGCGCATGCAAGTCCTCTCGTGACAAGTGACAACCGCACCGCAAGCCACCTAACACGTGGTCATCAGACTCGCCGCATCGCCGCCATCACCGCTGTCAATAGTTTTGTGATTTAACTGAATAGTGCAGTGTATTGTGAAGGACAACACCAGCTCCCGGGCAAGAGAAGATTGATTTCATCAGTACACGAGCATACCATCTGCTCCAGCCCCCTGGGATAAGCCAAGTAAGTGCGCTCCCTTTATCAATCCTTCTCGTTTTTCCACCTTTAATTCGACACGCAACTTACAGTCCACAATTCCATCACCCGCAACGGGGGACCACCCTCCTTTCCACCCTTTATTCCACCACCATTTTTGGTCATAGCGAACCGGAGGTCCCCCCTTTACCCAACAATTCTGGTCCTTGTCGAGCCGAATCTCCTACAATTTTTGGTCCAGTCGAGCCTGATTTCGAGCCAATAGTTTAGTAACTTCACCCGGGTTAATTATTTAATCTCATAAATACGCAAACATATGTATTTCATGTAATATATTATAAGTGCCTATTCATATTTATTTTTGCAAATAAGTATTATATCTACGATTATTTTATATCCCGCATATTAATAACGCACCGCTCACGTAGGTATATTATTCTTTTTGCAAAACACACCGCACCATCCGCTATTTATTTTTGCAAATAAGTATTATATCTACGATTATTTTATATCCCGCATATAACGCACCGCTCACGTAGGTATATTATTCTTTTTGCAAAGCGCACCGCACCATTCGCACCATTATTTACCTATATTTGTAATCGAAATTACACCTCATAGGTACGCATTCTATTTTTCATTAATTGAAGTCCGCCATATTTGTGTTTGCCGGAGCCGGCCGACGCGACCGGCGATCGTTGTTTCGCTAGTAACTACCTACGTAATCATTCATTCATTACGCCATACATAATTTTTATAATTTCAACTGTTTTAACTGATTTATCTTGTTCATGACAAAATGTCTACTAAAGGCAAAATTGAATCTGAAACGCTTTCAAATGACGAAATTAGTTTGAAAATATTAATTGCAAAACGAAATTCTATTTACGAACGTTTACAACAAAATTATGATTTATCTATAAGTGCATTAAGTTCGTCAGACGCACAGGACGCATTTGTTGACACGGCATCTGACCTTGAATACTTGCGTACCGAGTTCAAGGACACGTTAGAATCTTATAATGTTACAAATTTAAAATTAAATCCGAACGCGCAAGTAGATTTCGGATCGTGGAAATCTTTTCATGATCTATATAGTCGTATTAAAAGTCAAGTGTCAAAATTAAACGCTTCATCTTCAAGTAAATTACAGAATAGTTTGCCACCAAAAATTATACCGTCGCTTCCGCCCATAGAATTACTTTCTTTTAATGGTGACATACGACACTGGTCTATGTTCTACCAACAATTTAAAACATTAGTTCATGATAATCAGCAATTAACAGATGCTGAACGCGTTTATTATCTTGTTAGTAAACTTAGTGATAAGGCATTATCAATCTGCTCAGGCTTAATGCCTACAGCTGAAAACTATTCTGTGATATGGAACGCGCTCATACGTAGATATAACGACGAGCGTGCGCTCGCGACTACCTACGTCAGTCAGCTGTTAGAACTGAAGAACGTAAACACTAACACATCCGCTGGTTATCAAACATTTATGGATAAATTTGATGCTTCTATTAACGCTCTTAAGCAACTTAATATTGATGACATATCTGATTTTCTATTTCTAAATATCGCGCTTAGAAAATTAGATAACGATACCGTAAAGTCGTTCGAAATGTCATGTCGCAACGTAAACATACCGAAATATTCCGCTTTGGTTCAGTTTTTACATGACCAGAATAGGGCTTTATGCCATACAATAAATACTTCGCATAATATGTCTAACAATAATAAAATTAAAGGTAATTTGGTTCCCGCTCCCGCGAAAAATATAAGCAAAACTTTTATTAATACAGATTCGAATCGGTCATGTATTTTCTGTAAATCGGGTGATCACGAACACCTATTTGTCTGTCCGCATTTTTTAAAAATAAATGCACAGGACAGGTACAATTTTGTAAAACGAAATAAATGTTGCACTAATTGTTTAAGTAATAAACACGCCACTCCATTTTGTAAGTCGCAGCGTAGATGTAGGTATTGCTCCCGCTCGCACCATACGCTACTTCATTTTGTTAGTAGTGGGAATAAGGTCGATCAGCCTTCGGTGGAACAGGGTCCAGGAGAAAAAAGTGCATCCACGTCATGTAACGTTTCGCGCGATTGTGGTAATGCGCCGCACCGCACTACATTATTGGGAACTGCGAAGATTAAAGTTCATACTAAATACGGACACCAATATTTGTTGCGTTGTTTAGTGGACCCTGGCTCGCAATGTGATTACATCACGAAACAGTGTTGCAAACGTTTGTACCTACCGATCTCCAATAAAACACCAGTTAGGGAGGCGCAAGGAATCGGTGGGGTGTCGCAGAAGATTTTAGGTGTTACTTCTTTGCAGTTTAGCTCCCGCTTTGATGAAAATAAACTTTATCATATTGAACCGCTAGTTGTTCCCGCTATAACTGGACAATTACCCGAGTCGTTAATAGACGTTTCGAAAATTAATTATATAAATAATTTACGTTTAGCTGACGATCAATTCCATACACCAGGTGACATTGACGTTTTATTAGGGGTTAATACTTATTTACAAATTTTGTTAACTGATAAAATAATTAATTCGCAATCGCCGAGTGCCATAGAAACGTCACTAGGATACATAATAATGGGAGACGCAGATATCGACTTTCCTACGTGCATGCCGCGTTCTTTAGTTTCTTATCCTACTCGTATTGATAATAGTCAAACGTCGCTCACGCATTTGCTCGAAAAATTTTGGAAGTTAGAGGAGCTGCCGCAAAAAACTTATTTGAGTCCTGATGAACAGGAATGTGAGAATATTTATACTTCCACTACTCGTCGCAATTTGAACGGACGATATGTTGTCGCCCTGCCCTTCAAGGACACGCCTGATAAGTTAGGTGATTCTTTTATAACCGCTAAAAAACGCTTCTCGCTTCTAGAGAGACGTTTTAATAAATGTCCCGATCTTCGCTCCCGCTACAATGAGGTTATTCAGGAATACATCAACAAGGGTTATTTATCATTGGTTGCTTCAAATAATTCTACGGAACCTTGCTTTTATCTCCCGCACCACCCTGTCATACGTAATGATAAAAGTACAACTAAATTGCGAATAGTACTCGACGCAAGCGCTAAGTCAGACAATGACATTTCATTAAATGATATTGTACATAGTGGGCAAAATTTACAGTCTGATATTTTTAATATTTTAATAAACGTACGAGTTTATCGCATCGCCTTTTTTGCCGACGTTAGACAAATGTATTTATGCATTGAAGTACAAAAATCGCACCGTGCGTTTCAACGCATTCTTTATCGCTTTTCTAATGAGGAAGACATACAAACATACGAATTTAATCGTGTGACTTTTGGTTTACGCTCTTCGCCTTTTCTTGCGCTACGCACATTACGTCAGTTGGCTTCCGAGGAGAGGGAGTCCTATCCTCTGGCTGCTTCGGTGGTCGAGCGAGATATTTATATGGACGATATCGCGTCCTGCGCGCCCTGCGTCAACAGCGCCGTTGACGTAGCCACTGAACTAATTCAAATGTTTCAGCGTGGAGGATTTGAATTGGTTAAGTGGACTAGTAACAGTTCAGAGCTTTTACAGCACATCCCCGCAACGCACCGTCAGCTTGACGAGGTCTCATTCGACGACCAAAGTATTTTTAAGGTATTGGGTCTTCGTTGGCACCCCGCAACTGATTGTTTTTCTTTTCTAGTTTCGCCGCCGCCGCTCGCTTGTACCAAGCGTTCTATTTTATCCGCAACCGCTCGCTTGTATGATGTTCTGGGGCTCGTGGGTCCAGTAATTCTTTTCTCTAAGCTTCTCATTAAAACCTTATGGGTTCTCAAACTTGACTGGGACCAGGCTCCGCCCGCTCACGTTGTCACTGCATGGCAACAATATATTTCAGAGTTACCTTTGATATCGAAATTAAGGTTTCCTCGCCATATGGGTATAAATAAAAATTCCCAAGTCTCGCTAGTCGCGTTCGCCGACGCCAGTGAAAAGGCGTATGGCTGCGTGATTTATTCACACATCGTTAATGATGATGACTCACCAGTGGTAACGCTGATTTGTTCTAAGTCAAGAGTATCTCCGCTAAAAACTATTTCGTTGGCTCGGCTCGAGTTATGCGCCTTAGTATTACTCGCTAATTTACTGCGTACCGTACATGACACGCTATCCGCTAGGCATCCTGTTAGTAACATTTATGCATTTTCGGATTCTGAAGTCGCCCTTTGTTGGGCCCGCTCCTTACCCCACAGGTTTAACACATTTGTGGCTAACCGCATTTCGCAAATACAGTCTTCTTTATCTCCTGATAATTTATTTCACGTGGCTGGTTTTGAAAATCCCGCCGATTATATTTCTCGCGGTTTATTGCCGTCACAAATAATAAATTGTGATCTGTGGCTACACGGTCCCGCTTGGTTGTCCTCACCGAGGAGTGAGTGGCCAATACAATCATCTTCACTATCTACCACCGATCTACCGGAACAAAAAACTGTAACATGTACCGTTAGTAATAGTCCGGAGCATCCATTTATCACTCTTAGTTTAAAATTTTCAAAATGGAATAAATATCTCCGATCCGTAGTTTATGTGCTAAAATTTATAAAAAAATTACCGCGTAATAAAACTATAACCGCTTCTGACTTAGAATACGCAGAGAAAACTATTATTAAAGTGGTACAATCTAACGCTTTCGCGGAGGATTTGACTAAAATTCAAAAGGGGCGTCCTTGCTCTTCTGCCTTACGCAAGTTAACTCCGTTTATCGCAGACGATCTGCTTCATGTGGGTGGACGTCTTCAATATTCGTCTTTACCAGACTCGCAAAAACATCCAATATTATTACCAAAGGGTGGTCATATAATAGATCTTTTAATAGATTATTATCACTATAAAAACTTTCACGCTGGCCCGCAATATTTACTCGCCGCGTTGCGTGAGAAGTATTGGATATTATCTGCACGACGCATTGTACGCTATCGCGTCCATAAATGCAATGTTTGTTTTAGACATAAACCTAAAGCAGCGCACCCGATGATGTCCGCGCTGCCTGCTTGCCGACTCGAGCAGTGCAAGGCTTTCACACACACGGGGGTAGACTACGCTGGTCCTCACGTAGGCGCGGCGTTCGCAGTCAAAAAGCATACTTATGCTTATTTATATGTCTCGTCACTAAAGCAGTTCATTTAGAGCTGGCCTCGGATCTAAGTTCTGCCAGCTTCTTAGACGCATTCAAGAGGTTTATATCTCGTAGAGGTCCGTGCAAGTTTATCTATAGTGATAACGCTACTAATTTTATTGCTTCGCGTTCATACTTGAAGGAACTTCATTCCTTTTTACGTTCAGACGAATATTATAAAGTATTTAATCAGGTCCTTTCTGATAACCGCATCACATGGAAACTTAACCCTCCAAACGCTCCACATTTTGGTGGGCTTTGGGAGTCAAATATAAAGATAGTAAAGTATCATTTATTTCGCGTCATAGGTAAGCAAATCCTCACGTATGAGGAGTTGCTTACTGTCCTCACTCAGGTCGAACGCATATTAAATTCACGACCACTTTACGTGTTAAGTAGCGATCCGGCGGAACCTACTGCACTTACGCCCGCGCATTTCCTCGCTGTTAATCCACTTGGATGTTTACCCGCCGCGGATCTTAGTAAGGAACGCATTAATCTTTTGTCACGTTTTTCATTGCTTGATTCGATAGTTCAGTCATTCTGGAAGCGCTTCAGATCAGAATACTTACATACACTACAAGCAAGAGAAAAGTGGAATAAACATTCTATTAATTCCATTTCTGTAGGAACCGTTGTTCTTATCGATATGGATAACGCTCCGCCTCTTCAGTGGCCGCTAGGCGTCGTCACTGAACTGTTTCCTGGTAGGGATGGTGTGGTGCGCGTTGCACAAGTGAAGACTAAGAGCTCCACTTTGCAGCGGCCCATTGTTAGACTTTGCCCTCTACCAACACAATAATATTGTAGTTTATATTTTATAAGTTATAGTTTAAGTACAAATTCTCATCCCGCTATTATAATATTTTTATTAATTTACTAATTATATTCATCGCATCGCCTCTGTTCACCGCATATATAGTTTTTTCTATATGATATTAACTCCGCTGTATATATTTATGTTTATTTTTTTTAATTCGCTATTTGAGGAGACCTCAAGGCCGGGGGGATGTTCGCGCCAATTAAGTCATTTCACCTCCCTCCCCTTCATCCTCCCTCTCTTTCCCGCAAGCGCACTATTGTATAGTATCGGCATCGTTCGCACCTGAGCAAATGTATATGGATCAGGAAGATCTATCAATCATCAGTCTGCCTTCGTCCCGCCGCCGACGCGCACGCCGCCGACGCGCATGCAAGTCCTCTCGTGACAAGTGACAACCGCACCGCAAGCCACCTAACACGTGGTCATCAGACTCGCCGCATCGCCGCCATCACCGCTGTCAATAGTTTTGTGATTTAACTGAATAGTGCAGTGTATTGTGAAGGACAACACCAGCTCCCGGGCAAGAGAAGATTGATTTCATCAGTACACGAGCATACCATCTGCTCCAGCCCCCTGGGATAAGCCAAGTAAGTGCGCTCCCTTTATCAATCCTTCTCGTTTTTCCACCTTTAATTCGACACGCAACTTACAGTCCACAATTCCATCACCCGCAACGGGGGACCACCCTCCTTTCCACCCTTTATTCCACCACCATTTTTGGTCATAGCGAACCGGAGGTCCCCCCTTTACCCAACAATTCTGGTCCTTGTCGAGCCGGATCTCCTACAATGGTTTTGATTGAGGTTTGAACCCGGGTCTATAGTTCCGCAGTCAGCCCATGGTTATTCGGCCAAGGATGCTATAATTCACTGAACGAAATTTTCATAGAGCTCTTTCAAATCGACATTGTCATTTCTTTGAACGTCGGATTGGCGGATGAGTTTGACACAATATTATTAACACTCTCCAATAGATGTCAGGAAAAGTTTTTGCAGTTTATATTTAAGTTGATTATCGCTGACAATAATTTTAAAATCTAGCTGCATCGATTTTTACCCCCGAAACTAGGGTACTAAATTTCATTAAAATCTTTGGAGCCGTTTCCGAGATTCAAAAAGTATATTTAGATATATACAAGAAGTCCCTGTAGCTTCGGGATTAAGAATAGAGCTACGGTATCCCCTGCCTGTCGTAAGAGGCGACTAAAAGGGGGCTTCCGGGGCTGCGGGTGGTGAGAGTGGGAGCTCACCCGTCCAGCCAGCAGCCCCGGGAAGGACGGTGGTGTGTGCGTGGCATGGAACTGCACTGTATCGGAAGGTGCAGGAGATCACATCTGCTCTCCCAAAGATGGGCCCGTTCCAGGGCGTCGCGTATGGAGGACACCGGTGCGTTACATGGGAGATCCCGGAGTCCTCCCCAAACGGAGAGGAGGCCACCGAGGGGGTTTTAGTGAGGTTCAAATTCCACATAACCCGGTGTCCTCTTCCAAGGTGCTGGGTGCCTTTTGAAGGTTTCCCCCCGATACCAAAAAAAAAACATAGGTATATACAAGAATTGTTTGTTTATAGGTACATTTTTGTCATTTTTAAGCACATTCAATCTTTGAAGAAAAACAGTACATTACATGTTTTTGTTTAAATAAATAAGCACCAATATGTTGCTGTTGCAGGTGACCCCCGAAAGGTACGTTACGATGCCCACGGAGCCGCCCACGACGCTCTGCCCTCCGTGCATCTGCGACTGCGGGGTCACGCCCAAGATGGACTTGGATATGCTGTCAAATCTTCTGAAATAACTGTCAAACTTACGCTTATGTTCTACGTACTGCAATTATTATCTACTGTAGGAGTTCGATTGATTAACGCTGGCACGATCGCATGTTAAACACATAATAATATTAACAACACTTCATATATTCTCTTGTGCGTATCAAGCGCGGTCGTTGCGTCCAAAGAGCTTACCAAAGTGCGAGTGTTTGGGGACGGATAACATTTCAGTAACAAAATTTTTGCCCTACAATATCCTTCAAAACGTGGAGTTTGCGTAACAAGGCGTAGTAGTCTGGCGATGAGAACGCGATCTACGCGCGCACTTTCTTTGAAGACGCTCGATGTTCGTGAACACGACATAATTGGCGCCTAGTAAGAAGCGAGATGATTCTTACGCGCAAATGCATTCGCAGTTTCGCGGTAAATTCGCCTCTTGTGTAATTCTGTACAAGGTCTTATATCACCGCGAATGAATTAGCAGTTTCGCGGTAAATTCGCCCCTTCTGTAATTCTGTACAATGTCTTATTTCACCGGCCCTCAGTCTCACCTCAGAAAATTCATCTGTGTGCCACGCCAACTTTAGATTGAATTTGTTTATTTTTTTTTCACTTTATGTTAATATTTTCGTAAAACAAGTGTAAATAAAAAGTTTTCTTAAAATTATCAGTTTTGTTTTATTGTTTGGTATGTATCATAGTTTACTGCTCTTTCCAAAAAGGAATGCATAACCCCTCGTCGACATGTCCAGATACTTTTTCGCCTCCTTTTTTGCAAACTTCATGTGAAAAATTTCCATGCGATTTTTCCATGCGACTAGATTCATCAGAAAAGACAGCAAATTTTTATTTTTTTATTTTAATAAAGTAGTAGAGACGTATGCAGGCTATCTGTTAAACTAATAGGTTAAACACCGTTGTAACAGCCTTTCCGCCGAAGTACAAGTACAAAAGCATTGCTTCATGTCAAATTCAAACATGCAGTTTGTATAATTCCATAACTTTGTGACGGACAGACAAAAACATTAGACAAGAGCTGCAGCTTTGGCGGGAAGTTGAAAAAGACATATTGTGCTCTTGTTTCATTTTCATTTTCGTGGTGTATTTTTGAGTTATAACGGATAAATTTGATAGCATTTGTTCGATATAGGTTAATAAAAGGGCACGAGCATTGTGAAATAAAATAACAGTGCGAAAATATGTATTTTCAGCTTGCCTCCAAAATTCCATTGGTCACGTTCTAGAAAAGAAGCCATCGCTTTACTTGAATGTCTTCAGGGCCGGACTTAGGGGAGGGCAACCGGGGCCACAGCCCCGGGCCTCCACAAAAGAGGGGCCCCCACAGTAAAACTGAAAAAAAATTAATTCAGACTACAACACACTAGTAAAAAACTTTTCCTTTCATATTTTTTCGCGTTTTTCATTACTTTGTACAGACATGATTACATTAAATATTAATAGAATTAGTACACACTGTCATGTCCTCTTGCGGCGGGCAAAACAATCTCAACACTGTGTGCACATAAAGTTTTTTCAGTCTATTTATCCTTTGTCGCGGCATAGTAACGTAATTACAGTAGCTTAAATATGTTTAGGTTTAAATGATTAATACCTTTTTTTCCTCTTCTGAAGTCTTGAAATTGTTTATTGGAAAACTCGACTGAAAAGAATTGTCCATTTTATTTTAAAAACAATTTGGGGCCAAGGGGCTTCCACTCCTTTGTTGCATTGAGGCCTCCAGACCTCTAAATCTGGCCCTGAATGTCTGACTGACTTGATTGACTGATTACTAACGACTTACTGACTATACCTATTATAACTCCTTCAGTTTCAACGAAACCGGCAAAAACGTGATGCAAATATTATACTTGACATGACACAGAGTTTGCGATGTCATAATTGAAGAAAAAAAAAGTATGACAGAAGCTAAACAAAACCAGATTACTGAAAAGTAAAAACAATCTATTTCACCTAAAAACAAACGCATCTAAAAGCAAAAACATTACATCGAAGTCCTAGAATCCTTATGTTTCGCACACCTTACGCACCCGGAATCATTACTCGTTGTATATATAGACGCTTGTGACATATGTATAAGTTTCAGGTCTGAATTGTCCGTCTGCTTACCACCAGGGTCTGATGTATTCGTTTTTGAATTCTTTTGCATAAACGACAAAAAGTTCCTTACTAAATTCTTTGAAGTCTTACTCGATATTAAGGTCGAAGATTTCAGAGGGTTAGAGTCATTAGAGAAAGTGAATTTCGATATGTTTTCGTCAAGATATATCCCTCTTTCTGATAACAAATCGTCTATAGAATCATTGGAAAAACACGCTTGCGCTTCTTTTTCTGTAGCTATGCTATATGACTTTGGAAGATCTTTCTCAGTTTTTAAGTACCCCAAATTCTTCGTCGTAGAATCAGGCCTGAAGCCTGTTACATTCGAGTTTATTTCATTGTGATAGCTATGACATTGTATTTCTGTTTCTGATGATTCATATTCCTGTATATCTTCTTTCTCACGATCAATTATTTCTTTGTTTAAGCATTTTGGAATACTCCCGATTCTCTTACTCATTTTGTCACCAGTTTTGAGTTTCTCATCCTCAAATACTACTTTAGATTCGTCAGATTTTTTTGGCTTATTTTCAGGTTGGAGTCTGTTTATTTCGATATCATCAACATTAACTTGAGTTTCATTTGTCGTTTCTGGAATAGCATCGGTGTGTTGTTGCCTACTCCAGTTGCGTCTGTTCAAACATTTCGATAAAATATCGTCAGAAATACTCATTTTCACTTTTTTATTCCCTTCCTTTTGACAAGCCTTATAACATTTAATCTTTTTATCGACGTTGGAAGAATCACTCTCATAGTTATAATCGGTTTCCGTGTATATATTACTGGTACCAATTAAAGGCGTGGTTACTGAAGCATCTTGTCTGTAGTTGAAGAATTTTCTGATTACTTTTTTCTCTTTACAAGCGCAACTCCTTGTGAAACAGTATATCATGCCAATAATTAAGCAACATTGTAGCAAAATGACTCCTCCAAAAACCAATATTGTATATTTGTTACTCTTTACGTAAGTCATTAAAAAATTAGTATAGCATTCTTTTGGCACATGTGAAACCGAGTGCAGTGTAGGATTTAAAATATGTAGTTTGTTGCATTTCTTGCACATTGGAACCTTATCTAAAGCATCATTAACAACGCGGCTTGAAAAATTATCGGGAGATTTATCATCAAACTTATTTATAATCAGAACATCTTTGACTTGTCTGTCTTTTGGCTTAAGTCTCTCGATGAAATCAATATCTCTCTTATTTATAGATCTTTCTTTAATACATCTGTTGGAGATCGGATCATAAAAAGTGCTTGGTAAATCTGACACTATTTCAGATAGGCAAAGTGGTGCTGCTACACACCTCTTAAGCTTCTTGCTGTAATATGGTCTTTTGGTGTTATAATAAGAGTCACAATCTACTGGCTTGCAGTCATTTAATGGATCTTCGTCAACATTCTTACATGGTTTGATATTTGCTTGTAGCGCTTTATAGATGTTTCCAATTTTAGTATCAAAATTGATTTTAACAGTATCTCTCATGTTTCTGCCGTTGTAGTTGCATTTTGAATCGAGATAGAGGATGCAGTATCCACGCCTCTCATATGGATCGAGGATGGGTGCGACCATGCGGACGGTTTTGATGGCACCTAAAAATAAAAAAACAATATAAAATTCAATCAAAGCAAAATCAGTGTTTCTATATGATGTATTCGCCTACTTACTGCCTAATTTAGCTACATTTGTTGTTATCATTTTTACTCTTTCATAATTTTCCTTGTTTTCTACATGAACCGCATGAGTAGCGATGGCCAAGTGGTAAAAAAACCGCGATCTTCGACGCAACCGATCCCGAGATAAAATCCTCGTTAAATATGGACGTCCACCAATCCGCACTTGGCCAGCGTGGTGGATTACGGCGTAAATCCCTCTCATTTGTGAGAGCAGACCTGTACCCAGCAGTAAGACATAGAAAAGGTTGAAAAATAACTATATGATTTAGGATCTGGTAGTGCGTCCCACGATCTCACGCTTCGCAGTCGGCTCACAACGCCACGGAGGTTGTCAGAAACAGACAACATAAAAAGGTTTGTTGGTATTTTACTATTACAGCACAATAGAGGACCATATTTCAACGTAGATGCCTCCTATAGTTCTATATTTCTAGCATAATGTCGTGTTAAAGTTACCAGTTACACAGTTTACCGTTAATACCATGGGCTAAATTGTAAAAATACCACACCAAGCACTGAATTTAGCTCATCATTTCAATATCTGCTTCGCCGGGAATTGAACACAGTCACAAAATACATTTCCATCTAAAAGAACTGTACCTCTTGGTATAAATCCAACGCAGTCTCCAATGATCTCCAAAACATCACAATCTAAGCTTCCATCAGCTTCCAAGCAGCACTGGTCTGCAGACACCTGCACTTCGTAATCGTGATCATCTGAAGTATTGTTCAATTCTATGAAGAATTTCAATCCGATGCCACATGGCGTCACACCATCTACGCCACTTTGTGAAATAACCAGCTCAGGGTTCTCCGCATATGTTCTAACTAAACGTGTAATTATAAATATAGTAGCGTACAAAATACTTTGTAAATTCATCTGAACTCATCTGACTGGTGTCATAATACTAGCCATAGATAAGTTTCTTTGGAAGACTTGCGTTGATTACTTTTTTTTTTCATTTATGGCATCGCAAACTCTGTGCATACTACCAGCGTCAAGTATAATTTTTGCATCAATTTTTTGCCAGTTTCAATTAAACTGGACGAAGTAATAATAAAATCAGTAAGTAAGTAAGTCAGTAATCAGTCAGTCTAGTCAGTCCAACATTCAAGTAAAGCGATGGCTGCTTTACTAGAACGTGTCCGATGGAATTTTGGAGGCAAGGAGAAAAAACATATTTTAGCACTGTTATTCTATTTCACAAACACTCGTGCACTGTAATTAACCTATATCAAACAAAATGCCATCAACTTTATCCGATATATAGAAAGAATATTTGTAAATGTGTGACAAAATTAAAATGTGTGCGTTCTTCCCCCCGCACCAGATTTGGCACAAAAATTATGTATCGAAGCGAGGCGCTATGCTGTCTCTACTGAAGGGTGAGTCAGTACCTTTGATGCTCTAAGGTTGATTATGACAATGTAAAAATTGACGGTAAGGTGTATTTTTCTAATGTGTTTAAAGTCCCTTACCCCCCACACCCCAACTTTTTGTGTCCCACTGCTGGGACGCAAAAATCCCTTATTGGGGAGGCCTGGAGCGCTGCTCCAATGTGGGTTGGTGGAGATGCAAGTTAGTGGCCAACCCGCTGTCGGATGTTTTCAAACCGCCCATAAGGCCTCCGACAAGGTTTAACGACTGTTATCTATCGACAACAACCGGGACCGACGACTTAACGTGCCCTCCAAAGCACGGAAACGCGCATGAAATTTTTTGCCACTAGCGGTCACCCATCTCACACATGACCGCGCCCGTTTGGCTTAGCTGCATAGACCGCTTGCGTTCCAAGCTAGCCGCCGAGCCATGCTTCATGTCTTCAAATCGATTACAACTATCATAATGATGCACGCTGAAAATCAGTGGCCGTGGCTCGCTGCGACATAGGCTGAGCGTGGTCCCGTTTCGTCATACAATTGTTAATTATATTTGTTATTTGTGTTTCTTGCTGTACTTAATTTGTGTGACGAAATAAATTTTCTTCTATTCTATTCTATCATGAATGATTTAGCGGCGCGATACCTACAATAATATGAGCGCACGACTCTTATGAAATGCTGACCACACATGACTGGGCAACATAGAGAACAGATACAAGCAGTGAAGCCAGTGAATATAGTAGGTAAACAATAGAATATCTACGTCACACGCGTGACGCGTCATACTGAAACTTGCTTATACTAATCAGAAGACGTACAATCTTACGCGCTATCAAAGTTCCTTAGCGTTTAAATCAAATGGTCCGAAGTTATCATTCGGATTGCGGTCCCAGGCAGTGATATCGCCTGGCGGGAGATTTCCCCTATTCCTCCACAATGATCTCTGAATTGTGTAGAAAGAAATATAGAAGGTAAGTTGAAATGAGACTCCAAACAATTTCCATCATTTTTATTTTATACCTTTGTCATAATGGCAACATATTACATACCCTTCGATAAAATACAAAAATACATCTTAACACTAAGTGAGCAATTGTATTTTTATCACAACACGTCTTATAATTAATAAGTAATTTTCTTGTACCTACAGTATTCAAAACATAAAGTACATTTATGCCAAGGCAATTCGAGTTAACATTCGATTTCACTAATTTGTACTAAAATTTAGAATGGATCTAAATATTTGTGACTATATATACTTCGGTTTTAAACCTACGTATTATTACGCTGAGCGTAAACCTGTCATTTTGGCGTACTCGCTTAATCGCCCGCTACTTTTTGCACTTAAAAAATTACACACGTATCCGGCGCTTTCGCACTTAAACCTGTATAGGGGCGACAGATGCCGCAGTGATGTAGCTGACATAAACGAGCTTATAAGTGCGTCAATGCTTATACGTGTTACATGTGTTGCAAATACTCGCCGATACGCGCTTTCACGCTTTTCCAAAAACAAGATTTTCCTCCCTTACCATTAGCCTGCCCCTCTATCGTAACTGACATAAACGAGGTTATAAGCGTATCAATGCTCGTACGAGTTACATGTGTTGCAAATGCTTGGCGTATCGCGCTTTCACACGCTTCCAAAAACAAGATTTCCTCCCTTACGATTAGCCTCCCCATCTGTCGTAGCTGACACAAACGAGCTTATAAGCGTGTCAATGCTCGTACGAGTTGCATGTGTTGCAAATGCTCGCTGATTAGCGCTTACACGCGCTTCCAATAACAAGATTTCCTCCCTTACGATTAGCCTCCCATCTGTCATAGCTGACATAAACGAGCATATAAGCGCGTCAAAACTCGTACGAGTTACATGTGTTCAAAATGCGCGCCGATACGCGCTTTAACGCGCTTCTAAAAACAAGATTTTCCTCCCTTAAGATTAGCCTCCCCATCTGTCGTAGCTGACACAAACGTGCATATAAGCGCGTCAATGCTCGTACGAGTTACATGTGTTGCAAATGCTCGCCGATTAGCGCTTACACGCGCTTCCAATAACAAGATTTACGTCCTTTACCATTAGCCTCCCCATCTGTCGTAGCTGACACAAACGAGCTTATAAGCGCGTCAATACTCGTACGAGTTACATGTGTTCCAAATGCGTGCCGATACGTGTTTTAACGCGCTTCTAAAAACAAGATTTTTCTCCCTTACGATTAGCCTCCCCATCTGTCGTAGGTGACACAAACGAGCTTATAAGCGCCTCAATGCTCGTAAGAGTTACATGTGTTGCAAATACTCGCCGATACGCGCTTTCACGCGTTGCATAAAACAAGATTTTCCTTCCTTATGATTAGCCTCCCCATCTGTCGTAGCTGACACAAACCAGCTTATAAGCGCGTCAATGCTCGTACGAGTTACATGTGTTGAAAATACTCGCCGATACGCGCTTTCACGCGTTTCCAAAAACAAGATTTTCCTCCCTTACGATTAGCCTCCCCATCTGTCGTAGCTGACACAAACGAGCTTATAAGCGCCTCAATGCTCGTACGAGTTACCTACATGTGTTGCAAATGCTCGCCGATTAGCGCTTTCACGCGCTTCCAAAAACAAGATTTCCTCCCTTACGATTAGCCTCCCCATCTGTCGTAGCTGAGACAAACGAGCTTATAAACGCGTCAATGCTCGTACGAGTTACATGTGTTGCAAATGCTCGCCGATTAGCGCTTTCACGCGCTTCCAAAAATAAGATTATATGAGCGTATAATGCGCTGACCTGAATCCGCTCTAAGAGGAAAATTTCATGCGTGTTAGCGTTTTCGGAGGACACGTAACTTAACGCTTACGTGTCCTCCGAAAACGCTAACACGCCAACACCAACTCTCCCTTATTTGTTTGGTGGTTTAAAAACATCCAACCGCCGATTAACCACTAATTCTATCTCTATGTTCACAGATAAAGAGAAACCCGTGCCCAGCTGTGGGACATGCATCGACCCGGTTAGTTTTTTTTTTCTTTATTTGAATCTATATTAAAATTAAATGTTTAAGGATTGTACTCTGAATGCTTGTTTTTAAAAGTATAATTTACAATTATTTACGAACTTACACTAAATTATTTACAAACGAAATCTTTGATTTCGAAATTATTGTATTCTTATTTTAAAATTATTATATTCTTGTTTATTGTCATTTAATTTTCATTGTGTTCATCTTATTTAAATATTAAATTTTCGTGGATTTAATTTCATTTTTTTTAATATATAAAACAGTATTTTAAAAAGCACTGTTCGTACAATATGGATAACTAAGGGCTTCTTTCACCACCTTCAAGTAAAGTGACAAGTACGCTAATTGTTGGTTAAAGTCACCCGTAACTTCAATTTCAATATCACGATGTTCGAGTAGCACTAATCATATGATAAACTGACCCGTACTCACAGCTTTTACTTGGCAATTAACTTTACATGGGACGTAACTAATCAACGCTTTACTTGGAGATGGTGAACGAGGACCTAAGCCTATTACAATGTTACAATTATTACACTGTTTTTTTTCTTAAATCTGCTGTCAGTATGCTGTCAGTATACCAGTATATCAAACATACATAAGCTAAGTACTAATAAAATGACAAATCTACAAAAATACTCCAACAATACAAATTATACAAAATACTTAGTCTTCGATGAACCTTTCTCCTTATAATCACGTTAAAACTACACTATTTTAATCGCTTTTATGTAACCCGGTCTTAGACTTGAGCTATCAAAACGTGACATCCTCTTACTTATTGTATGAGAGAATGGTTTATGACGTCACATATCAATTGTAATCTATTTGCTATTTTTTATTGATATTTAACAATAATTATCCTGTTTTGGCAAAGGGAGATCTCCCGCCGGGCGAGGTGGTCATGCCCGGGAAGCGGCCGCGCTCCAACTGACTCCATTCGGAGCTTGTACATATATTCGTATATGATCCGATTCAGAAAACTTCGATAGCGTGGTTCAGGAATACCCGTGGCGCCATCTCTTTATGAGTAGCGGGAGGTCGCTACACTATTTTCCAAGCGTGCTATAAAGCAACCTTTTCAAGGTATGCATTGATTCTTTTTGTACAGTGTCCAAGACCCTATTCAAATGACAGTCCAGAAAATAAAACACAATAATCTAGGTACTATAAATTCCTTATCTGTGGTTGTAAAGGAAAATATTAGGTTGACATTTTGCAATAATACACCATTTTATTATTTGATTGTCAAACAGTAAAAGTATATTTTTATGGCATTACACCTACCCTATTTACTTACTGCAACCACTTTTCATCTCAGAAAAGTTATAAAGTACTCGATTACAGAAAACTGAAATAACATAACGATGAAAACATGTAGGTACCTACATTTGTGTGAACTTGAAACCAACCTATACCTAAATAAAATTTGAACTAATGGTTTATGAAGTACCTACTGTTATCTAACTTATATAGCTAGGTAATTAATACATAACACCGTTAAAAATCGCTAAAATAATTTGTTAAAAAATACATACAGTACGTTGCACAAATACAGACTGAAAATTGATTTTTTTATACAGCAAGAACTGCAATAAATTAAATAAAAAACTAAAAACACGCTTTTGTGAAAATACGAACTAAAAAGTAAAAAAAATAAGAAGAAAATGTATTTTACTGTTGGAGGGAATCCGGCTCGACAAGGACCGGAATTGTTGGAGAAATCCGGATCGACAAGGACCAGATATTGTTGGGAAAAGGGGGGACCTCCGGTTCGCTATGACCAAAAATGGTGGTGGAATAAAGGGTGGAAAGGAGGGTGGTCCCCCGTTGCGGATGATGGAATTGTGGACTGTAAGTTGCGGTTTGAATTAATGGTGGAAAACGAGAAGGATTGGTAAAGGGAACAAGTGCACTTACTTGGTGCTGGAGCAGATGGTATGCTCGTGTACTGATGAAGCCTTCTCTTGCCCGGGGACTGATGTTGTCTTTCACACTTATTTATCACTTGAAGTCAGTTAAATCACTTGAACTATTAACAGCGGTGATGGTGGCGATGCGGCGAGTCTGATGACCACGTGTTAGGTGGCTTGCGGTGCGGTTGTCACTAGAGGACTTGCATACGCGTCGGCGGCGTGCGCGTCGGCGGCGGGACGAAGGCAGACTGGTTTGATAGATCTTCCTGATCCATATTATGTAATAGTGCGCTTGCGGGGAAGAGAGGGAGGGTGAAGGGGAGGGAGGTGAAATGACTTAATTGGCGCGAACATCCCCCCGGCCTTGAGGTCTCCTCAAATAGCGAATTAAAAAAAAAATAAACATAAATATATACAGCGGAATTAATATCATATAGAAAAAACTATATATGCGGTGAACAGAGGCGGTGCGATGAATATAATTAGTAAATTAATAAAAATATTATAATAGCGGGATAAGAATTTATACTTAAACTATAACTTATAAAATATAAACTACATAGGCATATAGAAATATTATTGCGTTGGTAGAGGGCAAAGTCTAACAATGGGCCGCTGCAAAGTGGAGCTCTTAGTCTTCACTTGTGCAACGCGCACCACACCATCCCTACCAGGAAACAGTTCAGTGACGACGCCTAGCGGCCACTGATCCATATCGATAAGAACAACGGTTCCTACAGAAATTGAATTAATTGAATGTTTATTCCACTTTTCTCTTGCTTGTAGTGTATGTAAGTATTCTGATCTGAAGCGCTTCCAGAATGACTGAACTATCGAATCAAGCAATGAAAAACGTGATAAAAGATTAATGCGTTCTTTACTAAGATCCGCGGCGGGTAAACATCAAAGTGGATTAACAGCGAGGAAATGCGCGGGCGTAAGTGCAGTAGGTTCCGCCGGATCGCTACTTAACACGTAAAGCGGTCGTGAATTTAATATGCGTTCGACCTGAGTGAGGACAGTAAGCAACTCCTCATACGTGAGGATTTGCTTACCTATGACGCGAAATAAATGATACTTTACTATCCTTATATTTGACTCCCAAAGCCCACCAAAATGTGGAGCGTTTGGAGGGTTAAGTTTCCATGTGATGCGGTTATCAGAAAGGACCTGATTAAATACTTTATAATATTCGTCTGACCGTAAAAAGGAATGAAGTTCTTAAAGTATGAACGCGAAGCAATAAAATTAGTAGCGTTATCACTAGTGAGTCATCATCATTAACGATGTGCGAATAAATCACGCAGCCATACGCCTTTTCACTGGCGTCGACGAACGCGAATAGCGAGACTTGGGAATTTTTATTTATACCCATATGGCGAGGAAACCTTAATTTCGATATCAAAGGTAACTCTGAAATATATTGTTGCCATGCAGTGACAACGTGAGCGGGCGGAGCCTGGTCCCAGTCAAGTTTGAGAACCCATAAGGTTTTAATGAGAAGCTTAGAGAAAAGAATTACTGGACCCACGAGCCCCAGAACATCATACAAGCGAGCGGTTGCGGATAAAATAGAACGCTTGGTACAAGCGAGCGGCGGCGGCGAAACTAGAAAAGAAAAATCAGTTGCGGGGTGCCAACGAAGATCCAATATTTTAAAAATATTTTGGTCGTCGAATGAGACCTCGTCAAGCTGACGGTGCGTTGCGGGGATGTGCTGTAAAAGCTCTGAACTGTTACTAGTCCACTTAACCAATTCAAATCCTCCTCGCTTAAACATTTGAATTAGTTGAGTGGCTACGTCAACGGCGCTGTTGACGCAGGGCGCGCAGGATGCGATATCCTCCATATAAATATCTCGTTCGACCACCGAAGCAGCCAGAGGATAGGACTCCTTCTCCTCGGAAGCCAACTGACGTAGTGTGTAGAGATTAAAAGGCGAAGAGCGTAAACCAAAAGTCACACGATTAAATTCGTATGTTGGTATGTCTTCCTCATTAGAAAAGCGATAAAGAATGCGTTGAAATGCGCGGTGCGATTTTTGTACTTCAATGCATAAATACATTTGTCTAACGTCGGCAAAAAAGGCGATGCGATAAACTCGTACGTTTATTAAAATATTAAAAATATCAGACTGTAAATTTTGCCCACTATGTAAAATATCATTTAATGAAATATCATTATCTGACTTAGCGCTTGCGTCGAGTACTATTCGCAATTTAGTTGTACTTTTATCATTACGTATGACAGGGTGGTGCGGGAGATAAAAGCAAGGTTCCGTAAAATTATTTGAAACAACTAATGATAAAAAACCCTTGTTGATGTATCTCGAATGACGTCATTGTAGCGGGAGCGAAGATCGGGACATTTATTAAAAACGTCTCTCTAGGAGCGAGAAGCGTTTTTTAGCGGTTATAAAAGAATCACCTAACTTATCAGGCGTGTCCTTGAAGGGCAGGGCGACAATACATCGTCCGTTCAAATTGCGACGAGTAGTGGAATTATAAATATTCTCACATTTCTGTTCATCAGGACTCAAATAAGTTTTTTGCGGCAGCTCCTCTAACTTTAGCGACGTTTGACTTTTATCAATACGAGTAGGATAAGAAACTAAAGAACGCGGCATGCAAGTAGGAAAGTCGATATCTGCGTCTCCCATTATTATGTATCCTAATGACGTTTCTATGGCACTCGGCGATTGCGAATTAATTATTTTATCAGTTAACAAAATTTGTAAATAAGTGTTAACCCCTAATAAAACGTCAATGTCACCTGGTGTATGGAATTGATCGTCAGCTAAACGTAAATTATTTATATAATTAATTTTCGAAACGTCTATTAACGACTCGGGTAATTGTCCAGTTATAGCGGGAACAACTAGCGGTTCAATATGATAAAGTTTATTTTCATCAAAGCGGGAGCTAAACTGCAAAGAAGTAACACCTAAAATCTTCTGCGACACCCCACCGATTCCTTGCGCCTCTTTAACTGGTGTTTTATTGGAGATCGGTAGGTACAAACGTTTGCAACACTGTTTCGTGATGTAATCACATTGCGAGCCAGGGTCCACTAAACAACGCAACAAATATTGGTGTCCGTATTTAGTACAAACTTTAATCTTCGCAGTTCCCAATAATGTAGTGCGGTGCGGCGCATTACCACAATCGCGCGAAACGTTACATGACGTGGATGCATTTTTTTCTCCTGGACCTTGTTCTACCGAAGGCTGATCGACCTTATTCCCACTACTAACAAAATGAAGTAGCGTATGGTGCGAGCGGGAGCAATACCTACATCTACGCTGTGACTTACAAAAAGGAGTGGCGTGTTTATTACTTAAACAATTAGTGCAACATTTATTTCGTTTTACAAAATTGTACCTGTCCTGTGCATTTATTTTTAAAAAATGCGGACAGACAAATAGGTGTTCGTGATCACCCGATTTACAGAAAATACATGACCGATTCGAATCTGTATTAATAAAAGTTTTGCGTATATTTTTAGCGGGAGCGGGAACCAAATTACCTTTAATTTTATGGTTGTTAGACGTATGCGAAGTATTTATTGTATGGCATAAAGCCCTATTCTGGTCATGTAAAAACTGAACCAAAGCGGAATATTTCGGTATGTTTACGTTGCGACATGACATTTCGAACGACTTTACGGTATCGTTATCTAATTTTCTAAGCGCGATATTTAGAAATAGAAAATCAGATATGTCATCAATATTAAGTTGCTTAAGAGCATTAATAGAAGCATCAAATTTATCCATAAATATTTGATAACCAGCGGATGTGTTAGTGTTAACGTTCTTCAATTCTAACAGCTGACTGACGTAGGTAGTCGCGAGCGCACGCTCGTCGTTATATCTACGTATGAGCGCGTTCCATATCACAGAATAGTTTTCCGCTGTAGGCATTAAGCCTGAGCAGATTGATAATGCCTTATCACTAAGTTTACTAACAAGATAATAAACGCGTTCAGCATCTGTTAATTGCTGATTATCATGAACTAATGTTTTAAATTGTTGGTAGAACATAGACCAGTGTCGTATGTCACCATTAAAAGAAAGTAATTCTATGGGCGGAAGCGATGGTATAATTTTTGTAGGTAAACTATTCTGTAATTTACTTGAAGATGAATATGGAGCGTTTAATTTGGACACTTGACTTTTAATACGACTATATAGATCATGAAAAGATTTCCACGATCCGAAATCGACTTGCGCGTTCGGATTTAATTTTAAATTTGTAACATTATAAGATTCTAACGTGTCCTTGAACTCGGTACGCAAGTATTCAAGGTCAGATGCCGTGTCAAGAAATGCGTCCTGTGCGTCTGACGAACTTAATGCACTTATAGATAAATCATAAATTTGTTGTAAACGTTCGTAAATAGAATCACGTTTTGCAATTAATATTCTCAAACTAATTTCGTCATTTGAAACCGTTTCAGATACAATTTTACCTTTAGTAGACATTTTGTCGTGAACAAGATAAATCAGTTAAAACAGTTAAGATTATAAAAATTATGTATGGCGTAATGAATGAATGATTACGTAGGTAGTTATTAGCGAAACAAACGATCGCCGGTCGCGTCGGCTCCGGCAACCACAAATATGGCGGACTTCAATTAATGAAAAATAGAATGCGTACCTATGAGGTGTAATTTCGATTACAAATATAGGTAAATAATGGTGCGAATGGTGCGAATGCGCTTTGCAAAAATAATAATATACCTACGTGAGCGGTGCGTTATTAATATGCGGGATATAAAATAATCGTAGATATAATACTTATTTGCAAAAATAAATAGCGGATGGTGCGGTGTGTTTTGCAAAAAGAATAATAATATACCTACGTGAGCGGTGCGTTATTAATATGCGGGATATAAAATAATCGTAGATATAATACTTATTTGCGAAAATAAATATGAATAGGCACTTATAATATATTACATGAAATACATATGTATGCGTATTTATGAGATTAAATAATTAACCCGGGTGAAGTTACTAAACTATTGATTCGAAATCGGGCTCGACTGGACCAAAAAATTGAGGGAATCCGGCTCGACAAGGACCGGAATTGTTGGAGAAATCCGGATCGACAAGGACCAGATATTGTTGGGAAAAGGGGGGACCTCCGGTTCGCTATGACCAAAAATGGTGGTGGAATAAAGGGTGGAAAGGAGGGTGGTCCCCCGTTGCGGATGATGGAATTGTGGACTGTAAGTTGCGGTTTGAATTAATGGTGGAAAACGAGAAGGATTGGTAAAGGGAACAAGTGCACTTACTTGGTGCTGGAGCAGATGGTATGCTCGTGTACTGATGAAGCCTTCTCTTGCCCGGGGACTGATGTTGTCTTTCACACTTATTTATCACTTGAAGTCAGTTAAATCACTTGAACTATTAACAGCGGTGATGGTGGCGATGCGGCGAGTCTGATGACCACGTGTTAGGTGGCTTGCGGTGCGGTTGTCACTAGAGGACTTGCATACGCGTCGGCGGCGTGCGCGTCGGCGGCGGGACGAAGGCAGACTGGTTTGATAGATCTTCCTGATCCATATTATGTAATAGTGCGCTTGCGGGGAAGAGAGGGAGGGTGAAGGGGAGGGAGGTGAAATGACTTAATTGGCGCGAACAACTGTAAAAAAAAAGCGTGGGGTGCATGGTGTCAACAGTAACAGTGGTAAAAACCACCCCCCGCTTTTTTTTACAGTAAAATACATTTTCTTCTTATTTTTTTACTTTTTAGTTCGTATTTTCACAAAAGCGTGTTTTTAGTTTTTTAAACTACATTATTTATTTTTAATTTTTTAGTTGGATTTTTATTCTCAAATTATTGCATTATCATCGGCCCTTGACCCCTATGCAAATTTTCAAGTTAACCAGACGCTTAGACGTGTTAAAGTACCTTAGGCCACGAACTTATCAGCCGCCCCTCGTATATTTTATTTTATCCTGATGATCCTAGTTACGACTTTAACATAAAGTTATGAGATTATTGTATTGTCATCGGTCCTCAATAAATCTACAAAGTTTGAACGAAATCTGGCCGTTTAAAGTGGGTCAAAATCGCGCCCAAAGAAGTCGGTTACAAACATACAAACATACAAACATACAGGTGAAGCTAATAAAAAGCGTGTAAAAAAGAAAATTTGAATAGTGTGTCGGCCATGTTTTATTTGAATCTTTTTTCAAAGTGTATATAGGTACTTTAGTATTATATAAGTTAGATAAGGCTATTTAATTTGATAACCATAATGGGTACGTTGTACAAAAATATGTAATCCGCCATTTTGTATCGGCGGCCATGTTGCATTATCATCCAAACTAAATGTATATACAAAATTTCAGCTCAACGGTTGAAGATATCTGCTTCAAAATTGAGTTGCAAGATTCCACCCGAACATCCATACTAATAATATACACTTATTTATACTGACAGGTATGACACCCGTCAGAGGAGTGGCCTTAACGGACCAACCCCTCGTCCCAACGTGCATGCACAACGTGCCTTCTAGTTATATACTCCTAGTGTGTGTGTGTGTGTGTCGGTGTCAGTGTTGTCGATGCATAGAAAATGACGTTCTTAATTGAAATTGACATATTTAGAAATGTATGCGTCTGTAGCAATGAAATATTTGTGAATCTGTGACAAAATTAAAATGTGTGCGTTCTTCCCCCCGCACTAGATTTGGCACAAAAATTATGTATCGAAGCGAGGCGCAATGCCCTCTCCACTGACGGGTAAGTCAGAACCTTTGATGCTTTAAGATCGCTACATGTGAGTTGACAGCACACATTCTAACAATCGTCCTACACTAACCTAATACTAACCGCACAACGAACCATAATATTCTACCAACCAGCGACACGAAAACTGTGATGGTTAGATAATGGAAAAACTTTAGCCTCATATTCTTCCTAATACCTTGAGGCACGGTATCTATGGGGTCTTTGAGGAGGTACACTCTGATACCCCGGATGTAGCTGATGAAGTACTCGCCCCAGTCCAAGCTGCCGATGTCGAAGTTGAAAATGTGTTTGTCAGTGTCACAGAGCTCTTTGAAAAGCGCTTGTGTGTTTTTGTTGTGGAACTTCCATTCTCGGATGGCGAAGTAGCCGATCACAGCGGAGAATTTCTCGATCTTTTTGTAGGCTTTTCTTAACCTGTAACAAAAGTATGATATTAACAACTTTGTAGGTTTTGTAGACGAATCGGGTGAGAACTGGATACTGGATGGAAGAAATATGTTTTCTTGACACTGGCAATATGCTTAGATACGATGTCTTTTCTAAAAGAAGAAAAAAACTGTAGGCTAGAGTTTTGCTTAATTTTTTTTTCAATATTGGCATCGCAAATTCTGTGTATACTGCCAGCGTCAAGTATATTTTTTTTTATCACTCAGTAGTCATAAAGTCTCTGTAAGTCTGTAAGTCGTTAGTTATCAGTCAGTCTAATCAGTCAGACGTTCAAGTAAAGCGGTGTCTACTTTACCAGAACGTGTCCGATGGAATTTTGGAGGCAAGTTGAAAACCACCACTTCCCCCAAATTTCTTAGGCACCTCTCCCCCCCCCCTCCCCAAAATTTCTTGGCGACCCCCCACAAAATTGAAGGCTGCGACCGCGCCTGTATCAATCTCGGCTTCATTAGCGGATACATTTCTCTTAGATATGAATCTTACTAGACACTGGAACAGCGATCCCATGACAAATGCTGCAGTTTTAAAATCATTAGAACAATTAAAAAGTATTAAGGATTGTCCTCTAAGCCCCCTAGTAAGACCCAAAGAAATACGCCAACTATTAAATAAATTACAATCTCATAAATCTCCGGGCCAGGATGAACTGTCAAATCATTTACTTAAAAATCTTTCACAAAAGTGCATTGTCTTACTTACAAAAATATTTAACGGCTGCTTTAAACTTGGATATTATCCATCTGTGTGGAAGAAAGCAAAGGTCATTGCCATAAAGAAACCTGGTAAAATTGAATGCCACCCCTCTAGTTATCGTCCTATCAGTTTATTGCCGGGTCTTGGCAAGCTATTCGAGTCGATCATATTGTCACGGCTTCTTAGGTCCTCTGAGCATCTATTAATACCCGAGCAATTTGGATTTCGACGAAATCACTCAACTACCCAACAACTTGCTAGAGTCGCTGAACATATTGCTCACGGTCTTAACAATGGCGAGTCTACAGGCATGGTGCTTCTAGATATTCAGAGGGCCTTTGACACAGTATGGCATGAGGGCTTATTGCATAAATTGATAGTTAATGAAATTCCAATAAGTCTCGTCAAACTCATACACTCAAAAAAAAAAAAAAAAAAATTCAAAAAACTTTATTCAGTCCACAATATATGATAGAATGCTAAACAATAGTAGAAACTACCTAGTAAGCATAAATAGTTTTATACTTGTGACAGGCAGTCCCGCTCTTCCATTTAAGATAATGTGTACTACAATAAAGTATAGCTTACAGTGAACACTAAGCTGGAGAAAGGGAAGGTGCACGACAGCGTCGCCCATGCAGTCGTCGCCATCACCAGACACACTTGCTCCTGTGTCTACTATTCCGACGTCAAAGATGATGCTATTGGGAACTTCATACAGGCGGCTTTAAAAGCAACAACAGCGACGATCAATGACTACAACTTGGCAACTGCCATCAGCCACAGGGACATGACGGTCATTGACGAAACATTAAAACAACTCCCGGGACCACACGCCGGGACCTCAACGGACTAAAACAACTAACATCAATAACAATAACAAAATAGTTTAAAAAATACAAAAAAAAATACTAACACACTAAATTAAAAAAATCTGGAGCAATTAATCGTGACAAAAAAAAAACAAAAATAAAGTAAAAAAGCAAACAAAATATCTTGACGCAAAAAAAGGCACGGACGCCAAGTCTGTGGAGTTTAACTATTGTAAATAAAAAAAAAAAAAAAAAAAAAAAAAAAAAAAAGTATAGCTTACAATACCTAAGTTTGACAGACATATTATATAATATAAATATAAAATATAAACTCATATTTAATTGAAAGAACTTTCTCAGTCTTCATAGGTGACACTAAATCCTCGGCAAAATCAATCCCTGCCGGTGTCCCACAGGGGTCAATTTTGGGCCCATATCTATTCTCATTATATGTCAATGATATCCCTAAACAACCACATACAAATCTCGCTATATACGCAGATGACACAGCCACTTTCTGCACATCTGTTGATATAGACCTCATAATTGGTCGATTGCAATTGTCTGTTGAATTATTACATGATTACTTTACTAGATGGAAGCTAAAACTAAATACTACAAAAACGGAATGTATAATGTTCACTAGAAAGCGTACTACTCCTTCGAGATATATTAAAATAAATGACACACAAATAGTATGGAAACGACATGTCAAGTACCTTGGTGTCATCCTAGATGATAAAATTAACTGGGGTGAAAATGTTAAAAATGTATTAATTAAAGGTGCCAAAGGTTTAAATGCTTTACAACCTATATTAAATCGTAAATCTAAACTTAGCTCTAAGACGAAATTAAAAATTTATTCTACTCTTATACGTCCATGTATCACATACGCAGCTCCTGTGTGGAGTAGTATATCTGACACAAATTACAACAAGTTACAGATTATACAAAATAAAGCTGTCAAAATTGCCTATAATACCCCGTTTCGTACGAACCTTAAAAAACTCCATAATCAAATAAAATTTCCTCTTATTAAAGATTATATTCTCAAAATATCAAAAAACTTTTATTTAAATAAAAATCCTGCACATGATAATATTCTTATATCAAATATCGGTAAAAGCCGATTAACAAATTTACAATATTCTGGTACGTACAGGAAATACCGATTGCCCCATCACTATTTTCTTAACTCTTGATAATAGGTAAGTAACATCGACCGGCTCGCATTTCAACGACCGACTTTATGACTCAGATTTTTGTGCGGATACCCGCGCTTACTTTTTATTATAATGTTCAAATAACATAACAAATGTCTTTACTAGTAAGTAGGCATATTCTCTGATTGTAATGCACGTAAACATCGTTTTCGTGTACTAAATTTGCGCGTTTTATTTACAATGTATATAGGCGAAATACCTCAATACTTAGCCTGTTCATTATTATTTAATACGTTAATGTATTTAGATTACAATACGTTCAAAATGAAGTGAATGTTTATAGGTTACTATGTTCATAAAGGCGACACAGCCTAGGTAACGTTATCAATCATAATATGATAGTTTTAGTGATTATGTATAAAACTTTTGTAATAATTTATGTATAAATAAAGATCTTTCAAAAGTAAGTAATCTCTGCTTCGCCAGGAATTGAAGCCGATTGGCCGTCCGGCATGGTAATCGTTGCGTCACAACGGGTCCTCCCGTGGTTATCGATGAATTGCAGTCGTTAATCCTTGTCGGAAGCCTATGGGTTTGAAAACATCCAATATCGTGTTGGCTACTAATCCGCATATCCAACAACCTGCATTGGAGCAGCATCGTGGGGCTAGATTTTGGCCTTTCTATTAATAGGAAGGCCAAAATCCGTGCCAGTTTGAGGTGAAATGGGTCGCCATTTTCTAGTTACATGAAATTGTTCACACTCTCCACCAACAGATGGCGCTGATACTAAAAACTTACATAGGCTTCTTTCCAATCAGCACGGCTATCCCGTCAATTATGTAAGCGGGCATCCAATGTAGCAGCAGGCAGTAGAATGAGTACAGGAAGTAGGAGGGCGTGATGTACAGGAGGTAGTACCAGACTGCCTGCATAGAAGGCACCTCCATACCGTAGAGTTCGTTGTATTTCATGAATTTTGCTGTAGGAGAGAAAAGATAGGTGTAACTAGTTTTTAAGAGAAAATGACATGGAAACGTAAATTTAATTAGGTTCTCAGGTAATCTTGTCGTGACAGTGTTTTATTTTTATGAATTTTCCGGGCTTGGCTTCAATTAGGTAGGTATTAACAAGAATAAGAATAGGTACCTGACCTTTTTTTCGGTATCGGGAGGGAAACCTTCAAAAGTTACCCGACACTTTGGGAGAGGATACCGGGTTATGTGGGATTTGACCGCACTAAAACCCCCTCGGTGGCCTGCCTCTGCGTTTGTGAGGACTCCGGGGTCTCCATAGAAACGCACCGGTGTCCTCCACGCGCGGCGCCCCAGAACGGGCCCATCTTTGGGAGAGCCGATGTGCTCTCCTGCACCTTGAGGTGTTCACGGCGGAATGCGGCCACGCACACACCGCCGTCCCTCCCGGGGCTGCTGGCTGGACGGGTCAAGCTCCCACTCTCACTGCCCACAACCCCGGAAGCCCCCTTTTAGGCAAGGGATAGCGTAGCTCTGTTCTTAATTCCGAAGTTACAGGGACTAATATGTAAGTACCTAGTAGGTAATATTATCAACTTACCCCAAGTCAACGACCGCTGCTCAGACGACACGAAGTTATACACGGGCGGTAGCTGGTCCAGCGGTGGTGCGTCCTCATCGTTCCCGGGGTGGTCGCGCGCCGTCTTCCACGCGGTCGCGATGGTGGCGTTCACCACCATGTCGCCGGGTACCAGGTCTGCTGTGGCGGACGGGTTGCAGTGTAGGACGTGGATGAGACCGACTGCTGCGCCTACGACGACCTGCATAAAAATTTGAATTAAAAAATATAATAAACGTGTCACACTCATAACCCCACATTAGGGTAGATATAATACCCTGTGTCGTGGGTACCATGGTCACACACAAAGACGCAAATACCCAGACCGAGAACAGAATTTAAACTCATCATACAAATTTCTGTTTCGCCGAGAATCGAAACCGGGACCCTTCGATTGATAGTCGGGCATGGTAACCATTTCGCCACACGGGTCGTCGAAGTCCAAGAAATCATTAAACTTTAATATATGTCTTATGGCAGGGCGTATGGCCTTGCCATAGTATTTACGCAGATAAGCGGAACGGACGCGGTCGGGTGTAAGATGGGTGCTTCGGAGAATACGAGCACGTTAAACCGTTGGTCTCAATTGCTCGTTGAACCCTTTCGGAGGCCTTATGGGTTATAAACATTTGTGACAGCAGGTTGCTCACTACCCGTATGACCAATAGCGAAGTAGGCTGTCTCTGCGATTGTGGGCTGAGCGGGAGTAATGTGCCCAGCAGTGGGCACAGGGAAGCCGATTGATGTTTCTTAGAAACTCATTGAATATTTGTCATCTGCCAAGCGGCCCGCAACGAATAATATTTTATTAACGGAGATTTTTAATAATGGCATCGCAAACTCTGTGCATTGCCAATGTCAAGTATAATTTTTGCATCGCTTAGTAGTCATAGAAAAAATCAGTAAGTCGTCAGTTATCAGTCAGTCTAGTCGGTCAATTGTTTTTAATTTGAATGGAGTAGCAGACGAGCATGCAGGCCATGTGGTGTTAAGTGGTCGCTGCAGCCCATGGACATCTACATACAACCTCAAGCAAGCATAGGAAAGTCTTGTTTGAGGTCGTATGCAGTTGCGCTGCTACTCCGGAGGCTGGTGGTCGCCTCATGTAAGTGTGGCCGGCAACTGCACCTTTCCACCGAAACACAATAGAATTGGTTCACAGCAGAAGTGGGTGCAGCGGTGGTACTTCCCCGGGCGAACCATAATAGTTCTACCACCTTTTTTTGGTGTCGGGGGGAAACCTTTAAAAGGTACCTTGGGAGAGGATACCGGGTTATGTGGGATTTGACCGCACTAAAACCCCCTCGGTGGCCTGCCTCTGCGCTTTGGGAGGACAACGGGATCTCCGATGGAACGCACCGCGTGCTCCAAGCGCATAGCCCAGAATGGGCCCATCTTCGGAGAGTAAATGTGCTCTCGATGTTTACGGCGGCATGCGGCCACGCACACACCGCCTTCCCGGGGATGCTGGCTGGACGAATCGAGCTCCCACTCTCCCCGTCCGCAACCCCGGAAGTCCCCTTTTAGTCGCCTCTTACGATCAGGCAGGGGATACAGTAGCTTTATTCTTAATCCTGAAGCTACAGGGACTATATTTCTACCACCTACAAAACAAATCATTAATTCATTTATTTATTCAGTCAAATGTTCAAGTAAGTGATAGCTACTTTACCAGAACGTGTCCGATGGAGTTTTGGAGGCAAGCCGAAAAAACATGTTTTCGCACTGTTATTTTATTTCACAACACTCGTGCACTGTCATTAACCTATATCGAACAAAATGCCATCAACTTTATCCGATATAACTCAAAAATGCACCAAGAAAATGAAAATAAAACAAAAGCACAACTTGTCCCTTCAAACTTGCCGCCAAAACTCCACTAATATTATTTAATGGTAAATTTTGAAATCTCTACTTACACCAGTAGGACCGTAGACATTATCTATCCAGCCAGGCACCGGTTCTTTTGCCGTTGCAATCACTGGAAACAAAATAAATAAAGCTTATGTTATTAAATGCTTGTCGATACGTTTAACTGAATCTTCAGGGGATTTTTATTTATTTATTATAGACATACCAACAGCATAGTATACAAGATAAATACAACGGTAGCATATTGACAGCCTCCGTGGCGTAGTGGGTGATGAGCCGACTGCGAAGCGTGAGGTCGTGGGTTCGAATCTCACCCAGGACAAATATTTGTGTGATGAACATGACTATTTGTTCTGTCTGGGTGTTAATTTATCTATTTAAGTATGTATTTAGAATTATATATGTATGTTTATCAGGTTTCTGATTACCATAGTACAAGCTCTGCTTAGTTTGGAATCATATGATGTTGTGTGAATTGTCCAAAGATATTTATTATTATTATTATAAAACAGCGGACCCACCCATTTCTATTCGAAGCAAATTTGTTTTTCGTATTCATTGTCTTCACAATGTTAGTTAGGTTATAGGTTACGAAGTAAAAAAACAATAAATTATTTTACTTGTTAATTATACATTTAAAGAGGTAACCTAGGGTAATGTAAATAGATATTTAAATAACATGTTTTTTATAAGAACAGTAAGAAATAGGCAACTAAAAACCCACACTAGAAGTTACTTTCCTAGGTAAATTTCCATTCGTATGGCGTATAGGTCACAAAGTACACCAAGATTACACGCAAAGTTGCTTTATTTTTAAACGACAGCTCTTTTATATCAAGAATGCCTGTTTATTATGGGTATGGGCCCTAGCGAATCAAGGGAGGTGGCTAGGGGACTCATCCTAGTCCCTGTATCTTCGGGATTAAGAATAGAGCTACGGTATCCCCTGCCTAATCGTAAGAGGCGACTAAAAGGGGACTTCCGGGGTTGCGGACAGGGAGAGTCGGAGCTCGATCCGTCCAGCCAGCAGCCCCGGGAAGGACGGCGGTGTGTGCGTGGCCGCATGCCGCCGTAAACATCGGAAGGTTCAGGAGAGCACATCTACTCGCCGGGATGGGCTCTTCTATTCTGGGCTCCGCGCGCGGAGGACACCGGTGCGTTCTTTAGTAGATCCCGAAGTCCTCCCCAAGCGCAGAGGCAGGCCATCAAGGGGGTTTTAGTGCGGTCAAATACCACATAACATTACCCTCCCCCCGCCCGTAGGTAAAAAGTACGTAAGTTTTAACATTTTCGAAATTATTTCCGTAGAATCAGATCTTTTTTTTACTAATTTATGAAATTAAGGTTGTAATTGATGACGAAAGGCTACTGAATAAAAAAAACGTGACACACTCATAGACCCGCAGTAAGGTAATTAATACCCTGTGTCGTGGGTACCATGGACACATACAAAGAAAGGAACACAAACACCCAGACCGAGAACAAAAATTGAAACTCATCATTCAAATTTCTGTTTCACCGGGAACCGAACCCGGGACCCCTGGAGTAGCAGTCCGGCATGGTAACCATTGTCGTCGAACTGAATGAATAAAATTATCGCTATAATTTCTTGAGACCTAAAAATTCATGGAATTTCGTATATGGACGTATCAGGCGCTCAGAGACGTTATAGCCTTATTTTAACTTAGCAACATGGAAAACTTCAGAAATTTGCATAACAAAGTTGATTTAGGGCCTCGTTCACCCGTAGAGCGTCAAAATTGACAGGTATGACACCAGTCAGAGGAGTGGCCTTTACGAGCGAACCCCTCGTCGCAACGTCCATGCACAATGTGCCTTCTAGTTATACAGCTAGTGTAAGAAGAAAGAAAGAAAGAAAAAATATTTATTTCATATTAGGAATACAAAATATTCGCTTAATGAATGTCATTTTTTCCCGGTCATCGCCTTTAAGTGCCCGTTTGGGCTAGGTGTTGAGCTGAGAGAAAAAAGGCGGCGGAAAAAAACTCCCAGCACTCTTTTAAAAAAAACAGTACATAATAATATATTTGAGATAACAGAATGGCTATGGGTCGATAATGGTCACACGTGACAGCTGATCGTGTGAGACACCATCAACCCACTTCCACCTGCTCACAGATGCGAGTAATTACTAAAACTAATACAATCTATGAAGAAATAGCCTTGTGTGAGCGAGATTCATTCCCACGCTCCTTTATCATTAAGATAGTCCTTAGTGTTATAATAAGCCTTACGGCACAGGACTTGTTTGACTGCCTTCTTAAAAGGTTTTAAAGGCAGGGATTGAATCTTTATTGGGATTTTATTATATATCCTGATGGACATCCCAATAAAAGAATTACTTTTTTTATGAAGCCGGCATTTCGGAAATGCCAGCTTGTGGCCGTTCCTAGTTGAAACACAATTAGGACTTTGCAAGTCCAATATAGTAGTGAATTTTTCTTTGTTTTTACGTACATATATGATGTTTTCGTAAATATATTGCGAAGCAAATGTTAGAATATCTATCTCTTTGAATTTTTCTCTGAGAGATTCTCTAGCACCTATGTTATAAATTGCGCGAATAGCCCTTTTCTGCAAAATAAAGATTGAATCAATATCAGCCGCATTACCCCACAGTAAAATGCCATATGACATTAAACTATGGAAATAACTGAAATAAACTAATCTGGCTGTTGCAATGTCTGTGAGGGAACGAATTTTCTTTATTGCAAAAACTGCAGAACTAAGTCTATTCGCTAACTGAGAGATGTGGGGTCCCCACTGTAATTTGGAGTCTATTGTGATTCCAAGAAATGAAGCTTCTTCAACAATGGCAAGATCCTCACCATTTAATTGAGGATTTACATTTTCTTTCTTTACATTTGGGGGTGAAAATTTTATACAATTAGTTTTTTTATTATTTAATAGTAAATTGTTTACATTAAACCACTGGACAACCTTAGAGAGAGCATTGTTCACGTCGTCAAGATTTGATATTCGTCTATTAATTTTAAATAAAAGAGAAGTATCATCTGCGAACAATACAATCTCATGACTGTTTTCTACCATGAATGGAAGATCATTTATATATAATAAAAACAGAAATGGTCCTAAAATTGAACCCTGTGGGACCCCCATCTCTACAGGTGACCCAGACGACCTTTTACCATTCACCTCAACTCTCTGAGTCCTATCCCTCAAATAGGATGACAGGAGCTTAAGCGCGGTGTGTCTGTGTGTGTCGGTGTCAGTGTTGACGGTGCATAGAAAATGTCGTTAATTGAAATTGACATATATTTAGATATGTATGCGTCTGTAGCGATGAGAGAATATTTGTGAATGTGTGACAAAATTAAAATGTGTGCGTTCTTTCCCCGCAACAGATTTGGCACAAAAATTATGTATCGAAGCGAGGCGCTATGCCGTCTCTCCTGAAGGTTGATGCTCTAAGCGTTCACCTTCCAAGTAAAGTGTTGATTAGTTACGTCGCAAGTAAAGTTAATTGCCAAGTAAAAGCTATGAGTACGGGACAGTTTATCATATGATTAGAGCTTCTCGAACGTCGTAAAATTGAAATTGAAGTTACGGGTGACTTTAACCGATAATCAGCGTACTTGTCACTTTACTTGAAGGTGGTAAAAGAGGCCCTTTTTCAGAGGTGTTAGCCATTCAGACTCTTCTGGAACAATAGTAGTAAACATTACAACAATCTTACCTATGGACGGCCTGAGTAACGCGACTGGCAGTCCTTTGGCGTATTTTCTGACAATATCTTCAGCTGCTGCCTTCGTGTAGGCGTATGTGTTGGGGAACTCGCCTAGCAACCTGAAGAATAAAATAAAATAAAACATAACATATGTATTATATACGATTGTTCGGTGGTAAAGACCTCATTAGTATAAATATTATATACAATCTGAATTTTTTATAAGATATGAGCAGTGTTGGCTGAGTGGTCAAAACCGCGGTCTTCAACGCGGCCGATCTCGGGTTCAAATCCTCGGCGCGCACCCCTGACAAAGAAATTTGTAATGTGCGCATTTATCGCTGCTCCACGGTGATGGAAAATATCGTGATATTTAATTGATTACGATGTTCTCCATCGCCGTGCATGCCTGAGAGAAATTCATAATTTCTCGAAAGCATGACGTCCACCAATCCGCGCTTGACCAGCGTGGTGGGCTATGGCCTAAATCCCCTCTCACTTGTGAGAGGAGACCTGTGCCCAGCAGTGGGACATAAAAAGGTTGAAAAAAAAGACCTCATATTACGTATATTCCCTACTTTTTAATATTATAAATTCGAAAGTAACTCTGTCTGTCTGTCTGCTACGCTTTCCGCTTAAACTACTGAACCAATTTTAATGAAATTTGGAACACAGATAGAGTGGACCTTGGGAAAAGACATAGGATGGTTTTTATCCTACGGAAACCTATAAAACGGGTCCATGCGGCCGAAGCCGCCTGGCGGAAGGCTAGTTATAAGCATACTTGCTTAAGTAACCAGGCAACGCTATGCAAAGAGCGCTATTTGACGTGCGTTCGTTATGTCAAGTCGTATGTCGATTTTGAAAAACGCATAGAAGCAGGCTTCAATCAAGTATCGTCTATGAATTCGTTTAGATGACCCTATGCGTTGGCGAGCACTATGAGACCACATAGTATTGTTTATTTGCAAATGCTTACTAGGTTGACTCCAAGCTCAGATAATTTTATTTTTATTTATTTATTTATTTTTTGTAGATTGTATTGTGTAAATATTTCTGTATTGTTTTTATTTTCAATTATGGCATCGCAAACTCTGAGCATACTGCCAGCGTCAAGTATAATTTTTGCATCAATGTTTTGCCAGTTTCAATGAAACTGGACGAAGTAATAACAAAGTCAGTAAATAAGTCGTCAGTAATCAGTCAGTCCAGTCAGTCCAACATTCAAGTAAAGCGATGGCTACTTTCTTTACTAGAACGTGTCCGATGGAATTTTGGAGGCAAGCAGAAAAAACATATTTTAACACTGTTATTTTATTTCACAAACACTCGTGCACTGTAATTAACCTGTATCAAACAAAATGCCATCAACTTTATCCGACATAACTCAAAAATATACCAAGAAAATAAAAATAAAACAAGAGCACAATATGTCTTTTTCGACTTCCCGCCAAAACTCTTTCTGTATTGTTTATGAATACGGGTGTCAGAAGTAAATCGCTGCGACTTGCATGCTAGTACTGTTAGACCAGGGAAATATTCCTTCAGTCACAGAGCAAAGAAAAATCAAGAGAGATGCCCTAACCTGCTATTCGTACCAGAACCAGTGTCTTCAAACACACACATTTTCAAAAGCCGTGCAGATTACAATAACTACATACAATATTCAACATGCGATCTGAAAGATAACTTTGGACTTTAACAATAATTTCACTCCATCACGCGGAGTTCGAAATTACGTGCATACCTATGAAATCCATCCATCCACCACGATGCTCTAATGCGGATTTTTAAGATACGGGTTGCGGTTTGAAAACATTCTACAGAGGGTTGGTTACCTGACTTAACCAGCTGTCAAATGTTTTCAAACCGCCCATAAAGTCTCCGACAAGGTTAACCGATTGCTATCTATCGCTAACAACCGGGATTGGTGGCTCTATATCCTCCGAAGCATGGTGATAAGCAGCCTGATGCAAAGACGACATCTTACCCAGGTGTGATGCTGTTGAGCGTCTTCTCGTCCATATTCTCCACTAAATCGATCAGCTTCTCACTGGACAACGGGGTCTCGTAGAACTTCTCGTCGATTTCCCGTAGTGGACAGTTACTGTAACAAGGAAATGAAGAATTACAAAACACTCGTGATAATCGTGGCTTTATTATTCGATAACAGACATATAACAACATATTATTTTACCACGGACGTGTAGGTTATGGGACAAGGTGCGAGGAATCGTGGAGTGCGGGGGTTTTCTTCTGCGAGCAAGTGATGTCGCAGAAGGAAGCTGCGGAGCGAGAGAAGGAAATAACAACGGACCTTCCTATCCGCAGCAGGAGAGCAGGGCGTCGGAGGAGGATCGACCACGCCCTCCTCAAACCCCCATGATTGAGGTCAAGACGGTGGACGCGGGGGCGTCCATCGTCTTACATGAAGACCTCGAGGTGATGCGCGCACTTTTCATTTGTGCGCCCCCTCAAAGTTGACGGATGGCTCCTCTGTTGCCCTCGTAACAGAGGGGTATCCATGATGGATTTCCCCACGAGAAAAAAAAAAGGTTATGGGACAACCTTCCAGCTGAGGCATTCCCAGTAGACTATAACATGGGATTCTTCAAGAGAGCTGTAAAAAGGGCTCCCCTGGGGTTGCCCGTGTCCATAGCCCGTGTCCAAACAGATGGCGCCATGTATTGTATGCCACATTCACATACCGCCATTTCTACCCAGATGCCTATACAAGTGGCACTCTACCTTAAACGCTTGTAGAATAAAACATATAGGGGATTGATATTAACTAACGATCGAGATCACGTGACGTGGTTAGCCTAACTGGATGATTTGAGTCCCCATTCTCTTTACTGTATTCCCAAAGCCCCATTTTAGTCGCATTTTACAACACGCAGAGGATGATTTAGCTCATATTTGTCACTGAAGCGCGGGACGGGACAAATGTCTTATAAGAACATACTCATAGGCCTATGGGCTACTCTATAAACTAAAAGAAACCTAGAAAATACATAGTCAAGAAACCGAAGTGTTTAGTACGTGGACCAAGGTCATTGTCACAAAAAAAAATATTCAAAGAGATATAACAAGCTAATAAATCGGCCACAACGCCAACAACTGTCCAATCAACATGATTGTATGTAGATGTCCATGGGCTGCAGCGACCACTTAACACCACGTGGCCTGCATGCTCGTCTGCTACTCCATTCAAATAAAAAAAAATCAACAACATTCTGTTGAAGACTGTAGCGACCTTCCGCTACTCATCAAGAGATGGCACCACGTGTATTCCTGAATCACGCTATCGAAGTTTTCTGAATATCTGAGCATATATACAAGCTCCGAATTGAGTCAGTCGGAGCGCGGCCGCTCCCCGGGCATGACCACCTCGCCCGGCGGGAGATCTCCCTTTGCCAAAAAGACTGAAGATATAGCTTACGAAGGGATGTTAGTCTGTGCTGGCTGAAACACGTCTAGGCAATCGTAGTATGGGAATGTGGTAAGTCACTGCGAGTCCCTGTAGCTTCGAGATTATTCCCTGCCTGATCGTAAGAGGCGACTATGGAGATCCCGGAGTCCTCCCCAAGCGCCGAGGCAGCCACTGAAGGCTTACCTTCTCTCTTAAGTCATTGCGGTCAAATCCCACATAACCCGGTATCCTCTCCCAAGGTACCGAGTACCATTTGTGCGGCAAGTCACTGCTGGAAAATATAAAGGGTATTACACTTTAAATAGCACCAAGTTCTCTATAACTTATTTAACATTTATGTATCCACAAAAATAAAGCTCAGAACAGGGTCAGAAATGTGCTGAAAATTCACGATATATCGATTATCGATTTTACGAGTACATCTCCAATGTCTTAACTCTAACGCTTTTGCTTGAGGACAATAACCACCAGAAGACTAACATATTTTGGTGAACACACACCTGTACGCTGTAGACACGTGCACATGCGCCTTTAATTTGGTGCATGCTCTAGCTAGCTGCAACATCTCTCTAGTCCCTCGCACGTTGATCTCCACCGCTGTCTTCAGCGCCTCGTCGAACCGGACTGTTGCTGCTCCGTGGAAGATGAACTCTACCTGTAAGAGAAAAATCGGTTAGATGTAATGGAATAAGAAGGATTTAGGAGATGGTGGAGATTGCAGTATTTATAAAGTTTTAATGCACAATATGATTGAACGTTTCAACAATAATTAATACATTAGCCACTTTTTTATTACTTTATTTTGCTGAATAGACCTGAAGACGGTGACAGTTTTGTGATATTTTTGCTGTAATAGGTATAATTATTTTATTCCCGGATTATTTTGAAACCTAAACGGATTGAAATATATGCTATGTATTGCTGTGAAAATTGCCTATGATACAATACATTATTCACTTTTTTCCATTCTCATATAAAAAAAATACTAATAAAATGTTGAACTTAGTCATGTTCATTATCAAGTTCTTTCCATTATTATTAGGAAGGCCTGAAGATTACTTCACCACGCTGCTCAAATGCAGGTTGACATAACTTGACTGATAAACGACTTAACTCATGTTACATATTACTTACAGACTCACAGGTCCGAAATTAGTCGGGCTCCCAGAAATGTAACATTATTGGTATGACGACCAGGCGCGGTCCCAGGGACATGACCCCCCTCCCCAAAATCCATCAGTCATGCGTAGATGGAAGGCGAAACAAGTCAATTTGGGACACCTCTTCCCCTAAATCTCTTATTGCCCCCCCCCCCCCCCCCCCAAATTTCTTGGTGACCCAAATTGAATGCTGCGACCGCGCCTGACGACGACCTATGTGGCGAAATGATGACCATTCCGGACTGCCAATCGGAAGGTCCCGGGTCGAAGGCGATTCCCGGCGAAGCAGTAATTTGAATGATGAGTTTAAATTTCTGTTCTCGGTCTGGGTGTTTGTGTTTCTGTCTTTGTGTGTGTCCATGGTACTCGCGACATAGGGTATATCAACCCTACTGTGGAGTTATGAGTGTGAAACGTTATTTGTTTATTTTTGCAAATTCGTTACCTCATTAGTAATCCTAGCCCTGTCTTCCTCATTGATGCCCAGGTTCAGTTGTCCAACATCACCTTCAACTATTGTGATCTTCTCGACGAAGTTGGGCCTTTCTTTCCTTAGTTTTTCATATAGCTGGAAAGAAAAGAATCGTTAGTCACATATATTGCCTTCTATAAGTATTTAAATACCTCTGGTGCTGGTGGTGTAGAGGGCACAGGACCGGACGGAGTATTCCCTGTAGCTTCGCGATTAAGAATAGAGCTACGGTATCCCCTGCCTGATCGCAAGGAGGCTTGCGTGGTTGTGGGCGGTGAGAGTGGGAGCTCGATCCGTCCAGCCAGCAGCCCCGGGAAGGACGGCGGTGTGTGAGTGGCCGCTTACCGCCGTAAGCATCGGAAGGTGCAGGAGAGCACATCTGCTCTCCCAAAGATGAGCCCGATCTAGGGCACCGTACGTGGAGGACACTGGCGCGTTCCACTGGAAATCCCGGAGTCCTCCACAAGCGCAGAGGCAGGCCATCAAGGGAAGCATGCGGCCACGCACACACCGCCGTCCTTCCCGGGACCACTGGCTAGACGGATCGAGCTCCTACTGTCACCGTCCGCAACCCCGGGAGCCCCCTTTTAGTCGCCTCTTACGATCAGGCAGGGGATACTGTAGCTCTATTCTTAATCCCGAAGCTACAGGAACTTTTTTTTATAAATAAACCTAACAATAAGGCAGACGGGCGTGGTGTTAAGCGATCACCGTCGCCTATGGACACGGGCAACCCTAGGGGAGCCGCCTGAGCATTGCCGGCTTTGGAGGAGAGCTTTTTTACAGCTTTCTTGAAGATCCCCATGTTATAGTCCACTGGGAATGCCTCAGCTGGAAGGTTGTCCCATAACCTACACGTCCGTGGTAAAAAGGAGCGTGCAAAGCGGACTGTGGAGGACCGCCACGAGTCCAGATGGTGCCGGTGGAACTTTAACCTAAATCTATTAAATTAGGCCTAACTACACCAACTCTACATCTCGGCTAAAATGTAAAATATTTGAAACGACGAAGCACCCCGAGAAAAGCTCCTGCGAGCTTCGTCTTGGCGAGGGAACTTCCGTGCCCCAGATCTGTCGATGATTTAGTCGAAAACAAAATACTAACCACATCGTCAAACTGTTCTTGGAGCCTCTTAGTGATGTCTTTGTTCTTCTTTGGTCGCGCTACCAGGTACAGCCTCTTGAGGTCTGGACATGATCTGAAACAATACATTACTCATAAATATTTATTTAAATATATTAAAATTGCCAAATGAGATCCGATTGCTAAATAATAAAGTGACTTTCATAAAAAAATTACGTCAATATCTAATACAAAATTGTTTTTACAATATAAATGAATATTTTATGAATTAAGGTAATAAAGAACGGTATTGTAGAACAGGTCGGGCCGCTCTCACTACATTATTGCAATACCCTAATAGGGTTCATGTATGAACTGTATATAATATTTAATGTAACACTGTAAATGTACTATGAACGCAATAAATAATTGAGTATTGACCATATAAATTTCCTACTTTATTGCAATATTCAATATTATACCAGGTGGTTGAAGAAGGAGCGTCAGGGTAATAATAAAAATAGGAAGTTCGAGAATGGTATTTGCCACGAATACAGTTCAACGATTCCCGAATTAGAGCCAAATTGGAGTCCAGCAAAATAGCAATTAAGGTCCGTACTATCGTCACGTTTTGTCAGTGTCCCGGTACTCGTCATTCATAGAAAAGGTGTAACTTTTGGCCGTTTTTCTATGGAATTACGAGTATTAATAAGTACTGGTAGTATGGACGTTTACATTACTTATTTTATATCACAGCTAGAATGCTAAATAAGTCTTAAATGCATCGTAATACCAGTCAGTAAAATAAAATTGTTTCCAATGAGAATCGTTTTATTTTTATTTTTGAAGTGAAAACTTCTTTAGCGGCGTTGTACACTTTTTTGGGATTGGTAAAAAAAATTAACTCGCGTCAGGACACGTAGCCTGATCGAATATTCGTAAGACGGAGGGGTGACAGCTGATGACGGCTAGACTGTCTATACTTGTAAAATTCGTTTGTATCAAGTATTTAAAACATGCACATTGAACAAAGTGCATTCTATTAATGAAAAAAGTGTCGACGAAATAGTGTAAGAAAATGAGTGAGTACTTAACAAAAATACTAGATGAAAACCTACTGAAAATATTAGATGAAAAATAAAACTGATAATAAAAGCAATTCGTGCGAAATTATTCCCTAAGCATTCCAAAATATTAAAAATGCACGTTAATTTTTAATGTTCAAGTTTTCACTTCTGCCGCGGCACTACCGGATTGCAACCCGTTGTTTTTTTTTTTCTAAAAAAGACGCCATGATCCCAGTGTTTATTGTGACTGCTTCATATTCATATTAATAGTTATGTTAATTATTTTAAATAACCTTAGGAATAATACACGTTGAAATATAAAATTATTCACGACAGTACGTAATAAAAGTCACTTTGGTACCTCCCCTGTCAAACTGTGTCTATAAGTTATATATTTAACGTTTTAAAGCACAGTTAAGGAAAAAGTCGCAGAAACCGCTGTTTTAAATATTTCCATCTGATACTGCCCATAATAATGGTCGGGATTGTCCTGGAACCATTAAAATTCTATCCCCGTATCCTTTCTGCTGCATTGAATCTGTAGTAGGTTCGATGCTCGTTCAGATAAAAAGCTAAACATGCCTTTACTTGTCTTGAATAACATACGAGTCGAGTTATCGCAGGAATTTGTGTTTCGGTGTATTTTGTTTCGGTGGAAAGGTGCAGTTGCCGGCCACACTTGTAGGTAGAACTATTATGGTTCGCCCGGGGAAGTACCAGCGCTGCACCCACTTCTGCCGTGAACCAATTCTATTGTGTTTCGGTGGGAAGGTGCAGTTGCCAGCCACACTTGTAGGTGGTAGAACTATTATAGTTCGCCCGGGGAAGTACCACCGCTGCACCCACTTCTGCCGTGAACCAATTCTATTGTGTTTCGGTGGGAAGGTGCAGTTGCCAGCCACACTTGTAGGTGGTAGAACTATTATGGTTCACCCGGGGAAGTACCAGCGCTGCACCCACTTCTGCCGTGAACCAATTCTATTGTGTTTCGGTGGAAAGGTGCAGTTGCCAGCCACACTTGTAAGTGGTAAAACTATTATACTTCGCCCGGGGAAGTACCACCGCTGCACCCACTTCTGCCGTGAACCAATACTATTGTGTTTCGGTGGGAAGGTGTAGTTGCCGGCCACACTTACAGGAGGCGACCAGCTCCGGAGTAACTGCGTAACTGCATACGACCTCAGACAAGACTTACAGATGCTTGCTTGAAGTTGTGTGCCGATGTCCATGGGCTGCAGCGACCACTTAACACCACGTGGCCTGCATGCTCGTCTGCTACTCCATTCAAATAAAAAATAAAAAGGAAGGTTCTGAACACGTGAAACCAATTTTATTACGCAATATGGGTACGTTATGAGTTACGTACTCCGTGGGTGCTAATATTTTAAAAGTTTAATAAAGTATATAAATATAATAGAAACCGGTTTCATATAGTAAAAAATAATAGTTAATTCGAATATTTAACTTTTTTCTAAACGGTAACCGAATCCAAAATAAATGTGAGTCAGCACATAAGAAAAAACCTGATAATAATTAGGGAATTTAAAAAAATGAGTGTTGATGATGTCTGTCGTCTCCTCGTGGCTTTCTCGTGTATCGCTCGGCGGTCTGTACGTATTTTTTTTTCAACCTTTTTTTTATGTCCCACTGCTGGGCACAGGTCTCCTCTCACAAGTGAAAGGGATTTAGGCCATAGACCACCACACTGGCAAAGTACGGATTGGTGGACGTCATGCTTTCGAGAAATTATGAATTTCTCTCAGGCATGCACGGCGATGGAGAACATCGCAATCAATCAAATATTACGATATTTTCCATCACCGTGGAGCAGCGATAAATTCGCACATTACAAATTTCTTTGTCAGAGGTGCGAGCCGAGGATTTGAACCTGAGATCGGTCGCGTCGAAGACCGCGGTTTTTTTACCACTCGGCCATCGCTGCTCATAAGTAATTAGAGAATTTAAAAAAATAAGTGTTGATAATGTCTGTCGTCTCCTCGTGGCTTTCTCGTGTATCGCTCGGCGGTCTGTACGTATTTATTCTAAGTTAATTACATAAAAAAACTTCTTCCGTACGTCGCGGGGTCAAGTGACAAGTCCTACCAGCAAAAGGTAAACCGGTGTAAAAATAAGGGGTGATTCAACCAGCACCTTAACCTTTTAACCGGTTGGCTAATTATGAAACAGGCTTTCTTTGGTCATATCTTTTGTAATATATGACCATCGCGGGATTGTTGCCACGCGGGGTCCTCGTGATTCTATGGGACCTATATTTTAAAAAGATGGCCAAGTGCGAGTCGGATTCGAGCACAAAGGGTTCCGTTTTATGAAAACCGGCAAAAAATCACGATTGTTGTATGAAAGCCCCTTTAAATATTTATTTTATTATGTTTTCAGCTTTTCAGGATTCCGTAGCCATAGTGTAAACATGATCCTATTATTTGCAACTTAGATACTGGTTTAGCAAAGGGAGATCTCCCGCCGGGCGAGATGGTATTGCCCGGGGAGCGCCGCGCTCCGACTGACTCAATTCGGAGCTTGTATATATGGTAGGATATTCCGAAAACTTCGATAGCGTGATTCAGGAATACCCGTAGCGCCATCTCTTGATGAGTAGCGGAAGGTCGCTACATCACCCCCTGCTCAGACCGGAGGTCGATAACTTCTATCCATGCTTGAGTAATATTCGCTTACAAGCGCCTTGAATGCCCCCTCTATCTGCGGTGAGTCGAGATGTGAGGGTGCAGACCTTTTGTCGCCCTCTGTCCACGGTGAGTCGGGATGTGAGGGTGTAGCGAAGTGTGGAGATGCCCTCTATCTTCGGTGAGTGGAGATGTGAGGGTAGGTTGGAATGTGGAGACGAGTAGAGTGGGTACTCGACCCGTCCACGACGTCGCAGGAGGTAGCTGGATCAGGATCAGGAAGCGTTATCACGATGCGCTGCGATGACCCAGACGAGCTGTTGAAGTGATGCTACAGTCCATCCAGGGAGTGAAGGTGCGACTGATGAAGGTCAGAAGGGACGTATTAATGTCCGGGGTCACCAGTTTGGCAAAGGTAGATCTCCCGCCGGGCGAGGTGGTCTTGCCCGGGGAGCGGTCACGTTCCGACTGACTCAATTCGGAGCTTGTATATATGGTAGGATATTCTGAAAACTTCGATAGCGTCATTCAGGAGTACCCGTAGCGCCATCTCTTGATGAGTAGCGGAAGGTCGCTACACTGGTACGGAACCTGTAGTGCGCATTTTTTGTATTTGTTGTTATGGCGGCAACAAAAAAAATTATCTGTAAAAAATTCAGATGTCTGTCACGGTTCATGAGATACCGCTTGGTGACAGATAAGCGAACAGACGGACGAACAGCTGAGTCTTAGTGATAGGGTTCCGTTTGTACTATTTTTGGGTATGGAACCCTAAAATGGCGCTGCACAGTGCAATCTTCCATCAAGTTAACGGTATGGCGCTATAATAACCATAACGATCAAGGGCCCTGAGTTCAATTCCTGGCAACGCATAAATTTGAATTATGAGCCTTTCTTGTTCTTGGTCTGGGTGTGTATTCCTTTTTTTGTGCTTGTAAATGGGTAAAACTTTTAATTAGAATAGCCCAGGCGACGCCGGCTAGTTGACTCTGTGGAAAAGATCTCAGATCTCATGTAGATGTTGGGTTCACCCTTAACAAACCTCTAATTCCTCCAAAAATCAAGCCCCCCCCCCCTCCAAGCCAAGCACTGACCTAGTCATACATCAGCCCCAAAATTTCAGTCTGCACCTGCCCCAAACCAAAATCAACCTCCCCAAACTGAAATCCTACAACCGCCCCTGTATGTTCTTAAAGCTATTTTAATGTAATTAATAGATAAATAAAAATAAATAAATAACGATTCACACTAGCCCACAGTAGGGTTACATATACCCTGTGTCGTGGGTACCATGGAACAGAAATACAAACACCCAGACCGAGAACAGAAATTGAATTCATCATTCAAATTTCTGTTTCGCCGGGAATCGGGGACCCGGGACCCTTCGATTGGCAGTCGGCATGGTAACCATTGCTCCAAGAGGGTCGTCGATGATGTGGAAATTCATTTCCTTTCACATACCCACATACCCTTTTATGTAGGTATGTATATTCTCTCCAGTCTCCGCCGTGATGTCACCGCGACCGGCGGCGGGAGCTCGTGACTAAGGTCCTCGGTTAGGACCGAAACTAGTCGGGCATCCCCGAATAAAACTACGTGAGTACAGCCGTGATAGTTATATTTACTATGTATATAAAGGTCTAAAAATATAAGGTCAAATTATTATTTTAAGATTATATCATCGATTTTTAAAGATCCGTAGCGGAAGGCAAAAAACGGAACCGTCATAGATTCATTATGACGTCTGTCCTTCTGTCTGTCTGTTTGTGACGGCCACTTAATTCCGAAACGTTGGAGGGGGTTTTAAAAAATAGAGGAGGGGCTCTAACTAAAAAAACGAACGTATAATTTTATCTTTGGACTAAGATATATTTTGTAGCTTTTGAAATTATTTTCAAAATCTGAATTTTTTTATTTTTATTAAATGAATCAGGTTTTTCAGTCTTTATTTTGCTTTGTTTTCTTTAATTGTACTTTGCTAGTAACAGTCGTAGAGTCTATAACCCTGATGATGCTCAGATTTTGGGCGAAACACGTGTTGGTTGGAGACAGTTTGGGATACGTATTTTTTATTGTTACAGATGTATATTTTTATATGTTGCATGTGCATGTGAAAAAGTATACACCAATACGTCTTGATTGCGGGTAGTTGCAAAGTAGTTTTTACCGAACTTAATAACAACGCATGAAGATGGGTGACCGCTAGTGGCAAAAAATTTCATGCGCGTTTCCGTGCTTCGGAGGGCACGCTAAGCCGTCGGTCCCTGCTGTTATCGATAGATAACAGTCGTTAAACCTAGTCGGGGGCCTTATGGGCGGCTTGAAAACATCCGACAGCGGGTTGGCCACTAACCCGCATCTCCACCAATCCGCATTGGAGCAGCGTGGTGGAGTAAGCTCCAGGTCTTCCAATAATGGGGAGAGACCCGTGCCCAGCAGTGGGACGCAAAAAAGGTTGCAGCCAATAACAATTACATTGCTAGCGATGCAATTGCTGTAGCTTCGGGATTAAGAATAGAGCTACGGTTTCCCCCTGCCTGATCGTAAGGGGGCTTCAGGGGTTGCGGGCGGGGAGAGTGGGAGCTCGATCAATCCAGCCAGCAGCCCCGGGAAGGACGGTGGCGTGTGCGTGGCCGCATGCTGCCGTAAACATCGGAAGGTGAAGGAGAGCACATCCGCTCTCCAAAGATGGGCCCGTTCTGGGGCGTCGCGTGGAGGACACCGTTGCGTTCCACTGGAGATCCCATAGTCCTCCCCAAGCGCAGAGGCAGGCCACCGAGGGGATTTAGTGAGGTCAAATCCCACATAACCCGGTATTCTCTCTCAAGGAGCCGGATACCTTTTGGAGGTTTCCCCCGATACCAAAAAAAGGCGATTGCTCTACGGAACTCTTCACGGTCTAGTCCGACTTTACCGCTATTATTAATTAAATTAAGTCATTATTCATAAATGTTGTTGTTGTTATATATTATTATCTCGGAAAATTTCGAAATCTAGCGAGCTAGGCCATCTGAGTAATAAAATAACTAGAACGGTCAAGGTGTTCAAAATGCCAATTTTAAGGACATACCGATGTCAGTAATAATCTAACGGTGACATAATAACACCGTATTAATGATATCACTAGATCGCCTTGGTGTCGAAAGCTGCGATTATATTGAAAGATTGAATTGTAAAAACAAAAATTCGAATCGAATTCTACTACCTACGAGGTCGTGCTCGTAAAATAAATGTGTAGAGACTTTTCAAAAATCATATTATTCATCATTTTGATAATCTGCATCAGGTCATCAACCCTTAAAGGATCACTTTGTTGTCCGTCCGTCTGTCTGTTTGTCAAGACCCTTTTTCTCAGGAACACTTAGAGGTTTGGCAAAGGGAGATCTCCCGCCGGGCGAGGTGGTCATGCCCGGGGAGCGGCCGCGCTCCAACTGACTCAATTCGGAGCTTGTATATATGGTAGGATATTCCGAAAACTTCGATAGCGTGATTCAGGAAGCGGATAGCGGAAGGTCGCTACATCACCCCCTGCTCAGACCGGAGGTCGATGACTTCAGTAATCCAAGTGTAGTCTTCGCTTACAAGCGCCTGGAATGCCCTCTATCTGCGGTGAGTCGAGATGTGAGGGTGCAGACCTTGTGTAGCCCTCCGTCCTCGGTGAGTCGGGATGTGAGGGTGAAGCGAAGAGTGGAGATGCCCTCTATCCACGGTGAGTCGGGATGTGAGGGTAGGATGTGGAGGCGAGTAATGGCTACTCAAGCCGTCCATGAAGTCCTTGGAGGCAGCTGTGTCAGGAACAGGAAGCGTGTACTTGGTGCGCTGCGATGAACCTGACGAGCTGGTGAAGTGATGCTGCAGTCCATCCAGGGAGTGAAGGTGCGACTGATGAAGGTCAGAAGGGACGTATTCTTGTCCGGGGTCACCAGTTTGGCAAAGGGAGATCTCCCGCCGGGCGAGGTGGTCATGCCCGGGGAGCGGCCGCGCTCCAACTGACTCAATTCGGAGCTTGTATATATGGTAGGATATTCCGAAAACTTCGATAGCGTGATTCAGGAAGCGGATAGCGGAAGGTCGCTACAGAGGTATCAAGCTGGAATTTATATCAAATACTCAGGTATACTGTCCCTTGGAGCCGTGAAAAAATCAAACTTCTATACCAGCGCAATCAAAAGTACAGCCATTTTCGCCACAAATTTTCGACACTCGCAAGGGAATCAAACCTACAGGTAACTTCTCGTGAACTCAGAATTTTGAAATTTGTTACGAAGCAACGTCTTATAGCACAGATAAAGGAAAAATTGCGAAAACCGTAAATTTTTAGTTACATCATTAAATTTGTTAAAAGGAGTTTTGGCGGGAAGTCGAAAAAGACATATTGTGCTCTTGTTTTATTTTCATTTTATTGTGCGGTGCGCGAGTCCGACTCGCACTTGGCCGGATTTTTTTCATTGATTACTGAATCCTGAGGAACAATTTCATACACAACTCCAAAATTAATTACATTCATTTAACGATTGTTATATATCGATAAAGCCGGAACCAACAGCCTAACGTGCCCTCCACAATTTTGCCTCAAGCGGTCACCCATCTCACACCCGACTGCCACCCTTCCGCTTAGCTACAATAATAAATAATAACAATTACGTTTCACACTCATAGCTCCACAGTTGGGTAGATATTCCCTGTGTCGTAGGTACCATGGACACATACAAAGACAGAAACACAAACACCCAGACCGAGAACAGAAATAATTTTTTATTTCGCCGGGAATCGAACCCGGGACCTTCCGATTGGCAGTCCGGTATGGTAACCATTGCACCACACGGATTGTCAACACGTAAATCGTTTTCGTTCGTTATTATTATTATTATTATTATTAATGGTAAATTTTTCCTTAAATTTCGAGATAACAATAGGAAGATTCTTAAGATCTATGTGAATTGTCACGCATACTCTATAACTCAGTAAACAAACAAATAATGAATCGATAATTGGTTCGAAATTAACGTTGGTGTGTTAGAAACTACATGTTACTGTTAAATTCAGTTGATATACAGGCGAGCAATTCCTTGTTTGGCTACGAATATGACACTTGTTTATAGATACGCGCATGAGAATAGGTATGTTAAAGTAGTTCAAACCATCTTTTCATCAGCCTTTCATAGTCCACTGCTGGGCTTAGGACTCCCCTAGCGTTCGTCACTCCGTCCTCAAGCGCGGTCGCAGCCTTCAATTTTGGGGAGGGTCGCCAAGAAATTTTGGAGGGGTTACTAAGAAATTTGGGAAGATGTGTCCCAAATCGGCTTGTTTCGCCTTCCATCTACGCATGACTAATAGACTTGGGGGGAGGGTCACAGGCTGTGATCGTGTCCTGCGCTCTTTGAATCCATCTTTCTGTCTTTTTTAAGACGTCAGTCCACCTGGTTGGACCTTTATTCGTGAATGAAGCATGAAATACAGACGGAAAAACATCTAAAAGTGTGAAGTGATGTGCATACAATCGCAGTTTGTTTTTCCGACTATGTGTTTTTCTCATCATAAATGTAACGTCAAGTCCGTACTAACAATTGCGTATATAATTATTTGGTTTTATGTCCATATTGTGTCCGTAACTTGTATGTTACGGAATTTATGGAATGTTTTTATGATGACCCGTTGTGATTTATCCATGACCGATTTTTCGTCATAAAAAAATCTGACAACAATATTGCGGGGAAGGGTTGCAGCCATAAATTGTCTTATTCCTATTTTGAGGAGCTCGCAGGGTATCTACAACGTCAGGGGGCTGATCTACGAATAACGGAGCAACCCGAACCTAGAGTCCCATCATTAAAGAACCCAGAGAAATATAATTAGTATACGCTGTATGAGCATTTGGTGGAACACTGACGGTAAGAGTAGTCCACAAGCACAGCGAGACAAAGTCTCACAGCGTGCCATGGAGAGGGCTCGGTGTGTCCCTCAGGGATAGGATCCGCTATGAAGAGATCCGCACGAGGACCAAAATAACCGACATAGCCCTAAAAGCCAGCAGCTGAAGTAACAGTGGGCCGGTTTTGTCTGCCGAAAAGCTGACAATCTCTGGAGTAGACAGCATTTGGAGTGGAGACCGGTTTAGGTAAACGGGGAGTAGGACGCCCCCTGCAAGTTGGCGCAACGATCTGTCCCGGGTGGCGGGAAGCAAATGACCACGACCACTCGACCATCGCTGCTCTGTCATCTGTTGCAGCACATTAGAGAAGCTAAAACCAAAAATACTTCATTGTGAGCCGAAAATTGGACATCATGCCCATTTAGTCGAAAGGGCCCGGAAATAAATTACATCACAAGACAAATAAGTACTAAAAAAACATTTCGCGACATTCTAGTACAAGGTGTTGGTACACAGATATCAAGGAGAACCCTTAACATCCGAAAAAGGACCTAAACTCATTAAAAATAGAGTCGTTTTCAGATTACACACAAATCTACAAGGATGTGCGTTGAGTAAAGTTTGAAGAGTAGTCCCTTCCGTGGATCAGATTTTGAATTTTAAGAGCTGCGAGCTAAGGTTTGGTTTTGAATGGACTGGTTTTACGGCAAATATTTTAGTATGCATAGTATAGAACGCGCTATGGTAGACAGTAGGTCGTTGGAACCTTATGGCCTATTAATTACATAAATCTAATGTAATGGTTAAGTAACCATGCCTTTATTTTGGTATCGGGGGGAATATCTTCAAAAGGTACCCGGCAGCTTGGGAGAGCATACCCGGGTTATGTAGAATTTGTACTGCCTGACATTTGTATTGCTTGCCTTTGCGCATGGGGAGGACTCCAAGATCTCCTATGGAACGCACTGGTGCCCTCCACGCGCGGCGCCCCGTACGGGCTCATCTTCGGGAGAGCAAATGTGGTCTCCTGCACCTTCAGATGCTTATGGCGACATGCAGCCACACATAAACTGCCGCCCTTCCCGGTGCCGCTGGCTGGATAGATCGAGCTCCTACTTTCACCGTCCACAACTCCGGAAGCCCCCTTTTAGTCCCCTCTTGCAATTAGGCAGGCAAAACCGTAGCTCTATTCTTAATCCCGAATTTTTGGACAATGCAAGCCAGTCACGTCTTGGCAACATTTTTCTTGAATATGTTTTTGATAGGATCGTTAAAGTAGCGAGCGCTCTGACGCGCTAAGGACATATTATTATTTACCAAGTGGCATATTTTGAGCGGCAAAATGTACAAATAGTGTGACGCTCCTGCTCAAAGGTTAAAAGAAGAATACGTTGTCTAAACGAATAAATTCGCGGGTATCAACTAGTATTCATATAAATAAATACCCAAACATTAGTATGGATAGATGCAGCCACTAATTACGTATGCCTTAAAGCGTTAAAATCGAAAGTGTGGTATTGCCGTATCGGAAGCGCGCGGAATCTAAAATGATCGTACTGTAATTATTTCTAACTTTGATCACTTTGGGTCAATGTCACAGGTGGCCACATTACATGCGATGAGCGATAAGCGAACAGTGATGAAACTTTGACATCAAGTGTGTGCGTGGCTTCAGGCCGTTATCCAGAGCACTTTAGCTACATCGCTCACTCAAGATGGGCCCCTTAAGGCTACCGCGCTTGAGTTTAGTGTGTTACAAATCCCACATAACCCGTCATCTCTCCCAATCTGCCGGACACCTTTTGAAGGTTTCCACCCCGAAAACAAAAAAATATCTCCAACATGCAAAAAAACACACACACACTAGGATTTCCACAGCTTCATGGATTCATAAAGTGAGAAGAACACAAACACCAAGACAAAGACCAGAAATTTTGAACTCATCATTCTTTCTGCTCCGATGGGCAGTCCGGCATGGTTACCATTGCGCCACACGAGTAATCAGTCAACTGTGTTTTAAGCGGATTTTTGATGACAATAAAAATATTTATGCTTTCTTTCTAATATCCTAGCTCATGAAGTAGAAAAAAACCAGACCCAGCACAAACAAAACGTAACTGGATTTATACATCTAAATATAAACACGCTTTTGAAGCACATCAAAATAAAAAAATGAAAAATTAACCTTAATTTAAGCAGAAAATATTAATGAACAAAAAATACTAGTATTATTGTGAAAAGTGTGGGTTGCACGATATACGAAATATATTACTAGGTGTCCCAATTTTGTGCGAGACGTCCCGATTTTCAGGGTTGAGGACGTGACGATTTGAACCTGATCGGGGACACTTAATGTCCTGACATTATGTTTAAAAAAGTCCATCATATTTACAGTCATGAGCGTGACGAATCTGAAATCCGAATTAACACTACTGTATATTTGTTGCAAAGACTGTTTAATTTTATTGGTCTCGGTCTGTTACCTCAGATCAGTCAGATACCCATTTGAGTGTAACCTCAAATCCCGTATTGAATCATAATCCCCTCTTCATCTTTATGAATTACGTGTAGCGAACTTCCGCTACTCATCAACAGATGGCGCCACGTTTATTCCTGAATCACGCTATCAATGTTTTCTGAATACCCGAGCATATATACAAGCCGAATTTAGTCAGTTGGAGCGCGGCCGCTCCCCAGGCATGACCACCTCTCCCAGCGGGAGATCTCCCTTTGCCAAAGACGACTCGGCCGTTTGTCCATATTGCCAATGTCAAGTAACATTTGTTTTATTTTGTACCCAGTATTTAGGTGCCCGTTTGGGCTAGATGTTGAGCTGAGAGAAAAAAGGCGGCGGAAAAAAACTCCCAGCAGATCTTTTTAAAAAAAAGTACATTATATATTTGAGATAACAGAATGGCTATGGGTTGATAATGGACACACGTGACAGCTGATCGTGTGAGAATTTCATGCTTATAACATGTCTACGTATTTTTAGGGTTCCATACCCGAAGGGACCCTATTACTAAGCCTCCACTGTCCGTCCGTCTGTCCGTCTGTCCGTCTGTCTGTCATCAGGCTGTATCTCATGAACCGTGACGACTAGACATTAGAAATTTCCACAAATGAAGAATTTCGGTTGCTGCTATAACAAAAAATTTAATAAAATAAATATTTAAGGGGGCTCCCATACAATAAACGTGATTATTAAGATAATGGTAAGGAACCCTACGTGTGCGAGCCTTACTTGCATTTGGCCGGTTTTTATTTACTTAAAATATTACTTTTGATGAATATTGTCCTTTGAATTGTTTTACAATCTAAACAGAGTTGTGGACATTCTTGCATACGTTTATTAGAGTATATTACGTTTGTTATTACTAGTAATTATCATGTCGACTAGGTAGTACCCATTACCATATTGCTGACTAGAATATGCAGATGTATCACCCGGTTTTAACCCAGTAAGAAAATATTATTTCGATAAAGATTGCGCATGACTGGGCGACCGTTCGTGGCAAATATTCACTCGCGTTTCCATGATTCGGAGGGCCCACTCTCGCCAATCTTCAATGCAGGTTGGTAGAGGCAGAGGTATATGATTTAACTAAACTTACGCAAACAAATTGCTTACCACAAAAGGGCGTGGTTATACCTGCCTTACCGGTCGAATCATACAAGTTCTGTAGAGAAATATTCATAAGAAAACCGGCAGGATTCCATTACTATTCATACGCGAGATCTGACATCTACTGTCATGTAACTTATGTGAAAACCTTATTCATAACGTGAACATTGTTGACATAGAAATCGGACATTGATTCAATATTTATGGTATAGATGCTCTATGTGAAGACGTCCGTTCTGCTATGAATGTTGTGATGCGTGTACATGCACATTGTGTAAGTGTGCGTAACTTAACATGCTAACTTCGGACCGTTTGTATATATGCTTCGATAGCGTCATTCAGGATACGTCTTCTGATTGGCCAGTTCAGTGTGACGTATGTGACGTAGGTATTCTATTGTTTACAATATTCGCTGCTTGAGTTGTCTTGCATGGTCAGCATTTCATGTGAGACGCGCGGACATGTTACTATAGGTATCGCATTGCTACAGTCAGCATTTTTTTTCAATCTTTTTTTAATGTCCCACTGCTGGGCACAGGTCTCCTTCTCACACAATTGAGAGGGATTTATGCCATAGTCCACCACGCTGGCCAAGTGGGGATTGGTGGACGTCATGCTTTCGAGAAATTATGAATTTCTCTCAGGCATGCACGGCGATGGAGAACATTGTAATCAATGAAATATCACGATATTTTCCATCACCGTCGAGCAGCGATAAATTCGCACATTACAAATTTCTTTATCAGAGGTGCGAGCCGAGGATGAACCTGGACTTTACAGACTACTCATTTTTATTTATCTCAGATTTCTTTGCTTCAAAAGCTTACGGACACAACTGTGCTTGTCAGTGCATATAACTAGAACTAGAGCCGGTCGAACTTCGTGAAATAGACAAAGGCAAAGACTTTTATTTGCACAATAGATATAATAATATATATTTAGTTCGCCATATTTACCTTCTTGAGGTATGCAAATACTACAATGATAAAAATATAAAAGAGAAAAACTTAACTATAACACAGTTACGAAATGTACATTAACATCTATTTTTTATTGTTTTATTTGTCCCATATTGCGCCTTTTATAAATATTCAATATTTATTTATTTATATTTCGGATCGATTCCGATCGTCGGCTTTGGGTACCCATATCACAGGGTGTTTGTACACTGAGAGGGAAAAAATCCGGCGGAAAAGAAACCTCTCAGGTTTTCATGGAATTCCTTTATGCCGTATAAATATATATACTTGTCGACTAGGGACTTGACAGTCCCAATGTTAGCGGATTGTATGTTCACCACACTTGCAGTTCATATTATAAACACTATAAACATGAGTTAAAGTCATTGCCGCAGCAAGGCAAAGGCTGGTTGGCCTTTGCGACTGACTATTTTGCATTATTTCGAGCCTGTCGCGTGATAGATGACCTTACCCTTGCGAGGGTGTTATTATCATAGAGATAGTGCTTCATCATTTTAAAAGAATAACATTCATCGGTCTATGATGCCGTGAACACTTACATGTTAAAGTTGATATGAACTTTTTACCCCTTTTTTGAAATCGAGGGAAACCTTCAAAAGGTGCCCGGCTTTGAGAGAGGATACCGGTTTATGTGGGATTTGTACCGCACTAAAACCCCCTCGGTGGCTGCCTCTGCGCTTGGGGAGTAGTCCGGGATCTCCAGTGGAACGCACCGGTGTCATCCACGCGCGGCGCCCAGTACGAGCCCATCTTCGTGATAGCAATTTTGTTTTTCTGCAACTTCAGGTGTTCACGGTGGCATGCGGCCAAACACACACCGTGTCCTCCCCGGGGCCGCTAGCTACCCCGGAAGCCCCCATTCAGTCGCCTCTTACGATCAGGCAGGGTATACCTATTCTATTCTTAATCCCGAAGCTACAGGAACTGAACTTTTTTTTCCTTCTATTACCTACTGTAAATACGAATACGTGTATGTTGTGTATGTCTGTATGTACCGCTTTCACGTAAAAATGCCAAAACCGATTAAAATGAAATTTGGAATGGAGATAGTTCGAGACTCTGGGATGAGCATAGGCTACATTTTAATGCGGGAATAAGTTTAATTCCCATGCGAAAATCAATTCAACACGGGCAAAACTGCGAAACAGAGTTGGTATTTAATAGTTTTATATCCTGGGATGAATTATAATTGGAATGGAGGCAGATTGAGGCCTTGAAAGGGACATAACCAACTTTTTACTGAGAGAAGAGAATTATTCTCAATGGGATTATCACTGTAAGACACGGGCGTAGCGAGGTTTTAGCATCGGAGGAGGATCAAAAAAATAAAACTACTAAAACTACATAAAATAATTAATTTAATCCTTATATTAATATATAAAAAAAATAGAATAATAATAATAATAAAATAGTAATGTAATGAATGAGATATGCCACGCCCGCATTTTTATTTTTATTTTATGAATAACTTTTCGGGGGGGGGGGGGGAGGAGTTGAACCCCAATACAGTTCCCGTAGCTGCGTGCTGTAAGCGATCATAATTGATTTATTAAAACATCGGTTGACCGTCATCCGCATTGGGTGCGCTAAGGCTTAAATGGGCTAGGAGAAAAAAGCGGGCGGAAAAAAACTCCAGCCATGTTTTAAATAAATTTTCAGGTACAATGGTATTTATTATGCAGCATGACTGCATAATAAATATAAGCATGGTACAATAATTAACCTACTGGCCCAGATAGACAGAGGTGAAAGTGTTTTTGAGTGATCGACAAAATGGCGTCATCGAACTAACTATTATTTAATCTATGCTAACGTAATGCATAGATTAGCTGTATAATGGACTCTACAAAAAGCGACTTCCTAATAACATTTAAATATCGAACGGTTTTTCGACGATAGTTGAAAAGGTCATGTTCTATTTTCGTTTGCTTCGAGTATTTTTGATTTATCTATATAGTATATGTCGCAGTCGGATCGTATAATCCGCCGTATAACATTACAGCTAGCCGGTGCCTAAAACAGGGCCGTTCTGTATTGTGGCGGGTCCACGATTAGCCGGATTGTTATTGCGATACGTTCTACAATATGCCGGCTCACATTTAGCCTCATTGTAATGGTGTCATTGAGCTAAGCAATGTCCCTGAAACACATTTTCACTCTAATTATTTATATTCGAAAAATACCCAAACCGAATCAAAGCACCCACTATAATCCACGTGGTCTTGTCTGTACTACCCCTAGAGTGTACCTATATAAAAAGCCGGACGACTTTTGCACTTAAAATATTATCTGGGAGTTTTTGGCGGGAAGTCGAAAAAGACATATTGTGCTCTTGTTTTATTTTTACTTTCTTGGTGTATTTTTTGAGTTATATCGGATAAATTTGATGAAATTTTGTTCGATATAGGTTAATGACAGTGCACGAGTGTTATGAAATAAAATAACAGTGCGAAAACATGTTTTTTCGGCTTGCCTCCGAAACTCCATCCGACACGTTCTGGTAAAGTAGCCATCACTTTACTTGAACATCTGACTGACTGATACCTGACGACTTATTGATTTTTTTCAAGACTACCAAGTGATGCAAAAATTATACATGATACATCGCAGAGTTTGCGATGCCATTATTTAAAAAAAGAAACAGATAAGAATTTCATCGGTCGCATTAAAACTTCCTTGGACTATTGGTTACGTAGGCTGACTGCGGAGCTAGAGACCCGGGTTCAAACTTCAATAAAGCAGATTGCGTTTTTTATTTGTTATAAAATAAATAATAAATAAATATTAACATCTTTGGACAATGCACACAACGCCATCTGATTCCAAACTAAGCAACGCTTGTACTATGGTAATCAGAAAGCTGATAAACATACTTATATAATTCTAAATACATACTTAAATAGATAAATTAACACCCAGACACAGAACAAATAGTCATGTTCAACACACAAATATGTGTACTGAGAATCGAACCCACGACCTCACGCTTCGCAGTCGGCTCATCACCCACTACGCCACGGAGGCTGTCAACCTGTGATTTTTTTAAATTGGGAGCTATTTCAGATGGCGTTGTTAAACAACACTAAGCCAATGGGAGTTTTGTTTGAAATTAAACCAAGAAAATTAATTGTCTGTATTGTCTCTCGCTCGTCCGGGTTCTGTACTTTGTTGTTGTTATTATAATGTCATTGAACTTTTATGTAAATAAAATTACGATGTTAAATAACACGCTAGTAAGACGGTCGAATTTATAATTCTAAAAATAATAGCCATGTTCACAAGTATTTTTTCATTATTAAGACTAAGTTAAAAAATTGTTATATAAGATTGACAATTTAGATTAACTTTCCACCTTTGCAAATTCAAAAATGTTAGCACTGTTTAGGGTTGCCATCCGTCCGGATTTCCTCGGATTTGTCCTAGTTTAGAGGGCGTCCGAGGAGCGTCCGGGCCGGACTTCGTGGATAGTCCGGGTTTATAAAGAATAAAGCCTTGGGCCGCCCGCGACACACGCACTGTGCCCGCACGCCGCGGTCAACCGACGAACCGACTCGCTAAATTCACCGTCCCCCCGCTGTTGACATGTCCGGGTTATGGGCTCTAAAATCCGGGCTTTTAACGCGTCTTGTCCGGGTTGACAAATTTTAGAGATGGCAACCCTAGTTATAGGTATATAAGATTGACAATTTAGATTAACTTTCCACCTTTGCAAATTCAAAAAGGTTAGCTCTGTTGATCTGTTGGATGGGTGACTTAAGTTACGATAAGTACTAAAATTGGCTGCAACCCTTTTTGCGTCCCACTGCTGGGCACGGGTCTCTCCCCATTATTGGAGAGGCCTGGAGCTTACTCCACCACGCTGCTCCCATGCGGGTTGGTGGAGATGCGGGTTAGTGGCCAACCCGATAACGGATGTTTTCAAACCGCCCATAAGGCCTCCGACTAGGTTTAACGACTGTATCTATCGACAACAACCGGAACCGACTGCTTAACGTGCCCTCCGAAGCACGGAAACGCGCATGAATTTTTTTGCCACTAGCGGTCACCCATCTCACACCCGACCGCGCCCATTTGGCTCAGCTGCATAGATCGCTTGCATTCTACGCTAGCCGCCAGGCCATGCGCGCTTCAAGTACTAAAATTACATTTATTGAAGTATCCATCAGCAGGGGACTTCCCGCTACCATAAATCGTAATGACATCCAAGATAAAAAATGCAGATTATTATAATGTCTTCTGTCTGCGTTTTTGTCACTGTGTTGCAGTTAGATGAGGGACCCATCCGTCATTAGGTCATATTTGGATTTGTCCAATTTTTCACTAACAGCCAAGCCATACGCCTCCTCATACTCATTGCTCCGTTGCAGCCTCCGTGGCGTAGTGGGTGATGAGCCGACTGCGAAGCGTGAGGTCGTGGGTTCGATCCCCACCCAGGACAAATATTTGTGTGATGAACATGACTATATGTTCTAGTATGTTTATCAGCTTTCTGATTACCATATTACAAGCTCTGCTTAGTTTGGATTCAGGTGGTGTTGTGTGAATTGTCCAAAGATAAAGATATATTTAAAGAATTCTGGAGCAACGCCTCTGACGAATAGGGAGCCAAGCGAAAATGAGAAACATGATCGTACTTTCGTAGACCGAAAATATAACGAATACGATTGTTAAGGAGACGCTCCAATTTGTTGAGATGTTCTTCATTCAGATCAGATATTCTAAGGGTGCGAAATATAAGAGGCAGATGAAAAATAATTCTTGAAGCAAGAAACAGTTCTTTTATGTTATACTAGTTTTTTTTAAAATATGTATAATATGTAATTTGGATTTAATTGCATTTATTCTCAACTAGCTGTGCTCCGCAGTTTCATCCGCGTTAATCAGGATCAGTAACATGAAGTAAATATTCTCCATAGGCAACAAATCACCACATTTATGCAAATAAATCATTTCAATCAATCATATCCACATTATCGGAGTTTTCATACTGATTCCTAACACAGAGAAAACGTGGGATTCTAATAGTAAAAGAATTTTCCAAATCAGTCCAGTAGTTTCGGAGCCTATTCAATGCAAACAAACAATCAAATATTTTCTCTTTTTATTATAAATTTATAAGTATAGATGAACAACGTGAATATGATTCTTTTTTGTTTGTAAAACACATAGTTAAAAGTATTGTTTGAACACTTGAAACAGATACTAATGTTTGGCGAATATTAATAAAACCTCGTTTTGAAAATAGCTGCAACTTGGAAGAACAATTTGCCCAAATTTTTCCACGACTCAGTGGAATTTTTTCGAACGGTCACAAAGGTTATTTGTCACTGTGACACGTTTATTTTCCATTGAGATTATGAATTTGAGATCTTATGAATTTATTAGATAAGTTTTGAAAACAGCTGCATTCATTTTATTTTTTTAACACGCTTATATTAGCTTGACCTGCATGTGTGTATGTAACGGAATCTTTTAACTTCATTTTCACCTACTTCTAAGCGTCTGATTAACTTGAAAATTTGCACAGGGGTCAAGGGCCGATGACAATGCAATAATTGAAAAAAAAATCCAACTAAAAAATTAAAAATAAATAATGTAAGTAGTTATAAAATGGGGTGCTTTTTGAGATACTACTAACACAATATACCCCACGCTTTTTTTTACAGTAAAATACATTTTCTTCTTATTTTTTACTTTTTTTGTTCGTATTTTCACAAAAGCGTGTTTTTTAGTTTCTTAAACTACATTATTTAATTATTTAACAGCAGCTGCAGTGAAATTAGGCATTTCTGCAAGCCTCAGAATCTAGGGGACTGGTAATGTTTTTATTTTTCATTTTAACTAGCTGTACCCTGCGCGCGTTGCTTCACCAGAAACCTTTGTGGGCTCATGCACAACACTTTGCTAAAGATCATAACGCTTCACACCCTGTGTCGTGGGTACCATGGACACACATAAAGACAGAAACACAAACACCCAGACCGAGAACAGAAATTGAAACTCATCATTCAAATTTCCGATTGTTGGCAGTCCGGCATGGTAGCCATTGCGCCACACGGGTCAAGTATTGTGCTCTTGTTTTATTTTCATTTTCTTGGTTTATTTTTGAGTTATATCGGATTTTGATGCATTTTGTTCGATATAAGTTAATTACGTGCACGAGGTAGTGAAATAAATAAATAAATAAACGTTACACACTCATAGCCCCACAGTAGGATAATTAATACCCTGTGTCGTGGGTACCATGGACACATACAAAGACAGGAATACAAACACCCAGACCGAGAACAGAAATTTAAACTCATCATTCAAATTTCTGTTTCGCTGGGAATCGAACCCGGGACCCCTCGATTGGCAGTCCGGCATGGTAACCATTGCGCCACGCGGGTCGTCGAAATAAAATAACAGTGCGAAAATATGTTTCTTCAGCTTGCCTCCAATATTCCATTGGTCACGCTCTGGTAAAGAAGCCATCACTTTACTTGAATGTCTGACTGACTTGACTGACTGATTACTGATGACTTACTGACTTAACCTACAGTTTCAATGAAACTGGCAAAAACATGATGCAAATATTATACTTGACGCTGGCAATATGCACAGAGTTTGCGATGCCAAAATTGAAGAAAAAACAAATGTGTTTGTTTGTGTGTTTATGTGTGTATGTGAATGTATGTGACCTACACCCGGACATTGTGTGTAAGTATGAGATTAAAATATTAAAAAACTAAATTAATAAAGCCACAATGGATTTGGACAAATACGGGATGAGGGGGCCTGCTAATGTACCTGAGAAGCTTCTCCAGCAGCAGCTTGCCTAGGAAGCCGGTGCCGCCCGTCAGCAACACTGTGGATCCTGCGAACATCTTCTGGATCTGCGAGTCGCCCAGCGCCTCGGTTTCCATGTCGGAGCAGGTGTTGTCTTTGTCTTTGTGGTTTGGTTTCACCGCCATTTCTGTGGACAAGTATTGTAAAATTAACATTTTTCATAGACCTCCCGCCAGTCTAGGTGGTCGTGCCTGGGAATCCACCATGCTCCAATAGTCTTATTTAACGCTTTACACTTATACACACTCATAGCCCCACATTAGGGTATATATACCCTGTGTCGTGGGTACCATGGACACATACAAAGACAGAAACACAAACACCCAGACCGAGAACAGAAATTAAAACTCATCATTCAAATTTCTGTTTTGCCGGGAATCGAACCCGGGACCCCTCGATTGGCAGTCCGGCATGGTAACCATTGCGCCACGCGGGTCGTCGTATTTAGATCATAAGGTATTCAGAAAACTTCACAAGCGTGATTCAGGAGGATACATTACATACAGTTTTGAATAAAATCGAGGACTCTCATCTAGTTTCTACCCGACTACCTCTGCCGACTATGGAGAGGATGTAAGATGCCAATAAGTGGCCAGTACGATAAATTCATGCACGTTGGAAAGCACGTTAAACTGGCGATATGGGTCGTTATCGATAAATAAACCTTGTGTGGTGTTGTCTCACACGATCAGCTGTCACGTGTGACCATTATCAACCCATAGCCATTCTGTTATCTCAAATATATTATTATTACTTTTTTTTTTTAAAGAGTGCTGGGAGTTTTTTTCCGCCGCCCTTTTTCTCTCAGCTCATCTAGCCCAAACGGGCACTTAAAGGCGATGAACGGGAAAAAATGACATTCATTAAGCGAATATTTTGTATTCCTAATATGAAATAAATATTTTTTCTTTCTTTCTTTCTTTGTGTCGGCCTTTATTATAAAGCAGCTTAAAAACATATGCACCAACCCGATTTGGAGTAGCTTGACAAAATAAGCACCATGTCCATTGTCTATCCCCGTTAATGGGAAGAGAACCGTGGCCAGAAGTGAGACACAAAAGGGTATATCACTACTGGGCACGGTTTGGCACGAAAAAAATATTCCAATTAATATCTTGTCATTAACACGCTTTTATTAACTTGACCTGTATGTATGTAAGTATGTATGTGTGTAACGGAACTTCATTTCACTTACTTCTAGGAGTCTGATTAACTTGAAAATTTGCACAGGGGTCAAGGGTCGATGGCAATTCAATAATATGAGAATAAAAATCCAACTAACAAATTAAAAATAAATAATCTAGCTTTAAAAACTAAAAAACACGCTTTTGTGAAAATACGAACTAAAAAGGTAAAAAATAAGAAGAAAATGTATTTTACGGTAAAAAAAGCGTGGGGTGGTTTTTAAGTTACAATTGACACCATGCACCCCACGCTATGACAATTGAGCAAGTTTGTTTGATAGCGCTTATATCAGGATCTAAAAGTTGGATTTGTAAGATTACTTTTATGTTGGATTGTCCTTTTATCGAGGAAGGTTTTGGGCTATTACATCACGCTATAACGCGGGTAATACAGCGGGGCCGTTCAAGTTTTAAACAAAGAAATAAAGTTAGGTAAAAACTACTTTGCTTCAATCCGCAATCACAACGCATGATGGTGTATATTTTTTTCATAAATATATAATACCAATAGCATCTCCCTCCCTCCCACATACGAGTAGGATACATACACATGTTACAATAAAAAGTATACACCAACATACGTACCAACAACATGTATATCGCCCCAAAACAGAGCATCTGATGGTTTATTGTCTCTACCTAGGGCTGTCATCACCTAAGTTGCCGACATCGGATAAGGACGGCAAAATCCCGAACGAAGATGTCCGGGGGAAAAAACACATTTCGCCCAAATAAATATGGTTTTTTCCCCGGACATCTCTGGAAAAATATTTTTGCAACAAAAATAAAAACATCGTTATCATTTTTTAATTCCATTCGATCGTTGACTATTTTGCCGAGTCTTCTTGAATGCGGGTTATTGTGGATGAATTTTTAATTAAGATTTCTTTCAATTTATCGCTTATCTATTAAAAAATGGATTTCCCCTGACAACAAAACTGTCCGGGTTTCACCCGGACACTTTTCAAAAACCCCTGCCGTACGGCTCCCGGACGCCCTTCAAACTAGGACATATCCGGGGAAATCCGGACGGATGGCAGCCCTATCTCTACCTAACTTTATAACAATGGAGTTCCGCAAAGTAACGCCTGATTCTAATTACAAAGAAATAAAATCTAGGCCATAACCCCCGACCCGTTGTTACTATTTTATTACATGTAAATATCACACTACAAACACTCCAATGTCAGACCAAGGCAAGGTTGTCACATTGTTAGTGTGGATTTTCCTTTAACTCTGTCTGTAGTAATGTTTGTTTTATAAAGTAAAGAATGAGTAAAGATAACAAAGTAAAGGTACAAGTCAGTAAGTCTTTAAATTTACTTCCATCCATAGGCAGGCGCGTTCCCGCGTTCCGCGTTCCCGCTTTCCCGGGGGGACGGAGAGGGGGCGTTACAGGGAACATGACCCTCCCCCCAAAACCCATCAGTCATGCGTAGACGAAGCTGAAACAAGCCAACTTGCCTCCCCTACTCTTCCAACGTAATAATTCGACATATTTTATTATAGTGACTCCCCCCCCCCAAAATTGAAGGCTGTGACCGCGCCTGTCCACTCTATAAAATTATAAATGCGAAAGAAACGTAAAAAGAAAGTCTTGGCGTGTGTTTGTTACGTTAGCAAGCAAAAACTACTAAACCGATTCTCATGAAATTTTGTGTGCATATCGGGTAGGTCTGAGGATCTGTCAATATCTATTTTTCATACCCCTAAATGGTGGTCCACCCCAAATATTTAACGCTGGTACGGAGTTCGCAGGGTCAGTTAACAGGTATATATATAAAATAAGTAGATACACGAATAAGACCGTTTTCTGTTTAGTATCCAAAGATTGGTCAGCTAACTGTGTAGTAACCGTACGTGACAGACATACAGACGGATGGCTAATATTCAGAATAGACAGTCTGACATGTGTGTGAACGTACGAAATAATAAGTTTGTTGTTCAAGTATTTATAAAAATAGGCTTGGTCATACTAGCTTTTTAATATTATAGACGTAATATCTGTGCAAAAATATAAAAAAGAAACCATTTTGCAAAGTATTGATTCCATACAAAAAATTCGTAGCTATTTCAAATGGCGTTGTTAAGTAACACTAAGCAAATGATTGTTTCGTTTGAAATTAAATAATAAAATAAATTGTTTTTATCCGACCAACTAATACCACAAACCGTATGCAAATCTTTTCACCTGTTTAGGAGCTACGCGGCAACAGACAGACAGACATAGCGACGGCCAAACTGCCCCCCCCCCCCTTTTGGGTCGTGGTTTAAAAAAACGGTCCACCAATAGAAAAATAATTTAAAGGTTCTCTTACATTATAAATAGATAAATGACGCTTCACACTCATAGTCCCACAGTAGGATAGATATATACCCTGTGTCGTGGGTACCATGGACACACACAGACAGAAACACAAACACCCAGACCGAGAACAGAAATTTAAACTCCATCATTAAAATTTCTGTTTCGCCGGGAACCCTTTGATTGGCAGTCCGGCATGATAACCAATGCGCCACGCGGGTCGTCTAATACCACAAACCGCAAGCAAATCTTTTCACCTCTTTAGGAGCTACGTGGAACTACGTGTTTCTGTCTCTGTGTGTGTCTATGGTACCCACGACACAGGGTATATCTACCCTACTGTGGGGCTATGAGTGTGAAACGTTATATTTTATTTTTTTATATAATGTTAGGAATCAACGTCGGTAGTTGAATAAAAAAATGTTTAAAACGCCGATAAAAGCGAGTCCTCCTCTAAGGAGCGAGCATTATTACAGTAAAACTTGTAGGGGCAGTAACTCTGTCCGATTGCATACTGAAATTCTGTATCTGTGCCTACCTATAATTTAATTGTAGTTGTATAAGGAAATGTTAATTAGAAACCTTAAATCGTTATTTTTGGATTGTAAAAAGGCTTTGTGAATTAAATTGTGGTTTCAATATTCCGCTTCTGGTTTTCATTCCTAAAAATAGTTATACTAGCGGCCATCCGCGACTTCGTCCGCGTGGACTTTAGTTTTTGATTTTTTCTAAAGTAAAAACAGACTATGTTACTTAATGTAAATGTATTATTATAAAGCAGCTACCCACGCGGACGCATCTATCACTCAAGTAGGAGAGAGACAGATGTCGAACGCTACCGAACGCGGAGGCCGATTGTGCCTCTTTGTCGCTCGTTCCGCGCTCTCGCTTGCACTTCAAGCCTTAAATGGAACGCCTCAGAGCGAGGTAACGCCGCATGAGTCATGTTTTTTCGTGCGTGCCGCCGGCTCCATAGAATTATAAGACGTTGTCACGTCAAAATGTTAATTTGGTATGTACCGTATATATAATATATTCATATGCATGTTGTAAAAAGTGGTTTTATTTAGTATTTTATTTATTTATTACAGACTTTAATAACTGTAATAAATAAACTATTTATACATACAAAAAAATTAACACTGATCTTAACTACAAAACTTAAAGTAAAGGTAGCGGTTACTTTAATGTTACAAACAGACACTCCAATTTTATTTATTTGTTAAGATATACATAGATGTATAGATAAACGTTACGATATTATTTAAAGGAAAGATGTAGCAACATATTTGTTTATAAACCTTGTACTTTTTAATTAGGGTTCCATAGCCAAATGGCAAAAAACGGACCTTATAGATTCGTGATGTCTGTCTGTCTGTCCGTCCGTATGTCACAGCCACTTCATTCCAAAACTATTAGGACTTCAAAGTTGAAACTTGGTAGGTACCTAGATGTAATCTCTGAACCGCTTTACGATTTTTATACAAAAATGAAAAAATATTAATAAGGGCGGCTCTTCAATTCTCTCCATACATGAAACTCAAACAAAAAACATTTTTTTTTTCAACAAACCTATTCGTGTAGGGTGTCTATATATTATAGGTCTTTTAAAATTACATTGAGGTTCCTAAAATCATTTTTTCTCAAAGTTAATCGTTTGAAAGATAGACACTTCCAAAGTGGTAAATGTGTGCCCCTGCCCCTCTAACTTTTAAAGTAAGAAAGTGAAAAATCTATCAAAAATATATGTTGTACCTAGATCTCAATAAAAACTTTCAACGAAAATTGGTTCGAACGAAATATAGTAAAACCGCAAATAGAACTATGTCGTTCATACAAACACTATGAAAAACAAATTTATTTTTGCTGACGAAAAATAATATTGCTTGCTACTACGGAACCCTTCATGGGCGAGTACGACTCACACGTGGCCACATTTTTGTCAAGATATAATTGAACATGTGTTTTTAAGATTTTAATCAGTTGCAAAACTGTTTAATTATAGAACGCAATATTTGTATTATGCAACTCTGCAATGCATATTGTTTTATTTTTATTGGTATGTAAATTTTATGTTTCAATAAAAATAAACAATAACCTACCGGAAATCCTTAACTTAAAGCGTATTACTCGGTCACTGATTTTCTAAACGGTAAAGCGGCATATAGGAATTCCATTAAAACCTGTGAGGTGTTTTTTCCGCTGAATTTTAATATTAGTGTTACGTTTTTAGATTTCATTTTTAGGGCCGGGGTGTTACTTTTATTTTATCATTTTTAAAGTAGGTATAAATATTAGGAAGGTATTTATAGTGATTAGATATTTGGGTAAAAATATTTTTCGAGTTTTTAGATTTTACTTCGTTAGTTAAAACACCTCATTCCCTTTCAGTACATGTAAATTATTCTGCTATACAAGACCTTTTATTTGATATCCATATTGAGGGAGTTGTTAAAAAATATATATTCCGCCATTTTGTGGTGGCGGCCATCTTGTACCGATTTTCATCAAACATAGCTAAAAACACTCCTCACCTAATTCACCTTTCAAACAAAAAAACAAAATCAAAATCGGTTCATCCGTTCGTGAGCTACGATGCCACAGACACACACACAGACACGTCAAACTTATAAAACCCCGTCGTTTTTGCGTCGGGGGAAAAAAATGCATCAGGGTTCCGTAACACATATTTTTAATGCATAGATATCTCTTACATCTAATTTGTGCTCTAACCAAGCCAAAGTGAAGGGGATTTCCTTATAATCATACTACTGGTAATATTCCGAGAGCGAGCGTTAAAAATTGCAACCATTTTCTATCAAGAAGTATTTTATAAGTAATTGCAATTTGTAATTAGTTAAGTTTTTAATACAAAATTATAGATAAAATTACCATATATACAAAAACCTAGAACTAAATTTAATAACTAAACTTAAAAATATATACAAAACTTAAAGTAAAAATAAAAACATACAAAATATAAAAGCCTTATAAATAAAATATTTCATCTAAAAAGCCCGTGTGAGGCATGGTACCCAAGACACTAGCGGCATTACCCCTTTGTACGACTAGACCAAGCCGTTGGGCAAAATAGTAATATTTTATAAGTATTTAAATAGAATAGCAGAGGAGCATGCAATCCACTTGCTGTTAAGTGGTCCCTGCAGCTCATGGACATATACACACAACCTCAAGTTGCATGAGCTTTGTCTGAGTTCGTATACAGTTGCAATGCTATTCCGGAGGCGGAAGTTTGCCTAATGTGAATCTGACCTTGCTGGTCTCGCACATTCCCACTGAAAAAGAATTGTTTGCGGCATAAATTAGTGCAGCGTTGGTACTTTTTAGATCGAATCATGATACTACGCTATTCTTTTATCAGCTCATCTGTGACAAAATAATAAGTCCCACTCTTTAAGTGCTTATAGATTTTTTTAAACATAGATCAATCGACAAAATATTTTTGAGATGGCAACGACTCGTGTCATCTCATAAATATTTTGGCCGGCAACTGCACCTTTCCACCGAAACACGATAGAATTACTTCATGGTAGAAATAGGTTTATCGGTGATACTTTATACATGTCAAAAATATTTATTTCATATTAGGAATACAAAATATTCGCATAATGAATGTCATTTTTTTCCGGTCATCGCCTATAGATGTTGAGCTGAGAGAAAAAAAGGCGGTGGAGTAAAACTCCCAGCAGCACTCTTTTTTTTAACACATATATTTGAGATAACAGTATGGCTATGGGTCCATAATGGACACACGTGACAGCTGATCGTATGAGACACTATGCAACTTCTAGTACCTAAATTGCTCGTAATTTTTGGTCCCTCGCTCTCGATAAATTAGTAATTTAGCATCGTAACATTCGTAATAACGCAGCACTAGTTTATTTCTTCCGATTTGCGAAACTCCCAGTTTGCAAGGTCTAGGGAACATTCTAGATCTTATCGATACCTTCTATTCGGGTGCAATAGTCTTTATGCAATGTAAATGTCGCAGTCGGATTGTATATTCCGCCGTATTACATTCCGGCTAGCTATTTCCTAAAACAGGGCTGTATTGTAATGCGGCGCACTCTCGTTCAGCCGGATTGCAATTCAGCTAAATTAGCGAACGTTGTATTGTATGAGCTCTTCGCATTCGTCAAAACGGCGTAATATCGTGCCGCCCAATTGCCTATATGTTACAGCCAAAGTAATAAATCCGGATGTTATATATTATCTAGCCATTATTTATAATATCTACTCAATTTAGATAGTGATAATTGAGAATGAATTAATCACATTAACAAGCAATTTTATATAATATCTTCCAAGGCTTGGATACTGTAATAAAACAAGTGGCTCTGTGTCTGTGACATTAATATCTTCCAAGGCTTGGATAATGTAATAAAACAAGTGGCTCTGGGACATCTCCGGCGCTGCGGGAAGACCACTTCCTCCGCCCCAGCGTAAGAAAGCGCGGCACCTGCGCTCGCCTTTCCTACGGCGGGCGGGGAGTGGTCTCCCTCCGCGCCTCCGACTTTTTATATACACTCTAGGGGTAGTACAGTCAAGACCACGTGGATAGTGGGGTGCTCTGATTCGGTTTGGGTATTTTTCGAATATAAATAATTATAGTGAAAATGTTTTTCAGGGACATTGCTTAGCTCAATGACACCTGCGGTCAAAAGTAGGATGGGTGGTCATTAACCAACATGTTGTGCAGTCATAAGAAGTATGGGTGTTAATAAAGCTAAGCAGTATCGAGTGCGATCAAGGGTAGGATGGGTGGCCATGAAGAAACATCTAGTGTGGTCAAAAGTAGGATGGGTGACTTAGGCAACATCTTACGTGGTCATAAAAAGGGTGGGTGTCAACAAAGCTAAGCAATGTCGAGTGCGGTCATAATAATAAGTAGGGTGGGTGGCTACGAGGCTTCATTACAATGAGGCTAAACGTGAGCCGCCATATTGTAGAACGTATCGCAATAACAATCCGGCTAATCGTGGACCCGCCACAATACAGAACGGCCCTGTTTTAGGAACCGGCTAGCTGTAATGTTATACGGCGGATTATACGATCCGACTGCGACATAAACACTACTTAAAAATACCGGACAATTGCAAGTCAAATTATAGATTACCGGGAAAAAATGACATTCATTAAGCGAATATTTTATATTCCTAATATGAAATAAATATTTTTTCTTTCTTTCTTTCTTTCAAGACTTAGGTTTAAACTTTGCAACAATCCGCAGTTCAATACGTGTGATTGTGTTTGTCGCAGCCATCTGGACTCCGGGATCTCCAGTGGAACGCACCGGAGGGACCGCGCCGCAGCCAGAATGGGCCCCTCTTCGGGAGAGCAGATGTGCTCTCCTGCATCTTCCGCTTCCGATACTTACAACCGCAAGCGGCCACGCACAAGCTGTTTCCCGGGGCTGCTGCCTAGACGGATCGAGCTCCCACTCTCACCGCCCGCAACCCTGAAAGCCCCCTTTTAGTCGCCTCTTACGATCAGATAGGATTTTTTTTTCAACCTTTTTTTTATGTCCCACTGCTGGGCACAGGTCTCCTTCTCACAAGTGAGAGGGATTTAGGCCATAGTCCACCACGCTGGCCAAGTGCGGATTGGTGGACGTCATGCTTTCGAGAAATTATGAATTTCTCTCAGGCATGCACGGCGATGGAGAACATCGTAATCAATTAAATATCACGATATTTTCCATCACCGTGGAGCAGCGATAAATGCGCACATTACAAATTTCTTTGTCAGAGGTGCGCGCCGAGGATTTGAACCCGGGATCGGTCGCGTAGAAGACCGCGGCTTTTACAACTCAGCCATTGCTGCTCCAGATAGGATACCGTAGCTCTATTCTTAATCCCGAAGCTAGTGCTCCTTTTCCCGAGACGTGGTCACCATTCGAAGGCATTTCTTTTCCGTTAGCTATCAGCCCTCTCACTATATAGAAGATATTGTTGACAGTTGTAATAGGTAGTAAAGTAAGAAAGGTCCGCCCGGCATGCAAGTCAACAACGACACTATCCGTGACATTCATCATAGGATGTAACACACATTAAACCTTCTATAATTGTACTGATAGGTTCAATAACATCAAATCGCTGTGCTCCGGAGGTCCAAGTTTAATTCCATTCACGTATCATTTTCGTCTAATGGACCCTATAAACCACTTATTGTGAACACAGAAGGCAATCCTATCTGAGATTATAATCGACGGGCTGACCCAACGAACTCCGAGCATTTCAAGGCTCGTTTTTTCTTAAATGTTTGGAGCGACCCTTAAGACTTGGACGTTAGGAAAATAGATTACGATCGATTCTCAGACCTACCTAATATAGGTACATATAAAATTTCATAAAAAGCGGTTAAGCCGTTTTTTTATAAAGCTTCACATGCATAGTCCCACAGTAAGGTAGATATACCGTGTATCGTGGGTGCCATGGACACTTATATACGAAGACAGAAACGCAAACACCCAGACCGAGAACAGAAATTTTAAACTCATCATTCAAATTTCTGCTTCGCTGGGAATCGAACCCGGGACCCTCTGATCGGCAGTCCGGAATGGTAAGCATTGCGCCACACGGGTCGTCGATCAACGATGAGTGTTGTCATCGTTGATCGACGACCTGTGTGGCGTTCATTAATTTTTTTTTAATTAAAACTATCCGATGTTTTATTTAATATCATTGATCCGATGTCCTTTCCGAAGTCAACGTTATCATGTACACTAGCTTTGGCGTGAAAAAGTAACAGACACACACACACACACATACATACACTCACACACAGAGAGAGACAGAGTAACTTTTAACTCTGCGTATTGCCAGCGTCAAGTATAATTTTTGCATCACGTTTTTGCCAGTTTCGAGGAAACTGGACAAGTACCTAATAATAGATAAAGTCAGTATTGTAAGTCGTCAGTAACAGTCAGTCAAGTCAGTCAGACATTCAAGCGATGGCTTCTTTACCAGAACGTGACCAATGGAATTTTGGAGGCAAGCTGAAAAAAAACAATTTTTGCACTGTTATTTTATTTCACAACACTCGTGCACTGTAACTTACTTATATCGAACAAAATGCCATCAAATTTATTCGATATAACTCAAAAATACACCAAGAAAGTGAAAATAAAACAAAAGCACAATACTTATGTCTTTATCGGCTTTCCGCCAAAACTCCGACAGAGTTACGTTCGTATTTATAAAAATAGTGTGGAATATGAATAAACCTTTCTATCTTCCTATTCTATCTATTTCTATCTTATCTAAAACCATTCTTACACCTGTATACAATCTGTTCTGTATTTAATAAAACAGGCGTATTCTATAGGGAATATACGTATGTTATTTTATACTTATCCGAGTCGTAAGATCAAAACAATGCTGTGATAAGTCCTTAGGGGGGCGAATATTAATATAATTGCGCAATAAAATAAGTGGGTAAAACCAAAAAGTGCGCCGTGATTGATATTATTATTTTTTTCATCCTTTTTTATGTCCCTCTGCTGGGCACAGGTCTCCTTCTCACAAGTGAGAGGGATTTAGACCATAGTCCACCACACTGGCCAAGTGCGGATTGGTAGACATCAAGCTTTTGAGAAATTCATAATTGATGGAGAACATCGAAATCAATTAAATATCACGATATTTTCTATCACTGTGGAGCAGCGATAAATGCGCACATTACAAATTTCTTTGTCAGGAGTGCGCGCCGAGGATTGGGGATCGGTCGCGTCGAAGACCGCGGTTTTTTATCACTCGGCCATCGCTGCTCCATCGATATTATATAACTATCGTTAAACCTTGTCGCAGGCGTTTGTGCGGTTTAAAAACATCTTTTAACATGCATGTCCACCAACCCATATTGGAGCGTGGTGGAGTAAGCTCCAGGCTCTGTAATAAGAGGGAGAGAGAGACCCGAGCCCAGCAATGAGCCGGTAAATGGCTTACAACTAAAATTCATATAGCAAACTGCAAGCTGCCCCCCCCCCCCTCCCTTACCCCTGGATCAAGGTCCACATTCAGATTCAGGAATCCCAAAAAATTTCCCAAACGATAAAAGAAACCGGTAAAGAATAAGGTAGATATGCTATCTCCTTTTTTTGGTATCAAGGGGAAACCTTCAAAAGGTACCCAGCACTTTGGGAGAGGTTACAGGGTTATGTGGGATTTGACCCTCGGTGGCCTGCCTCTGCGCTTGGAAGGACTCCGGGATATCCATAGGAACGCACCGGTGTCCTCCACGCACAGCGCCCCAGAACGGGCCCATCTTCTGGAGATCGAGAGAGCAGATGTGTTCTCCACATATGCTACCTCCTGCTGTTTCCTTTGTATATTTAATATTATGCGTACGTGTCTTCGTGTAAAGTAGGAGGCACATAGAAGCGCGGTACCCAGCTTGAAAAAAATTTGCCCCTGGCCAAGTACCTTTGTACGCTCGTGGGTGCAACGGTGGTACATCCACGGTCGAACGATTAAAGATCTACTTTTATTTCATTTTAACCGTAAATCTTTTTAGTTGCCCTCATTTAACTTTACCCAAAGGTTACATGCTTAGAGCATCAAAGTTACTGACTCACCCTTCAGGAGAGACGGCATAGCGCCTCGCTTCTATACATAATTTTTGTGCCAAATCTGGTGCGGGGAAAGAACGCACACATTTTATTTTTGTCACACATTCACAAATATTCTTTCATCGCTACAGATTCATACATTTCTAAATATGTCAATTTCAATAAACAACGTCATTTTCTATGCACCGTCAACACTGACACCGACACACACAGACACACTAGTTGTATAACTAGAAGGCACATTGTGCATGCACGTTGGGACGAGGGGTTCGCCCGTAAAGGCGTCCTCTGACGGGTGTCATACATATCATACCTTGATGCTTTAAGGTTACATGCATATGTTCATTATTCTTAGTCTAAGGTTACATGCTATTAAAAACCCATCTTAGAGATTTCAAAATGGCTGACATCATAAGCATTCAACCTCATTGTGTTTGTCGAAACCCAAATTAAAATTCAGCAAATATTGGTAAACTAAACACTTAGCTGTTCAAAGACAAATTGTTGTATACCGAAGTAGTTGGTTGGAGAATAGCTATTCTTAACTTAACCGTGTAAACATCTATCAATGGGGCATTAAAATGTAAGCTATAAAATTCATATATGCATGGGAGAGAGGTAAGAGGGGGCAGCTGGCCTCCCCTGGATCGAGGCCCAGATTCAGGAATTCAAAGATCCCAAAAGATCTCCCAAACGAAAAAAGAAGCCTATAAAGCACCCGGCTTTTATTTCCTCTCAGTGTATAAACACCCTGTGATATGGGTACACTAAGCCGACGATCGGAACCGATCCGAAATATAAATAAATAAATATTTAAATTTATAAAAGGCGCAATATGGGACAAATTAAATATTAAAAAATAGATGTTAATGTACATTTTATATTTGTGTTATAATTAAGTTTTTCTCTTTTTATATTTTTATCATTGTAATATTTGCATACCTCAAGAAGGTAAACAACTAAGAACGACCATGTATAGATGTTCTACATCACGAAGTCCGTTCGGCTATGAATGTAATGAGGTGTGCACATGCACATTGTTTTAGTGTGCGTAACCTCGAGAGCGCTCTGTGTCGAGTAACGTCAGCATGACAACTAAACCTATTATTATATTTAATTGATTACGATGTTCTTCATCGCCGTTTCCTAGTTCCAATAAATGTACTTAGGTGTACAAGAATTGCTCGTTTATAGGTGTTAGATTAAAGTTTCCATAACACCCATATTGTCCCATATCACGATAGAAGCGTGTTAAGATAACCAGTTCCGTATGGAAAGTTTTGCATAAATACATACAATCATATTTGTTTCAAAGAATTAACGTTGTTTATCTACGAGTACTTAATAGATCTGTGCAACTTAATAGTTCAAAGAAATTCACATATTGCAGTCACGAACGGAAAAACCCTTAGGGTCGGTTCATTACTAGGGAAATCCCTTTTAGAAATTGCAATTGGTTAGTTTAGTTGACTGGTATTAAGTTTGTGGTAACAATAATTTATTGAACATTTTTTTTTAAACGAAATGAAATATTCTTTATTCGCTGTACGGTTCCTTTACAAACTCTTAGTGAATGTTTTTTTTTTGTTCTGTCTGCTCTGGGTGCGCTTAGGCAATGCTGAGCTGAAGAAAAGAGCGGATGGAGAAAAACTTCAGCCCTGTTTTAAAATATGGGGTAAACAATAGCTAGCTTTCTTACAGAGTCGCTATGGGCCGATAAGGGACATACGTGACAGCTACCGCATTTCTTTAACTAAATTGAATAAAATTGAGGTGGAGCACCCTATAAGTTAGGAGTTTAAAAAAATAGATTAAAACCGATTCTCAGACCTACTGAAGAATTTTTATATAAAATTACTCAAACATCGGTCAAGCCATTTCAGAGGAGAAACTAACACCGTGACGCGAGAATTTTAAATAGGTTTTATTTTACATATATAGAGAAAGAAGAAATAGTTTTCCTAACGTCGCCGTCGTCCATATCAACTTATCAACACCAGTATTCATTGGTTTTAAAAAAGCAGAGTTTTGAACTTTTAAATAATAGGGGTTAAAGTATATTGTACCTAATTGCGCATACATACAACCATCGTGGTTTGTGATTTTGAGTGAAACTTTTGTCCTTAGAGCAGCAAAGGTACTGACGGGTGTCATACCTGTCAATTTTGACGCTCTACGCTTTTGTCACATGATAGGTAACAGCATCACAGCCCACAGGCATTGACTCCCGTCATGTCACAGGAGATATGACCCCCCCCCCCAAATCCATCAGTAATGCGTCAGGAAGGCGAAACAAGCCAATTTGGGACACCTTTTCCCCCAAATTTCTTAGTGACCCCCCCCAAAATTTCTTGTTGTCCCCCTCCAAAATTGAAGGCTGCGACCACGCCTGCCTCAGACATGAGGAATCGACGAAGAAGAAGAATGAAAATAAAACAAGAGAATAACATGTCCTTTCTGACTTCCCGCCAAAACTCCTATCAGATGTTTTTCTTTAATAATTTAATAAGATGAAATTATTAATCTTAGACAAGAATGATGGATGCTTCAAAAATCCGTATTTTTTGAATACGCGTTCTGACGCGGTACTAATACGGAGAAACAGCTCTCACTATCAATGCTGCGTTTGAAGAACTAATGAACGCGCCGTGCGATTTCGATTTGAACGCTTTCGTAAGTGGTTTCGTAACTTCGTTTTAAAGAACAACTGTTTATTTTACTTGAAATAAACAATTTTTTCACAAATTAACCTTTTAGTATGGAACGGTAAAAGTCTCGCAGTATGAAAACTAAGAAGAAGAAAAAAGGGTGCATCGACATTTCATTATTTGAGCAACGACGATATTGACGCCAGTCAATGGAGTGGCTTTTGCCCCTGCTCGATACATTCCATTCAGAATATTTGGTGTGGGGGGAGGAAAGATTCTCATTTTTTCCATATAGAAATACTTTTAAATAAAATATTTTATTTATAAATCATACCAATATTATAAACGCGAAAGATAGTAAGTATCGATGTTTGTTACTCTTTCACGTAAAAACTACTGAATGAATTTTAATGAAACTTTACAATAATATAGCTTATACATTAGAATAACACATAGGCTACAATTATAGGATTCAAGATATTGTGTGAATTGTCCAAAATATTATGGCGTGCGCTGCCAAAACCGCTAGAGTTACACATATGTAATGTATGATGGAAATATTTATCTAAATAGACCTACAAGAAAGCCCGCCACAGTAATTATTATATATATATATATATATATATCATGTGTAAGCCATTATAGCCAAAATAGTGAACCATAAATACAATAAAAATTGATAATTTACTGACCCTTTCTAACGCGGGTGAAACCTCTGGTATATATTATGATAATATAAAACCTTTCGTTCAAGCAACAATAATTACATCATTTTTTTGTGTATCGTATCTTATCGTCCTACTCCCACATTGATAGCTAGCAATTATGTAATTGTTTAAAACGGTTCTGGTTTTTCTGGTTGCATCCCTTTTCAGCTGCTGCTGGCTACCATCTAAGAAAAAGCCAGGAGCTTAATCGACCACACTGCGCAATTCCGCTGTCGGATGTTTTCTAATTGCCCATGAAGTCTCCGACAAGGTTTTAAGATATCTGAGGCCTTAGTCTGCACACGCGAAAACGTTACTAACGCGTTTGCGTTAAGAATTTAAGTATCGACCTTATTCCTTTCAAGTTAAGATCTATCTGTCCAATTTTAACTCGGACGCAGTAGTAACATTTGCGCGTTTACAAACTTACACTAAGGGCTCTGATAACAACCGGGAGCAACGGGACGGAATGTAATTTGCCACAGCGGTGACCCATCTCACACCCGACCGCGCACATTTTGCTAATCTGTGTAGATCGATTGCGGTCTACGCCAGCTACACGGTCCTTGTTTTCTACCGTGACTATTTTCCGAGGCCTTTCCGGCCAGTGAGGCCATTTAATGACAGCGCATGTCGTGGTTGCTCTAAGTTATTATCACGCCATGACTGATCAGCCAACAAAACCGGTTACAAATGTAAGGTTTCAATGAACCTGTTTTTTATTTACAAAGAATTAAGGATGACCAAGTGACCTAAATGCGCCATTTTGCAGGCTTCATGGTAGGTGTCAGCGATGGCCGAGTGGTAAAAAACCCGCGGTCTTCGACGCGATCGATCCCGCGTTCAAATCCTCGGCGCGCACCTCTGATAAAGAAGGTAATGTGTGCATTATCGCTGCTCCGCGGTGATGGAAAAATATCGTGATATTTAATTGATTACGATGTTCTCCTTCGCCGTGCATGCCTGAGAGAAATTCATAATTTCTGGAAAGCATGACGTCCACCAATCCGCACTTGGCCAGCGTGGTGGGTGGTAAATCTCTGTCACTTGTGAGAAGGAGACCTGTACCCAGCAGTGGGACATAAAAAAGTTGGAAATGGTAGGTGTTAAGCGGTCGCTGCAGCCCATGGGCCCAATATGAAGTATGGTGTTCAAGTGTCCAACAAAGAAATATTGGTACCTAAAGAATTTTGGCGGGAAACTGAGAGAGGGCATTCGTACACCTGTTTTATTTTCATTTTCTTGGTGTACATATTTGAGTTATATCGGATAAAGTTGATTTTGCTTTTTGTTTGTGTCTGACAGCCTCCGCATAGTGGGTGATGAGCCGACTGCGAAACGTGAGGTTCGATTCCCACCCAGGAAAAATATTTGTGTGATGAACATGACTATTTGATCTGTGTCTGGGTGTTAATTTATCTATTTAAGTATGTATTTAGAATTATATAACTATGTTTATCAACTTTCTGACTACCATAGTACAAGCTCTGCTTAGTTTGGAATCAGATGCCGTTGTGTGAATTGTCCAAAGATATTTATTTATGTGTCAATTACAGAACACGAGAGTTGTGAAATGACATAACAGTGCGAAAACATGTTTTTCGCTTGCCTCCAAAACTCCATCAGCCACGTTCTCGTAACCATCGCGTTACTGGAATATCGTACTGACTAGACTGACTGATAACTGACGACTTACTGATTTTTTCTATAACTACTAAGTGATGCAAAAATTATACTTGACGCTGGCACTATGCAGAGAGTTTGCGATGCCATTATTAAATAATGAACTCTCATCGCTCTTTAAAAAAAATAAAAAACAATTTGGTAAGCGAAAAAAACTTTGAAGCAAATAGGTAGTTACTATACCGGACTGCTTTTGGAAGGGTATTTATTTGCCAGCTAAGGAGAAATTTTAATTGACTGATAACTGCCATGTTTCTGAAGGAGCATACTTTGAAGGTGATAAATAAATTCGGATGAATAACAAACATTTTGTGTATTATTGATCTTTTCCCTGTGCTTTCTTGACAGAGTAGTATACTGCCCATATACTTATAATATACTTATAGAATAATATTGCCAGTTTCAAGTAAAACATTTGAATCCAATTTGTAGGGCTCGAAAGGAAAAAACGGAACCCTTATAGGATCACTTTGTTATCCATCCATCTGTCTATCAAGACCCTTTTTCTCAGGAACGCATGGAAGTATCAAGCTGGAATTTATATCAAATACTCAGGTGTACTGTCCCTTGGAGCTGTGAAAAAATTAACTTCTAAGCCATGTGAACCGTGAACTCAGAATCATGAAATTTGGTACGAAGCAACGTCTTATAGCACAGATAAAGGAACAATTGCGAAAACCGTAAATTTTTAATTACATCATATATTTTAAAAAAAAGTATTTTACGGAACCATCAGTACGCGAGTCCGACTCACACTTGGCCGGTTTTTTAAAATGAAACCAGTGTACATAGGTACCACATGACATGCCAATTTCAATTTCGAGCTAAGCCCAGTTTAGTAAGCCATAAAAAATTAAGTATCAAATCACTATCGAACGAGGAAGGAAAAAGTCGCGATCCACACGTAACAGTCGTTCATTGTTATCGAAGGAGTCTGTCAATCTGATCCACTTTTGGCCAGCGTGGCGGCATTGGCCGTACCGCTTTTCCTTTTATAATACTCGTCCAGCAGTAGAACATTCAGGATCATTCGTCATTTTTTAAAGTGGAATAGCGGAGAACTCCGGGCCAATTTTTCTGTCCCCGGATAAATTTTTTCGTGGAACAAATGTTAGCGAGACATCGCTAACTAAAATCGCTGCAGACGTTCCAGATATTCAAATTATATAGTATATACGTATCTATCCACAAGAATTGCTCGTTCAAAGGTATCTCGTTTTAATGGAAGTCGTAAATTTAAAATTGCTCCTTCGCTGGCAAAAGGGGCAAATGAATCCAATACCCTTCCAAAAGCAGTCCGGTCTGTCCTGTATGGTAACTATTTGCTTCAAAGCTGTTAACCCTTATAGATTCGGCATGTCTGTCTGCCTGTCCGTCCGTATGTCACAGCCACTTCATTCCAAAACTATTAAGACTTCAAAGTTGAAACTTGGTAGGTAGATGTAATCTCTGAACCGCTTTACGATTTTTATACAAAAATAAAAATATCGGAAAATAATAGTAGACATCGAAAACATAATAGATATCGGAAACGTCTGCAACGATTTTCATGAAATTTAGTATGAAGAGGGTTTCGGGGTAGATAAATCGATCTAGCTATGTTTTTTTTTAAAAATGTCGTTTGATCCGTGTTTTCAGCGAGCATTAACTTAAAAATAAACAGAATAATTTGACTTCCTGACATCTATCCGTAAATATGTCATACAATTTTTTGGGGGTTACTTCAGTAGATGGTGCTGTAAAACCAAACGTTTTTAACCGATCGACGCTCGATGATCCGGGTAATTACCTTAGAGCATCAAGGTATGACAGGTATGACACCCGTCAGAGAGGAGTGGCCTTTACGGGAGAACCCCTCGTCCCAACGTCCATGCACAATGTGCCTTTTACTTATACAACAAGTGTGTCTGTGTGTGTCGGTGTCAGTGTTGACGGTGCATAAAAAATGACATTGTTAATTGAAATTGACATATTTAGAAATGTATGCGTCTGTAGCGATGAAAGAATATTTGTGAATGTCTGACAAATTTAAAATGTGTGCGTTCTTCCCCCGCACCACATTTGGCACAAAAATTGTGTACCGAAGCGAGGCGCTATGCCGTCTCTACTGAAGGGTGAGTCAGTAACTTTGATGCTCTAAGGTAATAACAAAAAATATACAATATTCACTATATTAATACCAATCGGAAAATGATTATAAAGTATGGAAATCAATAATGTAGAAACATGTTGGTAGATATTTTATCGTTGTGTTTATTCAAATTATGTTTGTTCAATTAATACCACTAATTTAAGGCTGGCAACACATTACGACACTGATTTCATTTGTACAGGAATTTCAGTCCATAATAGACATTTTATTACAACTCAAGCAGTTTTGTTTAGTTATTATCATACTGCTTGCTTAAGATCGTATTAACTAGCTTTTCGCCCGTGGCAACGCCTGTGTGGGCTCTTTATTTTATTTGTTTATTTAAAAACTTTACTGACTCCAAAACAATGGTACAATGCGAGAATTTGGCATTAATGTCGGGGCATTGACGACTCGCGTGGCGTGATGGTTACCATGCCGGACTGCCGATCGGAGGGTTCCGGGTTCGATTCCCGGCGAAGCAGAAAGAATGATGAGTTTAAAATTTATGTTATGGTTCTGGGTTTGAGTTTCTGTCTTTGTGTGTGCTCATGGCACCCACGACACAGAGTATATCTACCATATTGTGGGGCTACGAGTGTGAGGCGTTATTAAGCCAAATGGCATTATCTACCAGCTTACCCAAGGGAGTACAGAGAGATTTGAAGTCTACGTTTTTCCCCATAGGAATGAGATGTATCGCTGATTTAAAAGTAGCCTATGTAAAGGACACACAAACATACACACTCAAATTTATATTAGTAGGGATAATGCTTGCACGATCAGCTGTCACGTGTGACCATTATCAACCCATAGCCATTCTGTTATCTCAAATATATTATTATGTACTGTTTTTTTTAAAAGAGTGCTGGGAGTTTTTTTCCGCCGCCTTTTTTCTCTCAGCTCAACATCTAGCCCAAACGGGCACTTAAAGGCGATGACCGGGAAAAAATGACATTCATTAAGCGAATATTTTGTATTCCTAATATGAAATAAATATTTTTTCTTTCTTTTCTTTCTTTTTCTTGCTTTAAGTAAAAGCTTTCAAGTTTTTTTTTAAAGCACAATTCAAACAACACCATCTGATTACAAACTAAGCAGAGCTTGTGCTATGGTAATCAGAAAGCTGATAAACATACTTATATAATTCTAAATACATACTTAAATAGATAAATAAACACCCAGACACAGAACAAATAGTCATGTTCATCACACAAATATTTGTCTTGGGTGGGAATCGAACCGTTGGGTGGCAGTCGGCTCATCACCCACTACGCCACGGAGGCAGTCAAAGAAAGTATTATTATTATATTTTATTATTATATTACATTATTATTGTATTAAGTATTTAGAAAGTATTTGCATAAAAATTTTAAGTTTCGGCTATGCAGAGAAAGGAATATCTTAATAATTATATATATTACGTGTCACGTTGTTTGTCCGCGATGGACTCCTGAACTACTTAACCGAATTTAATAAAATTTGCACACCGTGAGCAGTTTGATCCAACTTGAAAGATAGGATAGCTTACATCTCAATTTATAGTCGTAATATTATTTTATTTCTGATACTTTAAGGCAGGACAACGTCTGCCGGGCTAGCTTATATTATATATTTTAAAATGGGTATAATTTTATTTTCAACAATAATCAACTTAAACATAAACATAACATTATACTATATTAATATATACACATAAGAAAGAGAAAACCTTAAAAAAATATAATAATTAAAATATAGTATTAAAAGGAGTCCCTTTAGGCAAGGTTCCAAAGATACTGGCAGCGTTCCCCCTTTGAATAGCTAGCCTAATTCTTAGTCCGAGGTAGCTGCCAGCTCTTCGGTCTCCTGTGACGTCGACTAACCTTTTTGTTATTTCTTTAAAAAGCCTTAAAGCGCTAGAACCCCACGGACCAAAGGTCTCGACACCGAATGGGACAAAATCATATTCAGTGCCCAGACCCCTGTATTTGCATGCCTTAGCTTTTCCGCTTCACAAGCCGCACCAGATAAGTATAAATGGATATTAGTTGCGCATTTGATCGTGTATAGTCTACCTAAGAGCACGGGTTTTATGCAAATATCAATTACTTACTTTAACATTATTGTTAAAACCAATTAAATCGTCTATTCCATTCCAAACAGTAATAAAATAATAATATTACGCTCAATAAGTGCTGTGCTGTGAAGCGCGCATGGCCCGGCGTTTAGCGTAGAACGCAAGTAAGCCAAAGGGGCGCGGTCGGGTGTGAGATGGGTGACCGCTAGTGGCGAAAAATTTCACGCGCGTTTCCGTGCTTCGGAGGGCACGTTAAGTCGTCGGTCCCGGTAGTTGTCGATAGATAACAGTCGTTAAACCTTGTCGGAGGCTTATGGGTGGTTTGAAAACATCCGACAGCGGGTTGGCCACTAACCCGCATCGCCACCAACCCGCATTGGAGCAGCATGGTGGAGTAAGCTCCTGGGCTCCCCAATAATGGGAAGAGAACCGTTTCCAGCAGTGGGACGCAAAAAGCGTTGCAGGCACCTGTTCAATTGTAAAAGGCATTTTTGTAAACAAAACATAGGTTTTGTTTTTTAATTAAAACATATGGAAGTACATTTACAATTTAAAAATCGAAGTGTAATACTACTGTCGTATACAAAGAGTTCCAAATTACTTTATTGTACTTGTGATAAATAATGTTCTTTAACTCTTTTCTTAAATGCGAAAATAGATTTAGAGTCACGTATTTGATTTGATTTTTTATTTTTTTAAATCAATAAAAACCCGTATTTCAAATAAAACAATTTAAGCGTAAGTCTGAGTCTTGCTGAGGCAGTCCCTGTAGCTTCGGGATTAAGAATAGAGCTACGGTATCCCCTGCCTGATCGTAAGAGGTGACTAAAATGGGTTTCCGGTATTGTGGGCGGTGAGAGTGGGAGCTCGCTCCGTTCAGCCAGCAGCCCCGCGAAGGACAACGGAGTGTGCGTGGCTGCATACCGCCGTAAGCATCGGAGGATGCAGGAGAGCACATCTGCTCTCCAGAGGATGGGGTGTCGCACGTGGAGGACACCGGTGCGTTCCACTGGAGATTCCAGAGTCGTCACCAAGCGCAGAGGCAGGCCACCGAGGGGACTATAGTGCGGTACAAATCCCAAATATCAGATATACTCTGTGTCGTGGGTGCCATGAGCACACACAAAGACAGAAACACAAACCCAGAACCATAACATACATTTTAAACTCATCATTCTTTCTGCTTCGCCGGGAATCGAACCCGGGACCCTCCGATCGGCAGTCCGGCATGGTAACCATTACGCCACTTCAATGCCCCGACACGTCAATGCCCCGACATTAATGCCAAATTCTCGCTTATTGTACCATTGTTTTGGGGTCAGTAAAGTTTTTAAATAAATAAATAAAATAAAGAGCCCATACAGGCGTTGCCACGGGCGAAAAGCTAGTTAATACGATCTTAAGCAAGCAGTATGATAATAACTAAACAAGACTGCTTGAGTTGTATTAAAATGTCTATTATGGACTGAAATTCCTGTACAAATGAAATCAGTGTCGTAATACCAGCCTTAAATTAGTGATATTAATTGAACAAACATAATTTGAATAAACACAACGATAAAATATCTACCAACTGTTTCTACATTATTGATTTCCATTACACATCATAGCCCCACAGTAAGGTAATTAATACCCTGTGTCGTGGGTACCATGGACACATACAAAGACAGAAACACAAACACCCAGACCGAGAACAGGAATTTAAACTCAACATTCAAATTTCTGTTTCGCCGGGAATCGAACCCGGGACCCCTCGATTGACAGTCCGGTATGGTAACCATTGCGCCACGCGGGTCGTCCATTTATTAATAATATTTTAGCGTAGATCGCCGTCAAACGTCATCCGCAGTTCAAACTCATGACAATATTGATTTCTAATACTCTATAGAAGAATTTCGTCAACAGAATTACAGCTTTCATGGCTTAATGGTTACGTAGGCTGTCTGTGGAGCTAGAGACCCGGGTTCAAGCCTCAATCAAGCATATTTCGTTTTTCTTAATTTCTTGTGACAATTTTTTTATTAATTCGGAGGTAATGAGTGTTTTGTTTGAAATTAAACCAAGATAATCAATTGTTTTTATCCGAGCAACGCTTGCTCTTCCGGGTACTGTGCGTTTACGGACGCACATAAAATTTCACTTTTTCGTTCACCCATCTTATACCCGAACGCACCCATTTCTGTTACTTGCGCAGATCGCTTGCGTTGTACAACAGCTGCAGGGCCCGGTCTCCTTAATTTTGTATTCAATTTTAGGTTTCCTAATTCATTGTTTCTTTATTTACATCAAATGTATACAAGTAAAGTCCTTGCCTTTTGTACCGGTTGTCCTATTTCTAGGTCTTAGCCTTAAGATATTACAGGTACTTGATGACATTTAACGCCAATGTGAACAATAAAATTTGATTAGTTGAAAGATTTTTTTCTCTTTTTATACGAATAATACCTATATAGATAATATGTCAATACCAAAAAAACCTTAAAAACGAGTAAAAAAGCAGCAGAATTATTTTTCAAAGACAAAAATTGTTTTTTTATTCTTGACATTAAGCATTTTTTAACACATAGATCTGTTTTATTTATTATTTATAGACGACCCGTGTGGCGCAATGGTTACCATGCCGGACTGCCAATCGGAGGGTCCCGGGTTCGATTACCGACGAAACAGAAATTTGAATGATGAGTTTAAATTTCTGTTCTCGGTCTGGGTGTGTGTGTTTCTGTCTTTGTATGTGTCCATGGTACCCACGACACAGGGTATAATAATATCTACCCTACTGTGGGGCTATGAGTGTGAAACGTTATTTATTTATTTTATTTTATTTATTTATTTAGGTTCTTAAACGTATACGTAAGTAAGATATCATAAGTATGTATCATACATACTGACAAATTCTGTTACTTTTGCAATAAAATGTCATTTACATCTTACATGGACTCTACGTAATAGAAAGTGCAAGAACAACAAAATGTTTTACTGCTCTAATTCATATTCTTATAATAATTCATTCCAACCGCATGTGTTTGCGAATTTCGATACGCGTATTATTTGCGTATTAAGCTTATTTAGTACAGTATTTAACATGAAATACAAAACGAAATAAAAAAACTTAAAAGATATATAAAAAATAACTTTTTTCCAATAAGTTCCATTATTTTTATCAGTCTAAATCAGCCGGACCTTAATATCAAATTCAGAATAAGTTCTACTAGTATTAACATTCACCACAAAAATTGCACTAAATCAATTTCCGCGTGAATTACTTAAGTAATCTGCCGATATATTTTTTTCCTTAAAGTCGGACCTTAATATCAAATTCGGAATAAGTTCTATTTACATTCACCACTTAATTCCGCACTAAATCAATTTCCGCATCAACTACTTAAATAATCTGCCGAATTATTTTTTTCCTTAATTTATTTTCTACCAAAATTAGTCCGCCATTAAAAAAATCTAATCTATTTTATTAAATCGCTTACCTTCGCACCAACTGTCAATTGTTTTTTTAAATTATAAAGTAAGCACCAATCACATCCACCACCAAATTCGAACGAATTTTTTTAATTCACTTACCTCCGCACGAACTGTCAACTGTTTTTTTTTTTAATTCAAACCACTGTCACTAACACTAGCGTCTTACCAGACGCTCGGCAATGCACTGAGTGGTCAGTGGTCATTGCACAACAGTGGTCACCATCAACGTCACCACAAGGCAAGAGTTATTAAGAACGTTACACATAGGCTTCGATGGGTTGACTAGCTACTTATTAATTCGCGAATTTGTTTCTTAAAACCCATCCTGGTAGGTGCCCAAAGCTGATGACGGTGAACCCCGTATAAAATAAAATAAACTAAGTATTATAAAAAGCATAAAATTGGATTTAAGTCTAATTAATTAAAACTGTAAAATTGTAAAACTACTATGTTTCTTATGTACCCTTCTGTAATAATCATTTTAAGAATTTAAGACATTAAAAAAATTGTTCATTAAATTAAATTAAAATTTGTACACCCTAAGGGGTAAATATGGAGTTCTAAATATTGTGTTAAACCTTTTTTCACCCATATTTGTGCAAATAGAATATTTTCATTTCATTTCAAAAGCTAGAACGATTTAGGTCATAATCCACCACGCTGGCCAAGAGTGGATTGGCGTACAATATGTCTTCGAGCAATTATCTCAGGCATGCACGGTGACGGAAAACATCGTAATTATGAGTAGTTAAATATCACCATATTTACCCTCACCGTGGAGCGGCGATAGCACATAACAAATTTCTTCGTTAGAGTTGCACGCGGGTTTGAACTCGGAATATCGTGTCGGAGACCGTTGATTTTAGCGTTTGGCCATGTCTGCTTCTCTCAGTTTCTACTGAATGCAAAATTTAAAACCGGCCAAGTGCGAGTCGGACTCACGCACGAAGGGTTCCGTACCATTATCTAAAAAAACACGTTTATTGTATGGGAGCCCCCTTAAATATTTATTTTATTCTATTTTTAGTATTTGTATAATAATAGCGGCAACAAAAATACATCATTGTCTTTGATTATCCATAGAATAAATACATTGCATTAAGATTGAATGAAATCTAAATTGTGGTTTACGATTTATGACGTATTAAGAAAAAACTACTTACTAGATCTCGTTCAAACCAATTTTCGGTCGAAGTTTGCATCGTAATGTACATCATTTTTTTTATCATTTTCTTATTTTAGAAGTTACAGGACAGATTTTACCACTTCGGAAGTGTCTCTCGCGCAAACTATTCAGTTTAGAAAAAAATGTTATTAAAAACCTCAATATCATTTTTGAAGACCTATCCATATAGATACACGTATGGGTTTGATGAAAAAATAATTTTGAGTTTCAGTTCTAAGTATGGGTAACACTCAAAATTTATTGTTTTTTTCTATTTTTGTGTGAAAAGAATACATCTACGTACCGACTTTCAACAGTATAGTTCTTATAATTCCGGATAACAGTGGCTGTGACATACGGACGGACAGACAGACAGACATTTCGAATCTATAAGGGTTCCGTTTTTTGCCATTTGGCTACGAAACCCTAAAAATGAGAGTGCGGGGGAAATTAGGGTATAAATATATCCGCAAATGATGTAGATATAAACAAAACAATAGAAATGCAATATCAGCTCTATACACAAGTGTGCATATAAGAATAAAAGTTTAAAATTACTAAGTACAGTACAGTACAAAATTTCTATTATTATTGATTGTAAACAAACTAGTTAGTTAAATAAAAAATATATTATCACAAAAGTGTCTGATACATGAAACGGAACTTATCTCAATAGAGATTGACACTACTGAATCAACAAAAAAACGAGCGGTCAACTTGTGATCGCATTATTCGCATCAGTACGTATTGTACTACCAAACCCTGTACTATGGTAATCAGAAAGCTGATAAACATACTTATATAATTCTAAATACATACTTAAATAGAAAAATTAACACTCAGACACAGAACAAACAGTCATGTTCATCACACAGCTATTTGTCCTGGGTGGGAATCGAACCCACTGAGGCTGTCAATAGACGACATAAAAAAAGTTTGAAAAAAAATATGATGATGTCAGAGATATCATCTTACGTCGAAAGGACTATAACAGTTAAATATACAATCATTGTATCGCGAAATAAGTGGTCGTAACTTTCCGGATAATCTGTAAGCTCCCTTAACTTTAACTCATAGGCATAGCAAAGTTAATTAAAAAAGTTCCATTTTATGACGTTTTGGGATTTTCACATTTGAGAAATGACCAAATGACACATTAAATAATTGACCAGACGAGCAGCGATGGCCGAGTGGTAAGAACCGCAGTCTCCGACGCGGGGGTGCCGGGATCAAATCCTCGGCACGCACCTCTGACAAAAGAAATTTGTGATTGCGCATTTCATCGCTGCTGGAAATATGGTGATGGAAAATATTGTGATATTTAATTAATTACGATGTTTTCCATCGCCGTGCATGCCTGAGAGAAATTCATAATTTCTCTAACGTATGATGTCCACCAATCCGCACTAGGCCAGCGTGGTGGACTATGGCCTAAATCCCTCTCAGTTGTTAGAGGAGACCTGTGCCCAGCAGTGGGAGATAAAAAGGTTGAATAAAAAATTGACCAGGTCCCCCCAGGTTACAGAGAACATGACCTCCCCCCCCCCCCAATCCATCAGTCATGCGTAGATGAAAGGCAAAACAAGCCAATTTTGGACACCTTTTCCCCCATATTACTTAGTGACCAGTTTGACCCCCCAAATTTCTTGGCGAAAACCTTTTATGACAACAATGGGACTCACAAAAACATATCAGTAATCGTTTATTGCGTAAAACAGGTACATAAAAGGTACAGAATGATTGTTTACATGGTCTCTCTGTTTATTTATTTATTAGTTTATGCCCATGCGGCGTAAAATATTAGAAGCATATACATAAGTATTATAATTAAAATTATCGAATTAACATTATATTAAGGAATCTAATACGCCATCCGTCAATCCTACAGTCAAAGAAATGACAATGTTGATTTGAAAGAGCTCTATAAATATTTCGTACATGGAATTAAGCTTCCTCGGACGAATGGTTACGTGGGCTGACTGCGGAACTAGAGACTCGGGTTCAAACCTCAATCAAAACCATATTGCGTTTATTTTTTAATTTTTTGTCAATTTTTATTTTTATATTTAGGAGCTACTTTAGACGTTTGAAATTAAACCAAGAAAATAAATTGTTTTTATCCGAGCAACGCTCGGTCGTCTAGGTACTTACATTAAAATAAAGAACTTAGAAATAATTAATATATATAATATTAAATTAAAAGCATTCAAAATAATTTATTCATAAATGTAAAGTATTTTAATACCACTGCTAAAGGGTAAAAGGGTAAGTAAAGAATATTTCATTATATTATTGCATACAATACTTCAATTTTAATATATTATTTTGTCCCATAAAATGATTATTAAATGAATTTGCTCTCATCAAGTTACTACGACTGAGTCTCGTAGTAACTTTGATCATCAACTCACTAACATAGAGATGATTATAACTAGGCAAAGATATCGGTTTTGCTTCAGTGAGTAGGAATGCGTGTTCTTTTTTTTATTTGAATGGAGTAGCAGACGGCCATGCAGGCCACATGGTGTTAAGTGGTCGCTGCAGCCCATAGACATCTACATACAACCTCAAGCAAGCACAGGTAAGTCTTGTCTGAGGTCGTATGCAGTTGCGCTGCTACTCCGGAGGCTGGTGGTCGCCTCATGTAAGTGTGGCCGGAAACTGCACCTTTCCATCGAAACACAATAGAGTTGGTTCACGGCAGAAGTGGGTGCAGCGGTGGTACTTCCCCGGGCGAACCATAATAGTTCTACCACCTACTAAATATATTTGTGTTCCTATAATATTTGAGACTTCCCCTTGATTTTCCTGGCATCCTATCTTCAGATATGATCAGATTTTGACTTGGTGAAGGTGGGAAGGGATTTCAAAAATCGACCCACATTGGCGAACACATTACTTCCTCTCAGTCCTAATTGTGTCTCAACTAGGAACGGCCACAAACTAGCATTTCCGAAATGCCGGCTCCATAAAAAAAGTCATTCTTTTATTGGGATATCCATCAGGATATATAATACAATCCCAATAAAGATTCAATCCCTGCCTTTAAAACCTTTTAAGAAGGTAGTCAAACATGTCCTCTGCCGCAAGGCTTACTATAACACTAAGGACTATCTTAATGATAAAGGAGCGTGGGAATGAATCTCGCTCACACAAGGCTGTTTCTTCATACAATGTATTAGTTTTACTAATTACTCGCATCTGTGAGCAGGTGGAAGTGGGTTGATAGTATCTCACACGATCAGCTGTCACGTGTGACCATTATAGACCCATAGCCATTCTGTTATCTCAAATATATAATGTACTTTTTTTAAAAGAGTGCTGCTGGGAGTTTTTTTTTCCGCCGCCTTTTTTCTCCCAGCTCAACATCTAGCCCAAACGGGCATCTAAAGGCGATGACCGGGAAAAAATGACATTCATTAAGCGAATATTTTGTATTCCTAATATGAAATAAATATTTTTTTTTCTTTCTTTTCCTCCTTTTTGAAATTCAATAAAATGATATTTAAAATATTTACTCGTAGGTGTAACCTCTCTTACGTCATATGTATAATTTAATATACTTAATAGTTACATATTCATAGGTAAGTTAATAATACATGTTATATATTTAATGTATTAACGTGTTTGTAAGACTGTCATTCGATACCCAACACGGCATCATTAAAATATTTTTTTATTGTTTGCATATTGAATTTTTTTCCCTCTACACTCTAGATCACGTCACCACGGTAGTAAAATCTACGTCACTAATGCTTGCTATAAAGGTAACGTAATATGAATAATCTAAGCGCACGGTAGTGCGCAGGCAAAGTTCAAAGGCCGCGCGCATGCCGTGCACTATTTACACGAACCGTTTCGACCCACTTTTGACCCCCTGTAGCTCAGTGCCTATTGCAAGTGCAGAGATAAAATTGTGCCTACGTAATCATATACTAGTACTAAAGCAGTATGCCAAATTTCATAGATATAGCTTCAGTAGATAATGAAATATGTCTCTGTGAAAATAGCTAATTTTGGCACTGACTGACTGACCGGTAATCAAAATCTTTAGGCCACTTCCAATTGTCTTAGCGTTATGGAATTTGGCACACAGGTCGTGTGTTATATTATGTAGATTAACAAAAAGTTAAGAAATTTAAGAAATCGGTCAAGCGTGAGTTGGCTCAATCTAATGTCGAATTCTTAATAAAAATATTTATGAACCATCATGAGAATACGATAAAAAGTACTAGTATTATTGTACAAAAGCGTGGGGCGCTCTCTTAAAGCATAGGTTAGTCTTAAAAGGTACTGACTCACCCGTCAGTGTCATACCTGTCAGTACCTGTGATGCTCTAAGGGCGCTCTGTGCCATATTTTTCGTATATCGGGCAACCCACATTTTTTTCACAATATTACAAGTTTTTCTTTTTTTAATTATTATGTTATGCTTAGATTAAGGATTATTTTTCACTGTTTTAGTTTGATGGCTTCTAAAGCGTGTTTTATTAGTTTTTTTTTTTAAACTATATTTATTTTTAATTTTTTAATTAGATTTATTGTTAAAAATAATATTTTTTGAAGTTCTCGAAATTAGATAAACTTAAGAAATTATTGTTTTGCGACCAATTCTTGATAAGCGTCCAAAGTTTGAATTATATCTGTCCGTTGAAAGTGGATCAAAATCGAGTCCAAAGGAGAGTGACAAACAAGCTCACAAACTCACAAACATACAGGTGAAGCTAATAAAAGCATGTTAAAAAGGAGTGAAAATGTTTCTGGTGATATTAATTTCAACTTTATATTTGCAAGAAGAGACACTCAGCTCATTTTTATTTTTTATTTTTACTTGAATGGAGTAGCAGACGAGCATGCAGGCCACGTGGTGTTAAGTGGTCGCTGCAGCCCATGGACATCTACATACAACCTCAAGCAAGCATAGGTAAGTCTTGTCTGAGGTCGCATGCAGTTGCACTGCTACTCCGGAGGCTGGTGGTCGCCTCATGTAAGTGTGGCCGGCAACAGCACCTTTCCACCGAAACACAAGAGAGTTGGTTCACGGCAGAAGTGGGTGCAGCGGTGGTATTACCTACTATCATTCCGGTTTGTCCCTAAGGCAGTAAATTAACTTTAAAACCGCCTGTCACAGAAATTACTAGTTGTCACATAAAACATACATGTTTATTTAGATATGTATAACCGGTTAGATTTGGCCATTATACAAATCCGCTTTTATTTGCCTCACAAATTGCCTTAAATTTACAATCTTTGCACACTTTGCTTATGACAACAACAAAAAAGATTAAACACCTACATAAGACCTAGATGGGCATGATATACATATATCTTCTTAATATATATAAATCTCGTGTCACAATGTTTGTCCTCAATGGACTCCTAAACCACTTAACCGATTATAATAAAATTCGCACACCATGTGCAGTTCGATCCAACTTGAGAGATAGGATAGCTTACATCTCAATAATAGTCGCAATATTATTTTATTTGTGATATTTTAAGGCAGAACAACGTCTGCCGGATTCGCTCTGTTAGTTACTGTCAAACATTGATTTTGCGCCATCGTCCAGAAGTTTGACATTGTCTGAATAACAATACATCTGTCACTATTTGTTTTATATTTTTTATTTGGCAGTAACATAAAAACTCTTTGAGATGATAAAGAAACTAATCCTCTTTCAATATATTTAAGGCAGGACAACGTCTGCCTGGTTCACTAGTCTTAATATATAAATTACACGTCACGTTGTTTGTACGCACCTAAACTACTGAACCACAGTACAAAGAACTCATCCATACCTACTTATCAACGTCATTTTCTATGCACCGTCAACACTGACACCGACACACACAGACACACTATTGTATAACTAGAAGGCACATTGTGCATGGACGTTGGGACGAGGGGTTCGCCCTCCTCTGACGGGTGTCATACCTGTCAGTACCTGTGGTGCTCTAAGTGTCATACCTGTCAGTACCTGTTGTTGGCTCACAGCTCAGAATGCGGGTTTTTGTTAAATAAAAGATAAAACACTTTACAATTGCACGTATATTTCGTAGTTATGCAGTATACAAATCACATATGTAAATGTTTCAAGAACGAATAAACCACCAACAGAATAAAAATGGAGTACTTACATATTAACAATCAACTTAACTATTATTCCTTCAATCCTTACTTGTTTCACTTAATATTTTATCTATACACTAACACTTTTACTCTTTACTAATGCTTTTCCATAGCCACGTCTCGATCCCTCAGTGCTTCCAACACGAATGCTTGCAGCTTGGTCGGAGAAAATAACGACAATTCATGTGACCGGAAGTTGGCTATGATTAACTGATGGAATCAAGATGGCGAAGGTGTCGGAAACGGAACAATCGAATTACCGCTACTAAAAATATCATAATAATACGGAATTAGCTAATACAATATTCTTCATAAATAAATAAAAGCTAACAGCTCGGCCATCCTGCTTATAGCGTGTCCTCACGCTTTCTTACAAGTACAAAAGTACTATAAATTTTCTAAAAAATATTACTATAAATTACATTCTTTAACACATTATTTAATTATCTGTATAATGTACAATGTAGTTTATATTTATCGAAAGCTCTTAAATAAAATAAAATATAAACAAGAAATTACGTTCATTGTACTCAATAATTGTATTAATAGCAATTAATGCAGTAAATCATTATAATATATTTTAATCGTATTTTTAATTTCAAACATAAGCTTTCCCATTAATATTGTAATCTTTTTTTTTTTTATAAGTAGAAAGAACATTACTTTTATACACTACACAAAAATAAATTTGCCATAGTTTATTTATCTTAAGAACCCATTACCCGTAAACAAGCAATAAATTACTTCATATTAACATCTGAAATGAAATGTCAGAAAAATCATCATGAAATCTCAAATAAAGTCATAAAATAATTATATACCTAATATTTGGATTTGTATTTGGCACTTTTACACACTACACAAAAATAAATTGGCCTAAGTTTATTTATCTTAAGAACCCATTACCTAATTATATAGGATAATTTGGATTTGTATTTGGAGTCGAATTAGTTACATAAACAAAAACATGTTCAATTGAAGACCCCACATGAGGGATACACAAAGGATCCCATTCCGAACTGGAAAAACTTATTGAATCTCGCCCTCGTCCCCTCCACCGGGGCACTTTGACTCCATCCCATTACTATATTATTATGGCCCCTAGAACTCCACTAAAAGCTTTAAATAACAACAAAGTTAATGAGGTAAGTAGATTCGTCACTGCCAAACTCTGCGCGCTCAATCGGTTAAGGAACTTTCTACCTTTGAAAATTAAAGTTAAATTGGTGCAAGCTCTTATCTTCCCCATTATCGATTATGGCGATGTGTGTACTGCCGACCTAAGTGAAAATCTTCTCAACAAATTGGATCGTCTTATAAATAATTGCATTCGTTTCGTATTCTGTCTTCGCAAGTTTGACCATGTGTCTTCTTTTCGATCTCAGCTTAAATGGCTTCCAATTAGAAAACGAAGGCAATTCAGGATCCTTTCTACACTTTTCACTATCCTCTTTGATGAGCATTCTCCTCCTTACCTAAAGCAGATGTTTCAATTTCTGCACGACACTCATGAACGGCAACTACGTTCTTCAGAGACATTGGCTCTCTCCATCCCTCTTCACCATTCTGGTTTCCTTTCTTACTCGTTTGCCGTTCAAGCCGCTCGACTTTGGAACGCGCTCCCTGATCAGTTACGGAAACCCTCCAGTAAATTTGTATTTAAAAAGAATCTTCACTCATACCTTCTTGATGAAATCCCCTGATTGTATCTCTTTAGTTTCTCCATTATGACGCACTTTTAAGTTTCACCTCCTATAAGTATATATTTATGTATATGTTATATGTATGTATATATATATATATATATATTTATTTGTATTAGTATTATATTGTTATGTATTCATATGTATGTTTATGTTCTTATATTTATGTATGTATGTAAGTATGATATGAGTATATATATATATATATATATATTTCATCTATCTGTGTGTATATATTTCTCGTAGTTTTCTGATTTTTATTACCTACTAAATAGTTGTCGTTTAATTTTATTATAACTTCCATATTCTTCAATACCACCATTCGTTGTATTTCATACCACCCCAGGTTGACTGGTAGAGAATGCTCATAGCATTAAGTCCGCCTATGTACATCTGTATTTTGGTACATGAAGATTAAATAAATAAATAAAAAGTCACCAATTCCACATTTCCCTTCAGACCTTTTGTCAATTTTTCTTTCAAAAACCCGATCAAATGTGTTTAAACGGCTCATTCGACTCAACAGCGAACTAATAAACTATATATTTTACTCAACCTTCATAGCAATCAACTCTAAAGCAAAATATAAACATGTCCAAAAATTCCTTACAAAGACTAATGCGAGAGATGCAAGACCCAGTCCGCAACTACATTACCCATAACAGACAAATTTTACTTTATTATCATTTTATTTTCACAAAGCCGAGGATCGGGTCCAGCCCGAAAAAACAAGAATCCATTTTCAAGAGGTGCATAATGGGAACAAACAATTTTATATCCGTGACCAATCCCTGTAATATGTGCAAGCCTCATGAAGGCAAACACGGCTAACTAAATATACAAGAACAACCCTTACTATCACATCAATCCATGCAAAAATTTTTAGTCCTTGACTAAACAACTTTTACACCAATATCAGTAAAACCAAGGTACCTCAAACAAGTAGAGAAGCAATCCCCGTCTATTAAAACTTCCAAGCGAAATCGGCCTTTTTGTCCTAACCCTTACCGCAACTCAGTGCCCGCTTGCATTCCTATTGCCAGTCATAACCACTTGACCGCAATTCATAGTCTCCCCAATCCCCTGCATTTGTAGGCCCTTGCTGCAAGTGAATCCCCGTAAATGTTTACATCAAACTTGGACGCACAAACAGTTAATGCCGAACCTCTACTACTCTCGAGATTCACTATACTCCATAAGTATCTATTACATCCACCTAAGATAATTGGGTAGTTGACTGATGTCCAGAATATGCCACTTATAAACAAAACACGAACACAGACTACCCACCATCACATAAATTCAAATAGTTGGAATATCAAACATAATTAATTATTGATCTATCGCTTTCTAGTAAATCGAGTCCCACCAACATCCCGTACCATAACACAGGCTAGCGACGTCACTAACCAGCACTTTTCTATCTATCCCCCAAGTTGAAACGATCACATCCCGCACATACACTTCTCAAATTTATATGTTTGATGTATAGACGCCTACTCTACAACAATATTGCCAAATCCTCTACCAAGATCAAACCAGTTTAAAATATCAGTCAATAGCCCAATTCCATCTCCCCGTACCAGAGATACATTTTACTCATAAACACTATTACAACCAAAAAAGGAGTTTTAAACAACTCTCATGTATGTACGTCCCACAATCTGTAAAATAACAGGCCACTGCTATGCAATATGATATATTACACAACACCAGAGAGGACGCCATTAAATCAGTAAATCGACCGTCCATATCTTAGACTTGCTTTCTACACCCCCGAGCAATCCATGTTTATAAACGCCTCCTTCAGACAAACTAAAAACTAGAGCAATAAAAATCAGTTCATGATTCGCTCTAAAATGCAAAACGGATGGTTACCAATTTCTGATGGGTGTACTTTCTATGTTCATCCTATCAATAATTATTAATGTCGAACTCCCAGTTATATCTATAGAGAACTAAGCCATCTGAAACACTCATCTACATCATAAAAGTCAATTGCTTCGCCAATAATATGCAATAACCTGCACTACAGCAACTTTAGTGGCCCTTCACACCTAACGGTACAATTGTATTTGTAGCAATACCTCTTCCTCACCTTTATCAGTTTGTGAATCTGATTTAAAAGACCTGAACCTATTCTGCTTTCAAACCAAATCAAAGCTAGTCTCGTCACACAAAGAACACTTTGCCGACATCTCGCCACAATGAAAAACATATTAGCGTTTTGCAAAGAAGGCTTTGGTACCAGGCTTCGATTAATACCGCTGAAGGCTTCAACCCTACATTCAATACCGTAAGTTTGATACACTACGATGTCCCACAGTGACTGTCCCAAAATAATTTTGCACCCGCCCAGGTTCGGTAAATTGGCCACTTGAACACCCACTGCGACTATAAGGTTACTTACAGCTCTCTACAAACATTGCCAAGCCCGACCAACTTTGGAAAAGAGCAGCGAATCATATCCCCCATCTTATACACATATTTCTGAATATTCTTCCACCTTCTTAATCCAGATTAAAATGGTTTGCTCTTTACACAAAGGATCAAAATCCGGTATTACATCGCTAATAAAAGATTTTATCATCAATTTAACTTAAAAAAAACTTCACCAATTTAACTAAAACAACCTACGGAGCCTACCTATTTCAAAAAACTCTATTCCACCTTAACATGGTACGTATAACGCCACTGCGATTCAGAATTCCGCTCAACGCCGTACCACCGTTACATAATATGCAACCCCAGTGTGACGGGTGACGGGAAGAAAACAGCTTCGAAAACATCGCAGTACTTCGAATTCACATTCCAAATATTCAGCATCTGTGAGTCAACCTCAGGAGATAGAGACATCACGAACTCCTTCTCAGCGTTATTGTAGATCTGCAATTCCCCAGCACACTACCCCAATGAATGTCTGCTAGACCACAGTGCACGCATACAAAGCTCCCAAAAAGCAAGGCTCCCAACAAAGCCTCGTTATACTACAATTAGTTCGAAAACGAAACCCTAATGACTTATACACCTATCCCTTCCTCAAAATTCACACTATTGGTGAGAAGCGCGTTGAAATCTGTGCGGTAGTTTGAGACTACCTAGTTCATATAGACAGACAGACAGAAAGACGCGTCAACGGGACTAACTTTTATACGTTAGGATTGACAAGAACTTATCTAAAATTATCTCAATTTCAAAATCCCCTTGACTACCACTACAACTCACCGTAGCTCAAATACATATATAAGTATATAGTATATAAATATTATTACAAAAGAATGAAGCGCGCATGGCTCGGCGGCGAGCGTAGAACGCAAGCGATCTATGCAGCTAAGCCAAACGGGCGCGGTCAGGTGTGAGATGGGTGACCGCTAGTGGCAAAAAATTTCATGCGCGTTTCCGTGCTTCGGAGGGCACGTTAAGCCGTCGGTCCCGGTTGTTGTCGATAGATAACAGTCGTTAAAAACCTTGTCGGAGGCCTTATGGGCGGTTTGAAAACATCCGACAGCGGGTTGGCCACTAACCCGCATCTCCACCAACCCGCATTGGAGCAGCGTGGTGGAGTAAGCTCCAGGCCTCCCCAATATTGGGGAGAGACCCGTGCCCAGCAGTGGGACGCGAAAAGGGTTGCAGCCATTACAAAATAGTTTTTAATAATATAATTTCAAATAATGTTAAATAGAAACTTTGCACACCAATGTTTATGTAATTCAATTTTTTTTTCTCTTTTTTTTTGTAATTTTGCTCACTAAATTTTGGTTAATGTGAGACTATAATTTTCTAAAAAAACCAACTATTCATATACCACATTTTGGCAAATAAATAATTTCATTTCATGATTTCATTACATTTCATTTCAAATTACCGTTCAGATGCTGCTTCCCTCTACCAAGACGTTGCGAGTTGCGTTGTTGGGTCTTGAAGGCCTCCTCTGCAAACCTTATCGCTCCTTTGCTCCTGAATGATCTTATGCCCTCTAACAGAGGCTTTCGATCTCCCTCCATCCTACGCATATCGCTGCTCTCCCGGGCTCACTCGTGCTCTACCTGAGCGTCTTTTGGTCCTCTAACCTGGACTCCCTCCTGCCCGACCTGAGCATCCTTTTAAGTCCCTCATTCCTGCTCGACCTGAGCGTCATTTGGCTCTTAGGCCTGGGCTTACGTGTGCTTACCTTAGCCCTGATCGTACCTCCAATCCGAGATAGTCTTTCTCGGGGGTATTCGTCCATAATATTATTATCTGCAAAATTACACATTTGAGTACATATTCCATTTTAATCATAATAAAAGTTAACAAAAATGCAAAGTGACACATTTGAGTACATATTCTATTTAAAATCGACTTTAGAATCGAAAAGAAAAAAGAGAACAAATTAATATAGTATTGAATTATCCAAAGCTAAAGAAAAACATCACCAGACTTCTATATGTCTATAATCAATGGAATGTATTTTTCTCGAAAATGATATCATCGTAATTATCATCACCATCATCGTTGTCTTTATCATTATCACCATCAACACCATCATTTTTTTTTCATGTTAAGCACCCCTAGGTGCAGTACAGCACCCACCACAAAAAGAATAATTGAGGATATGCAAATAATCATTTTAGGTCCTAGTTGGCATTGTGGCACAGTGGATACGTTTTCCTAGAATATATAGCGATTGCTGCCTGTAAAATTACATCAATTTACATGTAGATAAGGTAGAATAAGTGGAAAGTGTACATACTCGTATCATTTCAGCATTTTTTGTATCCTTATTATCGCAAAAAAAAGGATTATGAATTATAAGCATCAAATAAATACTTTACTAGTTCTATGGTATCAGTTTTCATTCATATTTACAAAGGTCAATGTCAAATTTTAATTAATATGTGGATTATGTCGATGCAATACTAAATATAACGTGAGAACCTCATCCTTTTTGTTGATGTTGGTAAAATAAGGTAGATCAACTCGAGCCATTGTATATTCATTCATCATATTAAAAAAAAGTAAAAAAAAGTGGGTACCAACTTCCTGTAAGGGCAATAAATTTAAAAGAAAAGTCACATTTATAAAAGCCTTCATCAAAACTAGTTGTTCACATCTAGTGTACCACAGCTGTAAAAAGATAAAATTCAAGAAACTTCAATATATCAGAGTATTTACAGAATTGGCCGTTGTGGACGTGAAAGAAAACAGTAAATTCTCTTATTATCCCACTTCTGAACTGTTGGCTCACAGCTCAGAATGCGGGTTTTTGTTAAATAAAAGATAAAACACTTTACAATTGCACGTATATTTCGTAGTTATGCAGTATACAAATCACATATGTAAATGTTTCAAGAACGAATAAACCACCAACAGAATAAAAATGGAGTACTTACATATTAACAAGCAACTTAACTATTATTCCTTCAATCCTTACTTGTTTCACTTAATATTTTATCTATACACTAACACTTTTACTCTTTACTAATGCTTTTCCTTAGCCACGTCTCGATCCCTCAGTGCTTCCAACACGAATGCTTGCAGCTTGGTCGGAGAAAATAACGACAATTCATGTGACCGGAAGTTGGCTATGATTAACTGATGGAATCAAGATGGCGAAGGTGTCGGAAACGGAACAATCGAATTACCGCTACTAAAAATATCATAATAATACGGAATTAGCTAATACAATATTCTTCATAAATAAATAAAAGCTAACACTGTGATGCTCTAAGTGTCATACCTGTCGGTACCTGAGATGCGTGTAGGTAATAGGTAAACGCTATAGTCACAATAGAGACATCTATTTGAAAGAAGTTCTTTGTATTGTGCTTTAGTTCCGCGAAAGAACTTGACAGAAAGTTCCATTTTTTTCATGAATTTATAAGATTAGCGTTGTTGTTGATAACACGAAGCCTGAAGTTGTTTTTGATAAAAAAAACTGTGGGTTGCACTTCGGGAGTGCTTTTTTACCGCCTTCCAAAAGGAAGATTAAAAGCCCCGCAAATTGACATTGCGGTGGAACCTTGTCACAATAACAGCTGCGTGACGTCATCCGTCGCAAAAAAGTACAGATGGCAAAAAAAATTGTAATAAAAAGTAAATAAGCTACTTAGGATTATGGGTTTATTTGTATTTTATAATTTTATTAATACAAACTAAAGTGTAAACTCTTTATACCTACTCACCCATATTCTAACAAACTTTCATTTCATTATAGCATTCTAACGAATTTCAAGAGAACGAGTATAATATTTTTATTACTATAATATTATGTACAGTACTATTCACGTAACAGAAGTTAGCCGCTAGCTAGTAACTTTAGCGCTTGTGTACTCGATGATCCTTGTAGTTGTAGCACTAAGCGCGGGCAGACCTTGCGAACGGTACTGACTACTGACGGTGCGACGTCCACTATAAGGTACGTTGGGGTAAGATCGTGAATGGGTAAGAACGTATAAGTTAAATATCTACCGAATTAGTGGTTATTTTTTATACTCGCAACATAGTGCGAGGCGCCAATTTGTTTTGCTACTTCCTTCACGTAAAACGTTAAAAACGTAAATAGTTCCTGCTATGTTTTTAAACAAAATAAATTATTCAAGAAGTATGTTGTAGCAAGTATAAGATCGGATATTTTATTTTTATAAACCTTATGCTTTTAGCCATTTGGGTGATTTTAGAGGGTATTCCGGTCTTTCCCCTACATCGTCCGTTCTTTCCCATGTTTTTTGAAATGTATGTCCGTACTTTAAACTCGCATAACTCAGTAGTCGTTATGTCTGTGCAAACGAAAAAATATTTTTCTTATAGCTTGTTTATTGATTATCAGTTTTTACTTTATTTTTTACGCTGGCTGGTATAGATTATGAGAAAAAAAAATTCCAACATCTTACGAATCATTACGAATGCAGCTAAAAACCATCCGAACTTACCCCAACATACTATACGTCACCAAGATGGCCGCCAATCGCAATATCAACTTGCGGGGCTAGTACTTCCAAGAGGAGGATTAGGTACTGTATTCTGCTGATGTATTTTTTTAGGTACCTATGTTCACCGATTACTCCGCCGTTAGTGGACCAACTTTCTAAATTATTATTTTTCGTATGCTTACACTCCCGAGGTGGTCCCATTGTCACCAAGTCAGGATCTGATGATGGGATCCCATCGAGAAATCGAGGGGAACTCTTAAATTTTATAGGCTATTTTATAGGCTTTATATTATTTAAAATATATTTGTGCATAGTTATCATCGTCTAATATTCCTGAGCTGATGATGGAAGGTACTGCGACGGCTAATAGTTGAGAGTAAATTCTTTCAATAAATGGTTTTTTGTTCGAAATCTTAATGCCCGAGGTGGTCAAACTGTCACCAAGTTAAAGTCTGATGATGGGATGGGATGGGACCTACTTATTCTTGCTTATGGTTACTCAAAACTGTTGTGGAGTCGGGCCCTCATTAAAATGTCTTACGTTTCGTTCTGAATGGGCACCGACTCCAAAACAGTTTTAACCGTCATTAGTGTCATTTCATTACCATAGGCAAGAATAAGTAGGTACTGAACAATTTAATTTTTTCCCGTTTGAAGTCGGTTCTAGTTTTTGACGTGATAACGTCTTTAAAATCGTTTTAGTCGGGTGACATGTTCAGAAACTTGTGTCACACCAAAACCTCACGAGCGCGATCGCAGGTATAACGAGAGAGAGACGGACCGATCTCCCGTCTCATCTCGAGCGCTGCCAGTCATTATGTTCCGTGAAACTTGTCACGCGGAATCCTCACGAGCGGAGGCTGGCATAGCGTTCGAGTGAGTGGACCGATCTTCCGTCTCTCTCACTCTAGCGGCATACAAACGAATGGAGATTTTCTCGTGCGGACGTTATCACGTAAACATCTCGATCGTAAACCTACTTTACAAACAATTTGCCGTTTTTTCTGTTAAAAACTTAATTAATTGTATTTTGAAATGGTTAGGGAATATTTTCACACGGATTGTTTTTATTATCAGTATTATTTTTCATTTAGTATTTTCAGTATGTTTTCACGTAATATTTTTATCAAGTTCCTACTCACACATTTTCTTTCAATATTTCTCTAACGTCCTGTAACTTTGTTTAATTTGCATTGTTTAAACACTTGATATACACGAATTTTACATGTATACAGACAGTCGAGCCATCAGCTGTCACCCCCTCCGTCTTACGAATATTCGATCAGGTCACGTGTCTTGACGGGAGTTTAACATTTTTTACCCATCCCAAAATCATCATCACTCATCATCTTCCCCCCTCCCAAATCACCCTTGACAAAGCTCTAATTCCTCCAATTGTAAATTTTTTTGACCTCCTCCAAAATTTCAGCCCGCACCTGTCCCAAAACTAAAATCCTAGATCCGCCACTGGGTACTGAGTACTGGGTACTCGCCACGGCATCACCACCTATACACATTAGTGATGTGCCGGATCGTCAAAAATGTATATCCGCGGATACGGATCCGGATACGGATATTTAGGGTCAAGATCCGCGGATACGGACACGGATACGGATCTTTAATTTTTCACTCAATCGGTATCGGCGCATGGCCTTGAAACGATATTGACGTTACGCCCGCCTCAACGAACGGGCAGGACAAGTTTCAACTTGCATTGCGCGCGTATTACTTTTGTTTAGTGCGACACTGGACATGTTTGAGTTGTATACTATTGGTATTGTAACATACTAGAATATATGTTTGCAATTAAATATCTTATTTTAAGAAATAAAAAATATCCTGAATGTATTTTTAAATGATACCTAAGTACTACTGAATCATAATCTGAGTAATGCAGCATTTTATCCTGTCAATTTAATTTGAAAATTAATAAAAGATCCGTTAAAGGTCCGCAAGAAAAGTGACGGATACGGATACGGACACGGACCATATTTCTCCCGCGGATATCCGCGGATCCGGATGACCCCCCAAAATCCATCAGTCATGCGTAGATGGAAGGCGAAACAAGCCAATTCGGGTCACCTTTTCCCCCAAATTTCTTAGTGACCCCCCCCCCCCCCAAATTTCTTGGTGACCAAAATTGAAGGCTGCGACCGCGCCTGATACCTATATATAAAATTCTCGTGTCTTAGTTAGTTGTCAGTTGCCACACTCCTCCGAAACGGCTTGACCGATTTTTATGAAATTTTATATTATATTTGGCCCATCTGAGAATGGGTCGTCATCTATTTTTCAAACTCCTATGTCAAAAGGGTAGTCCACCTTAAATATTTCATTATTATATTTTTGGGATTTTTTATGATTTGACATTCTATATAAATAAATAAAATTGGAGTGTCTGTAATATTAAAATAACCGTTTTTTACTACATGCATATGAATTTATATACGGTTCATATACACAAAAATATTTTTTTTCAATTTTTGTCTATCTGTCTGTCTGTTTGTTCCGGCTAATCTCTGAAACGGCTGGACCGATTTGGACGGGACTTTCACTGGCAGGTAGCTGACGTAATAAGGAGAACTTAGGCTACTTTTATTCTACATCACCATTCCATGATTATACCACCAGACGAAGGTTAAAGTTCCACCGGCACCATCTGGACTCGTGGCGGTCCTCCACAATCCGCTTTGCACGCTCCTTTTTACCACGGACGTGTAGGATATGGGACAACCTTCCAGCTGAGGCATTCCCAGTGGACTATAACATGGGGCTCTTCAAGAAAGCTGTAAAAGAAGCTCTCCTCCAAAGCCGGCAATGCTCGGGCGGCTCCCCTAGGGTTGCCCGTGTCCATAGGCGACGGTGATCGCTTAACATCACGCGGCCCGTCTGCCTTATTGTTAGGTTTATATATAAAAAAAAATCTAGATAAATTCTAAAACTAGGAAGAAGTCGCGGGCGACCGCTAGTAAAAAATATATTTTTGTGTATGTGTTCCAACGTCATAGTAATAATAGGCCGGTAGGACGATAGGTCAATTATATGTAACCTCTTGATGTCTATATTTAAAATGAAATTGAAACGATTTCAATTACCTAAGTAGGTATGTGAATAATATATTAAAGATAGTGATTTCAAAACCGGTTTTTTCCTTAAAGTCATGCAAATAAAATGATTGAATTGATTCAAATTGAATAAATTCTCGATTACAATTTAAAATCATTATAAAGTTATGTAAAAACTACTAGTTATTTACATAGTTTTCGCCTATGACCTAACTTTATAACAATGGAGTTTCGCAAAGTAACGCTTGATTCTATTAATTACCTAATTAAAAATCATAGGCGCGCATGCACATGCGCAAACGATCTATGCAACTAAGCCAAACGGGCGCGGTCGGGAGTCAGAAGATGGGTGACCGCTAGTGGCAAAAAATTTCATGCGCGTTTCCGTGCTTCGGAGCGCACGTTAAGCCGTCGGTCCCGGTGTTGTCGATAGATAACAGTCATTAAACCTTGTCGGAGGCCTTATGGGCGGTTTGAAAACATCCGACAGCGGGTTGGCCACTAACCCGCATCTCCACCAACCCGCATTGGAGCAGCGTGGTGGAGTAAGCTCCAGGCCTCCCCAATAATAGGGAGAGACCCGTGCCCAGCAGTGGGACGCAAAAAGGATTGCATTGCAGCCAATTAAAAATCATACTCGTACGTGTAAGTGAGATTGTACGCCCTTTAGGCTTTATCCATTACTACACTAATAATTTCTTTTCATATAGGGTCCTGATTACAAATAAAAAAATCGGTTGTCTGTAAAGTCGGATTACTGACGATAGTTGAACGTGACAACTGATGGAATGGTTGCATACCTACTTGACGAAAGCATGTAAATGTATTATTATATACTTAGCAGCTGTTCACGCGGACGCATCGCTCACTCAAGTAGGAGAGAGACAGACGTCGAACGCTGCCGAACGCGGAAGCCGATTGTGCCTCTTTGTCGCTCGTTCCGCGCTCTCGCTTGCACTTCAAGCCTTAAATGGAACGCCTCAGAGCGAGGTAACGCCGCATGAGTCATGTTTTTTCGTGCGTGCAGCCGGCTCCATCGAATTATAAGACGTTGTCACGTCAAAAATTATCTGCGTAGGCAAAGATATTAAATGGGTTTCAAAGGACACATGAAATCTGCGGAGTATATTCACTTCATACTAATGACACTTTCTAACGCGGATAAAACCGCGGGGCACAGCTAGTGAGCTATAAATTGATATAAAAGTGTGATATACATTTACTGAGCTAAACGATATACATCTTTTTCTCTTAAGTGATATTCGCATTGCTAAAAAACATCTTGAAATCTCAAACTCATTTAAACTTGAAGGAAACTTAAAGGAAAAGCGTAACAATATAAATTATTTTTATTTATAATCTGGTTTTCGTAACTAGCTTAGCAACTTTTATAACGTGATGAAGAATCATAATAATAAATTCTTAATGAGAGCTAGGATAAAGTGGGTTATTAATTTAATGAATAGACCTATTATTAAAAAATTAATAGCGCTTTCCTGGAAGCTCATTGCCACCTCATGTAAATACTTGTAAGTGCAGGGAGTCTCGTGAGAACTTCGGATAAGCATTTTCATTTACTTGGCGCATTTTTAAACCATAGTACCTATATCCTGTCTACGTTTTTAACATTGTTGGTGATATTTTGTTTGATTTAATTAAATAAATTTAATTTGACTTACTTGACTGACTTGATTGGCTGAATTACTGACGACTGATTTAACGAAGAAAACGAAAATAAAATAAGAACACAATATTATTTTTTTTAATTGCCGCCAAAATGTTTCCATGCGTTGTAGTGACAATGTATTGAAATGAAATAGAATAGAAAGGATTGCGTTAATGTGGTTATAAGCTTCTTACATCTAAGTGATAAGGTATCTCAGATAAGCTTTGTAAGGCATGCAAAATTTTAGATACAATTATTATTATTTGAGAAATGTCATAACAAGTAATCAAATCACATCGACTGGGTTTTAATGCAGTACAAATACCTATTTCTTCTTTTTTCAAAAAAAAAATTCTCTTCCCTTAACAAAAAGGGTAGGTAGTGATATAAAGTTAGGTAAAATAAAAAATACTTTGCAACAATCCGCAATCAGAACATAAGTTGGTGTATGTTTTTTTTTTCATGCAATAGCACCTTCCCTCCCAACCTACATACCCTTACCTCCACCAACACGTGTTTCGCCCCAAAACAGAGCATCATCAGGGTTATTGACTCTACGACGGTCTCTCGCAGTCTTTGTACATAATATATGTTGATGTATATTTTTTATTGTTGCATGTGCATGTATCCTGTGTGGGAGGGAGGGAGGTGCTATTGCATGAAAAAGTATAAACCATCATACGTTCTGATTGCGGATTGTTGCAAAGTAGTTTTTACCTAACTTTATAACAATGGAGTTCCGCAAAGTAACGCCTGATTCTATTAATTATAAAAAGGGTAGTGATACTTAAAATAAAACTTTATGCCTATGACAAAATAGTATGTAATAAAATAAGTATGAAAAGTATCAAGTGTTGACTACCATACACAATGGGTTATAAAAATAAATAGTTTGCCGCCATTGTATTCCATCGATGCAAATTGGCTATAAAATAAGGTTTTAAGTGTAAACTAAATTCTATTTGTATTTTACTGTTAATATACTTAATTTACAAAGACTGCAATTGACGTAATTCCATGAACGCGCGTTGTTACCGCACTTAAATTTAAATAATAACGTTTCATACTCATAGCCCCACAGTAAGGTACCTATGTACCCATTGTAAGCACTGTACCGTGGGTACCATGTTCACACACAAAGACAGAAACACATACACGCAGGCCGAGAGCAGAAATTTAAACTCATCATTGAAATATATATATGCTTCGCCGGGAACATAGCGACCGGCAGTCCGGTATGTTAACCACACGGGTGCGCCACACGGGTTGTCATACTATACATATCGTCGGCCTAATTATCAGAATTCGGAACTCCATTACAGCATATTTTACAGGAGCAACAAAAAACTGATTATTTTTATTACTAATTGAAAATTTTCAACGTGCTTATGAGTATAAGTATAAAATTGGTCGAGAAATGCATTTTTATGATTTTTTTATATACAATTTGTTTAAATTGATATGAAATTGGACTTACGAACTTTTCTAGCAATTGTGTTTGGAGTTACGTATTATTAATTCGTAATTAGATACGTATCGTATACGTAACTAATAACAAATTTTTATTAATAAACTTTAATGTTGATTTTTACTACAGTATGTTTACTATGGAAGAATAATAAATAGACTTAAAAAGTATTTTTTTTTTCAGATTCGAACGAATGACTTAAGTAATCTGTTTTTTAAACTCTTAAATGAACTGCAACATCAACAACCATTTTCACAACAAAACTTAGTTTTTAAAGCATTTATTTTTGTAGGAAATTAGGAAATAATTAGTTCGGGTTTAAAAAAAATATGCATATAAATTAAAAGTGACGCAAGTCATCACAAAATTTGTGATAGTCATTTTCGATAGTACTCTTCAACGCCTGAATGTCCAAGTATTTATCTATTTAATTTTTTGCCTTGAAGAGTATAACTAAAGTATATTATCCCATTGAACAAAGGCAAGTTTTTTTACTCTTGGTAGTTCTTCCCACCCGTACTTAATGTCTTAATTTATACATCATTTTTCCATCAGGAACATACTTCAGAGCACTTAAATTAGTTACTGTAGGAACACCTTTCGCTTTCCCGGGTCTAATGTACTTGTAGAAAGTTAAAGTGTTCTCAATATGTTTAAAAAAGTGATGATACTCAACATCATAATAATATGGATTCTTTTTGCATACTACTTTGGCCAGATATGCGTTATCTCCTGGTACATTATTATTTTTTATTCTTTTCACTATTTCTATAACCGAATAAGTACATACTGTCGCTTTCCATCTGCGTATGCCCTTTTTCAAGAATGTATTTATCTTTCTCTAAAACATTCCGATTTAGATACGTACATCCATCACTGTTATATTTAGGTAATTCTTGGTCATCACTTACAAGGTATTGGGTTGATGAACTTTCCCAGGGCAGTAATAATTATAGTAGAAACTCATTATTAGTAAGTTTTCCCTTACTTTCATTTCAATTAAGTTATCATCATTATTTGACGACCTGCGTGGCTCAATGGTTACCATGCCGGACTGCCAATCGAAGGATGCGAGTTCAATTCCGGGCGAAACAGAAATTTGAATGATGAGTTTATATTTCTGTTCTCGGTCTGGGTGTTTGTGTTTCTGTCTTTGTGTGTATCCATGGTACCCACGACATAGGGTATCTCTACCCTACCGTAGATTCTGAATAATTAAAGTAATTTAAATTAATTAAAATAATTAATTAAGGAGTAGAATCTTTTCTGAATGTGGACTTCGAAATCGTGAAAATTCGAATGTGGACTTAAAAGCACTGACTGTAAATCCACAGTAAGCATTTCATTATTTGAAATAGTGTCATTTTTCATGGGGATTTTTATACATGATGAATTTTCCTGAAATTAAAATAAACGTTAAATTAAAACAACATACTAAGTACTATAGTAATCTATGTAGAATTGTTTATTTAGTCGAATAAGTGAGGCCCATGGTGTTTTCATATTATTTATAGCATATCTTAAATATATATTGCATTAAAAATAAATATTTTTAATACTTAATCGTATTCAAAAAATTAAACAATATTAGAGAAAATTATTACAAGATTATATTGAATATCAAATGAAAGAAACTATACAAAAATAAAACTTTGTAACTCCATTTTCTATACTTGGTATGTTCATTGACCAACCAACATAAAACTTCGTAACACTTTCATGCCTCATTTATCCTATACTCGTCCACATTTTAAGTTGTATCGTCTTAAACTACCAATTAACATTACTTAATACACCATAATGGCAAAGCATTAACAGTATTTTAAAGAATTTTCGTACCTTTTTCTTTATGAAGTGCACAGGACCTCCCCATACTGCGAGCGACGCCGTACTTAGCGCAGGAGTTACGAACATTTCTTGTTATAAAATGGAGGTGTGGATTTAAGCATTTTTATAATTCACTCTTAGCTCTTAAACCACTTTCTTTTGGGAAATAAGAATTATTCTATCGTTTAGATCACAAAAAGGTGCACTAGATGGCATTAAAATCCAAATTTCGTATATTTTGGAGTTACGCATTTTGATAATTAGGCCGACGATATATATACATGCATATACTAAAGATTTAGGTAATTATTGACGATAATTAATGCCGACCCGTTTGGCGTAATGATTACCATGCCGGACTGCCTATCAGAGGGTCCCGCGTTCGATTCCCGGCGAAGCAGAAATTTGAATGAGTTTAAGTTTCTGTTCTCGGTCTGGGTGTATGTGTTTCTATCTTTGTGTATGAATGAAGCTTTACATTAGAGGTGGGGACCTGTTCCTCTGGGTTGTCACTCCGCCTGCCGAAGACGAGAAATAGGAGGACTTCCCCGGGAGCAATCGGGACCGTGGTGTCGACGTCGTTACTCACCAACAGCTCTCCACAAGCCGCCCTGCGGGGTTATTATTATTATTATATGCCACACTCTGTGAAAAAGACATCAGATCCCGTATAGAGGCAGCTCCTGAATCCACACGCCCTAACTCTCCCAGCCCTAACTTCACCAATTAACTCCACATCTCAGTCAAAATATGTGGCTTGGTCGTTTCCATACTTCATAAACTACAACAGAGTAAGGGCTATTTCGATTTCAATTTTTGTTTATAGTAGGAATACTATATTCATATTTTGATCATAAATAGGTACCACATAATCAGTTTTGGACTATCTGTCATCTTCCAAATTGAGAGAGCCTTCATCTTCAAGGATTGAATATTATGAAGTACTTAACCAATGATATTCCCCAGAGGAAATAAAAGACGTAATAAACTGATTATGTTATACATAAGTACAACAAAGGCCTCCCCAATAATGGGGAGAGAATCGTGCCCAGCAGTGGGACGCAAAAAGGGTTGCGGCCAAGTACAACAATGGTAAATGGTGAGCAGATTAGCTTATCTCTACAAATAAATAAAATTGGAGTGTCTGTTTGTAATATTTTTTTTTATTTTATTTTTATGTGTTTTCAAATTTATATAATTTTAATTTTATAATTTAATTCTAATTTTAATTTCATTTTAATTTTAAATAATTTTATTTGTAATTTTATAAATAATCAAGTAATGTAGATAATTATTTTGTAATTTTAATTTGAAATTTTACTATCAAAACTAGTTGTAATGTGTTAATTCAATTTTCAATTTGTTTATTAATTAATTTTTAAAGGTTTTTAAGATGTGAATGTTATACTGATATGGAGTTATGCTCTGAAATAAAATATATTATTATTATTATTATTATTAATATTAAAATAACCGCTTTATACTACATGCATATGAATGTTTATACGGTACATACAAAATAACATTTTATACAATTTTTGTCTGTCTGTCTGTTTGTTCCAGCTAATCTCTGAAACGGCTGGACCGATTTTGACGGGACTTTCACTGGCAGGTAGCTGATTTAAAAAGGAGTAACTTAAGCTATTTTTTTAGAAAAAATCTAAAACTAATCCACGCGGACGAAGTCGCCGGCGGCCGCTAGTATAAAATATACAGCTGGTCAATTTGCTACATGCTACTCGGTCAAGTTAACAGAAGGGAGGCTACTCTGTACGCCCGTATCCGAAACTTCGTGAATTTTTGGCCTCATTTTTGAGTAAGATTGACGAAATTCTAGCAATATTATTAATTCAGTGGCTTAATGTTATCAATGAGAACGCTAATCTTATAAATTCATGAAAAAGAAAACTGTCTATGCCAAAAATGATACCGAAAATGTTAGAACTTATGGACGGATGCATACAGAATAGCATAGGCATTCCCAGGTGTCATGTTAACTTGACCGAGTAGTAGCTGTTGGAGATTGATGAAAAATGTCAATAATGAATTCATTGCTTTCAAACAAGTTTTTTTTTATTTGAATGGAGTAGCAGACGAGCATGCAGGCCAGGTGTTTCAGTCCCTGTAGCTTCGGGATTAAGAATAGAGCTACGGTATCCCCTGCCTGATCGTAAGAGGCGACTAAAAGGGGGCTTCCGGGGTTGCGGGCGGTGAGAATGGGAGCTCGACCCGTCCAGCCAGCAGCCCCGGGAAGGGCGGCGGTGTGTGCGTGGCCGCCTGCCGCTGTAAGCATCGGAAGGTGCAGGAGATCACATCTGCTCTCCAAAAGATGGACCCGTTCCAGGGCGTCGCGTATGGAGCCGGTGCGTTCCATGGGAGATCCCGGAGTCCTCCACAATTGCAGAGGAAGGCCACCGAGGGGGTTTTAGTGAGGTTCAAATCCCACATAACCCGGTGTCCTCTCCCAAGGTGCTGGGTACCTTTTGAAGGTTTCCCCCCGATACCAAAAAAAGGCCACGCGGTGTTAAGTGGTCGCTGCAGCCCATGGACATCTACATACAACCTCAAGCAAGCATCGGTAAGTTTTGTCTGAGGTCGTATGCAGTTACGCTGCTACTCCGGAGACTGGTGGTCGCCTCATGTAAGTGTGGCCGGCAACTGCACCTTTCCACCGAAACACAATAGAATTGGTTCACGGCAGAAGTGGGTGCAGCCACCACCTACCATACCACCTACTATAGTTGGCGCTTAAACTTCATTGGTAATGGTTACAATTGCTTCACTCAACGAGCACCACTTTTTTTCACTATTTTGCGTTCCACTGCTAGGCATGGGTCGCTTCTCACTATAGAGGAGGTTTATTATTTAATTTACTCGACCTTGGCAAAACCTTCGATGCTCTAAACCCTAGATTAGATAGCCTATTGAATAATTTACTTGATGTTGGCTGTCTAGTATATAAACTATAGCCTCATCATAAAAGAAGAAGAAAACTGGCAATGTCTAAATTGACAGTTACTATCAAATTTTGACAGTGACAGTGGTTGTTTGAGCACAGATAATAACAAAGGTTCTTCTTTAGTTCTTTATGACTGCTATACAGATTAGTGCTCTTAATAATAAAATTATTACAGTGTAATAGTTTGCAGAATTTTACATTCTAATATTTTTATTGTGTGATATTGCACGGATTGCACCTGTATCAAAGAAAATTATGTCATTTTTATTTTTGGAAAAGTCAATGACAAATCTATTAGTGGCGTTTGTCTTCGAAAACCGATTATCGATACATCGTATCGATTCAAATATTGTTGCTCGGATAAAAACAATTTATTTTCTTGGTTTAATTTCAAACGAAAAACTCATTTGCTTAGTGTTAAGTACTTAACAACGTCATTTGAAATAGCTCCCAATAAAAAAATATTATCAAATAAAAAATTTAAAATAAACGCAATATGGTGTTGAATGACATTTGAACCCGTGTCTCCAGTTCCGCAATCAGTCCACGTAAGCATTCGGCCAAGGAAGCTTTAATTAAATGAACGAAATTTTTATAGAGCTCTTTGTAATCGACTTTGTCATTTCTTTGCACGTCGGATTGATAGATGGTGTTTGACTGCGTTCTACGCTACAATATTATTTACACTAGCCAATAGATATCAGGAAGACTCGTATTTTTCAGTTTATATTTAAGTTGATTTTTGCTGAAAATATTTTTTTATAATTTAAAATTTCTAATGCCGGCCATTGACGGTCAGTCCAAACATAAAATTGTGGCAGAAAACTACGGCATCACTCCAAATAGTTTTAGATTTGCCCATTTACACTCTTCATTTTTCGATCGGCCGCCGGGCAAAGCTTACTAAAAGTGAACTACATAAATTTGTGTTGAAAAAAGAAAGGATTCTGATTCTGAACTGTGGCTACTATTTGTTGCTCTATATACTCACCAAGAAACGTGAAAGAAAGCAATGAATGAAAGAATGGCTTAAACAATGAATCAATTCACTCACATCAATTTGTTGAATGAGTTATCACTAGAACCAAGTGGCTGGAGAAACTACTTAAGGATGGACGAAATTACATATTTCAAGCTGTTATAACTTGTAACTCCATAAAAATTTAATAATTATATTGCCTAGCTTTGCCTAGCCTTAGAATGACGATCGCATATTGACAATCAGTTAAAACTCTCGAATGATGATTCGCCATTGACGATCAAATTTTGGAGTGACGCCCTAGTTTTATGCCGCAGTTTTATGTTTGGACTGACTGGCCGTCAATTGCCGGCATTTGGACTGACCGTCAATCAATGGCCGTCATAAAAATAAAACCTAGCTGGATCGATTTATCACCCCCGAAACCAGGGTACTAAATTTCGTTAAAATCGCTGGAGCCGTTTCAGAGATTCAAAAAAATATATTTAGGTATATACAAGAATACTCGTTTAAAGGTATAAGATTATAGGTAACTATCAGCCATGTGAAATATCAAGTAAAACTAAATATTTTGAATCGATTATTCTAAATACAACTGCATAAATCATTCGAATTATGAGCAATTTAGCGGTAGTTTACGTTATCTATGGTTTCCTAATTTGGCGCACGCGGAAGTGGATGCATGGGTTCAATTTCCTTTTCCTATAATTTTTCAAATAATATTCTAATCTTGTAACTTGTAAATAAAACTTTTTTGCTACCCGATTTTGAGTTGGATGTGTTTTGTGACTGTGTAATAAAGTGGTTTCAAGTTGCTTAATATGGAGGTGTCAGACATACATGAACTGTTGAATGTTCGAGGTATTAAAATGGAAAGCGCTGAAAATGCATTCAATGATGACTCTGGGGACGTTGACGAGGAGTCACCGGACCCCATTTCCCTCATACCACAATACGTGACGGAATCTGAACTAGGTAAGTCCTCAAGTCTCAATACGACTAAGTTATGACTAACCAGTACTCAATAGTTTCATACTAACTTTTGACCTTAAGTAATTATTGTTACTTCCTTGTTTAAATCGTATTGTATTCGTTCAAAACTCCTATTAGGAAGCAGTGTTTTTTTCAGTTCTTGATGTTATTGGTTCTGTATCAAAATCCTCCTATCATAAATGAGTAAATAATTAAAATAATAATAAATAAACGTTACACACTCATAGCCCTAAGTAAGGTAATAGTCTGTGTTGTGGGTGCCATAGACACATACAAAGACAGATTTAATCACTTAAGAAAGATTTCGACTTAAAAAAATACTGACGGACAAGCTCCACTAAAAGTAATTGTGTCCTGTGTCGACAAGGAACAAAACATAACATTCACAGCTGTGTTACTTGAAAGTTTTAGGAATGTATTCATTCACAGACAAACAAAACAAAGATCTTTGTCTTTGTCATTTTGTTTGAGTTACAAAGTCTAAATAATTCGAGATACAGCATACTTAGACAAAGACTTTTATTTGCACAAATATGGGTGTTTTTAAAAGGTGTTTTTATACATTTGGTTCGCCATATTTACCTTCATGAGGTATGCAAATATTACAATAATTAAAAACTTAAATAATTACAAATTACAAACATAAAAATGTACATTGAAATAGTGTCATTTATTTATGTATACTACATTTATCTTTGTTTGTACCCATATTGCGCCTTTTATTTTATTTATTTTTATTTTCGGATCAGATCCGATCGTCGGCTTCGGGTACCCATATTGCAGGGTTTTTGTACACTGAGAGGAAAAAAAAGCAGGCGAAAAAAACCTCCCATGTTTTTGATGGAATTCCTTTATGCCGTTTTATCGTTTAGAAAAACTTAGGGGTTCAACGGAAGGGAATGGCAATTTTTTCGACTTACAGAGAAATTTGACTTAACGAGGTTCAACTTATAGAGATTCCACTGTATATTCAAATAGCAAAATTTCATACTCAATGGAGATAGCTGTAACTTGAACCTTATCTCCCATATGTAGGTGTCTTCGGTCTTAAACACCAATCCATCAATTCTTAGTTGTCATTTAATTAGAAAAAAATAATCATTCGTTGAATAAGGTGGATACATAGATGGATAACAATAACATAATTAATAATGTTTCATTCTAGCCCCACAGTAAGGTAGATATACTCTGTGTCGTGGATGCCATGGACACGCACAGACAGAACCACAAACCCAGACTCCCAATATTTATTAAATTGTACAATACACAATTTCCTTTAGAAATAAGCAGCATGAGGTGCATGGTGTCAATATTAGTAGATCTCAAAAAGCTTGGGGGTGCTTTTTGAGATCTACTTACTTACCTTTTTTTACAATCAAATAGGTACATTTTCTTCTTATTTTTTACTTTTTAGTAAAGCATATTTTTTAGTTTTTTTTAAACTTCATTTTTTTTTTTTTTTTGGTTGGATTTTTTTCATATAATTGCATTGTCATTGGTCCTTGATAAGTATGTAAAATATCAAATTAATCTGATATTTCAAAGTCGGTCAAAATCGTGTTCAAAGATTCTGTTACATACATACAGTTCAAGCTAATAAAAGTGTGTTAATAATAATGTAGTTTAAATAGTTTAGTTTAGTATAATAGGTTAGTATAATAGTTAGTAGTTTAAAAAAAAAACTAAAAAACACGCTTTTGTGAAAATACGAACTAAAAAGTACAAAATAAGAAGAAAATGTATTTTATTATTAAAAAAAGTGTGGGATGCTTTTGAGATAATATTGACACCATTCACCCCACGCTTTTTTTACTTACCTACTTTATTTATTTTTAATTTTTTAGTTCGATTTTTTTTTTCACTATATTGCATTGTCATCGGCCCTTGACCCCTGTTCAAATTTTCAAGTTAATCAGACGCTTAGAAGTAGGTGAAAATGAAGTTGAAAGATTCTGTTACATACATACATACATAAAGGTCAAGCTAATATAAGCGTGTTAAAAATAGAGTTCTATCAATGCACAATTTGAATGTTTCAGGTCTCATGGCATCCGGCACAGAAATACTGCAGACCCCACTGGCAGTATTCTCAGACACGCCTGATGATGATGACACCATGCAGAGCATAGATTCAGGAGGTAAGACTCACTCTCCTTCAATAAACTATATATTTCAGTGTAGAATAAGTAGTGCCCTTGTACAAACATATTTGTTAATAATCTGCTTGTGACCATTTGTGTGTACATAAATCTATAATAATATTATAAAGAGGAATAATTTGTATTTTTATATGTTTGTAATGAATAAACTCAAAAACTACTGTTCCGATTTAAAAAATTCTTTCACCATTAGAATGCTACATTCACCCTGAGTAACATAGGCTACTTTTTACCGCACGAAAAAGCTTCATTCGTACGTGACAACGGGTCAACGCGGTTGAAGCAACTGGCTGAACGCCTATGATTTTAATATAGCAATGAAACCTGGAATAGCACATAGGCAATTTTTTATCCTACGCGGACCCATTAAACGGGTCCACGCGGGCCAAGCCGCTGGCGGAAGGCTAGTTAAACATAAAAAAAAACTTCTTGAACCTCCTTCCTTTTAATTATGGAAAAAATAAAGCTATATATTGTTTGTCTGTATACGTAAAATATTTTTTTATTCATTTAAATTTAGTATCAGACAAGTAAGCTGGTGAATTGTGGTGTTAAGCAGCGGTGGTGGCAGTGGCTGTTGAGCTAATTCCGGAAGCTGATGGTTGCCTCAAATAAGTTAAGCAATTCTTGCACCTATTCACCAAAAGAACTGAATTGTTACACAGTAGAAATGGGTTGAACTAAGTATTTCAGTAAATAAATAAATAAATTGTCCAAAGATATTTATCTTTGGACAATTCACACAACACCATCTGATTCCAAACTAAGCAGAGCTTGTACTATGGTAATCAGAAAGCTGATAAAGATACTTATATAATTCTAAATACATACTTAAATCGATAAATTAACACCCAGACACAATAAACAGTCATGTTCATCACACAAATATTAAATTTGTCCTGGATGGGAATCGAACCCACGACCTCACCCTTCGCAGTCGGCTCATCACTCACTACGCCACGGAGGCTGTCTAAACACACACCCAGAGTAGTTATTTCAATTTCAAAGTGGTAGTTATTTCAATTTCAGAGTGGTAGTTATTTAAATTTCAGAGTGGTAGTTATTTAAATTTCAGAGCGGTAGTTATTTCAATTTCGGAGTGGTAGTTATTTCAATTTCAGAGTGGTAGTTATTTCAATTTCAGAGCGGTAGTTATTTCAATTTGAGAGCGGTAGTTATTTCAATTTCAGAGTGGTAGTTATTTTAATTTCAGAGTGGTAGTTATTTAAATTTCAGAGTGGTAGTTATTTTAATTTCAGAGTGGTAGTTATTTCAATTTCGGAGTGGTAGTTATTTCAATTTCAGAGTGGTAGTTATTTCAATGGTTGTGTCTACATGCTCCATCTCTATGTACCTCTTTGTCAACACTTGTCTTCTCTGAAATACGTTGATGTATTAAGTTTAAATTAATATTAATTACACATGTTTTTTTATTTATATTTTGTGTATGTACTTTATTAATGTTTAAGGTATAAGGTTAATTTATTAACAAAATAACAGTATTTAAAAAAAATTATGACTATGCTAACGCAATGGTTTTGGTGGTACTGGTATACTACTGGTGGTAATGGTACTTGAAAGTTAGCGGTAAGCTTATAAAAAAATCTACAGCTTCTTGCAACTGTGAAAACTGATCATCGGTGAAAATTTGATCACAATTGTCCTAAATAGTAAACAAATATGGCGGACTGATGTCTTTAGTCTATGGTAATAGGGTTGATAGGGTTATAGATGTAGATAAAATGACTGTCACTTTATTTGCAGAAGAGGTGATAGTACAACTGATGGATATCAGAACGAGGTTGATAAAGCTACGCACAATGTTGGAGCGGAGAATAAACACGGACCTTTCTGACTACACATTCTGGCTACAGGATGCTAAGATGGTGAGGATGTTTGTTTTTCTTTTATTTATTTAATTGCAGTAGCAGACCAAGACGCAGGCCACATTGTAATAAGCGGTAAAAGCAGCCCATGGAAATCTATACACAATAGAGATTGCAACCTGGTATGTTTCTCATAGTAGCCCAAGAGGGGATTTTCGGATTTACTCGTGCGCGTCAGATTAAGATATAGGTTACACCTTGCATCATGTTGAATACTGTCACGATTAAAAAACCTACTATATAGGTACAGTATTTTTTTTATTGAAGTGAAAACTTCTTTAGCGGCGTTGTGCACTTTTTTGAAATGGGTAAAAAATGTTTAACTTGCGTCAGGACACGTGGCCTGATCGAATATTTGTAAGACAGAGGGCTTGATGGCTCGACTGTCTGTATACTTGTAAAATTCGTTTATATCAAGTGTTTAAAATATGGAAATTGAACAAAGTGCATCTATTAATGAAAAAAGTGACGAAGAAATAGTGAAAGAAAATGAGTGAGTACTTTATAAAATACTAGATGAAAACCTACTAAATATACTAGATGAAAAATAATACTGATAATAAAAGCAGTTCGTGCGAAATTATTCCCTAACCATTCCAAAATATCAAAAATGCACAACGTTAATGTTCAAGTTTTCACTTCTGCCGGCACTACCGGAGTGCAACCCGTTGTTTTTTTTTTATCTTACTTCCGGATGTCAAAATCTGACCATTTAGAATACCCCGTTATCGTTGAACCATGACTTTTTAAATAATAAAAATTCGAACTCTCCCAAAATTGCCAAAATGTTGTTTTTTATTTCACTGTTTTGTATACATTCATGTTAAAATCATCAGATTACTGAATTATGACTTACCATGCATTTAAATTCCTGAAATATGACTTCCCTTGCATTTAATTCATTTTACTATTATTGTTCGATATTTGTCGTTATTTATTGTAACTCTTTCGTATAAATTTTTTGAATACCTTTAGGCGCTCTCCCCACGTTATACAATATTTTAATCTTCCTACCACCCAACCTATAAAATGTACAAAATCCTGATGACGCTCGAGTAAATCCACAATTAGCCTTGTGCTCCCCTACTATCAACCTGGCCGGGCCGGGGAGTGACGGATGCATCATTGTAGCTAGCTAATCTTTCCAGCTAGAAAACCACAAAACATTAGTGGAGCAGTGCATCCGCGGTGAAGGCGTGGTGCAGGTGAACATCCAGATCCGGCCGGCGGAGAAGAAGATCAACATCCTCGACGTGCTGAAGCCTGACGAGGAGTTGGTGCAGCTGCCGCAGCGGCACGATCCTGTGGGTCAGTGGATCTTAAGTAATAACCTGTTTGACTCCGTTGAAAAGTGCGCAGTCCGAATCGTCAACGACCCCATATTGACTTTTTTTGACGTGACAACGTCTTATAATTCGATGGAGCCGGCTGCACGCACGAAAAAACATGACTCATGCGGCGTTACCTCGCTCTGAGGCGTTTCATTTAAGGCTTGAAGTGCAAGCGAGAGCGCGGAACGAGCGACAAAGAGGTACAATCGGCCTCCGCGTTCGGCAGCGTTCGACATCTGTCTCTCTCCTATTTTATTTGAATGGAGTAGCAGACGAGCATGCAGGCCACGTGGTGTTAAGTGGTCGCTGCAGCCATGGACATCTACATACAACCTCAAGCAAGCAATGGCAAGCAAGTCTTGTTGAAGTAGTATGCAGTTGCGCTGCTACTCCGGAGGCTGGTGGTCGCCTCATGTAAGTGTGTCCGGCAACTGCACTTTTCCACCGAAACAACAGAATTGGTTCACGGCAGAAGTGGGTGCGGCGCTGGTACTGCCCCGGGCGAACCATAATAGTTCTACCACCTACAACTGACTGACAGGCTAGAACCGCTTAGCTTGCGAAGAGACACAGCCGTATTCAAGAAGCTTACTTGCTTAAGTTGGCAACGCTGTGCAAAGAGTGCTATTTTTTTTCAATAATGGCATCGCACACTCTTTGCATATGCCAGACTCAATTATGATTTTTGCATCACTTAGTAGTTATAGAAAAAAATCAGTAAGTCGTCAGTAATCAGTCGTCTAGTCAGTCCTTAAAGGCTTTAAGGAGAAGTTTCTCTCAGGCATGCACGGCGATGGAAAACATCGTAATCAATTAAATATCATGATATTTTCAATCGCTGTGGAGCCGTACATGCGCACGTTACAATTTCTTTTTGCCAGAGGTGCGCGCCGAGGAATTGAACCCGGCAACTCCAGCGTCGGAGACCGCGGTCCTCACCACTGGGCCATCGTTGCTCATAGAACTAACTTACTGACCAATATCCCACTTCCCCAGCGCTGGACGAGGACGAGGCGGCGCCGGAAGCGCTCGATGCGCCGCACGCGGCTGCGGTCAAGTGGGTGGTGGACGCGCACTTCCGCACCGAACACACCCGGGTTCGAATCCCAGACGACCCGGGGGAGTGGTGAGTTGAATGAATTTTTGAGTGTCTGTACGATTGCGATGCAGTTTTATTTTACACACTCATAGCCCCACAGTAAGGTAATTCATACCCTGTGTCGTGGGTACCATGAACACATACAAAATATATTTGACGACCCGCGTGCAGGCGCAGTCTCAGGTCACAGGGGACATGACCCCTCATGCGTAGATGGAAGGCGAAACAATCCATTTGGGACACCTCTTCCCCCTAAATTTCTTAGTAAACCCCCCAATATTTCTTGGTGTCCGCCCCCTATGGTTACCATGCCGGACTGTCAATCGAGGGGTCCCGGGTTTGATGTCGAAATAGAAATTTGAATGATGAGTTTAAATTTCTGTTCTCGGTCTGGGTGTTTGCGTTCCTGTCTTTGTATGTGTCCATGGTACCCACGACACAAGGTATTAATTACCTTACTGTGAGGGTATGAGTGTGTAACGTTTATATTTATGTTAAGTCCACCTTTGTTGTTTAAACTAGATGTACAGTTTAAGATAGGTATATAAAGAATGGCTTGGCTGCAACCCTTTTTGCGTCCCACTGCTGGGCACGGGTCTCTCCCCCTTATTGGGGAGGCCTGGAGCTTACTCTACCACGCTGCTCCAATGCGGGTTGGTGGAGATGCGGGTTAGTGGCCAACCCGCTGTCGAATGTTCTCAAACCGCCCATAAGGCCTCCGACAAGGTTTAACGGCTGTTATCTATCGACAACAACCGGGACCGATGGCTTAACGTGCCCTCCGAAGCACGGAAACGCGCATGAAATTTTTGCCACTAGCGGTCATCCATCCCACACCCGACCGCGCCCGTTTGGCTTAGCTGGGTAGATCGCTTGCGTTCTACGCTCGCCGCCGGGCCATGCGCGCTTATATAAAGAATAAATAAATAAATATATTGGGTATGATCTCTTCCAGGTCAGTCCAACACGTGAAACTATGGATACAGTGGGCGGTGAGGCAGTTCAACTTGATTGGAATCAAGCTGTCGGATTGGAACATCAACGGGACGGAACTATGTGCTATGACCAATGTGCAGTTTAAGTAAGTATAATAGAAAATTAAATAATGAACGGTTAGGTACATAGATCCTCATAAATCAGAATCAGAAAACAGTTAGAGCCGTGTGGTCGGTTAACTTAAGTTGGCACCACAGAATATTATTAACAGAAGTTAGAATGGAAATGTTTGCTCAAAATTCCAAAATCTCTACAGAAACACGCGATCGTGCTACAATATGCGTGCTTGTGTGCGTGCTTGGGTGTGATTCGTTCATTTGAAATCGTGTGATTGTGCGGCGCTAAGATTGGCTAGATATGAAATTGCAAATATGTGCGTAAGCTTCGTATTTATTTAAGTACAGATGTAATGGAGGTGAAAGGCGGGGCTTAATCGGCGACACCAGTCTTCATACAAACGGCGCATTATTGCCGTTCTACCTCTCTTAATAATGTTCTGTGGTTGGCACGAACATTTCACTCACACCAATATAATGTAATATACAGGGTGTTTTTTTTTTATCTGTTTCTGTTACTCTTGCAGACTTGTGTATGTGCGTCACAGGCAAAAAGCTTTGCCATATTGCTTATGCATTACAATGTCAAATATGACGTTTAATATGATTGTGTTTGACGACCTGCGTGACGCAATGGTTACCATGCCGGACTACCAATCAAAGGCTCCCTTCGATTCCCGGCGAAGCAGAAATTTGAATGATGAGTTTAAATTTCTGTTCTCGGTCTGGGTGTTTGTGATTCTGTCTTTGTGTGTATCCATGGTACCCACGACACAGGGTATATCTACCCTACTGAAAGGCTATGAGTGTGAAGTGAAGTGTTATTATTGTGTTCTGTTAAGATAGGCTTCACACATAATGCACACAAGCATCATTTGTATGTGTCATTGGTGCCAGGTTAAAGTAATCGACCCTTAAAAGAGTTAATTCTTTAATATAAATATAAAACTCGATATTTCATAAACTGGAACATCTACTACAATAATCTATTATGAACTATCGAGTTATTTTTTAACACGCTTTTATTAGCTTGACCTGTATTTATGTAACTGAATCTTTTAACTAAATTTTCACCCACTTCTAAGCGTTTGATTAACTTGAAAATTTGCACGGGGGTCAAGGGCCGATAACAATGCAATAATATGAAAAAAAAATCCAACTAAAAATTAAAAATAAATAGTGTAGTTTAAAAAACTAAAAAACACGCTTTTGAGAAAATACGAACGAAAAAGTTAAAATATGAAGAAAATGTACTTTACTGTAAAAAAAAGCGTGGGGTGGTTTTTAAGATACTATTGACACCATGCATATAACTGTGACTTCCCGAAGCCACGCTTTTTTACAGTAAAATACATTTTCTTCTTATTTCTTACTTTTTCGTTCGTATTTACTCAAAAGCGTGTTTTTTAGTTTTTTAAACTACATTATTTATTTAATGTATAAAGTAACTAATTTAGAACTAGAATTAACTCAAAATGACACAACTTCGACTTGTGCCACTGCTGAATTCAGCAGGCGAAATATCATTAAAAGTAAGGAAGTTTAATTTGACAACTATTTAAAATAGAAAACACAGATGATTAACTCTAAACGAATGTCATTTTCTACGCATGCCATGGATGTTCAGTAGATGGCGCTAGTATGCCAGGTCTTCTTGCAATTGATTGAGTAAACTAGATGGCGCTGTAGCGATTTCTGCATCACGCTATCGATGTTACTGCATAGGTTGTGTAAGTCACAGAACATATTAAAAGAGGTTAGAATACTTAGAATGGAAATGAGGACAGGAGAGACGCGCCAAGGATATAATAAGCAAACGCTCGTATCTCTAAAGAAAACACGCGATATCGCTGCGATATGCGTGCTTGTGTGCGTGCTTTGGAGTGATTCGTTCGTTTGAAATCGCGTGATTGTGCGGCGCTAAGATTGGCTAGATTTGAAATTGCAAATATGTGCGTAAGCTTCGTATTTAAGTACAGATGTAGTGGAGGTGAAAGGTGGGGCTGGATCGACGACACCAGTTTTCATACGAACGGCGTATTATTGCCGTTCTACCATAGTTCTACCTCTTTTAATATGTTCTGTGGTGTAAGTGGTTTGGGAAGAAAGGTCGCCACGTCCAAAATTACATCGATCTTACATCACATTCGATTCAGATGTAGATATGTACAGATACTTCAACTCAGTTGTGCGCGCGGCGCTATGTGTGGGTAAACCTGTATATACACAGTGACTTTGTGTGCGTGACAAGAGGCACAGTGAAGTTGCTCGGACGATCACGGCCGGGCGGCCGCGGCACTGTCACACAAATTAAAGCTGCGTAATTACTAGCCCACGCACACATAGCGCCGCGCGCACAACTGAGTTGAAGTATCTTTAATACAGTTTTTAATATTTTTCCAGGGAAAAAGTACCGTCAGATCCGGGTGACTTATTCTGGACACATTTTGAACTTTTAAGGAAATGTAAATTCATAGGTAAATATGAAATTTTTAATGTATTTCATACTTTTTTTCTTTAGATTATGTTAAAACTTTTAATAATTTTTTTTTAAATAACAAAGAAAAAAATCAAAACTTTCGAGGACCAATGGTCTCTCAATGCAGTGCAACTGTTTACTGTTAATAGTTTAAAAAAATCACATTTCAGTAAAAGGTATCGCCAAAATTGTTCAACACAATTACCTATCTCCCAAGAAACCAAGTTCTTACATATAACTTCATTAACATAAAATATGTTATTGGATGTCATTTTACTATAATTGATTTAGAATTATTATTAATCCTCACTTTTTTATCCTTTTATCTTCTCGTTAAAAAAACCTGAAACTTTAACCTTTTCTAAACCCTCTCAGTTATTTTATTGAACGAAGTGAGTGTACACTAACATAATTATATTATAGACTGTACTCAAAAATTTATTAAATTTAATAAATTAGGGCAACGAATTATAAAGGCTTAAAACGTATTACTGAAAAAGGCGTATTACTCAGTCACTGATTTCATAAACGATATGTTTCATAACCATAAGCTGACGATCGAACCGATCCGAAATATAAATAAATAAATATTTTAATTTTAATTTTTAAAAAGGCGAAATATGCGACAAATAAAAATAATTGTAAAATTGATGTTAATTTACATTTCGTAATTCTGTTATAGTTAAGTTTTTTCCTTTTATACTTTTATCATTGTATATTTGCATACGTCATGAAGGTAAATATGGCGAACTAAATATATATAAACAACTTTGTAAACACCCATATTTGTGCAAATGAGTTTTTATTTTAGTACATAATGTGATTAATGTCTATAATATAATTCACAGCGGTAGTACAAACAGACGAACCAGTCGTTAAAGACCCTTTAGAAATTCCACAATCAGCCATTAGGAAGAAACCTAAGCAGGTATGTAGATCTTATGTATTACGTATGGACAATACCACAGAACATATTAAAGAGGTTAGAATGGAATTGTGGGCGGGGCAGACGCGGCAAGGATATGAGCAACGCTCATATATATCTTTACAGAAACACGCGACACCGGTTTTTATACGAACGGCGCATTATTGCCATTCTACGTCTTTTAATATGTTCTGTGGATAATACTGTCGCTCTCTCTCTCTCTCTTTCTCTCGCTCTCTCTCTCTTTCTCTCGTTCTCTCTCTCTCTCTTTCTCTCGCTCTCTCTCTCTCTCTCTCTCTCTCTCTCTGTGTGTTATAACACATAAGCAGTGATCGGAGTAGGTAGATTGATTTTACGTACTTGCATCATGAAATCATAACATGGATAACCCTTTTTTTCGGGATTTCATTTTGGTACACGGGATTGAATCAAATATTGTGAATGTAAAAGTTTTTAAACTTTTTTAAACATTTTTTAAACGTTTTTAAACATTTGAAATTTATAGAATGCGATAGTTAAATTGTTTTGTTCTTAATTATCGATACTAATATTATAAAGATTTGTATGTTTTTGATAAATAAACACAAAAACTACTGTTCCGATTTCAAAAATTCTTTCACCATTAGAAAGCTACATTCACCCTGAGTAACATAAGCTACTTTTTACCGCGGGAAAATTTATTCCTACGTGAAAACGGGTAATAGGGTCAACGCGGTTGAAGCAATTGGCTAAACGCCTATGATTTTAATATAGCAATGAAGCCTGGAATAGCACATAGGCTATTTTTTATCCTCGGGGACCCATTAAACGGGTCCACGCGGGCGAAGCCGCTGGCGGAAGGCTAGTCAAGTAATAAAGTGAATATTAATTTTGTGCGTCCGATCGAAACTTACATATGACAAATTTATTTATTTATTTATTTAACATTCGTACCTTTACCGGTTAACCTTAATGCCTGATGTAATTCTCTGCCAGTCATTCAGTAGTTATTTCTTGCAAGTTATTATCTGCTGCTTGTAATTATAATATATATTATATTCTTAAATAAATAAATAAAAATAGCTTTGTATATACCTTAATATTTTTTCACATTCAGTGCAATAAGTTTTTATGAATATGAAAACAGGTAAAATGAAATAAATAGCAGTTTTTATCAAAATAAACATCTTTATTGAAAAAAAATATTTTTAATCTTCATTTATAACAATTTCTTGATTATCCTGACTCTCTAAACAATTAAAATAAATAACGATAAGTTATTCAATATTTTCTAGTTTTAATATATTTCTTTTGACGTCCAAGATCCATTTGTATGTAGAAAATGATTTTTCTACAGCTGAAAATGTTAATGGAGCGTATAATGTAAAAGACAGCAAAAGGGTTAAATATTTCTTATTCATTGATATATTCTTCATCCTATACATTACCACAATATTTGAAATTCCTAAAAATCTTAATCGTTACAAAATCCCGGAATCCCGGAGGCATATCCATATTAATATATACATGCCAGTTCATTCACACCAAATTCTACCTTCTTCCCTTCACGCCTTCTCCCCCCCCCCTCTCCAACCCCTCCCCCCAACCAAAAAAAGGTTTTCTATATTGATAGTGGTATATTATCACAGATCCTAACAGCGGCGTGTGACGAAGAGATCGCATACCAACTCGCTTCGTCGAGGTTTGGAAGCAACGGGCAGATACAGTTGTGGCAGTTTCTGCTGGAATTACTGACCAGTGCCGAGTACTATGACGTCATACAGTGGACTGGTAAGTTATTTTTTGACCTTTTTTTAAGTTTCACTGCTAGGCTCAGAACTCTCATAAGTGAGAGGGATTTAGGCTATAGTCAATTAGGCCAAGTGCGGATTGGTGGCAGGCGCGGTCGCAGCCTTCAATTTTGGGGGTCGCAAAGAAATTTTGGGGGAGGTCACTAAGAAATTTAAGGGAAGAGGTGTCCCAAATTGGCTTGTTTCGCCTTCCTTCTACGCATGACTGGATTTTGGGGGGGGTCATGACCCCTGTGACCCGCCCCTGGGACGGCGCCTGATTGGTGGACGTCATTCCTTCGAGAAATTATGAATTTCTCTCAGGCATGCATTGCGGTGAAGAACATCGTAATCAATAAAATCAACAGAGAACAGAATAAATCTTATATATAACATTCTCGTGTCACAATGTTAGCTATTATAGGCAGAGGGAGGGAGGTGCTATTGCATGAAAAAGAATACACCATCATACGTTCTGATTGCGGATTGTTGCAAGTAGTTTTTACCTCTTTATGACAAACAAAATGTAACAAATAATTGTTATCTCCAAGTACATTCCCTAAAAAGATGTTCAAATACTGACTAGCTATAATAATCTGCTGGTAACTTTAGTAACTTTTACCTCTTTATGACAAACAAAATGTAACAAATAATTGTTATCTCCAAGTACATTACCTAAAAAAATGTTTGAATAGTGACTAGCCATAATAATCTGCTGGTAACTTTAGTAACTTTTACCCCTTTATGACAAACAAAATGTAACAAATAATTGTTATCTCCAAGTACATTACAAAAAAAAAGTCCAAATAGTGACCAGCTACAATAATCTGCTGGTAACTTTAGTAACTTTTACCTCTTTATGACAAACAAAATGTAACAAATAATTGTTATCTCCAAGTACATTACCTAAAAAAATGTTTGAATAGTGACTAGCCATAATAATCTGCTGGTAACTTTAGTAACTTTTACCCCTTTATGACAAACAAAATGTAACAAATAATTATTATCTCGCAAGTACATTCCCTAAAAAAATGTCCAAATAGTGACTAGCTATAATAATCTGCTGGTAACTTTAGTAACTGATGTCCGATTCACTCTTACACTTAAAAATTCATTCTTGCCAGGCACGGAGGGCGAATTCAAACTGCTCGAGCCGGAGAGAGTGGCGCGCCTCTGGGGCGCTCGGAAACACAAGCCCGCCATGAACTATGAGAAGCTGTCGCGAGCGCTGCGGTACTACTATGATGGTGATATGATCGCCAAAGTCGCCGGCAAGCGGTAAGAAACAAACAATAATATTAATAGATTTGAATATACCGACCGTTGCCGTGATCTTTTATTTGAATGGAGTAGCAGACGAGCATGCAGGCCACGTGGTGTTAAGTGGTCGCTGCAGCCCATGGACATCTACATACATACAACCTCAAGCAAGCGTAGGTAAGTCTTGTCTGAGGGAGTATGCAGTTGCGCTGCTACTCCGGAGGCTGGTGGTCGCCTCGTGTAAGTGTGGCCGGCAACTGCACCTTTCCACCGAAACACAAAATAATTGGTTCACGGCAGAAGTGGGTGCAGCGGTGCTTCGTAGCTTAGTGAAACGGGCGAGGTCGGATGTGAGATGGGTGACCTGCTAGTGGCTATGGATAGATGGCTGGCTTCAACCCTTTTTCCTCCCACTGCTGGGCACGGGTCTCCCTCAAGAAGTCCTGGAGCGTACTCCTCAACGCTGCTCCACTGCGGATTGGTGGATAAGCGAGTTAATGGTCAACCCGCTGTCGGATGCTTTCAAACCACCCAAAAGGCCTCCGATAAGGTTTAACGTCTGTTATCTATCGACAACAACCGGGACCAACGACTAAACGTGCCCTCAGAAGCACGGAAACGCGCCTAAAATTTATGCCACCAGCGGTCACCCATCTCACACCCGACCGCGCTCGTTTGACTTAGCTGCATGAATCGCTTGCGTTCTGTGCTCGCCGCCGAACCATATCATAGGCATGATGACAGATTTTTAAATACCTTTCCTTATTGTAGGTACACGTCTCCTAACTCGTCTCTTTCAAAAAAAAGTTTATTTCAACAATAAACTTAACTTTTAACGTAAATTAATGTATTTTCTGCTATGTAATTTGAATGAAGCGCGAAAACGCTCGTAGGTGTCATGGCGTCGGCTTGCTCGTCAAACTTCAAGCAACACGATGACATTAACTGAGACGTGACGTCATTCCTTTTGATTGACGTTTCAGATAACATGGCCGATTGCTGTATTTAATACTTTTATTTTATTGAAAATCTTATTAATCTTAATGTTTATATCAAAACGGGATCATATTTTAGAACTTTTTTAGCATATATTTTTCTGTAAAACCATTTATTCTCTGATTCTTTAATAGTGTCATCAATCATCATGCCTTTTTTTATATCGGGGGAAAACCTTCAAAAGGTACCCAGCACCTTGGGAGAGGACACCAGGTTATGTGGGATTTGAACCTCACTAAAACCCCCTCGGTGGCCTTCCTCTGCGTTTAGGGAGGACTCCGGAATCTCCCATGGAACGCACCGGTGTCCTCCATACGCGACGCCCTGGAACGGGCCCATCTTTGGGAGAGCAGATGTGATCTCCTGCACCTTCTGATGGCATGCGGCCACGCACACACCGCCGTCCTTCCCTGGCGCTGGCTGGAGGGTCAAGCTCCCACTCTCCCCGCTCGCAGCCCCGGAAGCCCCCTTTTAGTCGCCTCTTACGATCAGGCAGGGGATACCGTAGTTCTATTCTTACTCCCGAAGCTACAGGGACTCAAACATCATGCCTATTATAAACTAATTTCAAATACCTTATCAACAGATTCGTGTACAAATTCGTGTGTGACCTCCGGCAGCTGGTCGGCTACGGTCCCGGCGAGTTGGCGGAGTTGGTCAAAGAGGTGTACGTTAATAGGGCGAATGGGGTGTATGGAGACGAAAGTCCTACTAAAACGTCACCGTGATACCTATCTGTAATCGCTTGTTGACAGGGTTTGAAATGATAATTGTTGATAGTCGTCTTGATTAACACTGATAGTCGTCTTGATAATAATCCGGTCTTGGACTACCAAGTCAATTGAGATGCTTTTAATGAGCTGTCAAAACGTGACATCCCCATACATTATTATGAGAAAATGATAAGTGACGTCACTTATCATATATAGTCAATTGACTTCATTATTATTGATTTAAGCGGTAATAAAAATCATGTATAAAAAATAATTAACAAATATTGCTTTCCAAGCGTGATTTAGTGCAACCTATTTAAGGTAAGGATTTTGAATTTTTTTGTTCACAGTGTCCAAGACCCTATTGATAGTCGTCTTGATAAACACTGATAGTCGTCTTAATAGTCATTATTACTTTTATGTAAAAACCTTAGAATAATTACAATTACATTGCGAACCAAGTTCGCGCGCCCAAATTGAAGCATGTTGATTGGTGCCATTAATGGCACCAAACGCCGGGCCGCTCCGTAAGACTTAAGGGAAAATTTTATCACAACACTTTTTAAAAACAAAAGAAGTCTAATAAAATAACTTTTCACAGTGTTTCCAATATTTTGTAGTATTTTGTAGTTAATTTGGTAAAAATAAAAATATCTTGTTTGTCAGATGTGACAGCTGTAGGTATCTATTTAGTGCTTCAATTTTGACAGCGCGCTTGTATGAAGACACTCATTCTTTACGTATTTATTCTAAGGTAAAAACGAAAACTTTAATTGTACACCGTTTCTCCATTTATTTATAAACGAATATATAATTTTTATGTACATTTCAGTAGGTAATGGATTGGGGTATGTCAGTCTTGATGTATAGAAAATGAGCTATAAATAAGTGTAGGTATAATTATTTGATAATCAACCGATACTCAGACGCGGTCCTAGGAGGGGTCACTCGGGACATGAAAAAAATCCATCAGTTATGCGAAGATGGAAGGCGAAACAAGCCAATTTGGGGCACATTTCCCCCCTAATTTCTTAGTGTCCCCCCCCCTCCCCCTAATTTCTTGGTGAACCCCCCTCCCCCAAATTGAAGGCTGCGACCGCGCCTGCCGATACTTACCTGAAAATATGGTATGTGTAAATTAGTGAAAAACTTACACTTTACGCAACAACATTTGCATTGTATATATCGACGTCATTACAATTATGTATAAACGAAAACAGTAATTGTATAGCGTTTTTCCATTTATTTATTAACGAATATATACCTATTTTTATGTATATTTCGGTAGGTAATGGATTGGAAGGTATGTCAGTCTTGATGTATAGAAAAAAAAAATTGATAATCATCCGATACTCAGGCGCGGTCCCAGGGGGGTCACAGGGGACATGCCCCCCCCCCCCCCCCCCAAATCCATCAGTCATGCGAAGATGGAAGGCGAAACAAGCCAATTTGGGACACATTTCCCCCCAAATTTATTAGTACCCCCCTTCCCCCCCCAAATTGAAGGCTGCGACCGCGCCTACCGATACTTACCTGAAAATATGGTAGGTATGTGTAAATTAGTGAAAAACTTACACTTTACGCAACAACATTTGTATATAAACGATTCACACGATTCACACTCATAGCCCCACAGTAGGGTGAACATACCCTGTGTCGTGGGTACCATGGACACATACAAAGACAGAAACACAAACACCCAGACCGAGAACAGAAATTTAAACTCATCATCCAAATTTCTGTTTCGCCGGGAATCGAACCCGGGACCCTCCGATTGGCAGTCCGGCATGGTAACCATTGCGCCACGCGGGTCGTCATATATATCGACGTCATTACAATTATGTAAAAACGAAAACAGTAATTGTATAGCGTTTTTCCATTTATTTATTAACGAATATATACCTATATTTATGTATATTTCGGTAGGTAATCGATTGGGGTATGTGAGTCTTGATGTAGGTATAGAAAATAAGCTATGAATAAGCGTGTATAATTATTTGATAACTATCCGATACCTGCCTGAAAATATGGTAAATGTAATTTGATGGAACTTACACTTTACGCAACAACATTTGTATATATCGACGTTCGATCGCTGTGCGTGAGTGTATTATAGTACATTATAATGTAGGATAATACACTCAGGTGTATAGGTGGTAGAACTATTATGGTTCGCCCGGGGAAGTACCGCCGCTGCACCCACTTCTGCCGTGAACCAACTCTGTTGTGTTTCGGTGGAAAGGTGCAGTTGCCGGCCACACTTACATGAGGCGACCACCAGCCTCCGGAGTAGCAGCGCAACTGCATACGACCTCAGACAAGACTTACCTATGCTTGCTTGAGGTTGTATGTAGATGTCCATGGGCTGCAGCGACCACTTAACACCACGTGGCCTGCATGCAAGGCCGCAGCTCTGGGTCCAGCGGTGGTACTTCACCAGGAAAAGTATTAAAGTTCTGCCTGGCAATTTATAAATAAGGTAAAGTATTAAAGTTCTGACAGGCAATTTATAAATAAACAACTAAGTTAAATTATTTCTACGAAACAGAACTTTCTAGCTAGAAGGTATATTTTTTGTTATATTAATGTTTAAGAATCGCCTAAACCAGTGACCTTTTAAAATTAAAAAATATCTATAATTAGGTATTTTATTATAATTAAGATTAAGGATCATTTTGTACAAATAAAGTCTATCTTTTGTTAATTTTGTTGTTTTATTTATGACTAAATATTTTCCGGGAAGCCGAAAACAAGAATAATAATAATTGTTACATACCATAACACAGACAGCTTAGTCATAAACATAATGCATAACGGAACTTAATATAAAATGTACTCTTATCATAAACTAACCTTCCGCCAGCGGCTTCGCCCGCGTGGACCCGTTTTATAGGTTCCCGTAGGATAAAAACTATCCTATGTCCTTTCCCAAGGTCCATTCTATCTGTGTTCCAAATTTCATTAAAATTGGTTTGGTAGTTTAAGCGGGAAAGCGTAGCAGACAGACGGACAGAGCTACTTTCGAATTTATAATATTAGTAGGGATAACAACAGCTAGAGATGCGCCGAATGCAGGTTCAACCGAATACGAAAGTTCGGCCGAATATTCGGTCCAAAATGTACCGAACCGAATGTTTCGGCCGAATAATTCGGTTCAATTCTGCGCGGTGAACAGGTTTGTACACGTCGGTACGGGGCTTCGCAAGAGCCGGGCGGCGTTTGCCATCGCCCTCTGCCCCGTGCACAACCTGCGGGCCTGCGGCCCCTTTGCGCTAAAAAACTTAATTTGATTAAATACCTAGGTACATATTTTAATACTTGTGTTGGTTTCTAAAGATAGCAGTTATTTTATTATATCCTAAAAAAATATTTTCTGCAAATAGTTGATTCAAAGCAGTGATCTTGAAATTGTTAATTTCATAGAAATTTACTTTATCGTTTGTAAAAAAAGCAGTAGTTTTTTTTTAATTGATTGTTAAGGTAGATCTCAATTATTTCACAATAAATAATTGGTATAAGAAATAGTGTTTCTTTGATTTAAAAAAAAACTAGATACATTTTTCGGAAAAAACCACACATATTTAGGAATTACTTAACCTTACTGTTTAATTAAATAACCTTTTTTAATATAAAAATAATTTAAATATTCGGTAATTGTTGGGCAAAATAACCGAACATTCTGTCTAATACAAACATGAAAAAATATACCAATTCTACCGAATACGAATATTCGGCGCATAAGAGAATTAATAATTCAACAACAAAATATAATAGGCACACACGTATAATTTAATTATACGATTATTGAGAATATTTAATTTTAATAAATAGATGTTCTATTGACTTTGTAACGTCGATTTGAAACCAAGGACGTTTAGTATAAAAGAATCGCAGAACCCTGATGCTGGGCAGTTCCTCGGTACGAGGGCTAAGGCGTTATCATGCCCGAATGTTGTGTGAAAGTATTGTGAGAGTTGAAGTATAATATTGAATGTGTAAATGTGTGTAATATGTCAACCCTCGTATAAAGTGTTAGAGCCTTCCAACCTAATTCTGTTACATTGTCATATTTTTTTTTTATTTGAATGGAGTAGCAAACGAGCATGCAGGCCACTTTGTGTTAAGTGGTCGCTGCAGCCCATGGACATCTACATACAACCTCAAGCAAGCATAGGTAAGTCTTGTCTGAGGTCGTATGCAGTTACGCTGCTACTCCGGAGGCTGGTGGTTGTCTCATGTAAGTGTGGCCGGCAACTGCACCTTTCCACCGAAACAATAGAATTGGTTCACGGCAGAAGTGGGTGCAGCGGTGGTACTTCCCCGAGCGAACGATAATAGTTCTACCACCTACAACACCTGGGTTATGATACGTTTTGCAAGGCCTATGACCAGCAGTGGACTTCAAAAGGCTAATGGATGGAGGGTGCGGGTTATTAACTCCGTGGATAAATGGGATGATAATCTCTACTATAATATTTAACCACGAAACAAGAAGATTTATGTTGTGCTCTTGTTTTTTTTTTCAATATTTTTTGTGTACTTTTTTTTAAAGTTGATGGCATTTTGTTCGATATGAGTAGGTTAACTACAATAAAAAAACTGCAATATGAATGATGGGTTTTAAATTTCTGTTCTAGGTCTGGGTCGTGTTTGTGTGTGCCCATAGTACCCACGACACAGGGTATCTACCCAACTCTGGAGCTATGAGTGTGAGGTGTGTTTATTATTTATTTTGACGACCCGTGTGGCGTAATGGTTAACATGCCAGACTGCCAATCGGAGGGACCCGGGTTTGATTCCCGGCGAAGCAGAAATTTGAATGATGAGTTTAAATTTCTGTTTTCGGTCTGGGTGTTTGTGTTTCTGTCTTTGTGTGTGTCCATGGTACCCACGACACAGGGTATATCTACCCTACTGTGGGGCTATGAGTGTAAAATGTTATTTATTATTTATTAACTGACTAGTAACTTATCTGTGGATTGAAAAAACTGCCCTAAGCCTACAACTACACCTTTTTACTTTAAAACATCATAATATTTATGGGAAAATGAAATGAAAAGTAAGAGCTTAATTTTATTTAACATTAATAATTATAACGAAGATTATTTCGGAGCTAAATAGCCTATTATCTTAGCATACTCCACTGGTTCTCGAACGGGCATTGCCCCCTCGCGGCCCGCGTATACTTGGGCGTACGGGACCTCATAGTGACAGCCCTGGGAAAAAGAAATAATGGAGATTTCATTACGCGTTCTGCCCGATTTGCTAGGCAAAGACTGATAGCGTCGTCTAAATCAGAGTTAGGGACGCGATGAATGTCCCGAAAAGATTTTAAAGGAGTTTCGGTGGGAAGTCGGAAAAGACATATTGTGCTCATTTTATTTTAATTTCCTTGGTGTATTTTAGCTATTTCGAATAAAGTTGATAGTATTTTGTTGTCTAGATATAGATTAAATTACAGTACACGAGAGATTTGAAATAAAATAACAGTGCAAAAATATGTTTTTTAGCTTGCCACCAAAATTCCATCGATCACGTACCTGAAAAAAAAGGTTTTATAACGTTTCAGATTTCTTTGCTGAATTTCAAAAGTTGAAGCCTATATCTCTTGTTAGTACACGTCAGCTGACGTCACTTAAAGAGTCAACCAGAGCTGGACTTCATAAAAAAATATCAATACTTAAAATGAGCTGTTAAAACGTGACATCCTCATACATTATTTCATTTTTTTTTTTCTTAAATTATGGCATCGTAAACTGTGCATACTGCCAGCGTCAAGTATAAATTTTGCATCACTTTTTTGCCAGTTTCGGTGAAACTGGACGAGTAATAATAGGTAAAGTCAGTAAGCCGTTAGTAATCAGTCAGTCAAGTCAGTCAGATATTCAAGTAAAGCGATGGCTTCTTTACAAAAACGTGACCAATAGAATTTTGGAAGCAAGCCGAAAAAACATATTTTCGCACTGTTATTTTATTTCACAACACTCGTGCACTGTCATTAACCTATATCGAACAAAATGTCATCAATTTTATGCGATATAACTCAAAAATACATCAAGAAAATGAAAATAAAACAAGAGCAGAACTTGTCTCTTCAGACTTACCGCCAAAGCTCCCTCATACATTATGTATGAAAAAATGATTTGTGACGTCACAAAATTTGAAAGTCGATAATGCCTAAATTATTATTGATTTAAAAGCAATAAAAATCATGCATATTTTTATTGCTTATTAAATATAACAACAATGAGTCTGCGTTCGAAGCGTGGTTTACCTTTAGAAAATTAGATATACCTTAAGGTATCTGCGTCCCTGTCTGACTCATAACAAAATACACTACCCCGTCTCTGCCTAGCAATCACTATGATGACAATGTTATAAGCCCCAAATACTTACATACAACTCGTTGACTTCCACTTTCTTCCCTCTATTTCGACTTCTATATACCTTGATTACGACCAGTGCTGATAACAGGATTATTATAAGAACCAAGCAAGGAGCCCAGTATATGACTGTATCTGATGCCTGTTCAGTGTTGGGTGAATGACCTTTAAAATAATAAAAAGGGTTAAGACTATATTTTGTGGTATGTTTTATTTAAATGCACTAATCTCAAAAACTGCTGAGGGCCCACTCTGTACGCCCGTATCCGAAACTAAGTGAATTTTCGGGCCTTATTTTTGGATTAGATTGAAGAAATTCTAGCAATATTATTTATTCAATAGCTTAATGTCATCAATGACAACGCTTATCTTATTAATTCATGAAAAAGAAGCGATCTGAGTATGCTAAAAATGATTCTGAAAATGTTAGAACTTACGGACGGATGCTTACAGAGTGGGCCCTCAGGTTCGAATCGAAAAAATATTTTCGTGATTGATAGTCCGCGTTTATCGAGGATGTTTAAATGCTATAAAACATTAGGTTACCACAAATAACCTTTGAAAATTGTGTCTAACATGGGCTAAATTAAATTATTACATTTTTAACACGCTTTTATTAGCTTCACTTGTATGTTTGTGAGTTTCTGAGCTTGTTTGTCACTCTCCTTTGGACTCGATTTTGACTCACTTTCAACAGAAAGATTTAATTCAAACTTTCAAAACTATCAAGAATCGGCGGCAATACAATAATTTCACGTGTTTATCTAATTCCGAGAACTTGGAATTAAACCAAACTAAAAAAATTAAAAATAAATATAGTTTAATAAAACAAAAAAGCACACTTTTAAGCACATCAAACTAGAAAAGTGAAAAATAATCCTTAATACATATAAGCAGAATATAATAATTAACAAACAATACTACCTATACATTATTGTGAAAAAGCGTAGGGCGCTCTGTGCCGTATTATTCGTACCTATAGCATTCATTATTATTTTCTACTTATATTAGTGATTATTGCACGCCTCATAAGCGAAGCGTTGCGTTGAGGTGGGTACTACTGTCACTTCGCGCAAAACATCTGATTTTTCAAACTTAAAATGTCTCTATGTATCATATACTAGCGGCCGCCCGCGACTTCGTCCGCGTGGACTTTGGACTTTATAAAGCATATCTATAGCCTTCCTCAATGAATATACTATTCAACACAAAAAACATTTTTCAATTCGAACCAGTAGTTCCTGAGATTAGCGCGTTCAAACAAATAAACAAACAAATTCTTCAGCTTTATATATTAGTATAGAGATTGCACTTGTAAGATAATATATACACACACATATCAAGAAAAAACACTATTTTTAACACTCATGATATTTTTGATGCCATTTTTGTTATTTAAACTAGTTAAAAAACAATTTAAAAAAGTTCTGTCTTGGACGTCCGTGTGTCTGTATGTGCGGAAGCTTTTCTTGTTAACACGATAACTACCGAAATACTTTACTAAACGAGGCGTTTTTTTTTACGCTTCGTTATACTTAGGAATAGAACCCTTTTCTTTTCAGGGTCTGATTCGATGTGGTTTAATTGTTATTAAAAAAACAAAAAAAAAATATCGACTGTTCTTCATAGTTTTAGTATATCTATATATTAATCAATTTTATTTTGAAGGATGAGATTATGAAGAAAGAAGAAAGAAGATAGAAAGAAACTTTATTCGCACATGAAGCACACAAAAAAAAAATAAAAAAAAAAATATGCTTACCAAAACAAAAACAAAAAAATACATTATTTTTATACTTTTTGATTTTATGTATAAAAATCTGTGCTGCAACAATGCACTATGAGGCTGCAACAATGCATTATGAGGCGTGCACTTTTGGATTTTCCAAACAATTTTTCCCTTTTTACCGACTTCCGAAAGGAGGAGGTAATGTATTCGGCTGTATGTATTTTTTTATATATATATTTTAGTTTGATGTGCTTCAAAAGAGTGTTTTTTAGTTTCTTTTGAAGTTATACTTCCTTTGGTGCGTTTGGATGAGAGTGAATTTGTGAGCTGCGCGCGCAGGAACGACATGATGAAGTTAGCCACAGAATAGAAATAATAAAAGCATATTATTATATTTTCAACGCTGAATATACATAGTTACAGTACTTAGTGTCCATACTATATAGTAGATAGATATTCATAAGCCAGTCAAGCCAGTGTTGTGAAATGTAGTATTCATATGAATGAATGATATTTATCGTCAATTACTAAATACTGCGTTTGAGTTATTTTAACCTTTTTTCATACACCAAAGACACCAAATTTGACAGCCTCCGTGGCGTAGTGGGTGATGAGCCGACTGGGAAACGTGAGATCATGGGTTCGATTCCCACCCAGGACAAATATTTATGTGATGAACATGACTATTTGTTCTGTGTCTGGGTGTAAATTTATCTATTTAAGTATGTATTTAGAATTATATAAGTATGTTTATCAGCTTTCTGATTACCATAGTACAAGCTCTGCTTAGTTTGGAATCAGATGGTGTTATGTGAATTGTCCAAAGATATTTATTTATTTATTATTTATTTAAAAATTTTTTTAAGAAAACGGTGTTCCAATTAACCGCACCCAGGGCCGAAGAAGTGAAAGAAGCATAACTTCTAATGCGTGTACATAAGTACACACACTCTTTTTTAACTAGGTTTATTGTAAGCTTACATTGTGCGCTCCATGTCACTGATGATGACGGAATTATTCCTCTTAAAATGTTCTAAAAATAGCGTCTGTCTATTAAGGTTAACTCACTACAACCTTAATTATGGTAATAACATTATTGCAATTATTTGCGAAGATGTTTTTATGGCTAGCCAAGGACTATGCGAGATATTCGAATGATTAAAAACTGTATCTCTGGTTAACAAAGCTCTAATGGGGCTTTTACATTGGCCAACATGCAGGGGCCAATTAGGCATACATTGCTGGTTATCTGAGTACATTCTAATAAAATACTCAAGATAACCAGCAATGTATGCCAAATCGGACTCTGCATGTTTGCCAATGTAATCGGCCCTTAACCACGCGGACGACGTCGCGGGAATCTAGTTTCATAATCTATTAACATACCCAGAATAAGCGTAGCAACACCAGTTTGTGAATCGACATATTTTACGCCATCATAATAAGAAGCAACACACTGAACTTGGGATCCATTGTCGTTCTCGTCCAGTACAAGATCCACGGAAACATTACTTACACCTGTATTTAATGTGGTATTTTCTGTAAGATGAGAAATATATTATTGTTGGGTTTGACTGAAATGAAATGAAATATTTTATTTGCTGGATTCAGTTTACAAAGGTGTTACACATCAATATTTTATACCTACAAATCCTGCCTGACGGCGTGCAAATTTACTTATTTTATTTTAAGCATTAAAAAAGTATTATTTCAGTTTAAACAAACAACCTTAATGTCATTTTATAATATCTAATTTTTCATATTATTATTATTATTAATTACATTTACAAAACATTGACATTAAAATACCTATTCGTCAGAGTTATAAAATACACGTAATATTTTATTCTACTGAATTATTGACGTGACAACGTCTTAACCCGGCGTCATTGAGGTTGGGTCAAAATGACCCGGCTTGTTTATAATTTCTTATATTTTTGAAAGCGCGTGCCCGACGTTGCCGTTATTGGCAGTAGCTGGAGCCAATCGTTTGCTCTAAACGTTTTCGGTGATAAATCAGTGCGACGGCGACTGCGCTGGGAGATACACGCGTGTAAGTGTTAAAAAGGTAATTATGACCCATCCTCACAACTAACGTAACATATTTGCGCCATTTTTTACTAACTAATTTTTTGTTGTTTATAGATTTTTTGAGGAGTTTTATACGTTTTTTGTTGTTTTTTTTCTGACATTTGATAATTGGTTCACCAGCTATGAGCTGGTGAAGCATTTGCTCGATGAACAAAAGTTGACGTCGGTTGGTACTCTTCGTAAAAACTAAAGGCAAATTCCTCCTGCATTCATTCAAACTCGTGATGTTGACGTGTAATCATCTCGGTTTGGTTTCCAAAAAGATATTACTCTTGTATCTCATGTACCAAAAAAAAGTAAGGTGGTGTTACTGATTTCAAGCCTTCATCATGACAATAAAATCGACATTGATAGTGGGGAAAAGCAAAAACCCGAAATAAACACCTATTACAATCTGACAAAATGTGGGGTTGTTGTCGCTGATGAACTTTCCAGCACATATGATGTGAGTCGTAACTCCTAAAGCTGGCCCTTGACAATTTTTTTATGCCATGTTGAACATGTCAGGAATTAATGGGCTTATTATACATTGCATAAATAACGGCAAATCAAAAGAAAATCTAGTGAGTGATCATTTGAAAGTTCGCCAGAATTTGAATCGCTTGCCACGAGAAATGCGCAAAAGAATCAGGGAATTTGTTGGTGAATCATCAGAAGAGCCACCTGCGAAGATATCCAATGCCCATAAAAGATGTCAAGTGTGTCCTGCTAAAAAAGACCGTAAAACAAACATACGTGTCAAGGTTGTCATAAATATATATGTCCTGAACACATCATATTTTTCTGCAGTGATTGCATTAAGAACGAAGATTCTAATTAGCTTTGTTATATTTTTTTTTCAATAATATATTAGTCTTATGTTTATGAAAGTGCCATAAGTAAATGAAAAGACTTATTATTAATGTAGTAATACTTTGAAAAGCTAAGTGATCTCTTCTTTGTTCCTTTTATTTGTGATTTTATGTAAAAGTTGATTAAGGTTAATAAAACGGTACTTAATTCTTATTTTCCTCTTTTATTATCTAACTCAAACCACTTTAATTGTAAAATTATAACACAGTTTACCAAATTACTTAAAAACTATGGAAATAGAATGAATTGAATTATATGGGTCATATTGACCCACCTCAACGTCCGTGTAACTGTTTTATACCACAATGACGCCGGGTTAAATTAGGTTGCGGCTGGGAGTCACTTATGAAAAAGTGTAACGCTCGGTAACGTAACGATGAGTCACCGAACGAGAGAGAGGCCCGCCGAAGTTTACATGTACAATGTTTTAGTAAACAAAATATATTTCTATAGTTAAAATTTGTGCAATTCTTATTTTCATTCAATTCCTTGTTCCTATTGTGCAATTTAATTATATTCATATCAATAAATATTCTACCGAGAAAAAGACGTTGTCACGTAAAATCTTCGCCCGTAAAACCGACTTTACAGGCAATTTATGTGCCATCTATGTGTAAATAGCCACACTACAATTTTTTTTTTATGTCATTTTCACGTCCATTATTATTCGCATATATAAAACATTAAATTTTAAACTGGGTACTTATGTCAAGTCAATCATCGTACAACTTATGTAAATCGTAGGTACATAGTCAATCGATACATCGAATCACATAGGTACTTTAAAATTAAGCTTCGTGACTTTTTATTATCTAAGACATATTATTCGATAAATGACTATCTGAATAACAAATTTACATGACCATTGGTGTTTAATAAATTGACTTTTTATTATCTAAGACATATTATTCGATAAATGACTAGGTATCTGAATGACAAATTTACATGACCATTGGTGTTTAATAAATTGACTTTTTATTATCTAAGACATATTATTCGATAAATGACTATCTGAATGACAAATTTACATGACCATTGGTGTTTAATAAATTGACTTTTTATTATCTAAGACATATTATTCGATAAATGACTATCTGAATGACAAATTTACATGACCATTGGTGTTTAATAAATTGACTTTTTATTATCTAAGACATATTATTCGATAAATGACTATGTGAATGACAAATTTACATGACCATTGGTGTTTTATATGTCAATTTATTTATCGAATAATATGTCTTAGATAATAAAAAGTCACGAAGCTTAATTTTAATGTCATTGTGATTCGATGTATCGATTGACTGTGTCCCTCTTTGTGTCCCACTGCTCGGGTCTCCTCATTATCAGGGAGGACTGAAGCTTGCTCCACCACGCTGATCCAATGCAAGTTGGTGGAGATGTGGACTCATGGGCGTACCCAGGTCCTTGGTAAGGGGGGGCAAATTTTTTTTGCTAGGTACCCCGCGTATTTTATATGTAGGTATATATTTACAGTTATGTATGTAAGTATATGTATGTTTATCAATATAAATATATATGTATGTCTATGTATATTGAAATTTTTATCTATGTGCACCTCACCCACACGCTACCTTACCGACTTTGCCTCTACCCTAAGGTAGTCTGGAAGAGATCGCTAGAAGCGATGACCGCATTTTGTCCACTAGAACTAAAATGTATTAATTGGTATGTGTTGATTTTACTGTTATGTATGATTTACAATAAATCATATTTGTATTTTGCCTTCCACGTTTAACGAAGACACGCACACAATATATTAAATAAATATACAAAGGAGGTAGCATATCTGTTACCCCCCCCCCCTTGTCCCCTCCTTGGTACGCCCATGTGTGGTCTAGTGGCCAACCCGCTGTCTCAGATATAATAAAAAAGTAAATAATATCAAAACTCACAAAAACAATGACAAGTTGTGTTTTGAAAGGTTGTAATGAAAATAATAAAAAAAACATTAAAAATACCTAAAAGGCCTCTACATGTAGAAACTCAACATGTAGAGACTCAACATGTAGAGGCTCAACATTAGACCTATCTATATACATAATATGCATAACTCTGACGAATTAACAAACATGACACCTGGGCGCTTACTGCGTCCATCCGTTCTTAGTAGGTATCACAGTTGGTATATTGAGACCGTTTATTTTCTCGTGAATTTATAAATTGTTAGAATTTCGTCAGTCTTACTCAATAGACGCCCGAAAGTTCACGAAACTTCGAATACGAGGGTACAGAATAGGCGTTCAGGTGTCTTGTTAATTCGTCCGAGTAGAATGTCCCCAAGCATGCCTTCCAAATGACCGTGTCAAATACAATAACATCGACCAGTGATCCTCAAGGAGAGATACAATACCAATCATAGCCATAGTGCGTATTTATAGCTGCTCCACGGTGAGGAAACCAACTCAAAAAGACATAAACTAAACCAAGTCTAAAACAAGTTTGCCAAAAATGCCCAAATCAAAACAGGGTCTGGTTTTGACATTTTTTGAAGAATCGTATCACTTATCTATTTTCTCAAATTATCTTTTCCTTTAACCGTTCTTCCTCAAACAGTTCATTCGCATCGTGAAGCCATGGTTTAGATTTTTATTTGAAGCAATTTGATACAAATGTTAAGCTATTGCATAGCTTTTATCGCGAGCTTTGAGCGCGGCGACTGAATCAAGAAATTCCGTAACGAAAATAACCTGACAATCGTCTAAGTTCGGCAGATACGATATGACGGCGTCGCCTTGACAACTTTGTAAACAAGAGTTGGTTTCTCATTTTCGCTGTAATGATTAATGTCAAATAAATAATAGAATTGCGATTTTAATAATAATGAATAAATCGGTGTTCTGACGTAATTTAACTTACATTGGTGTTTTCTTTAATAATGACGACAAATATCAAAGAAATACCAATGTCGACGTTTTCTAAGCCGATGACAATTCAAGACTACTTCGACCAAATAATAAAGTTTCTAATGAACACCAATCAAAAATAATGTAATTGAATAAGTTGATAAAAAAATGCTATGCAATAGATTTACCGCGGCAGTCCCCGAGTGCCACTTTTTTTTTAATAGTATTTTAATTGCCTGCGCTTTCTAAGACGCGGAATACTCATTTTTGCTGCAAACTTGTTGTCACCCTAACAAAATAAGAGTGTCTACTGGATTTAATGTAAACGGCCTGATCCAGTAGCAATACCCATCCAGCGCTGGAATGCAGCTACGCTGCATCCAGCCACTGGATCAATGTAAATCACTTAACAGATAGACAGATAGATACTTACTGCCATGATTTATTTGTATCCATGAATAATTGGTATTTTTTGGTGCATTTTTTCCATAACAAGTGTAGGTAAAATGGTCCCCGTTACGGTAAACTACCGTCGCCGGTAATAACGGGCTTATAATAAGATCCAAATTATATTGTATCTTTTCTGCAACGATACAAAAAACACATATCAATTGTTTTCTGAAGTTTAATTGAATATTTCAAAACCATTTATGTCTTATCAACATTTTAGTGGCTGTAAATAATAGTCCCTTTCTGCCGCAACTGGCCACAAGGGAGATCTCCCGTCGAGCGAGGTGGTCATGCCCGGGAAGCGGCCGCGCTCCGACTAGACTGGACCGACTCGATTTGATTCTCGATTGTCGGGCATTCAAAAAACTTCGATAGCGTGATTCAGAATCTGTGTTCAGAATACCCGTGGCGCTATCTCTTGAGTTGCGTAAAGTCGCTACACTTATAGAAAAAAATAGTTAACAGCTCACACTCTCGCCTTGGGGATTTTGGCGGAAAGTTGAAAAAAACATATTTTTATCTTGTTTTATTTTCACTTTCTGATTTATTTTTATGTAGGCATTTTGTTCGATATACATAGGTTAATTACAGTTATTTCACAAAACTCGCGGTTTTGTGAAATAAAATAACAGTGTCAAAAAGTGTTTTTCAGCTTGCCTCCAAAACTCCATCGGACATTTGTTTGGTACCCATCGCTTTCCTTGATTGAATTACTGACTGACTTGACTATAAATATTAATATGTATATCGCCAAATTTCAACGAAGCGGGCATAAACTGGATTCTAAGTTCACTTGACATTGGCAATATACACAGATGCCATAACTAAAAAGAAGAAAAGAAAAGAAAGAAAAGAACAGCTTACCGTTAGTGGTCTTCTGTTTTAATTGGAGTCTTTCGGAATTTACGGATTTGGATATATTATGGTCTATAAATGTCGATTGACAGTATAACGTTTTTGTCGTTTCTTTGTATTCAAGATGTGTGATAAATTTTTTTTTCATTGTAGCTTTAACAGAACCTTCAGAATTTCCTGAAAATTACTTTCAAGTTTAATATGTATTAGGGCCTCGTTCACCATCTCCAAGTAAAGTGTTCATTAGTTACGTCCCAGTCTTTACTTGGGACGTAACCAACCAACTAATTGGCAAGTAAAACTATAAGTACGTATAAGTAAAGCTATGAGTACGGGTCAGTATCATGATTAGTGCTACTCGAACATCGTGAAATTGAAATTGAAGTTACGGGTGACTTTAACCGACAATTAGCGTACTTGTCACTTTACTTGAAGGTGGTGAAAGAGGCCCTTACTCTTTTAAATAAGTACATCTGCTTTAAATAATTTAGGACTTTCCGAGTCCATACAATTGCAATAATTTTTGACGACCATGTCGGACTGCCAATCGGAGACCCCGGGTTCGATACCCAACGAAGCAGATATTCATTAAATTTGTCGGAATCTAATTAAAACCAATAAAACAAACTAGTCGCTAATTGAGTGGTCTTCTGCTTTCATTTTGAACACAAAGAATAATTTGTTTGTCGTTGAAAAATTTGAAAATAATAAGTTGTCCACTGCTGATCATAGGCCTCCCCTAACATTCACCTCTCCGTCTTGTCCTGCGCCTACTGAATCCAGCGGCTTCCCGCTGTCTTCTTCAGGTCGTCAGTCCACCTGGTTGGAGGGCCAACTGTGCTCCTTATGCCGAGACGTTCATAGTCGCCATTCGAGGCAGGATTTATTTGCACCTCTTCCCCCTACTGACCAATGAAATACGACTCTCTAAAATAATCCTCAACTCTTAATCTCCTAATTTCTCTACGCGACAGAATCCGTTATAATTAAATCCATAGAAGAACGAAGGTTACCGACATAGCTCTCAAAATCTGCAAGCTGAAGTGGCAATGGGCAGGCCATATAGTAAGAAGGACCGACAACCGATGGGGAACAAAGGTCCTCGAATGGCGACCGCGTCTCGGCAAAATGAGTACAGGCCGCTCCCCAACCAGGTGGACTGATGACCTGAAGAAGACAGGAGGTAGTCGCTGGATTCAGAAGGCCCAGGACCGGGAGGAGTGGCGAACGTTAGGGGAGGGAGGCCTATGTCCAGCAGTGGACTATAAAAGGCTGATGGATGGATGGAAAATAATCCTTCCTTTAATTTTCTGAAAAAAGAATTTTTGGGCCAAATTTGCGGCCCCACAAAATCTGCCGCCCTAGGCTCCAGCCTTTTCAGCCTTATGGTAAATCCAGCTAAGATTTCAGTACCTTGCTTTCCCGACGTTTGGCGGTTCTCCTACCTACGAGTATATGTATGGCCTGCTCATTACCACTTCAGGCAGATTTTGATGGCTATGTCAGTAACTTTTGTTCGTCTACGGAATTCATCATTTCTGATTTTGTCGCGAAGTATCAAACAAAGCTGTCGCTTGCTGACTGAATTTGAGCTTGCGGAAAAGGCTGACGGTAAAGGACCACAACGCAGTAGTTTATCAGTGTTCGAAAACTTTCAGTAGGCAGGGTATACCCACAGTAGCCATATTTTTAATACCGAGATACAGGGTCCCGTTCTACCACAAGTGTAGTGAGTACAAACCATTTTTTGCATCATATAGAGTGAGTATATTGTTCACTGGTATGTAATGTTGTTCACAAGTAATTTCTATGTCTTCCCTTACTCCTACTTCCACTGTACCATTTGGTGAAATGGTTACGAGAGCTGAAACAATATAATATTAATATAGAGATAGAATAGATAATTTTAGTGGAACCGGACAAAAGAGCAACCAATCACCGCCTATGGTGAAATCAATTTCATGAAAGGCAGGCAGTGCTTACAAAACTAGTCTCTCACTCTAAACTCGTTCAGGATTCGTTAAACTAATAGTGCACGATACTAACTAAATTAATCATCATCAGTATCATCTCTTTTTACATCTGAATCCATTTTTACGAAGCTTTGGGGCCTCGGCATGTTAAGAAATATTTTTTCTGGCATTTTAATGGTAGTGTTTGTAAACGGCGCTTATTAATACATAGTTAAAAAGGTTAATTATGATTAGACGCTAATCGAACACAGAGCTCTCGCACATGGGGACACTAGTGGCCGCCAGTTTGACGCGACCACCAGTGGTTTTAACTTCTCGCAATAAACATGGACAGCACATATTGCTTTTTGAAGACGGCGGGGAGAAGCCGGCGACTGTGGCGTTTGTGCGCGCGCGCGAGTCGAACGTCAAAACGCGGCCACAAGTACAATTCAATTCACGAAAGATGAACACTGCGCAGAAAGCATTTTTTAGGTCCCCTTACAGGCGCGGGGTGAGGCGCGGGCGGAATGCATCAAGAATGGAGCGACGCCATTGGTGCGCCAAATGATGCGTCACTGGTGCCCAGTCGCTATTCGTCTATCGATACATTGACGCATTGATTTGATTGATTCATGAGTGTACATGCGCAGACGGCTGCCATTTGTGTTCAACTCTCGTGAACCAAACAGTAGCGAGCGCGGTCGACTCCCGCAGCTTGTGGCTCGGACGCGGCCATTCAAACACTCGGTGTGCGCCGATTCTATACAAAATGTATGGGGAAACGTGTCCGCAACTTGTGGCGGCCACTAGTCGCCCTAGTGTAGTCGCCACTAGTGGCTCAATGTGCGGCGAGCCTTATTTGTTCCGAAAAAAACAATGCGCGCCTTGCCACTTCCAACGGCTAACCGTGACGTCACAGCTGCCGCAGCGGCCATTGAAATATAGCTTCGCTAGTAATTTGGTCATAACTTCGTAAATTTTTGTCGTAGAACAAAAAAATTTGCTTTATGTTAAGGATTTCGTAGCTCTATAAATCAGAATTCTCAAGTAAAAACGTTACTGATCCTCATTGAATGCCGGCGTGAAACTAATGGGCTATACTTTCAATGGAGTGGCTGATTTAACCAGATGGCTGCGATAGTTCCATCAGCTTCGAACCTTTTATTACGTAGTTTAGTCAAATCCAGGCGTAAGTTCTTTTGCGAAACTATAGTGTAAAATAGGGTCTTGGACACTATGCACAAAAAAAAATCCTTGCCTTAAAAAGGTTGCACTAAATCACGCTTGGAAAGCAATATAATTGTTAATTATTTTTTATACATGATTTTTATTACCGCTTAAATCAATAATAATGAAGTCAATTGACTTTATATGATAAGTGACGTCACTTATCATTCTCTCATACAAAATGTATATGGGGATGTCACGTTTTGACAGCTCATTAAAAGTATCTCAATTGACTTGGTAGTCCAAGACCGGATTTGTTGCTTGACATTTTGTAATTTCATAGAAGTTTCATCAAAAAATTGCGCGTGGGGAGATTTGGCGGGAAGTCGAAAAAGACATAACATGCTCTCGTTTTATTTTCATTTTCTTGGTGTATTTTTGAGTTATGTTCGATGAAGTTGATGACATTTTGTTCGATATAGGTTAATTACCTATATCTTGTCATGAAACAATGAATAGAAACTAGGGGTCATCCATAAATTACGTCACACTTTAAGGGGTATCACCAGAATGTGAAATGTGACATTGTGTGAGGGGCAGAGGGGGGTCAAAAGCTTTCTGATGACTGATGTCACATATTAAAATTTAAAATACTCAAACGCGAAATTTATATGTGAATGAAAAACTTTCAATATTTACCATCTCGATCTATTTTTATTAATACTTTAGCATTCTGAAAATGAAAATACTTAACTGTTTTATTTTGATTATTTTTAAAAAACTTCGATAGCGTGATTCAGAATCTGTGTTCAGAATACCCGTGGCGCTATCTCTTGATGAGTTGCGTAAAGTCGCTACACTTATTGAAAAAATTGTTAACAGCTCACACTTTTTGGCGGAAAGTTAAAAAAAACCTATTTTTATCTTGTTCTATTTTCATTTTCTGATTGATGAATGAATTTATGTAGGCATTTTGTTCGATATACATAGGTTAATTACAGTGCGCGAGTTTCTGAAATAAAATAACAGTGCCAAAAAGTGTTTTTCAGCTTGCCTCCAAAACTCCATCGGACATTTTTTGGTACCCATCGCTTTCCTTGAATGAATTACTGACTGACTTGACTATTAATATGTATATCGCCAAATTTCAACGAAGCGGGCATAAACTGGATTCTAAGTTCACTTGACATTGGCAATATACACAGATGCCCTGAAAGTAAAGAACAGCTTACCGTTAGTGGTCTTCTGTTTTAATTGGAGATTTTTGGAATATACGTATTGATGGGTCATATTATGGTCCATAAATGTCGATTTACAATATAAAGATTTTGTCGTTTCTTTGTATTCAAGATGTGTGATAAATTTTTCTTTCATTTTAGCTGTAACAGACTTTACCATTCCTGAAAATTACTTTCAAGTTTAATATGTATTAGGGCCTCGTTCACCATCTCCAAGTAAATTGTTGATTAGTTACGTCCCAAGTCTTGGGACGTAACCAACCAACTAATTGGCAAGTAAAACTATGAGAAAGTATAAGTACAGCTATGAGTACGGGTCAGTATCATGATTAGTGCTACTCGAACATCGTGAAATTGAAGTTACGGGTGACTTTAACCGACAATTAGCGTACTTGTCACGTTACTTGAAGGTGGTGAAAGAGGCCCTTACTCTTTTAAATAAGTACATCTGCTTTAAATAATTTAGGACTTTCCGAGTCCATACAATTGCAATAATTTTTGACGACTCGTGTGACGCAATGGTTACCATGTCGGACTGCCAATCGGAGACCCCGGGTTCGATACCCAACGAAGCAGATATTCATTAAATTTGTCGGAATCTAATTAAAACCAATAAAACAAACTAGTCGCTAATTGAGTGGTCTTCTGCTTTCATTTTGAACACAAAGAATAATTTGTTTGTCGTTGAAAAATTTGAAAATAATAAGTTGTCCACTGCTGATCATAGGCCTCCCCTAACATTCACCTGTCCGTCTTGTCCTGCGCCTACTGAATCCAGCGGCTTCCCGCTGTCTTCTTCAGGTCGTCAGTCCACCTGATTGGAGGGCCAACTGCACTTTACGCCGAGACGTTCATAGTCGCCATTCGAGGCAGGATTTATTTGCACCTCCTCCCCCTACTGACCAATGAAATACGACTCTCTAAAATAATCCTCTACTCTTAATCTCCTAATTTCTCTACGCGACAGAATCCGTTATAATGAAATTCATAGAAGAACGAATGTTACCGACATAGCTCTCAAAATCTGCAAGCTGAAGTGGCAATGGGCAGGCCATATATGTAGTAAGAAGGACCGACAACCGATGGGGAACAAAGGTCCTCGAATAGCGACCGCGTCTCGGCAAAAGGAGTACAGGCCGCTCCCCAACCAGGTGGACTGATGACCTGAAGAAGACAGGAGGTAGTCGCTGGATTCAGAAGGCCCAGGACCGGGAGGAGTGGCGAACGTTAGGGGAGGCCTATGTCCAGCAGTGGACTATAAAAGGCTGATGGATGGATGGAAAATAATCCTTCCTTTAATTTTCTGTAAAAAGAATTTTTGGGCCTAATTTGCGACCCCACAAAATCTGCCGCCCTAGGCTCCAGCCTTTTATGGTAAATCCAGATAAGATTTCAGTACCTTGCTTTCCCGACGTTTGGCGGTTCTCCTACCTACGAGTATATGTATGACCTGCTCATTACCACTTCAGGCAGATTTTGATGGCTATGTCAGTAACTTTTGTTCGTCTACGGAATTCATCATTTCTGATTTTGTCGCGAAGTATCAAACAAAGCTGTCGCTTGCTGACTGAATTTGAGCTAGCGGAAAAGGCTGACGGTAAAAGACCACGTCTCAACGCAGTAGTTTTTCAGTGTTCGAAAACTTTCAGTAGGCAGGGTATACCCACAGTAGCCATATTCTTAATATCGAGATACAGGGTCCCCGTTCTACCACAAGTGTAGTGAGTACAAACCTTGTTCTGCATCATATAGAGTGAGTTTATTGTTCACTGGTATGTAATGTTGTTCACAAGTAATTTCTATGTCTTCCCTTACTCCTACTTCCACTGTACCATTTGGTGAAATGGTTACGAGAGCTGAAACAATATAATATTAATATAGAGATAGAATAGATAGATTTTGGTGGAACCGGACAAAAGAGCAACCAATCACCGCCTATGGTTAATTTCATGAAAGGCAGACAGTGCTTACAAAACTAGTCTCTCAGTCTAAACTCGTTCAGGTTTCGTTAAACTAATAGTGCACCGAGTGCACGACACTAACTAAATTAACAATATCGCTATCATACGTATCATCTCTTTTTAAATTACAACTGAAACCATTTTTACGAAGCTTTGGGTCTCTCGGCATGTTAAGAAATATTTTTCTGGCATTTTAATGGTAGTGTTTGTAAATTTCGGCGCTTATTAATACATAGTTAAAAAGGTTAATTATTATTAGACGCTAATCGAACACAGAGCTCTCGCACATGGGGACACTAGTGGACGCCAGTTTGACGCGACCACCAGTGGTTCAGTCAGGCCACTACACGACGCCACCAGTGGCAGCCACCGGTGGCCGCATCCAGCCACCAGTTGCGGCTAGTGGAACAAGTGTACTCGACAGAGGTGGACGTGTGTTTGTAAAATGGACGCACTCTCGATTTCCTTGTTGTTGCTTATTGCACTAAGACGTAGAAAACGTCGCCGAATTCAGAACCATCGACGTCCAATTCATCGGCGTTACTGGGTTCATCCCATTTTAACTTCTCGCAATAAACATGGACAGCACATATTGCTTTTTGAAGACGGCGCGGAGAAGCCGGCGACTCTGTGGCGTTTGTGCGCGCGCGCGAGCGAGTCGAACGTCAAAACGCGGCCACAAGTAGCGAGCGCGGTCGAGTCGACTCCCTCCCTCCCTCCGACTCCCTGGCTCGGACGCGGCCACTCAAACGCTCGGTGTGCGCCGATGCTATACAAAATGTATGGGGAAACGTGTCCGCAACTTGTGGCGGCCACTAGTCGCCCTAGTGTGGTCGCCACTAGTAGCTCAGCGGTACTAGTGCCGCGGGCCTTATTTGTGCCGAAAAAAACAATGCGCGCCTTGCCACTGCCAACAGCTAACCTTGACGTCACAGCTGCCGCGGCGGCCATTGAAATATAGCTTCGCTGTAATTTGGTCATAACTTCGTCAATTTTTGTCGTAGAACAAAAAAATCTGATTTAACCAGATGGCTGCGATAGTTCCATCAGCTTCGAACCTTTTACGTAGTTTAGTCAAATCCGGGCGTAAATTCTTTTGCGAAACTATAGTGTAAAATAGGGTCTTGGACACTATGCACAAAAAAAAACAAAATCCTTACCTTAAAAAGGTTGCACTAAATCACGCTTGGAAAGCAAATTGCTAATTCTTTTTTATACATGATTTTTATAACCACTTAAATCAATAATAATGAAGTTAATTGACTTTGTATGATAAGTGACGTCACTTATCATTCTCTCATACAAAATGTATGGGGATGTCACGTTTTGACAGCTCATTAAAAGTATCTCAATTGACTTGGTAGTCCAAGACCGGATTAGTTGCTTGACATTTTGTAGATTCATAGAAGTTTCATCAAAAAATTGCTCATGGGGAGATTTGGCGGGAAGTCGAAAAAGACATATTGTGCTCTTGTTTTATTTTCATTTTCTTGGTGTATTTTTGAGTTATATCGGATAAAGTTGATGGCATTTTGTTTGATATAGGTTAATTACAGTGCACGAGTGTTTGTGAAATAGAATAACAGTGCTAAAATATGTTTTTTCTGCTTGCCTCTAAAATTCCATCGGACACGTTCTAGTAAAGTAGCCATCGCTTTACTTGAATGTTGGACTGACTAGACTGACTGATTACTGACGACTTACTGACTTTGTTATTACTTCGTCCAGTTTCATTGAAACTGTCAAAAAATTGATGCAAAAATTATACTTGACGCTGGCAGTATGCACAGAAGTTGCGATGCCATAATTGAAAAAAAAAAAGACATAACGTGCTCTTGTATTATTTTTATTTTCTTGGTGTATTTTTGAGTTATGTTCGATAAAGTTGATGACGTTTTGTTCGATATAGGTTAATTACCTATATCTTGTCATGAAACAATGAATAGAAACTAGGGGTCATCCATAAATTACGTCACACTTTAAGGGGTATCACCAGAATGTGACATTGTGTGACAAGGGGCAGGGGGGGTCAAAAGCTTTCTGATGACTGATGTCACATATTAAAATTTAAAATACTCAAACGCGAAATTTATATGTGAATGAAAAACTTTCAATATTTACCATCTCGATCTATTTTTAGTAATACTTTAGCATTCTGAAAATGAAAATCACTGTTTTATTTTAATTATTTTTAAATACATGCATAAAATTAGAAAATGTGTGACGTCACATCAGGGGGGGGGTTCTAAAAATGTGACAACCTGTGACAAGGACGGGGGAGGGGTTCCAAGTCCTGAAATTCGTGCGACGTAATTTAACCACCCCCCTCCCCTCCCCTGTGGGGCCCCCTAGTGTATCGACACTAATTTTATGCCACTAATTTCGAAAGGTAAAGCCGTTACCTGAGCGTTGCTGGCTTTGAAAAGCCTTTACTGAAGGGTTGTTCCCCTGACCTTCTTGTAGTAGGGGAGTCTGGGATGTAAAATTTTCAGTTACTACAGAATCACGGGGATCTCTTCGATTGTGAATATTAGGTCCTAAAAAAGAAAAAAGTTTGTTAAGTTTACCGTTTTAGTGGACTGAAGAGCGTTTACAGTTTTTTTTTTTAATTTTATAAAAAAGGGAAACAGGTAAAAATATCGTGCATGATATTTTGCCGATTTCGCTGGTTTAGCAGATTTTACATAGAAGATTTTACAGTTAAAATACGGTATTTCCGTTTTATTGCACCATATGACTGATCATTTCAATAATAAACTATTAAATTGGTCACTTTTTCATTTTAATTACGATGTTTTGCTTAATAGAACAAAAGACTGTGACAGTTCCTTGAATTTTACTAGGGTATTTAATAATACATATTTCCGGATCATTATATAATATATAAATATAATAATAATAACGCTTCACATTTATAACCCCACAGTAGGGCAGATATACCCAGTGCCGTGGGTACCATGGACACAAACAGAGACAGAAACACAAACACCCAGACCGAGAACAGAAGTTTCAACTCATCATTCTTCTGTTTCGCCGGGAATCGAACCCAGAACCCTTCGATTGGCAGTCCGGCATGATAACCATTGCGCCACGCAGGTCGACGAACTGAAGTGTATTTTATGTCTGACAAATTTTATGATAGACTAGCTGACCCCGCGAACTCCGTATCGCGTTTAAATATTAAATAATAATAATAATGGATAGCATATAAAACTTCTCCGTGGAAAAATACATACACATACCAATTTTCATAATAATCGGTCGAATAGTTTCTGAGTTTTGCGATGTCATATATACAAACATCCTTTTTTATGTATAGATTCTAATTTGCCGAAATCAAATCCAATTCGTGACCGTTTTTCTTTAAAAATTGACAAGTTCAATGTTTTTCACAAATATTTTTTTGTATGAGAATGGCAAAAAGTGTTTTATTTACTGTGTGTGCGATTTTTACAGCAATACATAGCATTTTTTCGATCCGTTTAAGTTTCAAAATGATCCGCAAATAAGTAATAGTTCTTTATTACAGCCTATTACAGCAAAAATTCACGTCCGCATCCCCGGAAGCCCCCTTTTAGTCGCCTCTTACGATCAGGCAGGGGATACCGTAGCTCTATTCTTAATCCCGAAGCTATAGGGACTGCGTTTAGTTATCGTTAGGACTTAATTTGTAGCTGAATTACCTTTTGGGGGCCAGTCCTTTACTATTATATGACAGACTTCAGTCAAGCAAGCATGTTTGGCTGAAACTGAAAATCAAATTAATATTGATTAAGAAATAAATAAATGAAAGAAATAAATAAATAAATGAGCAGCGATGGCCGAGTGGTAGAAAACCGGGGTCTTCAACGCGACCGATCCCAGGTTCAAATCCTCGGACAAACCTCTGACAAAGAAATTTGTAATGTGCGAATTTATCGCTGCTCCACGGTGATGGAAAATATCGTGATATTTCATTGATTACGATATTCTCCATCGCCGTGCATGCCTGAGAGAAATTCATAATTTCTCGAAAGCATGACGTCCACCAATCCGCACTTGGCCAGCGTGGTGGACTATGGCCTAAATCCTTCTCAATTGTGTGAGAAGGAGACCTGTGCCCAGCAGTGGGACATAAAAAAGGTTGAAAAAAATATATAAAAAGTGTGGAGAAAATTTTGAAGTATTCTGATCAATAGGAGATGACTGCAATCCTCTTTGCGTAAAACTGCTGAACACTATTTATGCAAATAAATTGATTGGTTCATTCATTCATTCATTAAATTTATTCATTCATTCATTCAAAAATTAGTTCATTCATTCACGGGTTTCTCTCCATGGAGAGGCCTGGAACTTACTCCAGCAAACTGGTCCAATGCGAAGTGGTGGAGATCGTGTAGACACGAGTCAGTGGCCAACCCGCTGTCGGATGTATTCAAACCGCATAACATGGTTTAACGACTACGATACGATCTATCGATAACAACCGGGGCCAACGCAACGGCTGCGGCTTAACGTGCCTCGGAGGGCACCGCCCTTTCAGCCTCCGACATGGTTTAACGACTACAATACGATCTATCGATAACAACCGGGGCCAAACAGCTTAACGTACCCTCCGAAGCACGGAAACGCGGATGAAATTTTTTCCACTACCGGTCACCCATGAAACTCCCGACCGCGTCGTCGCGGGAAAGAACTTTATTGCTTAGTTTAGCAAAAAATGGTTACCTACTCAGAAAATTTCTTATGCCTCACGAATGAAGACTACATTTTAGATAAGAAAATTAGAAGCTAGAAGCTTAGAATAGGGTCTTGGACACTATGCACAAAAAATTCAAAATCCTTATCTTAAAAAGGTTGCACTAAATCACGCTTGGAAAGCAATATAACTGTAAATTCATTTTTATACATGATTTTTATTACCGCTTAAATCAATAATAATGAAGTCAATTGACTACCTATATATGATAAGTGACGTCACTTATCATTTTCTCATACAAAATGTATGGGGATGTCACGTTTTGACAGCTCATTAAAAGTATCTCAATTGACTTGGTAGTCCAAGACCGGATTAGACGCCCTTTCATGAGGCTATTAAAAATAGGGGTTGGTGACAGAAGGGTGAAAATTAAGGGTTGTATTTATTTTTAACTGGCGGTCGCCCGCGACTTCTTCCGCGTGGACTTAATTTTTAGAATTTATCTAGAATAAAAGTAGCCTAAGTTCTCCTTATTACATCAGCTACCTGCCAGTGAAAGTCCGATCCAAATCGGTCCAGCCCTTTCAGAGATTAGCCGGAACAAACAGACAGACAGATAGACAAAAATTGTAAATAAATATTTTGTGTATATGAACCGTATATAAATTCATATGCATGTAGTAAAAAACGGTTGTTTTAATATTACAGACACTCCAATTTTATTTATTTATATAGAATGTCAAATCATAAAAAATCCCAAAAATATAAAAATGAAATATTTAAGGTGGACCACCCTTTTGACATTTGATTTTGAAAAATAGATGACGACCCATTCTCAGATGGGCCAAATATAATATGTATATTTCATAAAAATCGGTCAAGCCGTTTCGGAAGAGTGTGGCAACTGACAACTAACTAAGACACGAGAATTTTATATATAGGTAGGTATCAGGCGCGGTCGCAGCCTTCAATTTTGCTCAAGAAATTTTGGGGGGTCACTAAGAAATTTTGGGGAAAAGGTGCCCCAAATTGTTTCGCCTTCCGTCTACCCGCTCTCGTGTATCTAGGTACTTTTTATACCTAGCAATAAAACACAGTTGTTTGCCTGCAGGTATTAAAGTATCCCTATGCGACATCATGACAAAAATATATCTATCTTTCCTTAACGTATTGACTTTTCAACTCGCTGTTTATTTCTTTCTCTGCCTTACTAAATATCCCATCTATGACTCATTGACACTTTGCCTCTAACTTTGAACTGAAATTAGTTGTACCGGTGTTTTGTATGCGATGCTCACAGGTGACTTCATATCGGCAAAAGTTTTTGTTTTCGTGTTTGTTTATAATATTAAACCAATATTTACTACTGTAAATTAATATTTTTCTCTTTTATAATAGTTATTGAAGTGTTTTATAGTGTTTTCTTAATATATTTTTTTGTAAATAAATAGTAAAATTAGTGTAAACAGAAGACACTGTGTGAAAAATTGTTAACAGCTTGTGTCATAATTTTTTTTAAATTGTGTTGAAAGCAAAATCTACTAGGTAAGTGTTTTAAGATATTCTAGTTTTATTAAGTTATCAAATTCACATATAGGTTTTCAAAAATATTGGATGATTAATAAGGATTACGTTTTTAAAACTGCATGGTCCTTGTGTGATATAGGCGGGATATTTTTATACCTGAGGTCAAACGCCGTCTTTCTGCTAAAGGTTAATTCACAAATTATCCTTCAAGTATTTTTTTATTTAATGTAATTAAAATAAAAAAAATCTTAAGTTTGAATTTTTTTCAGTTAACATCTATTATTTGCTTATTCGATGTTAGTAAAATAAGTTAATCATACGTTAATATTCGGTTATTTGTTTTTATGTGATATTTTAATAAATCTACAAATATTGATAGAGCACTTTTTAACATTGACCGATTTTAAAAAAGTGGAGTTTACGAGTTCTACTGTATTTTTTGTAATTTCACGATATATTCAGCTAATTAGCCTATTGCATTTTTTAAAAATAAAAGTCCTTTTTTATAGTCAGGTATAAATTATATTATATATAATTATACTCTGTGTGTTGTGAAGCGACCCTAATCAGAAAGACCTGATTGACTTTGGGTACAAATATATCCCCCAAGTTCCCGTTTGACCCCAGGTATAATTATATCCCGCAGTAACCTGACTAAAGATAAATCTTGTATTTTGTGATGTTTATCTTATATTTTTATCGAAAACTTAATTAAATTGCATAAATTAGTAATTTTTCTTCAAAAAAAAACCGAAAACCATATGTGTAGACTTGAAAAAATCTTAAAATAAATGCATTCAAAAACGTTCAAAGCAAACTGACAAATCTCAGCGTCAACTTTAAACACTTATTTCTTAAATAATATTCTTACCATGAGAATTAATTTTGTATAATTAGATTTAAAAGAAAGTATCTTTTGACTTGTACAAATATTTTTGTTATATTCTATACACATTTGACGTAGAAAGCAATAAAATACGTTGAACAAATAAGAAGTTACCAACAAAATAATAACGACTTTTGTATCAAGATTATATTTACTTTTTTCTTTGCAGCATCATAAAAATATGTTTTAGTTTCAGTAAATAACTATTCTTAATTACAAAAAACATAAAACATTCACATGTCATCGATCTAAATTTCGTAATAACCTCAACAAACTGTAACAAGAACTCAAAATTTTTCGTATCGTTATTTGAAGTGCTTTAAAAAACTATTCATTTTTAAGCAACGTAAATTAAATTATAGCACTCTTGAGAATATTTTAAACAAAGTTTCTATACAATTCTAACAGAAATAACCATTCCTTATGGGTCTAAACCGCGTTAGAAGTGGCAGGGTCATAAATCAGCCGCGCGCGATAAAAGGCCGGTCAATCTAGGGTATTTTGTTAAGTTGGCGCGGGCACGAGAGCGGCTACGCATGACTGATGGATTTTGGGGGGGTCATGTCCCCCCCCCCCTGGGATTGCGCCTGATAGGTATAGAGAAGAGATATGGAGAAAAAGATTTACCTTGATAGGTAACAAATTTCAATGTCATAAGCTGGATTTCATATAGCAAAACGTTATTTGTCTGCACACGTAAATAATATTTCTCGTTATCCATGTTTTCATTCAGAGAAGCTTTCAGCCATGGATTAATATTGCCAGATGAATTCGAATAATGTATCTGCCCCATCTTTCCTGAAAAATAAACGCAAAGTATATTAAGATATTATACAGTTGTGGACATATAATTAGAAACACATGACACTAATAAGTTGTTTATAAATGTATACAACTTTTATATGACAACTAGCTGACCCCGCGAACTCCGTATCGCGTTTAAATATTAAATAATAATAATAATGGATAGCATATAAACCTTCTCCGTGAAAAAATACATATACATACCAATTTTCATAATAATCGGTCGAATAGTTTCTGAGTTTTGCGATGTCATATATACAAACATCCTCTTTTATATATATAGATTACTTATGGTTGAATATTACTTGTTAAGCTATAATCTTAGACTAAGAATAATGTACTTACGGCTATAATGAACGTATGTGTATCTAGTTGTCATAATAAACATTCAAAGAAAAATAATATATTACCTATGCGTGACAATAAAAAAAAATTAAATGACGACCTACTTTTAGTGCTGGCAATCTCTGGATAACTAATTAGAAACAGAAAGGTTCATACGTTCGAAATTCAAAACCTGTTAGAAGTCCGCCTATTAGGTATTTTTTCATTTTGTGATATTCCCGCCATTTTTAAAACGTTCTGTGAACTATTTCTGTTGGCTTATCAACTTTACTGTAAAAAATGGGTAAAAACAACAGTTGTAATGCATCGACTAGAAAAATGATTGTAAACTTACATTTAAATCGAAATTGGAGTTACAGAAAGATTGCAAATCATTTGGAGTGCTCTGTAAAGAAGGTATTTAATGCCATATCATACTACCGAAAACATATTACTACTGATAAATTGCTCCTTTTAAAGGCTCAAATGTGATACGAAAAGAAGTTTTTCCCGAAGACGACCCACGTAATATATCCGCACGATTAGTTCGCAGGCGCTTAGTGGAGGCAAAATTGTTTGGGAGACTCGCCAGGAAAGTACCACTTCTTACCAGACAGCACAGAGAACAACGATTAGCTTTTGCTAAAAAATATTGTAGCTGGACTGTCCGTCAGTGGAGAAAAGTTTTATTTTCCGATGAAACCAAAATTAATTTAATAAATTCGGACGGAAAACGGTATGTGCATCGTCCAGTTAACGAGGCTTTAAATAATATAAATACATTAAAAAAAACAGTTAAGCACGGCGGGGGCAACACTAAAGTATGGGGATGTTTTTCGGGATATGGTGTTGGTCCCGTTAAAAAAATTGATGGTATAATGGATCAGTTTCAGTACAGAAGTATTTTAGAAGAAACTATAATTCCTTACTCTGAGGAAAATCTACCAGTAACACGGATTTTTCAGCATAATAGGTAATGATCCGAAACACACAGCGAAGTCGGTGAAAACATTTCTTAGTGAACAGTCTGTGTCAGTATTAGATTGGCCTGCAATTAATAGTCCGGATTTAAATCCAATCGAAAATTTATGGCATAGGTATGGTTAAATTTAAAAAAACTAAAAAAACACGCTTTTGAGAAAATACGTACTAAAAACTAAAAAAATAAGAAGAAAATGTATATTGCTGTAAATAAAGCGTGGGGTGCATGGTGTCAATAGTATCTTAAAAACCACCCCACGCTTTATTTACAGTAATATACATTTTCTTCTTATTTTTTTAGTTTTTAGTTCGTATTTTCTCAAAAGCGTGTTTTTTTAGTTTTTTAAACTACATTATTTATTTTTAATTTTTTAGTTGGATTTTTATTCTCATATTATTGCATTGTCATCGGCCCTTGACCCCTATGCAAATTTTCAAGTTAACCAGAAAATTATATAAATTAACAAAAATCATATTTTGCAAATTGAAAAATGGAATAATTTTATCAAATTAGTGTATTGTCATCGGTCCTCAATAAATCTACAAAGTTTGAACGAAATCTGGGCGTTTAAAGTGGGTCAAAATCGCGCCCAAAGAAGTCGGTTACAAACATACAAACATACAAACATACAGGTGAAGCTAATAAAAAGCGTGTAAAAATCACTATCAGAGAAACGTATCACAAACATCAATGAACTTTTTGACTCGTTTGTAAAAGTTTGGAGTAGTATTCCCCTGGAGATGTGTGAAAAATTAATTAAATCTATGCCCCGACGTTGTAAAGCTGTAATCGATAACCATGGCTTTCCAACTAAATATTGATTGATTGTTTATTACTATTTTTACTATTTAGTTAGCATTACTTTATAGTTTTGCATAAATATCTCATATTTTTAACCATTTACTTTTATGTTTCTAATTAGCTGTCCACCCTTGAGCATAGCTTTGAGTTATTTTACCTTTTTAAATAATAATATTTCTCTCCAAAAACGCTGTGTTTTATTTGCAATATCGTCATTCAGTATACTGAATAATATGTACTTCTCACAAAAATAAGTATGAGTATCCTTTGATAAGCGAGTCATTAATTATAATGTTATGTAGTATTTGAAATATAACTTTTTGTTAGTGTTTCTAATTATATGTCCACAACTGAATGTGTATTAGTGGTGTTCCGGATATCCGTGTCCGCGGATATCCGCGGGAAAAATATTGTCCGTGTCCGTATCCGTATCCGTCACATTTTTTGTGGACCTTTTACGGATCTTTTATTAATTATCAAATTCAATTGACAGGAAAAAAAATTGCATAGTAAAATAACTCAGATTATGTGATTAAGTAGTAGTATTTAAAAAAATCCATTCAGAGTATTTTTAATTTCTTAAAATAAGATATTTAATTGCAAACATAATATTCTAGTAAGTTACCATACCAATAGTATACAACTCAAACATGTCCAGTGTCACACTAAACAAAAGTAATACGCGCGCAATGCAAATTGAAACTTGTCCTGCCCGTCCGTTGAGGCGGGCGTAACGTCAACTATCGTTTCAAGGCCACGCGCCGACACCGATTGAGTGAGAAATTAAAGATCCGTATCCTTGTCCGTATCTGCGGATCTTGACCCTAAATATCCGTATCCGGATCCGTGTCCGCGGATATACATTTTTGACGATCCGGCACATCACTAATATGTATAGGTGGTGATGCCGTGGTTTGGCTACCTTTCACAACGCCCTTGTTTGAATGCCCTTGCGAGTACCCAGTGGCGGATCTAGGATTATGGTTTTGGGCTTTATTTTAGTTTTGGGGCAGGTGCGGGCTGAAATTTAGGAGGAGGTCAAAAAAATTGACAATTGGAGGAATTAGAGCTTTGTCAAGGTTGAACACGAATGATTTGGGGGGGGGGGGGGAGATGATGAGGAATGATGATTTTGGGATGGGTAAAAAATGTTAAACTCGAGATGAGAAAATTAATGTGTCTCGATCGATGTCCCTCGATTTCTCGATGGGACCCCATCATCAGATCCTGACTTGGTGATAATGGGACCACCTCGGGAGTATAAGCATACAGTACCTAATCCTCCTCTTGGAAGTAATCCTCCTTTTGGAAGGCGGTAAAAAAATGCGTAACATTAATATTCAAGTTTTCTGTCCTTCAAGTCTGCCAGCACTCCCGAAGTGCAACCCGCAGTTTTTTTATCAACAACAACGCTAATCTTATAAATTCATGAAAAAAACTGAACTTTTAACTCCTTCAAGTTCTTTCGCGGAACTAAAGCACAATACAAAGAACTTCTTTCAAATAGATGTTTCTATTGTGACTAAAGTATCGCGTGGCGTTTACCTATTATACCTACACGGATCACAGGTACCGACAGATGACACTTAGAGCATCACAGGTACTGACAGGTATGACACTTAGAGCACCACAGGTACTGAGAGGTATGACACCCATCAGAGGCGGGCGAACCCCTCGTCCCAACGTGCATGCCGGGCATGCCATGCCCAATGTGCCTTCTATAATATATACAACTAGTGTCTGTGTGTGTCGGTGCGTAGAAAACTTAGTAGAAAATGACTTTGATAATTGAAAATGACATATTTAGAAATGTATGTGTCTGTAGCGATGACAGAATATTTGTGAATGTGTGACAAAATTAAAATGTGTGCGTTGTCGAGTGAAGCGAGGCGCTATGCCGTCTCTACTGAAAGGCGAGTCAGTAACTTTGATGCTCTAAGGATTGAAATCTATACTAATAATGTAAAACTGAAGAAATTGTTAGTTTGAAAATTATTTTTGTGTAATAGTCCATTTTAGGGATGTTATGGATATGAAATTTCGGATACCGATTGGTTACGGATGTAGGAATGATTATTATACCAGATACGGATATGAAATTATTTCGGATTATCCCTTAGTTTCGGATATTTTCAGTTACGGATATTAAATTTTTAAGGAATTTCAAAAGTAAAAGAAAGAAAAGAAAAGAAAGAAAGAAAAATGATTTATTTGCGCAAATATGGGTATTACCTACAGAAGTTGTTTTATATATTTAAAGTCCGCCATATTTACCTCAGAAAGGTATGCAAATATTTTTAAAGAAAAAATAAATAAAAAATATATACATATATTGAGTGTTATTCTAATCTACCTAAAATTAAAATGTTATATTATATTATAACTTATAACAAAACTATTATAATCAGTAAATTCGTGTTCAAAGAAAATATTAAAATTAGAATTAAATTTAGAATGTACATTGCACATATTTATTTGGCTGCAACCCTTTTTGCGCACTGCTGGGCACGGGTCTCTCCCCATTATTGGGGAGGCCTGGAGCTTACTCCACCACGCTGCTCCAATGCGGGTTGGTGGAGATGCGGGTTAGTGGCCAACCCGCTGTCGGATGTTTTCAAACCGCCCATAAGGCCTCCGACTAGGTTTAACGACTGTTATCTATCGACAACAACCGGGACCGACGGCTTAACGTGCCCTCCGAAGCACGGAAACGCGCATGAATTTTTTTTTTGCCACTAGCGGTCACCCATCTCACACCCGACCGCGCCCGTTTGGCTCAGCTGCATAGATCGCTTGCGTTCTACGCTAGCCGCCAGGCCATACGCGCTTCACATATTTATTTACTATAATATAATTTAAGTTTATCCCCTATCCGATACTATCCGAAACTTTTATTACGGATTCGGTTGCGGTTATGGATATATTTTATATCGAATATCCGATAGTTGCGGTTACGTTACGAAGCTCCCTAATATCCCTGGTCCATTTATTGAGGGAGGATATAGGGGCAAAAAACTAGAGTCTACGCAGACATATATATAGTTGCGGGCGGCCGCTAGTTAACTTTATACGTAATACGTTTTTTTTCCGCCGGCTTTTTTTCTCTCATTGACCCAGCGGTGGGTAGGCATCAAAAGCCGATGATCCGTTAAGATTATTCTTATCGGATCTTAAAACAAAATATTTTTTATTTAATTTTAATTAATAATATTGTATGCCAGAACATGGCAGACTGTTTAAAACTCCAATTATAATTTTAAACATCTTATTCTATGTGTGTAAACAGTCAACAATAAAGTATTTTCATTTCATTTCAACACGATCGCGGTTTTTACCACTGAGCCATTACTGCTGTAATAAAATGACAGGCTAACAAAGTGCTTACCCATTATAAATAGTTCATAATCAGCTATCGCAGGGAGATTTACCAAGGTTACATCGAATTGCAAATAGTCTCCTTCCTTGTATTCCACTGTAAAGTTGGGGCTGAATGTAAAGTTGGGAGTTGAGCCTGGAAATAAATAAATAAATAACGTTTCACACTCATAGCCCCACAGTAGGGTAGACATACCCTGTGTCGTGGGTACCATGGACACAAAGAGAGACAGAAACGCAAACACCCAGACCGAGAACAGAAATTTAAACTCATCATTCAAATTTCTGCTTCGCCGGGAATCGAACCCGGGACCCATCGATTGGCAGTCCGGCATGGAAACCATTACGCCACGCGGGTCGTCTAAAGAATTTAAACAATATATTACCTAATCTATTTAGGGTTTCGTAACCAAAGGACAAACCTTACTTTTTAACCATATATAACCTAAATTACAATGCAACATCCTTCCTACTAATATTATAAACGCGAAAGTTTGTAAGTTTGAATGTTTGTTACTCTTTCACGTAAAAACTACGCCTAATGAAACTTTACATTAACATAAATTAGACATCAGAATACCACATAGGCTACAATTTATAAACATATTGTGTGAATTGTCCAAAATATGACGATAAGTGTCAAGTAAGTAGGAAAATATCTACCATCTGCGAGGTATTCTGGCGTGCGCTGCCAAAGCCGCTAGAGTTACACATAATGTACATATATTATGTAATGTATGATGGAAATGTTTATCTAAAATAGTCCTACAAAAAAGGCGGTCCAGCGCGGCGGCACTTCAGAAGGGACTTCACTGTATGCTAATGATCCTCTCTAACGCGGGTGTAACCAGGGCCGGATTTAGGGGAGGGGGGATATTTTTTTGCGTTTTCAGTACTTTGTAAAAACATGATTACATTAAATATTAACAGAATTCATCGATCTATACTAGTTCACTCCAAAAAAAAACTGTACATTTTATTTGGGAAATAATATGGGGCCAAGGGACCTCCACTCCTTTGTTGCCCCGAGGCTTCCAGACCTCTAAATCCGACCCTGGGTGTAACCGCGGGGCACAGCTAGTTAATTATAATGGGTACCTGGTCTACAAAAAACAAATTTGCTATGAATAGAAATAGTTGATCTACAGTGACGTTTTTAGGGTTGCCTACTTCGTACCCAAAGGGTAAAACGGGATTCTATTGATAGGACTCCGCTGTCCGTCCTTTCGTCTGTCTGTGCCTCTTTATGCAGGCTGCATCTCATGAACCGTGATAGTCAGTTGAAATTTTCACAGATGATGTATTTTTGTTGCCGCTTTAACAACAAATACCACATACAACAAATGAAATAAAAGAAATGGTTCAAAACGTACCATTTGCGCCAACGATAAAGAATCCTAGAAAGTAACAAATAAACAAAAACATTATATTAAAGCCGAAATATCTCATCAATTAAACCTTGAAACCCACATTCTATACTATTTTGGTAAATACTGACTTGGTGTGCAGTTTAACAGGACATTTATGACGTAGTCTAAGAGCCTGCGACATTTTAACAGACTTCATAAAAAGGTGAATTTCAATTCAATTAAATTCAATTTATTTGCAAGAACATAGTATACATACATAGGTCTTAATATAACAATATTTCCTTATGTCCTACCCATTCTGGTGTGCAAAATAATTATTTAAAATTTACAATATTTCAATTTCAATGTCAAAATCAATGTTGTTTAGTTTGACATGTATGTATGTATTTTATTATACCTAATAATATTGTTGGAACTAGATTATACTTGAATATGAGGATCTATGATGAGCTTTCGAGCTCGTGTACTAAATTTCGTAAGTGTTTGTTTCTATGTTAGTATGTCCATAAATTTTGTCCACAAATTAATGGGAAACTTGTCATATCGGGATGTTCGCTTTAGATTTAAGTTAGCTATATATTAACTTACAGAACAGTGTAAGTTACATCAAAATCGGTTTAGTAGTTTTTGAGATAATCAGTATCCATGCATTTTCAAAGATACATTAAAATCGGTTTAGCGGTTTTTGAAATAATCAGTACCCGTGCATTTTTAAAGATAAATGTACGACGTAAAAGTAAAAGTATAACGATAATATTAACTGACTAATAACTTTACCTGGGGTTTGGAAAATTGGTCATAGTTATTATGTGAACATTGTTATGGGTGGGAACAATAGACACATTCAAAGGCCGGGATACAGACACCGAGACCGAGGCTGGTACATAATTTAAATTCATCATTCCAATTTCTGCCTCTCCGACTTCTCCGAGAACTTACTTCAGCCAGAGAATAAGCTTAGCTATTCAGCGAGGTAATGCTACCAGCATTCTGGGCACTAATCCTCATGGCAGCAATCTGGATGCTGCTTTTTATATAAATTAGTTTTTAAATAGGTAAGTATTTTAGTTTTTGATTACTTATTGTAGGTGAGAAATTTATTTTAGATTAAAATATAGATTTAATTTTACTTATCTTTATTATTTTACTATTGTTTGTGTTTAATTTTAAAAATATTGTTCTTTCTTAGTGTAATTTTTGGTTAAGAAATCAATACTATTTGATAACGGACAAATTAGCCTATACCTATAATTATTGCCGAATGCGCCACAAGCGCTTGCACTATAATAAAGCAGCAGTGGTTGGTGATTCATAAGGATAATTAAGTATTAATTTAATAAACATTCCTGTTCATTTCATTGGGTAGGTATATCCAAATATTAATTTAAGTCTTACTGCATATCATATTATTTTAGCCACACAATTACATGAATTTTGACATAGTAATAATAAGATTTAATTGAGCAGCGATGGGCGAGTGGTAAAAACCGCGGTCTTCTACGCGACCGATCCCGGGTTCAAATCCTCGGCGCGCACCTCTGACAAAGAAATTTGTAATGTGAGCATTTATCGCTGCTCCCACGGTGATGAAAAATATCGTGATATTTAATTAATTACGATGTTCTCCATCGCCGTGCATGCCTGAGAGAAATTCATAATTTCTCGAAAGCATGTTGTCCACCAATCCGCACTTGGCCAGCGTGGTGGGCTATGGCCTAAATCCCTTTCACTTGTGAGAGGAAACCTGTGCCCAGCAGTGGGACATAAGAAATGTTGAATAAAAAAATAAGATTTAAACGACTATACCCTTAGAGCATCAAAGTTACTAACTCACCCTTCAGTAGAGACGGCATAGCGCCTCGCTTCGATACATAATTTTTGTGCCAAATCTGGTGCGGGGAAAGAACGCACACATTTTAATTTTGTCACACATTCACAAGTATTCTTTACAGACGCATACATTTCTAAATACATATGTCAATTTCAATTAACGACGTCATTTTCTATGCACTGTCAACACTGACACCGATACACACAGACACACTAGTTGTATAACTAGAAGGCACATTGTGCATGCACGTTGGGACACGAGGGGTTCGCCCGTAAAGGCCACTCCTCTGACGGGTGTATACCTGTCATACCTTGATGCTTTAAGACTATACCCCAAAAGAAGCTCTCTTTGTATTGTGACTATACATAAAAATATTTGTCACTAGCGGCCCATCTCACACCTAACCGCGCCCGTTTGTCGTAGCTGCGTAGATGCTTTGTGTTCTACGCTAGCTGCCGGGCTATGAACACTTCCACAAGCTGAAGGAAGGGTCTTATCTCATTTATCTTTTATCATTCGACTGGTTAAATCATAGAAATAGAAAAACAAGGGTAAAATCACAGTAAAAAGAGCTCCTTTCTTAGACAGTAGGGTAACATAGTTACTCTGTAAGAAAGCTAGTTATTGTATACCCCATATTTTAAAACAGGGCTGAAGTTTTTGTCCGTCCGCTCTTTTCTTCAGCTCAGCATTCCCCAAGCGCACCCAGAGCAGACAGAACAAAAAAATAACGTTCACTTAGAGTTTTTAAAGGACGGGTGAATAATGAATATTTCAATTCATTTCATTTCATATCTCAGACCAATTTTTGAAATTTCAACAAATGAATGTGCGGGCCGCTAGGGTTGGTTAGCAGGCTTCAGTAGCAGACGAGCATGCAGGCCACGTGGTGTTAGTCCCTGTAGCTTCGGGATTAAGAATAGAGCTACGGTATCCCTGCCTGATCGTAAGAGGCGACTAAAAGGGGACTTCCGAGGATGCGGACGGTGAGAGTGGGAGCTTGATCCGTCCAGCTAGCAGCCCGGAAGGGACGGCGGTGTATGCGTGGCCGCGTGCCGCCGTGAAAACCTGAAGGTGCAGGAGAGCACATCTGCTCTCCCGAAGATGGGCCCGTTCTGAGGCGCCGCGCGTGGAGGACACCGGTGCGTTCCACTGGAGATCCCGGAGTCCTCACAAACGCAAGGCAGGCCACTGAGGGGGTTTTAGTGCGGTCAAATCCCACATAACCCGGTATCCTCCAAGGTGTCGGGTACCGTTTGAAGGTTTCCTCCCGATACCAAAAAAAAAGGGTTGGTGCCTACTCTGCCTACAAAAAGTAAAGACTGAGTGTCAATTTTTATTGTATGTATGAGTGTAATATTCAGTTTAGAAATAAAACATGGTATTTTAAAGATTTGGTCGGTGGGCAGCGTTCGGGAAATTACAAAGTGTTTTCTCGTCCAGAATACCTCAGTGCGAAGTATGTATATACCTCAGTATGAAGTCGAAAGTTTTCGAGCAGTGTGTGGTGCCAGTGATGACCTACGGTGCTGAGACATGGTCTTTTACAGTTAAATTTTTCTATAAGCTCAGCGAGCGATGGAAAGAACTATGCTTGGTATTTCTACACGCGACAGAATCCGAAACGATGAAATCCGTAGACGAACGAAGGTTACCGATATAGCTCTCAAAATTTGCAACCTGAAGTGGCAATAAGTATAATTAGGAGGACCGACAACCGATGGGGAAGTCAGGTCCTCGAATTGAGACCACGTCTCGGCAAAAGAAGAACAGGCCGCCCTCCAACAAGGTGGACTGGGAGAAGGGTCCTCACCTTTTGGAGACATAAAGAAAGCAGTTTCATCGCAATTATTAAAGATCCTCGATGGATCGTATAAGACCTCTTCAGGCAGGGACTATTAAATCGATAAAAAAATATATCGAGAATAAAATGTATAGATTTTTCTGTTTTTTTTCTCAATTATGGCATCGCAAACTCTGTGCATTCTGTGCCAGCGTCAAGTATAATTTTTGCATCAATTTTTTGCCAGTTTCAATGAAACTGGACGAAGTAATAACAAAGTCAGTAAGTAAGTCGTCAGTAATCTGTCAGTCTAGTCAGTCCAACATTCAAGTAAAGCGATGGCTACTTTACTAGAACGTGTCCGATGGAATTTTGGAGGCAAGCAGAAAATAGTATATTTCATTACAAACGGAAAGCGGCAGCAGAGCGGAAAGGCTGTCATTACAAGGAGTTCCGACAAATGTCTACCCGAGCCTAGGCGCAGCCGAAGGTGAGGGTTGACAGTCGGAACTCCTTGCAATGACGGTTCCGCACGTGTACTGAACGACTATTTTTAATACAGTTGCGAAAAAATGAAGCAATTTAATAAAATAATAAAAACTCGCAAAGAACATTTTTGAAAAATGGCGCCATCCGTAAAAGAATACCTTTATTAAGCCGAAAAATTTCGAAAAAGGGTGACCGCAGTGACCCGTCCAATTACAGGCCTATTGCGATAACCTCCCTGCTCTCTAAGGTGATGGAGCGTGTTATAAACACACAGCTCCTTAGGTACCTCGAGAGACATCGGTTGATCAGCGATCGTCAGTATGGCTTTCGCCAGGGCCGGTCGGCCGGTGATCTCTTGGTGTACCTCACACACCGCTGGGCTGAAGCCATCGAGGGTAACGGGGAGGCTTTGGCAGTCAGCCTGGATATCGCAAAGGCCTTTGGGTCTGGCACAAGGCCCTTCTCGCGAAGCTTCCATCTTACGGTCTTCCCTTGAGGCTATGCAACTGGGTGGCTAGCTTTTTATCTGAGCGGCAGATTACGGTCGTTGTTGACGGATGCTGCTCAGATATGAAGCCCATTAACGCCGGTGTTCCCCAAGGCTCAGTACTGTCTCCTACACTATTCATTCTGCATATCAATGACATGCTGCAACAATCACGCAGTATACATTGCTATGCAGATGATAGTACGGTGGACGCACTATACACCTGTCCAGCCAATGCCTCTAGGTCACAAGTGGAGGAAAGCAGAATCAAACTTGTGTCTGAAGTCGAGAACTCTCTGGAGCGGGTCTCGGAATGGGGTCAACTTAACCTTGTCGAGTTTAACCTCACGAAGACACAAGTTTGCGCGTTTACCGCTAAAAAAGCCCCATTTGTTATAGCGCCCCAGTTCAAGGGCACCGCGCTCACCATCGGTGAAAGTGTCGGTATCTTGGGAGTTGACATTACGAGTAAAGTGCAGTACCGAAGTCATTTGGAGTACAAAGCCAAATTGGCAAAAAAAAAGCTTGGTGTCCTCAACAGAGCGAGGCAGTACTTCACTGCGGGGCAACTCCTGACGCTGTATAAGGCCCAGGTCAGACCCCACATGGAGTACTGCTCCCATCTCTGGGCAGGAGCACCGAAGTACCAGCTACACCCATTTGACTCCGTTGAAAAGCGCGCAGTCCGAATCGTCAACGACCCAAGATTGACTGACAGGCTAGAACCGCTTAGCTTGCGAAGAGACATAGGCTCGCTCTGCGTGTTCGACCGACTTTACTATGGTGAGTGCTCCGAGGAACTCTTCAAATTGATGCCTACATCACCATTCCATGATTATACCACCAGACGAAGGTTAAAGTTCCACCGGCACCATCTGGACTCGTGGCGGTCCTCCACAGTCCGCTTTGCACGCTCCTTTTTACCACGGACGTGTAGGTTATGGGACAACCTTCCAGCTGAGGCATTCCCAGTGGACTATAACATGGGGTTCTTCAAGAAAGCTGTAAAAAAAGCTATACTCCAAAGCCGGCAATGCTCGGGCGGTTCCCCTAGGGTTGCCCGTGTCCATAGGCGACGGTGATCGCTTAACATCACGCGGCCCGTCTGCCTTATTGTTAGGTTTATTTATAAAAAAAAATTAAGCAGAGATTTTTTTTGTTTTCTTCAAAATGGAAAGGGAACTATGCCCATACAGCCAAGTCTTCAGTAGATTTTTTTTATTGATATGAAATGAAAATGTTAATGAAATGAAATGAAACCTAACCTAACTCATTGAATCAAATCATTAAATCTGACATTGAAACAAATTAGTAGCTTCTTTTTAGAAATATTTGCATGAATCATAAAAACTTCTAAAACTTCGTGGTTGTTTTTTTAATAGACATTATTTTTACAGTTGGGAAAGAGAACGCACGAGTTCGGAAAAATATGTTTTTAATACAGTTAGTTGCTCAAAAAGTGGCGTATTGCAGGGACGTATAGCGTTCGGGAAGTGAGCTATTACACACTCGTGCTTTTTCTTTACCTTTTCCGAACTCGTGCATTTTCTTTCCCAACTGTCAAAATAATGTATATTTTAAAAAGAAAAAAACCAACCACGAAGTTTTAGAAGTTTTTATGATTCATGAAAATATTTCTAAAAAGAAGCTACTAATTTGTTTCAATATCAGATTTAATGATTTGATTCAATGAGTTAGGTTAGGTTTCATTTCATTTCATCTCATTATCATTTTCATTTCATGTCAATAAAAAAATTCTACTGAAGACTTGGCTGTATGGGCATAGTTCCTTTTGCCTACCCAGAATGGGTGAAGAAAACAAAAAAATTATCTGCTTATATTCTTTTACGGTTGGCGCCATTTTTCAAAAATGTTCTTTGCGAGTTTAGATGATTAGTTAGTTGAGTGTATTGTGATTTTATTATTTTATTAAATTGCTTTATTTTTTCGCAACATAATTAAAAATAGTCGTTCAGTATACGTGCGGAACCGTCATTGGAAGGAGTTCAGACTGTCAACCCTCACCTTCGGCTGCGCCTCGGCTCGGGTAGACATTTGTCGGAACTCCTTGCAATGACAGCCTTTCCGCACTTGTAATGAAATATACTATTAGCACAGTTATTCTATTTTACAAACACTCGTGCACTGTAATTAACCTAGGTATATCAAACAAAATGCCATCAACTTTATCCGATATAACTCAAAACAAAAATACACCAAGAAAATGAAAATAAAACAAGACAAGAGCACATTAGCACAATATGTTTTTTTTTTTCGATTACGGTATCGCAAACTCTGAGCATACTGCCAGCGTCAAGTATAATTTTTGCATCAATTTTTTGCCAGTTTCAATGAAACTGGACGAAGTAATAACAAAGTCAGTAAGTAAGTCGTCAGTAATCAGTCAGTCTAGTCAGTCCAACATTCAAGTAAAGCGATGGCTACTTTACTAGAACGTGTCCGGTGGAATTTTGGAGGCAAGCAGAAAAAACATATTTTAGCACTGTTATTCTATTTCACAAACACTCGTGCACTGTAATTAACCTATATCAAACAAAATGCCATCATCTTTATCCGATATAACTCAAAAATACACCAAGAAAATGAAAATAAAACAAGAGCACAATATGTCTTTTTCGACTTCCCGCCAAAAAACCGATTTTTCTGTTATCGGTAATTAAATCGTTAAAAATATCGATAATTAATTATCGATAAGGCCTTGTTGCGCCTTTGTGTTCAATAAAATCTTTGAATCTTTTGAATCTTACATGTTGATTAAATCATGCCCTAATTTTCTCATCATGGTACTAATGCGTGCTGTTTTCAGTGTTTGATGTACTCGTTTAACAATCGCAGAATTTATTTTAAGAAAGCCTTCGTACCAATGCCGGCCCGGATATACCTACCTGCTTAAATTTGCTAGCTCGCCCAAGTTCAGCAACGATCTTATGAACTGAATAAGCGAAGCGCAAGAGCACTACCTATCTTTTCTCGAAGAGCTTTGTCGTTTTTATTTGAACCTTGATAACTTGGGTTTGGTCAAAATTCTTAGGGTATTTTTTTGAAATTTGGTATGTATATATTTATACAAAAACAAAGTATCAGTACACAAACAACAACAAAAAAATATAAAACTTGTCACTTTTATCTCCTAAACCCTTAAACTAGAGGATGGAAGTTTGTTTGAGTCCTGCAATTTTTACGCTAGAGGTCTGATCTAAAAAGGGATATACAAGTAACTTACAAAAGAAATGAAATCCCACCACACCCACAGACTACATGACTTAGAGCAGTGTAGTGGAGTAAGCTCCAGACCTCCCCAACAATGGGGAGAGACCCGTGCCCAGCAGTGGGATGCAAAAAGGGTTGCAGCCAGCCAGCCTTTTTAATATATCAACATTTAAAGCTTCCCATTTTACTATTGTAAAAGTATGGAGGGTGAAGTGCACCTAGCTATAATAATCCTTTTTTTAAGATAATATTTTTTCATAGTAGGTACGGTTTAGTGTAAAGCTTTATTTAGAATTTCTTCTTAGACCGTAATAAAATACATAATTGCTATTTAAACATACATAGTCACGAAAATGTTTTGAAATCCATCTGGATTCTGGATGCTTTATAAGATTAGCATTTTGTAGTTTGTCACAGACTAATAGAACGAATCGTGACTGTGAACTAACATTGTTTATTTAAATATCACGGCTCAGCGGCTGTACTCATGTGGTTTTATTCGGGGATGCCCGATTGACATCACGGCGGTGTCACCGCGACCGGCGGCGGGAGCTCATGACTAAGGTTCTCGGTTAGGACCGAAACTAGTCGGGCATCCCCGAATAAAACCACGTGAGTACAGTCGTGATATTTATATAAACAATGTCACAGACTAATGGGATACATTGTATATTAAATCGAACATAATCGAAATAAAAATCGATGTGTTCAATTGTCGATTGTTGGCCGTGGCACATCTCTATATCGATCGATGTTGCTTCACTGACGATTTGATTTGACAGTTTGATTTGAAGGTTGATTGAATGAAACGAAACGTCCGCAGCCCGCAGCTACCTGTCCTCTATCTACTTGTCAAATCAAAATACTCGACCAAAATTACCTGTGAAAACATATTTTATTAATTATTTTCGAAAGTTGAGAATGTATGATCGTGTGGATTAAAAGTGAAGTGTTTGGCTTTTGAAGTATTTAATTAATATTAGAGTGAAAATGGATGAGACTTTAGTACTTGTTCTGTTAGTATTGGTGATGTTGGTCGGGTCCTATGTGGCTGGAAGTATTCCCCTAAATGTGTCCATGTCTGAGGTAATGAAATAATTACGTTCCTACACCTTCCATCGTTTCATTATAGTGTAGATATACGACATTTCCTTGTATTTACGTTGACCCACTGATAGGAACGAAAATAGAAAGTTGTGTTAAAGTTACACATTTCTTTTTGTTTTTTAATAAGAACTGGCCTTAGGTTGCCGTTTTTACCAGTCCTTTCTATTTTTATCTGCTTTTTAACTCGCTTTTATTAGCTTGGCATTTTAATCTATCTATATTGTAACTACAGTTACAACTAACATAAAAATACTATTTCTATGCTATGCTATGATAATATTTTTTTTTAATGACATTCAAGAACATTGGGTCATCAGGGTCTTGGACACTATTGAAATAACAAAATGCATACCATAAAAACGTTGCACAAAACTATGCTTGCAAAGCAGGATAATTTGTTAATTCCGTTACATACATGATTTTTACTGCAGCTTAAATCAATTAAAATTTAGTCAATTGACTTAAATGGTTTGTGACGTCACAACAAATTTTCTCATACAAAATATATGGAGAAGTCACATTTTGACAGCTCATTAAAAGTATCTCAATTAATTTGGTAGTCCAAAACCAGATTAAATCTCTAAACTCTTCCCTGATGTTGCTAAATCATTTCTTGAATAAATGTGAGCATGCAAAGTTCAATTTAGAGCCGAAGACGCCAAACACATTGTAAAAGAAGGACATAAGAAGAATACTGCAGATCTTTGGCGTATCTCTGTAAAGATCCTGTAATAGATTTTGGTGCACCAGGTTTATAGGTGGTACAACTATTATGGTTCACCCGGGGAATGACCACAACTGCACCCACTTCTGTTGTGAATAAATTCTATTGTGTTTCGGTGGAAAGGTGCAGTTCCCGGCCACACTTACATGAGGCAACCAGCCTCCAGAGTAGCAGCGCAACTGCGTATGACCTCAGACAAGACTTACCTATGCTTGCTTGAGGTTGTATGTAGATGTCTATGGGCTGCAGCGATCACTTAACACCACATGGCCTGCATGCTCGTCTGCTACTCCATTCAAATTTAAAGAAAACACACACTTAGCAAAACTGAAATGGGAGGTTTAACATAAATAGAAAAAAAAACATAAACAGCAATAAAAAAAAACAAAAAGAGACGACCAGCGTGGCTTAATTGTTACCTTGCCGAACTGCTGATTGGAGAGTCTCAGCTTCAACTCTTGGCGAAGCAGAAATTTGAATGATGAGTTTGAAATTTCTGTTCTTGGTCTGGGTGTTTGTGTTTTTTGTCTTTGTGTGTGTCCATGGCACCCACGACACAGGGTATATGTATCTATCTACCCTACTGGGTATGAGTGTGAAGCATTATTTATTTATTTATTTAAATGCTCTTCCTCAGGACAAACTCCAGAAAGTCACAGTGTTTGGTGCTGGTCTCTTGGTTGGCACGGCATTAGCGGTGATCATCCCGGAAGGCGTCAGAGCCCTGTTCTCTGAGAGGACCCCATTGGTGACGAAGGCGTACACCCCTGAGCCAGCTGTGGAAGATGAACTACACTCCGTTATTGGAATATCACTTGTACTAGGTTGGTGTAAAATTATCCCAGTAGCTTGTTTTTTTTTATTTGAATGGAGTAGCAGACAAGCATGCAGGCCACGTGGTGTTAAGTGGTCGCTGCAGCCCATGGACATCTACATACAACCTCAAGCAAGCATAGGTAAGTCTTGTCTGAGGTCGTATGCAGTTGCGCTGCTACTCCAGAGGCTGGTGGTCGCCTCATGTAAGTGTGGCCAGCAACTGCACCTTTCCACCGAAACACAACAGAATTGGTTCACGGCAGAAGTGGGTGCAGCGGTGGTACTTCCCCGGGCGAACCATAACAGTTCTACCACCTACAAAAAATTTAATTGAATTTTAAAATAAATTGATTGAATTTAAGAATATGAGCTACACATGATCATAAGAGGCACCTAAATGGAGATTTTGGGGGCCGTGGGCAATGAGAGGTTGGCAAAGGGAGATTTCCGGCTGGGCGAGGCAGGTGGTCATACCCGGGGAGCGGCCGCGCTCCAAGTGACTCACTTTGTTCAATGTCCATATTTTTAATACTTGATGTAAACGAATTTTACAAGTATAGACAGTCGAGCCGTCATCAGCTGTCACCCCTCCGTCTTGGTCTAAGAGCCGGTGAAGATCGACCTTCACCAATCTGATAACTCAATGAGACATACTTTTTATCAAATATAATTTATAAACATTCATGCCTATGATAACTTGCCTATCAAAAAGTGTTCATAGCTATTTTTAATATAATTAATTTTAATAAATTTTCTTTCATCACCTATATATATATTAATAAATATAATGATAATTATACTATATATATATAATAATATTTATATGTTTATAAATTATATTTGATAAAAAATATGTCTCATCGAGTTATCAGATCGGTGAAGGTAGATCTTCCACCTCTCCTCTACTATCTTACAAATTTTCGATCAGAGGCCTTAGTGTAAGTGTGCACACGCGAAAACGTTACTATCGCGTTTGCGTTAAGAATTTAATTATCGACCTTATTCCTTTCAGGTTAAGATCTATCTGTCCAATTTTAACTCGGACGCAGTAGTAACGTTTGCGCGTTTACAAACTCACACTAAGGGCTCAGGCCACGTGTGTTGACGCGAGTTTATTTTTTTTTACTCATCCCAAAAAAGTGCACAACGCCGCTAAAAAAGTTTTTTCAAAAATATGCTGACTGTATGTCCAGATATACCTTTAAACGCATCAAATTATAAAGGTTCTACTACCAACCAAACTTTATTTTTTGCAGGTTTCGTTTTCATGTTGATGGTGGATCAATTGTCGACCAAATACAACGATCCGACTAATCCCACCGAGAAAAATGTCACTGCCACTGTGGGACTTGTGGTCCATGCTGCTGGTAAGATATTGAAATAATTATTGTCCCACTGCTGGGCTGCTCCTCGGAATTGAGAAGGGTTTAAGGCCCACTGCTGGTCAAATGTGGGTTGGTGGCCGTAACATTAAATAACGCTTCACACTCATAGTCCCTAGTAGGGTACATATACCCTGTGTCGTGGGTGCCATGGACACACACAAAGACAGAAACACAACCAGACCGAGAACAGAAACTTTAAATTCATCCTTCAAATTTCTGCTTCGCCGGAAATCGAACCCGGGACCCTCCGATCGGCAGTCAGGCTCGGTAACCATTGCGCCACGCGGATCATTAAAAGTAGCCTACGTGATATTCCACTTAAATCTACCTATGTCTGCCTTTCATCTCCGTGCGTTCAGTCTTTCTTGCGTGATTGAGTAACAAACAATACTAGTGTAAACAAGCTTTGCCCCGCGGTTTCACCCGCGTTAGAAAGTGGCATGAAGTGCAATAGCTACTCTCCGTAGATTATACGCATTAGGCAAGATCCTATTATGTTAGTTGATAAGTTTAAAAAAAAACGGCAAATTGTTTGTAAAGTAGGTTTACGATCGAGATGTTTACGTGATAACGTCCGCACGAGAAAATCTCCATTCGTTTGTATGCCGCTAGAGTGAGAGAGACGGAAGATCGGTCCACTCACTCGAACGCTATGCCAGCCTCCGCTGGTGAGGATTCCGCGTGACAAGTTTCACGGAATGACTGGCAGCGCTCGAGATGAGACGGGAGATCGGTCCGTCTCTCTCTCGTTATACCTGCGATCGCGCTCGTGAGGTTTTGGTGTGACACAAGTTTCTGAACATGTCACCCGACTAAAACGATTTTAAAGACGTTATCACGTCAAAAAATCATTCGTTTATAAAGATTTCGTGGATCAGATTGAAATACAAACTTTCTTATAGCGGCCGCCCGCGACTTCGTCCCTAAGTAGCCTATGTTACTCCTTATTACATCGTCAAAGTCGGTCCACCGTTTCAGAGATTGGCTGCAAGTGGCTGCAACCCTTTTAGCGTCCCACTGCTGGGCACGATACTCTCCCAATTATTGGGGAGGCCTGGAGGTTACTCCACCACGCTGCTCCAATGCGGGTTGGTGGAGATGCGGGTTAGTGGCCAACCCGCTGTCGGATGTTTTCAAACCACCCATAAGGCCACCGACAAGGTTTAACGACTGTTATCTGTCGACAACAACCGGGGCCGACGGCTTAACGTGCCCTCCGAAGCACGAAAACTCGCATGAATTTTTTTGCCACTAGCGGTCACCCATTTTACTTCCGACCGCGCCCGTTTGGCTTAATTGCGTAGATCGCTTGCTAAGCGAGCTAAGCAAAGTTATGCTAAATGCCGGGCCATGCGCGCTTCAGAGATTAGCCGGAACAAACAGACAGACAGACAAAATTGTAAAAAATGATATTTTGGTATAATATGTACATATATATATATATACGTACATTAATATGCATGTAGTAAAAAGCGGTTATTTTAATTACTACAAACAGACACTCCAATTTTATTTATTTGTATGTATGGATAAAATATCTCAAAGATGTCATTCTTTTACACAAGTAGTTCATAATCATAATCATAATCATTTATTTGCAATTAATATGTGTACAATGTGATGGTCATATTAAATAATTCCTACATATTATGCCTACACTGGCGTGCAAATGTCAGATATTAGTAGGTATATTTGGTTAAGTTTACATTATATAAAAAATATTAAATTTCATTATTACATAAATTTTAAGTTGCATCTTTACATTACATAATTCGTCAGTTACAAAATAATTAATAATATGTCAGAGTTATAAAATAATATTTTATTGTCATTTAGAAAATCTGTAACACTATAGTAACATTTCTCTATTAATAATTTATTAAGTTTGTGTTTAAAAGATTGCATTGACATTGTATTACAGCTTTCCGGCAGTTTATTAAAGATCTTTATGGCCATACAATATACATTTTTGCTATATAAGTGCAAGCGTTGTGGAGGAATGTACAATTTATTCTTTTTTCTACCTCTGCAGTTCACGTTAATAAAGTTTTAGGGATACCTTATTTTTTCTAGTAAATATAGCCTATGTTACTCAGGTATCACGTAGGACCAATGGTGAAAGTCTCTGTAGCTTCGGGATTAAGAATAGAGCTACGGTATCCCCTGCCTGTTCGTTAGAGGCGACTAAAAGGGGCTTCCGGGGTTGTGAACGATGAGAGTGGGAGCTTGACCCGTCCAGCCAGCAGACCCGGGAAGGACGGCGGCATGCGTGGCCGCATGCCGCCGTAAACACCTGAAGGTGCAGGATGGTGCAGGTGCACATCTGCTCTCCCGAAGATGGGCCCGTTCTGGGGCGTCGCGCGTGGATGGAGGACACCCAAGCGTAGGCAATCGAGAGGGTTTAGTGCGGTCAAATCCCACATAACCCGGTAACCTCTCCCAAGGTGCTGGGTACCTTTTGAAGGTTTCGCCCCCGATACCAAAAAAAAGGGCCAATGGTGAAAGAATTTTTCAAATTGGCTCAGTAGTTTTGGAACATATTCAAAGCAATCAAACAATAAAATCTTTGCTCTTTATTGTATATGTATACGACAGCCTCCGTGGCGTAGTGGGTGATGAGCCGACTGCGAAACGTGAGGTCGTGGGTTCGATTCCCACCCAGGACAAATATTTGTGTGATGATGATGACTATTTGTTCTGTGTCTGGGTGTTAATTTATCTATTTAAGTATGTATATAGAATTATATAAGTATATTTATCAGCTTTCTGATTACCATAGTACAAGCTCTGCTTAGTTTGGAATCAGATGGCGTTGTGTGAATTGTCCAAAGATATTATTTTTTATGAAACTTGTTCAATGCGGTGATGACGAAATAAATGTTTTTCTTTCTTTCAAACAAACAAACAAACATACAATAAAATCTTTGCTCTTCATTGTATTAGAATACTCGTAGATTAAAGTATAGATCAATTGATATAAAAATGTTATACACGCACGATATTAGTTTCGTGTTGGTTGATTAAGTGTTATCGAAGTATATGTAATAAAAACGTGTTTTTCGTAAGAAATCACATTTGTACATTTCACCATTGCGATAATAAGTCACGTATTATTTTACACAACTTTCGTATTACTGCATTGTACACAGACTATCAATGATATGAGAAAACAGACCAAGTGCGAATTGTACTTGCGCTTAGGGGTTCCGTACCATTATAAAAATCGAAAAAAAAAAAACAAACGTTTGTTGTATAGCCTCTCTTAAATATTCATTTTATTATTATTTTTTTTTTTGTTGTTATAGCGGCGTTTTCAAGTTTCTAGCTCTAGGTATCACGTTTCATGAGATACAGCCGGTTACAGACAGACGGACGGACATTGGAGTCTTAGTAATAGGATTCCGTTTGTAACCTTTGAGTGTGGCACCCTAAAAACAATATAGTTAAGTTGGCTGCAACCCTTTTTACTTGGGGGGCCTGGAGCTTACTCCACCACGCTGCTCCAATGCGGGTTGGTGGAGATGCGGGTTTGTGGCCAACCCGCTGTCGGGTATTTTTAAACCGCCCATAAGGCCTCCGAAAAGGTTTAACGACTGTTATCTGTCGACAACAATCGGGAATCGGTGCCCTCCGAAGCACGAAAACGCGCATGAAATTTTTTGCCACAAGCGGTCATCCATCTCACACCCGACTGCGCCCGTTTAGCTTAATTGCATATATAGTTTTCGTTCTACGCTAACCGCCGTGCCATGCGCGCTTCTGTCATTAAGAGTTAAGTTAATAATAGTTAGTTATTTATTAATTAATTAACTAAAAAATATAACTGTTTTCAAAATGCTCTATGTTTTTAAATAATTATAATTGTAATAGGGTCTTGGACAACTTGGTCTTGTCAAAAAAAATTCAAAATCCTTACCTTAAAAAGGTGCCACTAAATCACGCTTGGAAAGCAATATAATTGTTAATTTTCTTTTTGTACATGATTTATATTACCGCTTAAATCAATAATAATGAAGTCAATTGACTATATATGATAAATGACGTCACTTATCATTTTCTCATACAAAATGTATGGGGATATCACGTTTTGACAGCTCATTAAAAGTATCTCAATTGACTTGGTATTCCATGACCGGATTGGTATGGTACTTTTTCTTGCTAATTGTGATCTAAACTGTTTTAGAGTCGTGTCCTTTAGCACACTTTAGTCCAAGCTCCAATGGGATTTTCATTTGCTAAATAAAGGGACGATTAGACGGTCCTATTTATCGGTCCCGATTTCGCATACATTACTGGTTATCTTGAGTATTTCATAAAAATGAACTCGGATAACCTGCAGTGTATGCCAATCGGGCCCGATAAATAGGGCCGTCTAATCGCTCCTTAATATTAGTAATTGTATTTTCGTGTTCATAATATTAGTAATTATTCAAGAAGGCGGTAAAAGAGCCTTTGAAAATAAGAGGTGATGCAAATGTCTATAGGCGACGGTAACTAACCATCAAATGACCCTTATGCATGATTACCTATGGATTGAAAGTCTGATAGGACTTATGTTGTTATTTTGGACTGAATGAAACCAAAAATAGGCCAAACTAGTTTTATTTTTGGATACAAAATTACTTTATATTTAATTACAAAAGGTGGAATGTTTGAGAGCAGAGCAGCGGAAGAGAGTGTCCATAACAAAAAACTGGTTTTCAGTGTTGCAATTATAACTTAAAAGAATAACTCTTTTTTATTTTTAAATGCAAATGTATTACATTGTATTTTAACAACTTGGCTACCTACCACAATCACACCACAAATTTTGTCCCTCTCCCCAGCTGACGGCATAGCCCTGGGTGCGGCGGCGACCACCTCACACGCGGACGTGGAATTGATAGTGTTCCTGGCCATCATGCTGCACAAGGCGCCGGCCGCTTTCGGCCTGGTCACCTTCCTCATGCACGCCGGCCTCGAGAGGTGAGTGTTGAGCGCGGTCGGGAATTGGATGGGTGGCGGTTCGGTATTTTAGTGAATGACGGGTGGTTTTCAAAGTTAAGTCGTGTCGTTTTTCATTTTTGTAGATAACAGAAGATTTATAAAAATAAGCGATGTCTCGTATGGACCACCGTTGGACGAGTGGTAGTTTTTATTCATTTTTGTTGATCACAGTCGATTTATAAGGCTAAGCAATGTCGCTTGCGGACAGCAGTCTAATTTAGGTACTTTAAGCGGGAAAGCGTAGCAGACAGACAGACTTTCGCATTTATAGTACATATTAGTAGGGATAGTTTAATTTGTACGAATGATTCCAGGCAATGACTTGTAATGTTTTTATATATTGTATAAAATTTTTGGTACATACGCCGCACAGGGCATCATTTATTTTTCGAGATTGCAAGTACTTATAAAATTAACCTATTGTTACCCAAAACTAATCCTACTAATATTATAAATGCAAAAGTAAGTTTGTTTGTTACTCTTTCACACGAAAACTACTCAACCGATCAGCATGAAACTTTGTACATATATTCTTGTTATCAGAAGTAAAATAGGATATTTTAGAAAAAAAATTAACGCGGGTGAAACCGCGGGGCACAGCTAGTACCAAATAAATGATTTGATGTTGACGACCCGCGTGGCGTAATGGTTACCATGCCGGACTGCCGATCGGAGGGTCCCGGGTTCGATTCCCGGCGAAACAGAAATTCGAATGAGTTTAAATTTCTGTTCTCGGTCTGGGTGTTTGTGTTTCTGTCTCTGTATGTATGTATGGCATCTACGACACAGGGCATCTACCTTACTTTTGCTTTAAAATAAATAAATAAAAAAACAATGGGTTGCACTCCGGGAGTGCCGGCAGAAGTGAAAACATTAACGTTGTGCATTTTTGATGTCTTGGAATCGTTAGGGAATAATTCCGCACAAATTACTTGAATTATCAGTATTAATTTCTATCTAGTATTTTTACAAAGTACTCTCTCATTTTCTTTCACTATTTCTTCGTCACTTTTTTCATTAATAGATGCACTTTGTTCAATGTCCATATTTTAAATACTTGATATAAACGAATTTTAAGATAAAATTATACTTGACGCTGGCAATATGCAGAGTTTGCGATGCCATAATTGAAGAAAAAAAGTATAGACAGCCGTCAGATGAGCCGTCATCAGCTGTCACCCCTCCGTCTTGGTCTAAGAGCCGGTGAAGATATGCTGATAAGCTCGTTCGGTTATTGCAAGAGTGAAGGTGATATGAAAGAAAATTGATTAAAATTAATTAAATTAAAAATAGCTATGAACACTTTTCGATAGTCAAGTTATCATAGGCATATATGTTTATAAATTATATTTGGTAAACAATATGTCTCATCGAATTATCAGATCGGTGAAGGTCGATCTTCCTCGTCTCCTCTACTATCTTACGAAATTTTGCGATCAGCACACGTGACCTCGCGCGAGTTTCATAGTTTTTACCCATCCCACAAAAAGTGCTCAACGCCGCTAAAGAAGTTTTCACTTCAAAAAAATTTTTTTTTGTTACAGGAACAGGATACGTAAACACCTGCTGATATTCTCGTGTGCGGCGCCCCTTCTTGCCCTGATGACGTACTTCGGGATCGGCAACGAGAGCAAGCAGACCCTTAGCGACTTCAACGCCACCGGTGAGTCCACTCAAATGTCATCCATCCGTCCATTGAACTGATTGACTTTTCCAAGACAGTCCAATGCTGGGCGTAGGTAACGTGACCATACGTCAATGAATAGGCATGATGACAGATTTTTAAATACCTTTCCTTATTGTAGGTACACGTCTCCTAGTTTCGAGAAAGTTTATTTCAGCAATAAACTTAAGTTTTAACGTAAATTAATGTATTTTCTGCTATGTAATTTGAATGAAGCGCGAAAACGCTCGTAGGTGTCATGGCGTCGGCTTGCTCGTCAAACTTCAAGCAACACGATGACTTTTACTGAGACGTGACGTCATTCCTTTTGCAGATTGCTGTATTTAATACTTTTATTTTTATTAAAAATCTTATTAATTTAAATCGGGATCATATTTTAGAACTTTTTTAGCATATATTTTTCTGTAAAACCGTTTATTTTATTCTCTGATTCTTTAATAGTGTCATCATGCCTATACCATAAAAACCTGGGAGGTTTTTTTTCCGCCGGATTTTTTTCTTCTCATTGTACAAACACCCTGTGATATGGGTACCCAAAGCAGACGATCGGAACTGATCCGAAATATAAATAAATAAATATTTAATTTTGTAAAAGGCGCAATATGGGACAAATATAATAATAAAATATAGATGTTAATGTACATTTTATAATTGTGTTATACTTAAGTTTTTCTCGTTTATATTTTTATCATTGTAATATTTGCATACCTCAAGAAGGTAAATATGGCGAACTAAATATATATAAACAACTTTGTAAACACCCATATTTGTGCAAATGAAAGTCTTTGTCTTTGTCCCGTTTCGAACAGGACCGTCCCTTATTACGGTCCCGGTTCTCCGTCCCGGTGTCCCCGGAAAAAGCTTCGAGACGCAAAAATGTCCCGTTATATAAAACCGAAACCTGGTTGGTACCAGGAGTAACTTCTGATATTATTGTCAATTTATTTAGTCCAAGTGTTGACAGATAATAGTTCATTTCATTTTTAATAATGGCATCGCAAACTCTCTGCACATTGCCAGCGTCAAGTATAATGTTTGCATCATTTAGTAGTCGTAGAAAAAATCAGTAAGTCGTCAGGTACTCGTATCAGTAATAGACTACAGGCCCGTGTCATAAAAATGGTGGGTCGTTTGAACCACCAGATGACCTATCTAGAACGATATAAGAGCATAAAATAATAAGATTCAGCACTATGCAGTCACTTGTAAGCTGTCCAACTGAGTTCAGGTGAGAATTCAAAGGTAGAGTGAGTACATTTTGGTCATATATTTTTGTACGGCATTCTTACCATCGATAGATCCTTAAAAAATAATAAGATATTATAACGGTAACGATAAGATATTGACACGGGCCTGTAGTCGATAAGTCTAGTCAGTAAGATGTTCAAGTAAAGCGATGGCTACTTTACGAGAACATGTCCGAAGGAGTTTTGGAGGCAAGCCGAAAAAACATGTTTTCGCACTGTTATTTTAATTCACAACACTCGTACACTGTCATTAACCTATATCGAATAAAATGCCATCAAATGTATCCGATATAAATCAAAAATACACCAAGAAAGTAAAAATAAAACAAGAGCACAATATGTCTTTTTCGACTTCCCGCTAAAACTCCTCTTTATATTTGTTGGCGATTGACGACCCGTGTGACTCAATGGTACCATGCCGGATTGCCGATCGAAGGATCGGACCCGAGTTCGATTACCGACGAAACAGAACTTTGAATGATGAGCTTAACATTTCTGTTCTCGGTTTCGGTGTTTGTGTTTCTGTCTTTGTATGTGTATGGCACCCACGACACAGCGTATATCTACCCTACTGTGGGGCCATGAGTGTGAAACGTTAATTATATATTATTATTTATACTTGTCCGCAGGTATAGCGATGTTGTTCTCGGCAGGCACGTTTCTGTACGTGGCGACGGTGCACGTGCTGCCCGAGCTGACGCACACGCACGCGCACGCGCACACACACACGCTGCTGCCGATGCAGGAGGGCGGAGCGCCCAAGCTGGGCTTCGGGGGGCTGCGGATGTGTGAGGTGCTCATACTGGCCTTTGGCGCCATGCTGCCCGTGTTACTCACCATGGGTCATAAACACTAGGTATAAATAACGTGTAAGAGTGGAGGCAGGGGTGAAGATGGAGACAAATAGATGGATGAGAGAGACCTGCCTCCCCTTTCCCAACTTCTTGTTGAGACAAGGTATAGGGGAGGCTGGGGTAGTGTTGGACACATTGTTGTTTAAAAAGACACCATAAAGGGGAGATAGGGGTAATGTTGGAGTCATTCTTTTTCCGAAAATAAAAAAATATGTTCAAGAGTAGGTAGAGGTAGCGTCGGATCCTTGTTTAGAAAATAAAAACAAAATCCATGTTAAAGGGGAGGCAGGGGTAGTGTTGGACTCATTCTCGCTTAGACCTGTAAAAGGGGAGGTAGGGGTAGTGTTGGATCCATTCTTGTTTAAAAAATTTAAAAATGACAAATTAAAGGGGTGCAGGGGTATCGACGCGCACTTATTACCTACTAAGTATGTTTCTAAATATACCCCTGCCTCCCATTTAATGTCTCAATTTTATATTCAAATATGTCTCCAACACTACTCCTGCCTACTCTTTAATATATCTTTTTATTGTACACTATATTAAAATCATAGGCGTTTAGCCAGTTGCTTCAACCGCGTTGACCCTATTATCCGTTTTCACGTATGAATGAAGCATTTTTTCCGCGGTAAAAAGTAGCCTATGTTACTCAGGGTGAATGTAGCTTTCTAATGGTGTAAGAATTTTTGAAATCGGAACAGTAGTTTTTGAGTTTATTCATTACAAACATATAAAAATACAGAAATACAAATCTTTCCTCTTTGTAATATTAGTATAGGAGACTACACAAGTTGGATCCATTCTTGTTTAAAAAATTGAAAATTAAAGGGGAGGCAGGGGTATCGACGCGCACTCGTTACCTACAAACTATGTTTATTCAAGTATGTCTCCAACACTACTCCTGTCTCTTTTATAACATGTCTTCTTAATCTACACAAGGGAAGTCCACACGGAGAAAACACACAGAGGCGTGCTCGCACGCATCAAAAACAAATGCACATAAATAAACACAATACAAGAAAAGCACAATAAGCATTGTTATATTATTGTTATAAACGACCCGTGTGGCGCAATGATTACCATGCCAGACTGCCAATCCCGGGTTCGATTCCCGGGGAAACAGAAATTTGAATGATGAGTTTAAATTCCTATTCACAGTCCAAGTGTTTGTGTTTCTGTCTTTGTGTGTGTCTATGGTACCCACGACACAGGGTATATCTACCTCACTGTGGGGCTGTGAGTGTGAAAAGTTTATTTATTTATTGTCCGAAAATTCTATTTCTCCTATGTTCGAAATATCACTATAATATAATATTTATATATTTATCAGGGTTTATCACACCTCTGCTGTCTTCCCTTAGAGTCAGTCGATAAAGACTTTCGTAGGTCCAAATATACCCTGCCTCCCCTCAGATTGCCTCCAAAGCTCTAAATATCCATCAGATATGTTCAGGTAAGCCATCGCTTTACTTGAATGACTGACTTCACTGACTTGACTGACTTATTACTGACGAATCACTCATTTTGACTGTTATTATATCTTTCCCCGAAGCGCGCAGGGCTCCACGGTTAGCATAGAACGCAAACGGTCTATGCATTTAACCCAAACGGGAGCGGTCAGGTGTGAGATGGGTGACCGCTAGTGGCAAAAAAATTCATGCGCGTTTCCGTGCTTCGGAGGGCACGTTAAGTCGTCGGTCCCGGTTGTTGTCGATAGATAACAGTCGTTAAGTCTTGTCGGAGGCCTTATGGGCGGTTTGAAAACATCCGACGGCGGGTTGGCCACTAACCCGCATCTCCACCAACCCGCATTGGAGCAGCGTGGTGGAGTAAGCTCCAGGCCTCACCAATAATGGGGAGAGACCCGTGCCCAGCAGTGGGACGCAAAAAGGGTTGCAGCCAATATCTTCCCATTTCAACGAAACGGGCAAAAATGGATTTTAATATTTTTACTGACGTTCAGTTTATGTATTTTATGAAGTCTCGTCTTAATGACGTATATTGTAAATATGGAATTGTTGGTACGTTTTTAAAGATTTTATTTTATCATATCAATTGCTCCATTTCATAATCATTTTGTAACACCATGCTTTTTATTTGATCGCAATTTTTTTTGTAGGTTAAGAAACTGTCAAAAAGAGTATTTTTGTGTAGACAGCTAAAGTATACATAATAATATCTTAGAGCATCAAAGGTACTGACTCACCCGTCAGTGGAGACGGCATAGCGCCTCGCTTCGATACATAATTTTTGTGCCAAATCTGGTGCGGGGGGAAGAACATACACATTTTAATTTTGTCACATATTCACAAATATTCTTTCATCGCTACAGAGTACTACAGACGCACATATTTCTAAATATGTCAATTTTAATTTAACAACGTCATTTTCTATGCACCTACAACACTGACACCGACACACACACACACACACACACACACACAGACACTAGTTGTATAACTAGAAGGCACATTGTGCATGGACGTTGGGACGAGGAGTTCGCCCGTAAAGAGGAGTGGTCTGACGGGTGTCATACCTTTCAGTACCTGTGATGCTCTAAGGTAACACCATACTTTTAATTGATCGCATTTTTTTATAAATCATGGTAGGATAAGAAATTGTCAAAAAAGTATTTTTGTGTAGACAGCTAAAGTATACATAATATTGATATAACCGTTGTATTGTGATGTGTTTATTGGAATAAAAATTAAATGTATTTTGTATATATGCGTAAAAAATATTATTATATGGCGTATGTGAATGTGTATGAGTTTTAATGGTATATTGTGGTATTTGCTAAGGCGAAAAACGTCGTCATTTTGAGAGCATTAATACTACTAGCCTTTCGCCAGCGGCTTCGCCCGCGTGGCACCGTTTTATAGGTTCCCGTAGGATAAAAACTATCCTATGTCCTTTCCTAAGGTCCACTCTATCTGTGTTCCAAATTTCATTAAAATTGGTTCAGTAGTTTAAGCGGGAAAGCGTAGCAGACAGACCGACAGAGTTACTTTCGAATTTATAATATTAGTAGTGATTTTATTCAATGGAAGTATTTGAAAGATAATTAATACATATTTGTATATGTATTTTAAACTTCGAATGCTGTAGAAAACTGTAAAAGATATAATATTGTAACGTATTCTTTGGTTACTATTTTAGGAATGAGGTTTGAGAGGCCGTATACGAAATTTTGTCGATTTCGCTGATTAACCTGATTTTACACATGATATTTTGCAGTTAAAATACAGTTTTTCCATAAGTTTAATTACACAATTTGACTGATAATTTCAATAATCTATAAAATAAAATAAATAATAAAATTGGGTACACTGTGAAATCGGCAAAATTTCGTATACCTGCCTCATAAATTTTTTGACATAGATTTTTTCATTTTTTGACAGCTGTTAAGTGAAAAAAAAAATTCAATTTTTTTTTAATCATGGTTCTTTTGAGTTGTTGAATTTATTATAAATATAAATTCTTAGCAGCTAATACATACATATTATAGTTGCTTCGATCAAATTTGAAATGAAAATGTAAATAACTCAAGGTTAAATGTATAAATTAATAATTGTATAATTCAGTAAGTAAATCGTTTCAGTAGAGTTCCATATTTCTTGTAAAGTCGTTAATATATAAATCAATGTGAGCTTTTATTTTAAAATAAATTTTATGATTGTTGTTTTGATTTAATTATTTTATTTACCGATAGCAAAAATTATATGTACTTATAATATTACATATTTTGTAACTAAGGGTCGATGTTCCATCCCCAGGTAAGGTCAGTTGAAATGAAATATTCTTTATTCACTGTACGGTTCCTTTACAAACTCTAAGTGAACGTTATTTTTTTGTTCTGGCTGCTCTGGGTGCGCTTAGGCAATGCTGAGCTGAAGGAAAGAGCTGACGGAGAAAAACTGCAGCCCTGTTTTAAAATATGAGGTATACAATAGCTAGCTTTCGTACAGAGTAGATATAGGCCGATAAGGAACATACATGACGTGTCAATGTCGTCCCACATCTGCTAACATTAGCAGTTTAAGTTAAAATTATCGTTATCCCTTCATATGTCATATGAGTAACTTTGACAGCGCAAACTAATTCGACGAATATTTTTATCTGGGGGTAGAAAAATCGACCCATAATGGGTTTTTAAAAATTGTAGATTTTTTATATTTAATTTTGAAAAGGCGGAACAAACGGACAAAATGTGATGTGACTATTTTATATTAATATTTCAACGTGGCCTACCAACTGTTACTTAGTTAAATAGTTAATTTTTGCTGTGAGTTGCGTTAGTTAATTTTATAGCATAAGTTTTCTTTTTTTTTAATTTAAGCAAAGTTTATTTTTAAAAGACATCTTTTTATTGCATTTAATAAAAACGAAGTTAAGACTTCACCTGCGAGTTTTATTTATTTTTAATAGCTGTAATCTTTATTTCAATGCGGTCAAGTACAAGATGGGTGACCGCTAGTAGCTTTCATGCTCCTTGCTGTGCTTCGTAGAGCACGTCAAGTCGGTCCCGGTTGTTATCGATAGATAACATAACGTTATAACTTGTCGGAGGCCTTATGGGTGGATTGAAGACATCCGACAGCAGGTTGGCCACTAACCTGCATACCAGCAGCAGCGTGGTGGATTAAGCTTCAGGCCTCCCCCAAGAGAGACCGGTGCCCAGCAGTGGGACGCAAAAAGAGTTGCAGCCAATCAATCTTCGTAAAACTATAAAAACATCAAAAGTGCTATCAATTTTATTAGTTTTGAAATCATTGGGCATTGAAAATAATAAGCAATTCAAGCAATTTTGTAGGTGGTAGAACTATTATGGTTCACCCGGGGAAGTACCACAGCTGCACCCACTTCTGCCGTGAACCAATTCTATTGTGTTTCGATGGAAAGGTGCAGTTGGCGGCCACACTTACATGAGGCGACCACCAGCCTCCGGAGTAGCAGCGCAACTGCACACGACCTCAGACAAGACTTACCTATGCTTGCTTGAGGTTGTATGTAGATGTCCATGGGCTGCAGCGACCACTTAATACCACGTGGCCTGCATGCTCGTCTGCTACTATATTCAAATAAAAAAAGCTCTTTTTAAAATAAAACGGACAGCCTCCGTGGCGTAGTGGGAGATGAGCCGACTGCGAAACGTGAGGTCGTAGGTTCTATTCCCACCCAGGACAAATATTTGTGTGATGAACATGACTATTTGTTCTGTGTCTGGGTGTTAATTTATCTATTTAAGTATGTATTTAGAATTATATAAGTATGTTTATCAGCTTTCTGATTACCATAGTACAAGCTCTGCTTAGTTTGGAATTATTGAAATGAAATGACCGCTCTGTTGTTTTATTTAATTTTCACAACACTCGCGCACTGTTGATAACATATATCAAACAAAATACCATCAATTCTTCAATTATGGCATCGCAAACTCTGCCAGCGTCAAGTTGAATTTTTGCATCACGTTTTTTCCAGTTTCAGTGAAACTAGACGACTAATATAAAGTCAGTAAGTCGTCAGTAATCAGTCAGTCATACATTCAATTAAAGCGATGGCTTCTTGACCAGAACGTGACCAATGTAATTTTGGAGGCAAGCCGAAAAAATATATTTTCGCACTGTTATTTTAATTCACAACACTCGTGCACTATAATTAACATATATCGAACAAAATGCCATTAAATTTATCCGATATAACTCAAAAATACACAAAAAAAGTAAAAATAAAACAAGAGCACAAAATGTATTTTTCGCGTAGATAGAGAAACCGGAAACCTGAGAAACTCTATCTACGCTTCTTCGACTTCCCGCCAAAACTCTGTTTTTTTTTAATTCGTTTTACGGCATTGGATAAAATCCCTGCAGCCATTCAATATTTTAGTTTCATTATTCAATAATGGCATCGCACTCTGTTAATTTTATTATATTATCTCTCAGTGATGAAAAACATCGTAATCAATTAAATATATATTTTTTCACCTCCGTGGAGCAGCGATAAATACGCAGCGATTCGCTGCCAGCGAAGCTTTATATTCTCTTGTGAAATTGATAGAGAATACTCATAGATTTTACCTGCCAATTAACTTTAAGGAAGTAACTAATCAACACATGAAGAAGCGCGCATGGCCCGGCGGTTAGCGTAGAACGCAAGCGATCTATGCAACTAAGCTAAACGGGCGCGGTCGGGTGTGAGATGGATGACCGCTAGTGGCAAAACATTTCATGCGCGTTTCTGTGCTTCGGAGGGCACGTTAAACCGTCGGTCCCGGTTGTTGTTGAGAGATAACAGTCGTTAAACCTTGTCGGAGGCCTTTCAAACATCCGACGGCGGGTTGGCCACTAACCCGCATTGGAGCAGCGTAATGGAGTAAGCTCCAGGCCCCCCCTAGTAATGAGGATCGTCCAAGCAGTGGGACGCTAAAAGGGTTGCAGCCAATCAACACATTACTTGGAGATTGTGAAATCTAAGGGTCCCCGTGGTGGTAGAAAGGAATAAATAAAATAGTCATGTTTATAAATTGAAATTTTAATCTCATTGATTTCATATTGCATTGAACCATAACCTATTCGGTATCTTTATCACAATGTTGCTTATTAACATAAAAGAGTTAAAATGTATGTAACAATTCGATAAGAAAAGTACTTACCAAAAAAAATTATATCAAAGTATTTTTTGGAAAAAAAATCTAGTAAAAATAGGCGTTAGCAAAAAAAATTTTCAAAACATAAATTTTGTCACATAAATCTCGTTATTATCACTCTGAAAAAAATCTCATTGTAAATAAATTTTAAGTACCTACCTACATTTAGCGCATAAAGTACTCCTATATTTTTTTCTAATGACATAACACTATTTTTAAAAATGCAACTGCAAAAATACCCACCGCTTTTCCCGCCCAAAGCTGCACCACAGATTACAAAAATCTCAATATTGTGTTTTCATACAAAATATTCACAACGGATCTTTGTTTCTCGAATCTTCGCGTAAATAGCTAGGTGCAAAACAATGAATATTGTTTAAAACCAAACAAAACAGTTTTCCGCACAACAGTACATGCGTAGTGGTTTGAACGTAGTGTTTAATTTCTCTGTGGTGGTTTGTTATACCTAATTTCAGAGGAACCAAGACCCGTTGTGATCAATTAATTGTATCTAGATTATTCTAGATCAATTTATCGAAAAGTACTCACAGAAATGCATGCAAAATTAGCTTGCAGTATTATCTATAACTTTCCATTAAAGTTATCCACCTAATATTTCCGAAAAACACTGTATTTCGGAAACAAATAAAATACATTAAGTACGTTCAAATTTATTGCATTTGTTTTAATCTACTTTTAATAAGGCGCGAAAACGCTGCTATTCGTCATGGCGTCTGCTGTTTTCCTATGAAGTATGAACACCGCGATTTACAGATAGACGTGACGCCAGTACCAACTGATTCTATGCGAATATTTATTATTATCGTCATGCCATGCCTATCAAGTATTATGATAAGACGCTGTATAGACAGTTCCTACAATATAAAAAATATTTGACTGCACATCTCGCGCTATAGCGATGCTGACCATAAATATTAGTCTTTTTACCTTAGAGCATCACAGGTACAGACAGGTATGACATCCGTCAAAGGAGTGGCCTTTACGGGCGAACCCCTCTTCAAAACGTGCATGCACAATGTGCCTTCTAGTTATATATATATATACAACTAGCGGGTGTGCATATGTATGCGTATGTTTGTGTGTGTGTGTGTGTGTCGGTGTCAGTGTTGTCGGTGCATACAAAATGACGTTGTTAATTGAAATTGACATATTTAGAAATGTATGCGTCTGTAGCAATGAAAGAATATTTGTGAATGTGTGACAAAAGTAAAATGTGTGCGTTCTTCCTCCCGCACCAGATTTGGCACAAAAATTATGTATCGAAGTGAGGCGCGATGCCCTCTCCACTGACGGGTGAGTCAGTACCTTTGATGCTTTAAGCTTTTTACAAAATATTTTACACGTATTATTCCTTAATCTATGCCTACATTTAAATTAAAAGAACCTAGAGAAAAATAAACGCTAGCCGAGTAAAAGGTTGTACAGTCCGTTTAGTAACACGTACGCCAAGGAAATAACCAAGACCAATGTAACCAGTTTCACTAGTTGGTGCAAGAAGTAGAGTCTGAAACAAAATATATAAATAAATAAATATTAGAAAATAATTATTTTATTTAAAATTACCTATAGATAAATACAGTCTTGACAGTTTTTCTTCTTTTCGAGTGGCATTTTTGTCGTTTGTACATTTTGCTAGTGTCAAGAAATTTGTATCCAGAAACTCTCCTTACTTTGAATCTGGGCGATTGTTTAATAGTCAAATTAGTCGTCAGTCATCAGTAATCAGTCGGCTAAGTCAGTCAGATGTTCGAGTAGAGGCAGGCGCGGTCGCAGTCTTCAATTTGGGGGCGTCGCCAAGAAATTTTGGGGGGGTCACTAAGAAATTTGGGGGAAGAGGTGTCCCAAATTGGCTTGTTTCGCCTTCCGTCTACGCATAACTGATGGATTTGGGGGGGGGGGGGATCATATCCCCTGTGACCCCTGGGACCGCGCATGGTAGAGTGATGGCTACTTTACCAGAACGTGTCCGATGGAGTTTTAGAGCCAACCCTAGAAACCATGTTTTCGCACTGTTATTATTCTGCAGCACTCTGTTACTGTTGTAAAAATGTATATAAAAGAGATGCCATTAACTCTATCTGATATAACTCTAAAATACATGTAACTCTTTCAACTATCACTGTTGACTCTCTGAGTTTGAGTATTATTAAGTGGTTCAACTTCAATGAATTTTTTTTTACTTGACACTGCCAAAATGAACGAGCAATACCATTACTGATAGAAAAAAAAGTTAATTTATTTACCTGTTCCACTTCTTCCTGGCTTCCGGAAGAGTAGACAGATCATCCTTGACCAAGTAGACACGTAATCCTGAAAGTAGATATGAAATATATAACATAAAAACTAAGTTTAGAAAACAATCATAATTTCGGTTCATCATGATAACGATGTTACTACCTAGATAATATGGGTAGTTTGACAAGATACGACGCTCGGATAGTGTTTTACACGACGCCGAATGATAATAATAATAATTTATTTATTTGTATAAACTTATACAGTAAAAACATATGAAGTCTCTGGTCCCTGAATTAGTAAAAACTGTGTCTCAGAGACCAGTGTCTTCTCCCAATATTTATGTTGCTAGAGTTATACAATCAGAGTTATGTATATTTTTCAACATCAGGTTTTATAAAAACAATAAAATAAAAACAAAAAATTACATGTGATGTGTGTGAATGACTGTACACATACGTATGTATGTATATGCATGGGTATGTGTATGTATGTATGTATGTATGTATGTATGTATGTATGTGTGTGTGTGTGTGTATGTGCAAGCGAGTATGTGCTATATAATCATTAGTACATTTTCTACATCATCATAGTCAAGGGTACCGAGCCAGGTAAGTATAGTATGTTTAAATTTATGATTAGAATATGTTTTTAGCTTTAATTTTAGTTTAGTATTTAGTTTGTTGTACAGGCGTGGCGCAACACTGTCAAAATGTTTTTTTTTTGCAATTTTACTACGGGCTCGCGGTACCGGACATCTGTCGATGCGTTTGTGACTTGCAGGTAAGTTTGGAACTACGTTAGTGTTCCTATATGTATGGCCCCTCGGCTGGCGTAGAACGCAAGGGATAAACGACGCAGTTAAGTGCAAGGGGCACAGTCGGATGTGAGATGGATGCTCGCTACAGCCAAAATTTCTTGCGCGTCACCGTGCTTCGGAGAGCACGTTAAGCCATCAGACCCGGTAATTATCGACAGATAACAGACGTTTATCTCCACCAACCCGCATTGGACCGCGTGGTGGAGTAAGCTCCAGGCCTCCCCAATAATGGAACCCGTGCCCAGCAGTGGGACGCAAAAAGGGTTGCAGCCAACAGACGTTTAACCTTGTCAGAGCCCTTATGGACGGTTTGGAAACATCCGATTGTTGGTTGGCTACTAACCTGCAGTGGGACGGAGTGTCAGATGCCTTCTATCTTCTTAATTCTTCTATCAAACTATCAAAACGACCAGTCTTACCAAGCAAGAAGGTCTCAGTCATGTAGTCCCAGGACATGTCCCCGATGCTGAAGGGGAAGACGACCCGGTCCTGGCTGGAGAGCGACCGCCACATGCCCTTGACGCCGTCGTCACTGAACTTCCAGTCCTGGGTCGAGAAGTAGAACAGGATGTTGGCTACTTTGATGACTTTCCGGTAGAAGGTGAGCATGCTGGAAGTGCAGAAATAAGGATAAGTGGCATTACGTTTTTGAAGAAAATACCTCGTCTTAGGAGTCAACGTCGGTAGACGAATAGAAAATGTGACAGATTTAGGAGAAAACGCTTATAAAAGCGGATCCTCCTCTGAGGAGCGATCATTATTACTGTGAAAATTGTAGGGGCAGTAACTCTGTTGTAGCGGCAGTAGCTCTTATCCGTTTGCGTACTGAATTTCTGTACTTGTTATTTACTCATAATTTAATTGTAGATGTATAAGGAAACGTTAATTAGAAACCTTAAATCTTTATTTTTGGAAAATCGAATCGAAATCTTTGAAATCTTAAATTAAAACCAATATAATAGTTTAAATTAATAACAATAATATAAAAATACTCACGATCGTCTTTTCCCAATACACAAACAGAAGGTGTCGATAAACAATGCAGGCAAGTAATGCAGAAAGAAGTTGTAGAACAGGAACATGTAGTAGTTGTTGGTGGGATTCAGACCGTAGTACCTGCAAGAATAAATGATTTTTATAATTGATTTTATCTTTCATTTAAACCCTGCATCCTAATTTGTCATAAAAAATATACAATGATTTTAATTCAAGTTTTATTATTTTTCTGACTAACTGATTTTTAAAAGGCCTTTGATTTTGTTGATCTTAAATTTATCGCAATTTTTCTGAATTGTACACCAAGAAGCAGATGAAGATGTCTTTAATCAAAATAATAAAAACTTAACGAAACAGGTTTAGTATTCCGACAAGTGTCGGCATCTATATTTAGTTTAAAAATTCAGTTGACTTTAGAAGTTCTACAAGGATCAATATTAGGACTGTTTTAAAGGTAGTAAGAGGGTGATTTTTCTACTATTGTCGCAAAATCATACATCATAATATAACATCACGCACAAAATTTGGCATTTGAATTGGATACTATTATATCATCAAATAAAAAGTTCCTTACCAAACTGCTTTCATAGTGGGTGTAAGCGTTCCTTTCTTCCTGTTCATCTCGATGAACTCTCCCCACGTGATTGGATTCTGTGCGCCGGACACGTAGTTGTAGATAGGAATGTGAGAGGTTTGACTGCAGAAAAACAATTTTAAAAAAAATCTATTTTGGAGTTTGAAATCAAATTAAGTTTAAATGTATTCCATTTCGAGGTTTGTCGGGCAGACGGAAAGGGCATATTGTGCTCTGGTTTTTTTTTATTGGTGTATTTTTGAGCTATATTGGATAAAGTTGATGGCATTTTATTCTATACAGGTTAATTACAGTATACGAGTGTTGTGAAATAAAATAACAGTGCGAAAACATGTTTTTTTAGCTTGTCTCCAAAACCAAGTTCTGGTAAAGTAGCCATCGTTTTACTTGAATGTTGGACTGACTAGACTGACTGATTACTGATTACTGATAGTGTCCGATGGAATTTTGGAGGCAAGCAGAAAAAACGTATTTTAGCACTGTTCTATGTATTCTATTGTATTCTACTGTATTCTATTTCACAAACACTCGTGCACTGCAATTAACCTATATCAAACAAAATGCCATCAACTTTATCCGATATAACTCAAAAATACACCAAGTAAATGAAAATAAAACAAGAGCACAATATGTCTTTTACGACTTCCCGCCAAAACTCCTACTCCATGTTTAATTAGAAAGAACTTACTTTTCCTTGAAGTTTTTAGCGGTGTGCCAGGCCGAAGCTATCAGAGCGTTGACAGTGAGGTCCACGGGCACCATGTCGGCCACTTTATCCAAGTTCATGTACATTGTTCTGAGCACCTGGAAATACGATTATACATAAATACCGATTCGATGTTAGAAAGTTATTAGTATAGATCTATCTATGACCGGGAAAAATTGATAATCATTAAGCAAATATTTTGTATTCCTAATATGAAATATTTTTTTTTCTTTCTTTCTTTATTTCTATCTATAAACACTGAACAAAATTTTGTGTGTAGCTTATTGAATTGTGACAAAACAAGTCAGATTCGTTAATTATTAGGGCTTAACGAGTCAAGCTTCATCTTATTATTTAAACCGTGATCTATGTGATTACGCTATTTAAGTGAGCGTTAATCTTAGAGCATCAAGGTATGACAGGTATGACACCCGTCAGAGGAGTGGCCTTTACGGGCGAACCCCTCGTCCCAACGTACATGCACAATGTGTCTTCTAGTTATACAACTAGTGTGTGTGTGTCGGTGTCAGTGTTGACGGTGCGTAGAAAATGACGTTGTTAATTGAAATTGACATATTTAGAAATGTATGCGTCTGTAGCGATGAAAGAATACTTGGGAATGTGTGACAAAATTAAAATGTGTGCGTTCTTTCCCCGCACCAAAGGCACAAAAATTATGTATCGAAGCGAGGCGCTATGCCGTCTCTACTGAAGTGTGAGTCGGTAACTTTGATGCTCTAAGACATTTCCCTCTTCTATTCAAAGAGCACTATTTGACGTGCGTTCGTTATGTCAAGCCATCGATTCATGTCGATTTTGGCAAACGCATAGTAGCAGGCTTCACTCATATCGTCTGAATTCGTTTAGATGACCCTATGCGTTGACGAGCACTATGAGACCTCATAGTATTGTAACTGGTCGTAAAAGCTGCGCCCCTGGCATTGAGATGGGAAGCGTGTAAGTCTTGTTTTTTAACCTATACTGTCCCACTGCTGAGCAAAGGTCTTCCCTGTTCTTCCAGATTCCACACCTGTCGGTTGCCTGCTAATTTCCACGAATTCTCCCGAAATGCATCAAGATCATCACACGCTTCCTTGGTCTTCCGCGGCTTCTTCGCCCATTTGCCGGCGTCCATTGAGTAACCATGGATGCCCACCTATCCGGGTGCATACAACTGACATGACCCGCCCATTCCCATTTTAATCTGGCAGTCGACCGTTGACGACCTGCGTGGCACAATGGTTACCATGCCGGACTGCCAATCGAAGGGTCCCGGGTTCGATTCCCGGCGAAATAGAAATTTGAATGATGAGTTTAAATTTCTGTTCTCGGTCTGGGTGTCTGTGTCTTTGTGTGTGTCCATGGTACCCACGACACAGGGTATATCTACCCTACTGTGGGGCTATGCGTGTGAAGCGTTATGAGTGTGAAGTCTTGTCCCCAACGTCCGTGATCCCGATTCTTGCGCGTTTCGGTGTTGCGTATCCGATCTATTATCTTCACACCCAGCACACTTCGTTCGATGGCTCTTTGGCAAACCTTGAGTTTGGACTTTAGAGTTTCTGTCATTCGGTTTAACTACTGATGATAGTTGAACGTGACAACGTCATAGGAAAATACTTGTTGCTATAAACAATTGACACCACATTCACTTTTCACTGCACTTCATACTTGACGAAAACATGTAAATGTATTATTGTATAGCAGCTGTCCACGCGGACGCATCGCTCACTCAAGTAGGAGAGAGACAGATGTCGAACGATGCCGAACGCGAAGCCCGATTGTGCCTCTTTGTCGCTCGTTCCGCGCTCTCGCTTGCACTTCAAGCCTTAAATGGAACGCCTCAGAGCGAGGTAACGCCGCATGAGTCATGTTTTTTCGTGCGTGCAGCCGGCTCCATCGAATTATAAGACGTTGTCACGTCAAAAAACAATACACTTAGAGCTACTTACACCAACCCCAATGCCGACTACCAACCCAGTTGGTCCGTACACACTGTCTGTCCAACCACGGATGGGCTCCTCGTATGTTGATATCACTGTGAACAGAAACACATATAAATATAAGGACTTTAAACTGCATCGAACTACTTATATTTAAGGCGGTCTTCAGATTTAAATTATAAAATAGGTATACGTAACAAACTACTTCATAATTAAAAAATATCAAGCCCTTCTCGTCTTCCTAGAAGAAAAGCATTTAAGTTATTTGTACTTCCATACAGCAAAACAATGCTAGCCCAAAATTCCGTACTGCCAAGGTTCTGGCTCATATTTTAAAACAGGGCTGAAGTTTTTCTCCGTCTGCTCTTTTCTTCAGCTCAGCATTGCCTAAGCGCACCCAGAGCAGACAGAACAAAAAAATAACGTTCACTAAGAGTTTGTAAAGGAACCGTACAGTGAATAAAGAATATTTCATTTCATTTCTGCAATCACTTCAATACATTATCCGAGGTCAGTGATCTAGATTTAACAGCTCCCCTTAGGAAATTTACGGAATGTTTGCAAAAAATATTTGATGAAGGAGTCGTGCTTACCAATAGAAGGCCTCACGATGCAAATAGGAAGTCCTTCTCCATACTTTCTAACCGCATCCTCAGCTATCGCCTTTGTGAAGCAGTAGGTGTTTGGGAATTTCCCGAGAAGCCTATACAACAAAATAAAATGTAATGTATCAGTTGTGAAAGCAGTTATCCCACCAAAAACATTTTTGCTTTTAACTCTACACTTCTTTACTCTTTGCCAACTCTGCATCATAGTATTACTGTCCATTTTGTTATAATATTTATATTTTGGCATTCCCAGTAGACTATAACATGGGGTTCTTCAAGAAAGCAGTAAAAAAAGCTCTCCTCCAAAGCCGGCAACGCTCGGGAGGCTCTCCTGGGGTTGCCCGTGTTCATGAGCGACGGTGATTCGCTTAACACCACGCGGCCCGTCTGCCTTTTTGTTCGGTTCCTTTATAAAAAAAATGTTATAAGGCACGTTGAGCCGGAGATGATGAAACATCCAACGGGCGGGTTGTCCACTAACTCTCATCTCCACCAACTCTCATTTAAACTTTGTAAATTTTAAGATTGTTAAGGTTGTAATTTTTTTTTATATAAATAAACCTAACAATGAGGCAGACGGGCCGCGTGGTGTTAAGCGATCACCGTCGCCTATGGACACGGGCAACCCCAGCGGAGCCGCCCGAGCATTGCCGGCTTTGGAGGAGAGCTTTTTTACAGCTTTCTTGAAGAACCCCATGTTATAGTCCACTGGGAATGCCTCAGCTGGAAGGTTGTCCCATAACCTACACGTCCGTGGTAAAAAGGAGCGTGCAAAGCGGACTGTGGAGGACCGCCACGAATTTAAAATTTTGGAGATAGGCCCAAAAAGTTACGCTAATACTCTGATAAGAATCTGAATATGCCAAAAATGACTCACGGGCGCAAAAATAGTTAAAACCACCGTTTTCATTTTATAAGTTTTGATACTCACGTAGGCAAAATTCCTTCAATGAGATTCTCATCTAAATCTGCAACTGCCTCTAACGCTTCTGCGCTCATTGGTGGTTCGTAGAACCTGAAACAAAAGTCTAAGCTTAAGCCCCATTATAACAACAGCAATATATTAAACAAGGAGCAGCAATGACCAAGTGGTAAAACACCGCAGTCCCCGACGCGACCTTAAAGCATCAAGGTATGACAGGTATGACACCCGTCAGAGGAGTGGCCTTTACGGGCGAACCCCTCGTCCCAACGTGCATGCACAATGTGCCTTCTAGTTATACAACTAGTGTGTGTCGGTGTCAGTGTTGACGGTGCACAGAAAATGACGTAGTTAATTGAAATTGACATATTTAGAAATGTATGCGTCTGTAGCGATGAAAGAACGTTTGAGAATGTGTGACAAAATTAAAATGTGTGCGTTCTTTCCCCGCACCAGATTTGGCACAAAATTTATATATCGAAAGGAGGCGCTATGCCGTCTCTCCTGAAGGGTGAGTCAGTAACTTTGATGCTCTAAGGACGCGACCGATACTTGGTTCAAATCCTCGGCACGCACCTCTGACAAAAAAATTGTATTGTGCGCATTGACGACCTGTGTGGCGCAATGGTTACCATGCCGGACTGCTAATCAATCCCGGGTTCGATTCCCGGCGAAACAGAAATTCGAATGATTAGTTTAAATTTCATGTTTGTGTTTCTGTCATTGTGTGTGTCCGGTACCCACGACACAGGGTGAAATGTTATTTATTTATTTATATATCGCTACTACACGGTGATGGAAAATATCGTCATATTTGATTAGACTTTTCTCCATCGCCTGAGAGAAAGCCATAATTACTCGAAAGCATGACGTCCACCAAACCACACTTGGCCAGCGTGGTGGACTATGGCCCAAATCCCTCACACTTGTGAGAGGAGACCTGTGCCCAGCAGTGGAATATAAGAAATGTTAAGAAAGTTTTCTACGGCAGAACGCAAACGATCTATGCTAAGCGAAACGAGCGCGGTCGGGTGTAAGATGAGTGACCGCTATTCCTTTAGTATTCTGTGCTGTTAGTCATAAAAACACGCGCGTTTCCGTGCTTCGAAAACACTGACAGCGGGTTGGCTACTTACTTGCAACTCAACCATCCCGCAATGGAGCAGCGTGATGGAGTAAGCCCCAGGCCTCCCCAATAATGAGAGACCCGTGCCCAGCAATGGAATGCAAAAATGCCCTGCCTGATCGTAAGAGGCGATTAAAAGGGGGCTTCCAGGGTTGCGGGCAGTGAGAGTGGGAGCTCGATCTCCAGCCAGCGGCCCCGGAAAGGACGGCGGTGTGTGCGTTTACCGCATTCAGCACCATTCAGACAGATATTTGAATGATGAGTTTAAATTTCTATGCTTATTTTTTTGTTTTTTGGTGAGTCCATGGTATCCATGACACAGGGAATCTTAGTGTCGGGCTATGAATGTGTAGCGATAGAAATGCCAGAAGGGGGATAGGTGTAAACACAAATTTTATCTAAAGAAGGTAAAAGACTTACTTCTCCTCAACATGGCGGACGTGGGTGTTGGAAAAGGCGGTGGACACATGCGTGATGGCCTTCAGCTTGCGGCATTCCTTCGCCAGTTTGAGCACCTCCTTAGTTCCTCTCACGTTTATGCCGGTAGCTATGGACAGCTTCTCGTCAAACTTCACTGTGGCTGCTGCGTTTATTATTATTGTTACCTGATAATATTACATAATTATTTTATTATTCAATTATATTTATTCGTTTTACTTATTTATTCAAATAATAAACATTCATTGATTCTCTCATTCATTCATTCGTTCATTTAATTGTTCATGTAAGTATTTGGTCATTTATGTATTCATTAGCGGCCGCCCGCGACTTCGTCCACGGGGGCTTTTGTATTAGTCAAAGCATGATGTTATATAGCCTAAAGTCCTCCCCCATAAATAGACTATTCAACACAAAAATAATTTTTAATTCGAACCAGCAGTTCCTGAGATTAGCGCGTTCAAAGAAACAAACTCTTCAGCTTTATGTATTAGTAATAGATTTAATTATAACATGGAATATTTATAATATAGTGGAACGGCCCAGCTCCGCCCGGGTGCAGACGTTGTCCTGCCTTAAAAGTAATGAAAGAGGATTTGTTCTTATTATCTTAAAGAGATTTCATGTTACTGTCAAACAAAAATATAAAACAAATAGTGACATACGAACTGTCCTGTTATTCTGACTGTGTCAAAGTTTAGAACGACACGGCACGAAATACAAAACGTTTGACAGGCAGGAACAATTTATATGGGAAAACTAAATAAGTAAAAAAGTAATTAAAAAACATTTCCAGTGGCCCAAATTGTGAATCTAAACCATTCTCAAATCCCCTTAAACACACACAATAAATTTCATCATAATCCGTCCAGTCGTTTAGGAGGAGTTCAGTCACATACACACGCACACAAGAAATATATATATTTATAATATTTTGTAGGATGCACAGTTACAATACGACATTAACACTTGTAACTGTGACGTTTGTTTCTTTTTCGACTCAGCTACTTTGTAAGTAGTACCTATATTCAATATTTAAAAACAGGATTGAAGTTTCAGTAAGTTTCATTAATTAGTAATAAGAAGCGCGCATAGCCCAGCGGTTAGCGTAGAACGCAAACGATCTATGCAACTAAGCCAAACGGGCGCGGTCGAGTGTGAGATAGGTGACCGATAGTGGCAAAAAATTCATGCCCATCTGTGCTTCGGAAGGCACGTGAAGCCGTCGATCCCGGTTGTTGTCGTTAGATAACAGTCGTTAAACCTTGTCGGAGGCCTTATGGGCGGTTTCAAAACATCCGACAGCGGGTTGGCCACTAACCCGCATCTCCAACCAGGCGCGGTCGCAGCTTTCAATTTTCGGAGGAGTCGTCAAGAAATTTGGGGGAAGAGGTGTCCCAAATTGGCTGGTTTCGCCTTCTACACATGACGGATGGATTTTGGGGGGGTTCATGTCCCCTGTGAATCCCTTGGGACCGCGCCTGTCTCCAACCCGTATTGGAGCAGCGTGGTGGAGTAACCTCCAGGCCTCCTCAATAATGAAGAGAGACCCGTGCCCAGCAGTGGGACGCAAAAAGGGTTGCAGCTAATATGTATGACATTAGTTCCATAAATTCACTTTACAGTAAGTTCAAAATAATGTTACTATTTCATATTTACCTTAGAAGTAAGAGTTTTCCTGTCTTCATCACTGATGCCAAGTCCAGGCTGCTCCATATCTCCAACAATGGGAATCACCTTGTGAATGCCCTTAGGATTCTCTTCATGGGCACGATGAAATAGCTAGAAGGAAAAATATTGCCTTTAATAATACAGGTAGGTTAAGTCAAGTCTGTCAAGCCCCTATTCCTAAATTAAAATCAAGCCCCCTCCCCTCCCCCCCAAACTAGGAGCGGTCCGAGTACGGGTACGTCATGCGTCAGCCCCTTTTTTTATATAACTGAACCGAAGAAAAAGGCAGACGGCCCGCGTGGTGTTAAGCAATCACCGTCGCCTGGACACGGGCAACCCCAGGGGAGCCGCCTGAGCAATGCTGGCTTTGGGGGAGAGCTTTTTTTACAGCTTTCTTGAAGAACCCCTGTTATAGTCCACTGGGAATGCCTCAACTGGAAGGTTGTCCCGTAACCTACACGTACCCTCCCCCCAAACTGAAATCCTAGAGCCGCCATTGATGTAAACCTTCCCTGGACTTCTACTAGTATTTCAATAACAAAAATAGGCACATCGATCTAGAAGTCAAACTAACGGACAGCATTTCATTTTTATACACAGAGAAGACTTTAATGCAGTGAATTATTAGTCCCTGTAGCTTCGGGATTAAGAATAGAGCTACGGTATCTCCTGCCTGATCGTAAGAGGCGACTAAAAGAGGGCTTCCAGGGTTGCAGACGGTGAGAGCTTGACGCGTCCAGTCAGCAGCCCCGGGAGGGACGGCGGTGTGTGCGTGGCCACATGCCCCCGTGAACACCTAAAGGTGCAGGAGACCACATTTGGTCTCCCAAAGATGGGCCTGTCCTGGGGTGCCGCGCGTGGAGGATACCGGTGCGTTCCGCTGGATATCCCGGAGTCCTCCCCAAGCGCAGAGGCAGTCCACCGAGGGGCTTTTAGTTTTTTTTTATTTGAATGGAGCAGCAGACGAGTATGCACGCCACGTGGTGTTAAGTGGTCGTTGCAGCCCATGGACATCTACATACAACCTCAAGCAAGCATAGGTAAGTCTTGTCTGAGGTCGTATGCAGTTGCGCTGCTACTCCGGAGGCTGGTGGTCGCCTCATGTAGGTAAGTGTGGCCGGCAGCTGCACCCTTCCACCGAAACACAATAGTTGGTTCACGGCAGAAGTGGGTGCAGCGGTGGTACTTCCCCGGGCGAACGATAAGAGTTCTACCACCTACAAACTAACTATTTTCATAGACAGACAAACAACGAGTACATATTAAATTTATTAACAGACATTATTTATTGACAGCCACCGTGGCGTAGTAGGTGATGAGCCGAATGCGAAAGGTGAGGTCGTGGGTTCGATTCCCACCCAGGACAAATATTTGTGTGATGAACATGACTATTTGTTCTGTGTCTGAGTGTTAATTTATCTATTTAAGTATGTATTTAGAATTATATAAGTATGTTTATCAGCTTTCTGATTACCATAGCACAAGCTCTGCTTAGTTTGGAATCAGACTGCGTTGTGTGAGTTGTCCAAAGATATTTATTTATTTATTTACCCCTCGCAAAGTACTTACAAAGTCGTCAAGCACGTTGTGCAGCCTGGTTGTGGCGTCCTTGCCTTTTTTCGCTCTCACCAACACGTAGATGTTCTCAACATCGCCACAGGATCTCAGCATTTTCTCTATGAACACTGGAACAAGAGAAAACATATTTGACGACCCATGTGGTGTAATGGTTAACTATCGGACTGCCAATCGGAGGGTTCCGGGTTCGATTCCCGGCGAAACAGATTTTAAGTGATGAGTTTAAATTTCGCTCAGTCTGGGTGTTCGGAGGGTCCCGGGTTCGATTACTGGCGAAACAGAAAGTTAAATGATGAGTTTACTGTTCTCAGTCTGGGTGTTTGTGTTTCTGCCTTTGTTTGTCCAGCGATGGCCGAGTGGGAAAATACCGCGGTCGACGCGACCGATCCCGGGTTCAAATCCTCGGCGCGCACCTCTGACAAAGCAATTTGTAATGTGCGCGTTTATCGCTACTTCACTGTGAAGGAAAATATCGAGATATTTAATTGATTACGATGTTCTCCATCGCCGAAAATCGATCGAAATTCATAGTTTCTCGAAAGTATGACGTCCACCAATCCGCATTTGGCCAGCGTGGTGGACTATGGCCTAAATCCCCTCACTTGTGAAAGGAGAACTGTGCTCAGCAGTGGTACATCAAAAGGGTTGACAAAAAATGTATCCATGGCACCCACGACACAGGGTACACTACTGTGGGACTATTAGTGTGGATCGTTATTTATTTATTTATATTCAGATGGGGCTGCAACCCTTTTTGCGTCCCACTGCTGGGCACGGGTCTCTCCCCATTATTATTGGGGAGGCCTGGAGCTTACGCTGCTCCATCGCGTGGTGCAGATGCGGGTTAATGGTCAACCTGATGTTTCATGCTGAAAACGGATAATAGGGTCAACGCGGTTGAAGCAACTGGCTAACCGCCTATGATTTTAATATAGCAATGAAGCCTGGAACAGCACATAGGTTATTTTTTATCCTACGGGGATCTATTAAACGGGTCCACGCGGGCGAAGCCGCTGGCGGAAGGCTAGTACTTTAAAAAAGAAGAAAAAAGTTGTAAATGATTCAACATAGCGTCTTACAAAATAAACAGATTAAAAAAACGTAACAAAAACATGATTCCGGCCAGGATCGAACTGGCGGCCTTCTGCGTGTAAAGCAGATGTGATAACCACTACACCACGGAACCGTTGAATGTTGTGGTGAAATTAATAATGTTAACTTCAACAAAATATTATCTTATCACTAGACAGTGCAGACCAGAGCGTTGCCAGATTTTCTTTTTGCCAAGTCGGGATTTTGGAACTTTATGTGTTTAAGTGGGATACTTTCGACGAAAGCGGGACATACATAGTTAGACTCTGGCTACGGGTACAAACAATCTTTATAGGTTGAAGTTGAAGCCGGCAATGCTCGGGTAGCTCCCCTGGGGTTGCCCGTGTCCATAGGCGACGGTGATTGCTTAACACCACGCGGCCCGTCTGCCTTTTTGATCGGTTTACATATAAAAAAAAGTACCCTGGCCTGATACAGCCCGAGCCCCTTTATTCAAATTAAAAAAGATACATAGTTAGAAAAACATATATAAGTAATCAGAAGTTTTTATTTGAATTGAAATTAAGTGTACGTGACAATAGATAGCATAAATAGCCATAAACATGTGATTTAAGTAATTAAATAATAATATTTTACATCAGATTCAACCCATCGTTAACTAGCTGAGTCTTTTTCGTCGACTGAATAAAAAAATAGAAATAAAAAAGCTTTCTTCGTTAGAAAAATATGGCGTTTCAAACAATAGTCCGTGGAGTGAGTGTCACAAATTGCAACTTACAATATGAGCTTATAATACACACGGTCCAGTTATCCCCGTAAAGGGCTGATTACATTGACCAACTTGCAGGGGCCGACACGGCATACATTGCTGGTTATCTGAGTACATTGTAATAAAATACTCAAGATAACCAGCAATGTATGCCGTGTCGGCCCCTGCAAGTTGGTCAATGTAATCAGCCCTTAAAGCGGGACTGAGCTTGTCCCACGCGGGACATTTTATTTTGGTTTACAAATCGGGACGTCCCGCCAAAATCGGGACGCCTCGCAACGCTGGTGCAGTTTAGAGCATCACAGGTACTGACAGGTATGACACCCGTCAGAGGAGTGGGTGGCCTTTACGGGCGAACCCCTCGTCCCAACGTCCATACGTACCACAATGTGCCTTTTAGTTATACAACTAGTGTGTCTGTGTGTGTCGGTGTCAGTGTAGACGGTGCATAGAAAATGACGTTGTTAATTGAAATTGACATATTTAGAAATGTACGCGTCTGTAGCGATCATACGTAAGTACATTATTCTTAGTCTAAGGTAGCGATGAAAGAATATTTGTAAATATGTGGCAAAATTAAAATGTGTGCGTTCTTCCCCCGCACCAGATTTGGCACAAAAATTATGTATCGAAGCAAGGCGCAATGCCCTCTCTACTGACGGGTCAGTCATTTCCTTTGATGCTTTTGCTTTGCTTTTGGTGCAGACGTTTTCCTGTTATAAAAAAGTATCAGAAATAATCAAGTTTGATCTCAGGGTCACGCACTTAGAAACGCAAGCAAAAGAATTGAAAATATTTATAAGAAAATCAAGATTCGTGTTCTTCTATCGGGTCCAGCTAATTTAAATATCAAATCTGTCTACTTTTGGAAATTCTTAAAGTTTAACAAATCTACTTAGGGTCTCGTTCACCATCTCCAAGTAAAGTGTTGATTAGTTACGTCCCAAGTAAAGTTCATTGGCAAGTAAAATATGATTACGGGTCAGTTTTTCATATGATTAGTGCTACTATAACATCGGGAAATTGAAATTGAAGTTACGGGTGACTTCAATCGACAATTAGCGTACTTGTCACTTACTTGAAGTTGGTGAAAGAGGGCCAAAGTCACAGAGGGTTTAAAATGTGCCACAGAAAAGTTCAAATAATGCATAGAGATACTCATTTTATTACGCATAGAGTCTTGAAGTTTATAATTTTATTAAAGCTATTGCGTTCATAAAACTACGATAAGATAATTTGCTTTAACTTTTGCGCTCGGCGTTTCCTCTCGGGATTCAGCAGAATTAGAAAGATAGGAAAAGAATAAGAATAAGTCTATGCCCCTATGCTTTTGTTTTGCAGTTGTTGGATTAGGGCTGTATGAAAGAGGCATTTTGTACGATTTTTGAATAGTCATATTTTCTGATCTAAATAATTAGTTGATTGAAAAAAACAAAACATAGGGGCACAGCTTTAGCAGACTTAGATATTGTCACAAAAAATCATTCCTCTAGAAGCATTATCTAGAAGCATTAAGTATTGGCAACTATTATTTATTCTGTGGTATTGGAACGCTGCTAATTGTTTGTGCGAAGAGTACATAAAAATGTGTACATTATCGTTGAAATCATCGAAGCATTTACAGCGCAGTACTACAGTGACGTCACTTTACTTTAACGCTGTTCAAAATATTGAAAAATTTCCGTTACATTATATTACCTATAAAATTTATTTACGCCTTATCTTTAAAGTCAATAATAATATATAGCGTCTTAATAATTCTTATATTCTTTACTAATAATCCCTTTAGGAACAAACACAAGATGACCAAACTTTTTTTTCGTTTTGACAACATTCACAAATCAATTGTTAATTACTATTCGGGAGTTTTGGCGGGAAGTCGAAAAAGACATATTGTGCTCTTGTTTTATTTTCATTTTCTTGGTGTATTTTTGAGTTATATCTGATAAAGTTGATGGCATTTTGTTTGATATAGGTTAATTACAGTGCACGAGTGTTTGTGAAATAGAATAACAGTGCTAAAATATGTTTTTTCTGCTTGCCTCCAAAATTCCATCGGACACGTTCTAGTAAAGTAGCCATCGCTTTACTTGAATGTTGGACTGACTAGACTGACTGATTACTGACCAGTTGATCATTGAAACTGGCAAAAAATTGATGCAAAAATTGTACTTGACGCTGGCAGTTTGCACAGAGTTTGCGATGCCATAATTGAAAAAAAAATACTATTCAGACGTCCAGCTGTGAAGCCGTTATAATGTTCGCATTTTCTGTTCGTCTTTGTATAGCATGAAATCTACGACTTAATTTTGGTTCAAAGTTCAAATACCCTTCAATGTAGATCTATCTTTTTTCTCCAACACTTGGGAAGTAGGTATATCAGTGTGCAGATTTGCTTGATTCCAAGCCGATGGGAGCTACAGGGAAGCACTGGAAACAGGCTAGGCCTTTGATTGGGTCTAACACAGTGCCCATCTTCCGAATAATCCGAAGCTGCCATCTTATGTAATTTGCATACCTCATGAAGGTAAATATGGCGAACCAATTGTATAATAACACCTTTTGTTAACACCCATATTTGTGCAAATAAAAGTCTTTGCCTTTGTCTATGGCCGTTCCAAGAACCTATGCAACTGGGTTTATGTATAAGTTTGGCAAAGGGAGATCTCCCGCCGGGCGAGGTGGTCATGTCCGGAGAGCGGCCGCGCTCCAACTGACTCAATTCGGAGCTTGTATATATGCTTCAGAAAACTTCGATAGCGTGATTCAGGAATACCCGTGGCACCATCTCTTGATGAGTAGCGGAAGGTCGCTACTATAATGCGGTCAATTAAGACAGTTAATATAACAAAAATTCCGACAAAGCCAATTTTGGTGGAGACCCTACCCTACATTATAAAAATTTGAAAGTTCCCATCAATCCCATATGAGCTTAGAAAGTTATTCGGGGTCAAAGGTCAAAATTTCAGGTTTTTTTGGATTTTTCTCGAAAACGGTAAGTTTTATCACAAAAATACTTCAGATCAAATTTGTAGATCTCAAAATTCTCTACAAACATGGTGCTTATTATTTTTCTCTAAGTATCAAGGACGGATGTTAGACAAGAAAACTAATAATTGTGGCGTACCGCGACCCCAAGGTTCAGAGTAGGGTCATTTTATATACAGCTTAAATCATCAAAGGTACTGACTCACCCGTCAGTGGAGAGGGCATCACGCCTCGCTTCGATTCATAATTTTCGTTTAACGCACACATTTTAGTTTTATCACATATTCACAAATATTCTTTCATCGCTACAGACGTATACATTTCTAAATATGTCAATATCAATCAACAACGTCATTTTATGCTATGCACCGACACACACACATTAGTTGTATAACTAGAAGGCACATTGTGCATGGACGTTGGGATGAGGGGTTCGCCCGTAAAGGCCACTCCTCTGATGGGTGTCATACCTATGATGCTCTAAGATGTACATATATGATAAATAGTCTGGATACAGCATATCCTATATTATTTATTCCTACAAAATGACATATTTGTCTTCATTTAATATTACTCTAAGGAATACATATACAGGATGATAAAAATAAAACAACTGAGAAGTCCAATAATGTTAATCATATATTCAATAAAACACCAGTAATAAATAACATATTTAGGTAATGATTATTATATACAAAAAGAGGTTGTATTTAGGGATATTATCATATGAAAAGGTATTTTTACAAAATAACTTTCTCCACGACTCTGCTCGCCTTCAAACTTATCCTTCCGTCTGAAATATAAAATAAATATGTCAATATTTACACAAAAATAAGCATAATAATACCTAAGTTTATAGCAACGCTATGCAAAGAGCGCTATTTGACGTGCGTTCGTTATGTCAAGTCGTCGATTCATGTCGATTTTGATAAACGCATAGTAGCAGGCTTCACTCAAGTATCGTCTATGAATTCGTTTAGATGACCCTATGCGTTGGCGAGCACTGTGAGACCTCATAGTATTGTTTATGAATACGGTTGTTAGTCTTGCCTGTTGTAGGCAGATCCGCTGCTACTCCAGAGGCTGATGGGCGCCTCTAAGACTGGGAGGCAACCGCACCATTCCACCGAAACACAATATTATATGCTTCACGACAAAAATGGGTGCAGCGATGGTCGAACCTTGAAAGTTTTATCTATGGAAACTTTTGACGTTTAATTAATTTTGACGTTTAATTAATTTTGACATTTTTGACGTTTAATTAATTTTGACGTTTAATTAATCATGTTATACTACACGCATGATTCATTAAAAAAAGACTAAAACAAAAAAAGTTGGAATCAAAATTCAGATAAGCGTTAAAACCCAAACACATTTATCGCTTTTAATTTTAAAATATTGTGCTACTCACGTCAATAATAAAAATATTAAAAAATCCACATAAATATAATTTTATTCATAAAAAATAGTTTAAATCAAAATAAAACAAAGAATTAAGATAAAGATGATTCAATTTTTTATTGTAATATAAAAGAAAGGTTAAACAAAATGATTATGAATAATGTCGACGACCACGATTAGGTACAGCTGATAGTGATACTTTGATCAAAATTTTTAATAAGTTTTTGGAAAATGCGATTCTAATTCGGTAATCACAACACAGATTTTGTATTTTAAGGCCTTAGAATAATTACAATTACATTATAGAAACCAAGTTTGCGCGCCCAAATTGACGCATGTTGATTGGTGCCATTAATGACACCAAACGCCGGGCTGCTCCGTAAGACTTAAGGTTTTTTATCACAACACTTTTTGAAAACAAAAGAAATCTAATAAAATAACTTATCACAGTATTTTCAATATTTTGTAGTATTTTATAGTTAATTTGGTCAAAATAAAAATACTTTGTCAGATGTGACAGCTGTAGGAATCTCTTTAGTGCTTCAATTTTGACAGCGCGCTTGTATGAAGACTGACGTTCTTAAGGTTATTATTCTAAGTTTAAGGCATTTTTTGTTCAATTCCCCTTTAATAATGAACATTTTTTAACACGGATATCGAGTTCTGACGTCAGAGAGTTCAAGAAACGTGTTTCAAACGAGATTTCGATCCATAGAGTCGTAATTCCAAAACGAGTTATACCTACGGTCCATTACATATTTTTTATTGATAATTAAATCTTTAAAATAGTTTTTAAGTAGTTCATAGGTCTACTGTGAATCACTATCGAAAATTTGATTTTTTATCGCGTATATAAATTATTGAAGTATAATGTACTAAATAATAGCTCAATGTTATAAATCTTAATATACATAAATTATATGTCACGTGTTTGTCCGCGATGAACTTCTAAAATACTTAACCGATTTTAATAAAACTTGCACACCGTGTGCAGTTTGATCCAACTTGAAAGATAGGATAGCTTACATTTAATTTATAGTAGCATTATTATTTTATTTGTGATACTTTAAGTCAGGATAACGTCTGCTGGGTTAGCTAGTAAGAATATTTTTTTAAAGAATCAAAAAGAAAAGGAACGTAGAAGAAATTAAAATCATCAAAAATATTATCTTAATTTATAATATAAATAATATTAAAATGTCTATTGATTGACGATAATATTTTTTAAGTTATAATATAAATAATATTCAAATGTCTATTGATTGACGATAATTTTATATAAGTATCTGTATTTTTTTTAATCAATATTGAGCAACACTACTAATTAATAAACTTTTATCGAGACAGTATTCCTGCCAGTATTTATACTGTATTATTATTTAAATTTAATATTGAAGATAATATTTTGATGTCAAATGTAATTTAAAAAAAACGCAACACGAGATATTTGAATTTCAAATTAGAATAGCAATTATATTATTTAATATTGAATTTGGACGCTAATCTTACTACATAAATACATAACTTTAGACACAAAAATTAAAAGGATGATGTAGAAAAATATAATTGAATAAAAAACGAAACAACTTATTTAAAATTAGATAACTGCAATCTTTTTTTTTATTTGATTGGAGTAGCAGACGAGCATGCAGGCCACGTGGTGTTATGTGGTCGCTGCAGCCCATGGACATCTACACACAACCTCAAGCAAGCACAGGTAAGTCTTGTCTGAGGTCGTATGCAATTGCGCTGCTACTCCGAAGGCTGGTGGACGCCTCATGTAAGTGTGGCCGGCAACTGCACCTTTCCACCGAAACACAATAGAGTTGGTTTACGGCAGAAGTGGGTGCAGCGGTACTTCCCCGGGCGAAAGATAGTAGTTCTACCACTTACCAAAACTTAATCTAACATGCTTTTAACCTTCAAAACTCAAACAGATTCAAACATAAATCAATACAAACAAAAACTCACTCAAAAACAACAATATATTATAACAAAATAACATAAAAAACAATATATTATCATATCATGCTTTTACTTACCAAAAATTGAGCATCTTTATAAAATTACAAATACAAAATAAAATAACTTACCTTACTTTGATTGACACATATGCCATAACCCAGAAATAACAAAACGTTCACACAAACACACAAAAAATAATAAAAACACAAACAAAAACAGTAAAAAAACGCTCAAAAAATCAATCCATGCTCAGATTCCACTACATTATGAAGTAGGTAAGTAATTTTTTTGGTATCGGGGGGAAAACCTTCAAAAGGTACCTGGAACCTTGAGGGTACCGGGTTATGTGGGATTTGAGGTATATAACTAACTTATAACGTAATTATGTACACTTCAGTTTTTGCATTATCTTAATAGTCTAAGGGCCTCTTTCACCACCTTCAAGTAAAGTGACAAGTACGCTAATTGTCGGTTAAAGTCACCCGTAACTTCAATTTCAATTTCACGATTTTCGAGTAGCACTAATCTATGATAAACTGACCCGTACTCTAAGCTTTTACTTGCCAATTAACTTTACTTGGGACGTAACTAATCAGCACTTTACTTGGAGATGGTGAACGAGGCCCTAATTGTTTTTTTTAGGATGGCATCTAACAGGGCACGTCGAATATTGGAGTTAATATCTTCATCTCCTACAACCCAAAACGATAAAGTTACCATTGAACAACGTGGTTTGAGTACTCAATTGAGTGTGAAAGTTGATCCTCGGTGGCTGCCTCTGCGCTTGGGAAGGACTCCGGGATATCCAGCGGAACGCACTGGTATCCTCCACGCGCGACGCCCCAGCACGGGCCCATCTTCGGGAGAGCAGATGTGCTCTCCTGCACGCTCAGGCGCTCACAGCGGCATGCGGCCACGCACACACCGTCCTTCCCGAGGCTGCTGGCTGGACGAATCGAGCTCTAACCGTCCGCAACCCCGGAAGGCCCCTTTTAGTCGCCTCTTACGATCAGGCAGGGGATACCGTAGCTCTATTCTTAATCCCGAAGCTACAGGGGCTGAGTATATGTACCTAATCATTATTTTCATTTTAAGGTGGGGGTTGAAAAAGGTTCCGTTGAAAGCATGGACTTAGCATAAATATCTACTACAGTATATTATAAGTCAGCAGTCAGCAAGTAAGAGCAGCGATAGCCGAGTGGGAAAAAACCGCGGTCTTCGACGCGACCGATCCCCGGTTCGAAACCTCGGCGCGCACCTCTGACAAAGAAATTTGTAATGTGCGCATTTATCGCTGCTCCACGGTGATGGAAAATCTCGTGATATTTAATTGATTACGATGTTCCCCATCGCCGTGCATGCCTGAGAGAAATTCATAATTTCTCAAAAGCATGACGTCCACCAATCCGCACTTGGCCAGCGTGGTGGAATATGGCCTAAAACCTTCTTACTTGTGAGAAGGAGACCTGTGCCCAGCAGTGGGACATAAATAAAAAAGGTTGAAAAAAATAATATTATAAGTCTATGGTTGAAAGGTGTAAGTATATTTTATTTGTTTTATCTGTAAATGTTAAATAATAAAATTCTGGAAAAAAAGTCCCACTGCTGGACACAGGTCTCCTCTCTGAAGTGAGAGATTTAGGCCATTGTCTACCAAGCTGGCCAAATGCGGTATGGTGGACATCATGCCTCTGAGAAATAATGAGTTTCTTTCAGGCGTGCATGGTGATGGAAAACATCGTAATTAATAAAAAAATACGAAACACAAACACCCACACCGAGAACAGAGATTTCAAACTCATCATTCAAATTTCTGCTTCGCCGGGAATCGAACCCGGGACCCTCCAACAATATTTTATCATGGAGCAGTGATAAATACAAAGTTAACAAGTTGCGCGCGGGGCTTTGAACTCGATCTCCGTGTCAGAGACGACGGCGGGTTTTGCCCCTCGACTAAAGCTGCTCAAAATACATATAGTTTCATTCCAGTTTTTGATCTAGGGATCAATGTATATGTTATATGTATCTAATCTATTAATACACATTTGTGTAGTTTACTATATATTTTATTTATGTACTTTAGAATATGAATAATAATTTGGATGTTAGTTTTTAGAAATTGAATTAACCACGCTTTAGAATTTAGAAGAATTTCTGAAATATTTAAAACCTACTGTCATTATTGTTGCTACCTTTATTTTGCTTTCGGGGGGAAACCTTCAAAAGGTACCCGGCACCTATTGAGAGGATACCGGGTTATGTGGGATTTGACCGCACTAAAACCCCCTCGGTGGCTGCCTCTGCGCTTGGGGAGGACTCCAGGATCTCCAGTGGAACGCACCGGTGTCCTCCACGCGCGGCGCCCCAGAACGGGCCCATTTTCGGGAGAGGAGATGTGCCCTCCTGCATCCCCCGATGCTTACTGCAGCATGCGGCCACGCACACACCGCCGTCCTTCCCGGAGCTGTTGGCTGGACGGATCGAGCTCCCACTCTCACCGCCCACAACCCCAAAATCCCCCTTTTAGTCGCCTCTTACGATCAGGCAGGGGAAACCGTAGCTCTATTCTACGCCTGATAAAAACCTTCATTTTGAGGATTATAATATACGATTTTCAAGTAAGCAGATTAGCTTTCTTTCAACCTTTTTTTAGTCCCATTAAGGCCATTACTAAGCACAGGTTTCCTCTCACAAGTGAGATGGGTTTAGGCCACGCTGGCCAAGTGCGTAATGGTGGACATCATACCTTCGAGAAATAATGATTTTCTCTCAGGCATGCACGGCGATGGAAAACATCGTAATCAATTCAATATCTCGATATTTCCCATCACCGTGGAGCAGCCTTAATTATACGCACATTGCACGATATTACACGACATACACATTGACGACCAGTGTGGCGTAATGGTTACCATACCGGACTGCCAAACGGAGGGTCCCGGGTTCGATTAGCGGCGAAGCAGAAATTTGAATAATGAGTTTAAATTTCTGTTCTCGGTCTGGGTGTTTGTAATTTTTATTTCTGTCTTTGTGTGTGTCCATGGAACCCACGACACACGAACGCCCTACTGTGGGGCTATGAGTGTGAAACGTAACGTAAATGTAACATAACGTAAACAAATGTATTTGTCAGAGGTGCGCGCTGAGGTTTTGAACCCGGCATCTTCGTGTCGGAGACGCGGACTATACCACTCGGGAATCGCTACTCGATTAGCCAAGATAAGCTTAAATGTACTTGTATTAAAAAACTTCTCCACTCGAGAATGTCATTACGACTCATGGGTTTATTTTGCATATTTGTGAGCTCACAGCCTATCTTAAGGTCGCTGCATACGTAACGTGATAAAAACTCGGACGGAACGTGAACGGGACGGGGACGTGACTGCCTCGTTCAAAACGTGAACGTTCACCACCACCGTGCCACGTTCACGTCCCGTCCGTGTCTCCATGACATATGCTCTTTCATATACATTTTGCATGAAACGATTTTTCCAAAATATTTTTTCCAAAACTTCCCGTCCCGTCCTGTCCCGTCTCGTCCGTGTAAAAGCCCGTCACGTATGCAGCGACCTTTAGAGCATCAAAAATACTGACTGACTCACCGGGTGTCAATACCTGTGACCCGTCAATACGAGTACCTGTACCTGTTACCTATTACCTATTACCCGTTACCTGTGATGCTCTAAGCAGCCCATTCACTTAATTTCAAATGATTTCGTGGAGTATTACCATTTAAAAAAATATTTTTATTCTTCTTTGTTGAGATAACAATTACAACGAACTATATTTTTTTATTAAACTGTTTGCTTGCCGCTTTGTTCATTTTAACATGCTTCTTTAACATAACTCTTAAAGTTTTTATTCTTAAACGCATTAGAGACGGTGAGGGGGTTTTAGTGCGGTCAAATCCCACATAACCCGGTATCCTCTCCAAAGGTGTCGGGTACCTTTAGAAGGTTTCCCCCCGATACCAAAAAAAAAGGTCGGATACAATTCAAGAAGGTGCCTTATAAATTACTAGCCTTCCACCAGCGGCTTCGCGTGGACCGTTTTATGGGTCCCCGTGGGATAAAAAATAGCTTATGGGCTATTCCAGACTATATCTCTAACTTTCTTCCATCTATTTGAAATACGACGTAAGACGATATATTCCTATATTAAAATCATAGGCGTTTAGCCAGTTGCTTCAACCGCGTGGACCCTATTACCCGTTTTGACGTAGGAATGAAGCATTTTTCCGCAGTAAAAAGTAACCTATTTTCATCAGGAATAATGTCGGCTTCTAATGGTAAAAGAATTTTTAAAATCGGTCCTGTGGTTCCGGAGCCTTTTTTATTTTTTATTTGAATGAAGTAGCAGACGAGCATGCAGGCCACGTGATGTTAAGTGGTCGCTGCAGCCCATTGACATCTACATACAAAAGTCTTGTCTGAGGTCGTATGCAGTTGCGCTGCTACTCCGGAGGCTGGTGGTCGCCTCAAGTAAGTGTGGCCGGCAACTGTACCTTTCCACCGAAACACAATAGAATTGGTTCACGGCAGAAGAGGGTGCAGCGGTGGTACTTCCCCGGGCGAACCATAATAGTTCTACCACCTCACATTTAATACAAACAAAGAAACAATCAAATATTTCCTCTTTATAATATTAAAACAAACAAATTAGTGTAGATAGCCCTGAAGCGAATCCATGTTTATAAGTGGAAATTTTACGGTCAACCTTTGATACGGTACTGAGGTACAAAAAATAAATTGACCGCAAGGAACAAAAACTTCTTTTAAACGGTAACATATGAAATATGGTTGTTTGCGTGATACCGGTGATACGTCTACATGCATAAAAACAAAAATATTGCACAAATATGGACTTTATAAAGGTCGCACATACTATACTGACTTCGTCATGTTTGCCAAGTATGAAAATGTTTGATTAAATAAATGTATTTATTTATATACAACAAAATATGTGTGGGGTCGGTCCCATGCCGATTGATGGATCCTGGGTCGATTCCCGGCGAGGCAGGAACTTATATGAGGGTAGGTACCATGCCGGAATGCCGATTTTTTTTTTACCTTATAATTTATCTTTTTTTAATAAAATTTCTAACTTAATTATATACATATATCTTAAAAATATTATTTATATACAAAATTATTTAAAAATTATGGCACCTTCAACCTACAGGCATGTTTATTACTTCGCGTATAATATTTCCGTAAATAACTTATTTGACGTTCATTAAATTATAAAACCGTTATTCTAATTTGAATTGAAAATGTAATGTCAAGAGTCAAAACGCATTGTTTCAATCAATATTAACTTGAATTAAGTGGAAAATTCCCACATGAATTATTTTTAAATACCAATCCATACTATTAAAATATTATTAACAGGCACGGTCGCAGCCTTGAATTGGGGGGGGGGGGGGGGTGACCAAGAAATTTGGGGAAGGGTCACTAAGAGATTTGGGGGAATTTGTCCCAAATTGGTTGGTTTTGTTTCGCCTTCCGTCTACGCTTGACTGATGGATTTTGGGGGGGTCATGTCCCCTGTGATCGCGCCTGATTTTATTAATGCGAATGTAACGTGTTTCTGTGTGTCTGTTACGTTTTCCCGCTTAAACTGCTGAACCAATTTTAATGAAATTTAGTACACAGATAGACTAGGAAAATTCCAACGCAGCTTTGTTCTTGGGAAGGGAGGTAGGACACTTTTTGTCGCGAAAAATAGGAGGAAATGTTAATGTGAGAGACTATAATTACCTACAAACCTTTCATGTACTTACCACATTTTGGCAAATAAATAATTTCATTTCATTTCAACTTTCACAACTTATGACAGCCTCCGTGGCGTAATGGGTGATGAGCCGACTGCGAAGCGTGAGCTCGTAGGTTCGATTCCCACCCAGGACAAATATTTGTGTGATGAACATGACTATTTGTTCTGTGTCTGGGTGTTAATTTATCTATTTAAGTATGTATTTAGAATTACAAAAGTATGTTTATCAGCTTTCTGATTACCATAGTAGGTACAAGCTCTGCTTAGTTTGGAATCAGATGGTGTTGTGTGAATTGTCCAAAGATACTTATTTACTTATAAAGATACTTTAAATTAGACATTTGGGAGTCAGTATAATTAGTAAGAAACGTACTCGTGAAGTCGGTTTTTGTTAGGGCTGCAACCCTTTTTGCGTCCCACTGCTGGGCACGAATCTCTCCCCATTATTAGGGAGGCCTGGAGCTTACTCCACCACGCTGCTCCAATGCGGGTTGGTGGAGATGCGGGTTAGTGACCTACCCGCGGATGTTTTCAAACCGCCCATAAGGCCTCCGACAAGTTTTAACGACTGATATCTTTCGACATCAACCGGGACCGACGGCTTAACGTGCCCTCCGAAGCATGAAATTTTGCTACTAGCGGTTACCCATCTCATACCCGACCGCGCCCGTTTGGCTTAGCTGCATAGATCGCTTGCGTTTTACGCTAGCCGCCGGGCCATGCGCGCTCCGTTTTTGTTTAATTCATTTTAATTTTTAATTACTCTACATCTGCACGTTTAAATATTTGGCAATGACGACTAACGACCCATCTATTACTGACTAATGCGCCATTTTTATTTTGAGGTCGTGTCCTTTTGAATTCATTGCCATTTTCAGTACATTATTGATTTCTAACTAATGTCATTAAAATGCTCTTAAACTAATTTACAAGTGCTTTTTAGGGTTCCGTAGCCAAAGAAAAGGGAACCCTTATAAATTCGTCATGTCTCTCTGTCTGTCCGTCCGTATGTCACAGCCTTTTTTTACCGAAACTATAGAAACTATACTGTTGAAACTTGATAAGTAAATGTATTCTGTGAACTGCATTAAGATTTTCACACAACAATAAAAAAAAACCCAATTACCCATACGTGTGGGGTATCTATGGATAGGTCTTCAAAAATGATTTGAGGTTTCTAACATATTTTTTTTTGTAAGTTGAATAGTTTGCACGAGAAACACTTTCAAAGTGGTAAAATGTGTGTCCCACCGAAAATTGTTTTGAACGAGATCTAGTTAGTAGTTTTTTTTTAAATACGTCATAAATCGTAAATCGGTGCGCGAGTCCGACTTGGCCGGTTTTTATTTTATTTGAGCAGCGACGGTCGAGCGGTACATATAGAAGATATAAACATAGTACATATACAACCCGCAGTCTCCTACACGGAAATACCGGGTTCAAACCTCCGGCGTGCACTTCTGACAAAATAAATTTGTAATGTGCGCATTTCATCGCTGCTCCACGGTGAAGGAAAATATTGTGATATTAAATTGATTACGATGTGTTCCATCGCCGTGCATGCCTGAGAGAAACTCATAATTTCTCGAAGGTATGATGTCCACCAATCCGCACTACGCTAGATGGACTATGGCCTAAATCCCTCTCACATGTTAGAGGAGACCTGTGCCCCCAGCAGTGGGTCATAAAAATGATTGAAAAAAAAACTCGCAACAACTCGCTGCTCCACAATGAGGGAAAATATCGTGATTATCAACATTATTACGTGCCCTCCGAAGCACGGAATTGCTGCTATAGTGGTCACCCATCTCAGACCCGACCGCACCCTTTTCGCTTAGCTCCGTAGATCACTTGCGTTCTACAACAGCCGCTGCGCGCTTTAATATAACAAAATATTTTAAAAAACCACTCACGCTTAGCCATTTTTCAATTATTGACCTTAGATTTGACCCTCACGCAGCGATCTTTGGACTTATAAATGTGTTTCTATTAGACTGCTACAATTATTAATGGAATTAAGTAAAAATCCGATTGATCTTGACTATAAATGATATAGGAATAGGATATAGGAAGTATTGTGACCTTTAAACTAGCAATTCTTGTACCTATATATCTAAATATATTTTTTGAATCTCGGAACCGGCTCCAAAGATTTTAATGAAATTTAGTACCCTGGTTTCGGGGATGATAAATCGATCCAGCAAATTTTTATTAATAGAAATTGTCGTTTTATTTAATGTTTATGCAGTTAAATATAAAATTACTCTTACTGACATCTATTGGAGAATATTAATAATATTGTGGCGTAGAAAGCCGTCAAATGTCGACCGCCCTTGAAACAAATGACAATGTCGATATGAAAGACCTCTATGAGAATTTCGTTAACGGAATTAAAGCTTTCTTGGTCGGATGGTTACGAAAGCTGACTACGGACCTAGAGACCCGGGTTCAAACCTCAACTAGGCAAGTTGCGTTTTTTATTTTTTGTGACAACTTGTTTTTTTTTAATATGAGCTATGTATTTTAAAAGGCTTTGTTAAGTACACTAAGCCAATGAATGTTTTGCTTAAAAATAAACCAAGAAAATCAATTGCTTTTACCAGAGCAACGCTCGGGCGTCCAGGTACTGTAGCTTAATGATCAATTAAAACTTTAAGTAATTATTGAGTATACCTACTATAATATGCTTATCTGAACGTTTTGGAGTAAACTAAAAGCATGGTTCCCTCCAAAACCCCATCAGAAAGACGCCTTCTGGTAAAGTAGGCTACATATTACTTTATTCACATATTTGATTGACTTAACAATTCACCGATTTCTATTATTATATCATTGAAATGTTTTTATTTGACATTCACACATGTGATGCCATTAACGAAAGAAAAAAAAATATATCCGTTTGCAATCCACGGACACTAAGATTAATATAATATTATCTTATCATGTATCGCAAGACACGGGTTTATGTTCGTATTTCTGTGATTTTCCATATTTTTTTTCAATTATGGCATCGCAAACTCTGTGCATACTGCCAGCGTCAAGTATAACTTTTGCACTCTCTAACTCAAAAATACACCAAGAAAATGAAAATAAAACAAGAGCACAATATGTCTTTTTCGACTTCCCGCCAAAACTCCGATTTTCCATTTTTATTTTTATTTTGATCATTTTTTTAAATCTATCCAAAACCATCACCAAAGCAAACTCACCTTTTCCCAAAAATCCAGTGCCACCCGTCAAAAACACACTCTGATCCTTATAAAACTCCTGGATCTCTGTCCTTGGCGCTTTACCCTTCGTCAATCTCCTCTTCTCTTCCTCCTTGGCGTCCATCTTGTCCTCCTCAGCGTAGTATCCTTCTAGCTGGTTGGAGGACATGAACTCGTGGTCCTCGGAGTAGTCCAGGATCGGGGCGGTCGGCGTCATCAGCTCGTTCTCCACTTCTGGGATTCTTACTGCGTTTTCTAGTTCCTGGGAATGATAGAGATGATTGATTAAAAAATTGGTTGTCTGTAAAGTCGGTTTACAGCACAGAACATATTAAAAGAGGTTAGAATGGAAATGTGGGCGGGGCAGACGCGCCAAGGATTTTGAGCAAACGTTCGTATCTCTACAGAAACACGCGATCGTGCTATGATATGCGTGCTTGTGTGCGTGCTTGGGTGTGATTCGTTAATTTGAAATCGCGTTATTGTGCGGCGCTAAGATTGGCTAGATTTGAAATTGCAAATATGTGCGTAAGCTTCGTATTTATTTAAGTACAGATGTAACGGAGGTGAAAGGCGGGGCTTGATCGGCGACACCAGTCTTCATACGAACGGCGCATTATTGCCGTTCTACCTCTCTTAATAACGTTCTGTTTCACCGCCTACAACCCCGAAAGTCCCCTTTTAGTCGCCCTTACGATCAGGCAAGGGATACCGTAGCTCTACTCTTAATCCCGAAGCTACAGGGACAGAACAACTCACACCTAACAGCGCTTGTTTCGCTTGCCTGTGTATAGGGTTGCCAGGTTGCCAAACCTAATAGCCGGACAGACCAGCCAGTTTGGCCGGACATTTGGATAGAAAGGCCGGACACCCTACATTATTGAGGATTTTGTGTCTAAGTATTAATAGGTACGACAAAAAAATTGTATGTAAGATCAAGCTTTTTTTATTGTTCTCATATTTTTTTTCTAATTGTAACTACAGTCTTAAGAGGGACCGACCGACAGTCGACTCGCCTGCGCTGGGCCACGCTCGGCGCTCGCTCTTTAGTGTAAAAGCCTAACAAAAGCCGGACATGCCGGACACCGTTTATTTTGGCCGGACACGCAATCAAAAAGCCTACATATGTCCGGCTTTATCCGGACGTCTGGCAACGCTACCTGTGTAGATATATAGCTTCGTTTTCGCGTTCTATAACAGCTGCACGTGTTACATGGTCATTTATTATAAAAACGAGTTGAAAAGTCCCACATTCAAAGAATTCGCATTTTATTTAAATTACATCCGGTCCACATATATTGGCCTTAGAGGTGTCAGGGTCTTTGCCATTTGATCTTTAATGTACATATTAGTTATATTAATGAACAGTGAGACCTTGGCATTGAATAACTGTCTAGAAATCATGTTAATCCCTCATTAACACTTTTAGATAGCGTAATGTGCATGGCCCGGCGGTTAGCGTAGAACGCTAACGATCTATGCAACTAAGCAAAACGGGCGCGGTCGGGTGTGAGATGGGTGACTGCTAGTGGCAAAAAAAATTCATGCGCGTTTCTGTGCTTCGGAGGGCACGTTAAGCCGTCGGTCCCGGTTGTTGTCGATAGATAACAGTCGTTAAACCTTGTCGGAGGCCTTATGGGCGGTTTGAAAACTGAAAACATCCGACAGCGGGTTGGCCACTAACCCGCACTCCACCAACCCGCATTGGAGCAGCGTGGTGGAGTAAGCTCCAGGCCTCCCCAATAATGGGGAGAGACCCGTGCCCAACAGTGGGACGCAAAAAGGGTTGCAGCCATATAGCGTAATGATAGCGTAGTCTTAATGACGTAACGTCGGATACATTTGTCTGGCTAAGTTAAAAGAAAGAGGTGCGGCCAGATTATGGTTGCCAGACGGCCGGGAATTCCGGGCAAGTCCCGGAATTTCACGTGTGGTCCCGTGTCCAGTAATTACACTTTACTGTCCCGAAATTCATGAACACTAGTTTTTTTCCACAAAGTTAGGTAAGTACGCCACCACGGGGCGGCGCGATTCTAGCTCCGAAGTCGCTTGGCAACACAACATATTGTGTGGAACGTCCACACTGCGGTTGCGCGAGGGGCAAGGAGAGGAGAGCGCCCGGCTTGGTTCGTCCCCAGCAGCAAACATTTGTAGTGAGATTTGGACTCTAACTCCAACTCCGTTTGTAACCCCAGAAATGTCCAGGAAATGATAAGCGTGAATCTGGCAACCCTAGGCCAGATGTGAGATGGGTGACAGCCATGTGCGTGTTCGTGCTTCGAACGGCACGTTAAGCCGTTGGTTACGTTTTAGCCTTAGATAGCAGCCGTTAAATCTTTTCGGAGGACTGGATGGTTTAAGAACATGATGGGGAAGCTGGCTGAACGGACCGAGCTCCCACTCTCACCGCCCAGCCCCCTTTTAGACGCTTCTTACGATCAGGCAGGGGATACCGTAGCTCTATTCTTAATCCCGAAGCTACAGGGACTACTCCTTACTAACTTACTATTTAAAACGTAGTTATACTTATTAAATTAAAACTTAATTGATGACTAGTACCTTTGATTCTTTAAGAATAATTTTTAAAGTCGTCAAAACGTCTCGCTTCGATATACGAGTAGGTACGTACCAATTACATTTTTTGCAGTTTTGAATGCCGTAAAAACAGACATAAACACAGACTATTATTATTATTTGCATAAAATTTGGATGTTATCTTAGATCAACCGAAGCGTTTTAGTCTTAGAGCATCAAGGTATAACAGGTATGACACCCGTCAGAGGAGTGGCCTTTAAGGGCGAACCCGTCGTCCCAACGTGCATGCACAAGGTACCTTCTAGTTATACAACTAGTGCGTCTGTGTGTGTCATTGTCAGTGTTGTCGGTGCATAGAAAATGACGTTGTTAATTGAAATTGACATATTTAGAAATGTATGCATCTGTAGCGATGAAAGAATATTTGTGAATGTGTGCCAGACTAAAATGTGTGCGTTCCTTCCCCCGCACCAGATTTGGCACAAAAATTATTATCGACTCTCTTCGATTCCCTCGCCTCACCTCGAATGCCCTCTACCTGAAGGGTGAGTCAGTTTGATGCTCTAAGGTTTTACTAGACAACGAGCACACCAAAATCAGGTTTTGAATAAATTAAGTTTTCAACAAAAAAAAAACTAATTAAACGGTAAAAAATAAAATTGTATTTGGCATTTGATATTGATTTTATTTTGATTTGAATAAAATTCCAATTTCAATAAATATCCTAATAATAGTAAAGGAGCCCGGTAAAATGGCTTGACAACCATTGCGCCACGCGGGTCGTGAAATATAAAATAAGTATAAAAAGGTTAAAATTATCGCTCGTTGCTTAAAATTACGATCGAATAGATTAAATGCATGTTAAGTAATATTTCAGTAATCTGACGGAATCATCAGATTAGATAGATAGATAGATAGATAAACTCTTTATTGTAATGCACAACAATCATTATGTTTTGACATAAAATAAAATAAAAATACAAAATAACAGTAAAAACAAACAATGGACAGCCTTATCGCTTAAAAGCGATTTCTTCCAGGCAACCCTAAAAAGCAAAAGAACAATGTATTAAAAACATACAGGTAATGCAACATTACAAGTAACATTAAAATAAAATACAATAATTATTATAATAACAGAGTACTTCTTTTTTCAATTATGGCATCGCAAACTCTGCATATTGCCAGCATCAAGTATAATTTTTGCATCACGTTTTTGCCAGTTTCAGTGAAACTGGACGAGTAATAATAGGTAAAGTCAGTAAGTCGTTAGTAATCAGTCAGTCAAGTTAGTCAGATATTCAAGTAAAGCGATGGCTTCTTTACCAAAACGTGACCAATGGAATTTTGAAGGCAAGCCGAAAAAACATTTTCGCACTGTTATTTTAATTCGCAACACTCATGCACTATAATTAACCTATATCGAACAAAATGCCATCAAATTTATCCGATATAACTCAAAAAAAAACAAGAAAGTAACGAGATCACGTGACATTTCGCTAGCTAAATATCAATTCAATTCCATACATATTCCATTCTATTCTACAAGCGTTTTCGATAGTAGAGAATGCCACTACTTGTCTAGCCCTGACAATTTTGACGACTGCGAGATAAAAATAAAAAAAATAAAAAAGTACCTACTTATGTACACGCGTTAGAAGTTATACTTCTTATTAGTTTAAGAGAAACCTGCAAAAGATTATAGCTAGATAGATATGAATTAGTGTAAATAATAATTTATAATTTACGATGTAAATAAATCATACATACCGACAATTAACCTCAAATCTATAAATGCACTTAAAACAGCTTATTAAAACCACTTTTATCACAAATATTCAAAATAAATATATAAATGTACAAATAAATTATCAGCAAATATCTATCACCCTCGTATATATAATTGATTTAATAAAAACACCAATATATTTTTTATTTATTCACAATGTTTAATTGAACTGACAACAACAACTTCAATATGGTTATCGGTTTGAATAGCAATTCACTTCAGACTGTTGCTTTTTTCTGTCGGTGTGCGCGCTCATCTTAAAAAATTCACTGTCATCATTTGTCCCATCGCGCCAAAAGAAGTATAACTTCAAAAACTTTAGTGTTCCTATATAGATTTCGGTTCTCTCCCCATACTTGGGGAGGCCTGGAGCTTACTCCACCACGCTGCTCCAATGCAGGTTCGTGGAGAGTCAACATCCAACTCCGTATCTTAATCTGTTGCGCTCGAGGTAATGCAAAATCCCCTCTTGGGCTTCCTATATACACTAACCTGTAAGTTATCCTGTAGCTCCTTGCTAAGATTCCTGATATTCTCCAGCTCTTTCAGCTGCTTCTCCGAGGGCTTGCCGTACACGTCGATGTCGGTCTTCTCCCCCCTCGCCGTGGCCTCCACCCACTTCTCCATCTTCTCCTTGGTGAGGTCTGTCCGTGATAGAGGCGACTCTTCTAATGAGAAGTTCATTGTCTGAAACAATCATAATCATAATCATAATCTATAATATAAAAATGAATCGCAAAATGTGTTGGTAAGCGCATAACTCAACAACGCCTAGACCAATTTGGCCAATTGTTTTTTTTAATGGTCGTTGAAGTTCAAGGATGGTTTTTACGGCGATTAAATGGTCGTTGAAGTTCAAGGATGGTTTTTACGGCGAGAAAAATTCGAATAATTGCCGGAAAAACCATAAAAACAGCCCTTTTCTTTTTCCCATACAAATGTTTTCTAACTAAAACGTAGTCAATTTGAGCTTTATTGCTTTTGTATAAAATTCATATTAAATTACAAGCACTCACTGTTTTCTAAGCAATGTAGGTGTGTTCCTAACATCATATCTAGAGATCATAAAAGATCATATCTATCAAAACAGTGTGCGTGTGTGCGTTGGAGCACTGAATACATCGTTGGAGGAGTTTAATGTCGCATAGCATGATGTTAATAGCTTATAGCCTTCCCTAATAACTGTAATGGACTATTCAACATAAAAATAATTTTTCAGTAGTTCCTGAGATTAGCGTGTTCAAACAATGAAACATCCACGCGGACGAAGTCGCGGGCGGCCGCTATCCCTACTAATACATATTATAAATTCGAAAGTAACTCTGTCTGTCTGTCTGTTACGCTTTCTCGCTTAAACTAATGAACCAATTTTAATGAAATTTGGAACACAGATAGAGTGGACCTTGGGAAAGGACATAGGATGGTTTTTATCCTACGGGAACCTATTAAACGGGTCCACGCGGGCGAAGCCGCTGGCGGAAGGCTAGTCTTAATCATAATCATAATAATCTCTTTAATATAATAAAATAAATAACATAAGATATTTCGCGGGATAAAAACCTTTGAGTTTGAAACGTTATTCTAAACAGTTGTTTTTAAAAAATAATGAAACTAATGCGGCAAGTCTTTAAGAATCTCTGTATTGCGTATTATGTAGTGTAGTCCTGCCATTCTCGTGTTGTTATGTTAATAGGACCATAATAAACAAAGTTATATATTCTATGTAAGGGTAAAGAGATATAAATCTATTAACTAATTTACATAATCGTGACTGGATTATTTGAAGATAACGTGAGTAACAGTAACAGTCAACGTGATTTATAAAGTTTTACCTTTATTTCCTGTTTTTACCGTTTTTTTTATAGTTTTTTTAAGTAAATAAACCGTACAAAAAGGCAGACAGGCCGGTGTAAAGCCATCACCGTCGCATATGGACACGGGCAACCCCAGAGCCACCCGAGCATTGCCGGCTTTGGAGGAGAGCTTTTTTACAGCTTTCTTGAAGAACCCCATGCCATAGTCCACTGGAAATGCCTCAGCTGGAAGGTTGTCCCATAGCTTACACGTACGTGGTAAAATAAGCGTGCAAAGCGGACTGTGGAGGACCGCCACAAGTCCAGATGGTGTCGGTTAGTATATAAATGGCAGAGTAATAGGACTAATGGACCCCGCGAACTCCGTACCGTGTTTAAATGTTTTGGGTGGACAACCCCTTAAAATTTAGGGGTGTGAAAAATAAATGTTGACAGATTCTCAGACCCACCTAGTGTGAATATCATCACACAAAATTTCATGAGAATCGGTCAAGCCGTTTCGGAGGAGTTTATTTTTATTTGAATGGAGTAACAGACGAGCGTGCTGGCCACGTGGTGTTAAGTGGTCGCTGCAGCCCATGGACATCTACATACAACCTCAAGCAAGCATAGTCTTGTCTGAGGTCGTATGCAGTTGCGCTGCTACTCCGGAGACTTGTGGTCGCCTCATGTAAGTGTGGCCGGCAACTGCACCTTTCCACCGAAGCACAATAGAATTGGTTCACGGCAGAAGTGGGTGCAGCGGCGGTACCCCGGGCGAACGATAATAGTTCTACCACCTACAAAAAACATACACTGCGATACGAGAATTTCATATATTAATTAGTTTGTAGATTTAGTATTTAGTAGAGTAGTAAGCGCGCATGGCCCGGCGGTTAGCATAGAACGCACACGATCTATGCAACCAAGCCAAACGGGCGCGGTCGGGTGTGAGATGGGTGACCGCTAGTGGCAAAAAAATTTTCATGTGCGTTTCCGTGCTTCGGAGGGCACGTTAAGCCGTCGGTCCCGGTTGTTGTCGATAGATAACAGTCGTTAAACCTGGTCGGAGGCCTTATGGGCGGTTTGAAAACATCCGACAGTGGGTTGGCCATTAACCCGCATCTCCACCAACCCGCATTGGAGCAGCGTGGTGGAGTAAGCTCCAGGCCTCCCCAATAATGGGGAAAGACCCGTGCCCAGCAGTGGGACGCAAAAAAGGGTTGCAGCCAAATAGTTTGTAGATAAAGAAATGGACAGATCGACCATGATTGGTCGCAAGAATGGGATAGTTGTTTGGTACTGGGTATGTATGTGATATTCTTCAATAATAAATAATATACTTGTTAATATAGTTTTCCTACTACTACTATTAAATTTGATACAAATAAATAAATAAATATCTTTGAACAATTCCACAGAGAAAACAAAAACAAATAGGGTTTATATAGGGCGCGCGTTAGGAACTCCGTGAACAATTCACAACACCATCTGATTCCAAACTAAGCAGAGCTTGTACTATGGTAATCAGAAAGCTGATAAACATACTTATATAATTCTAAATACATACTTAAATAGATAAATTAACACCCAGACACAGAACAAATAGTCATGTTCATCACACCAATATTTAATTTTGTCCTGGTTCGATTCCCACACCCACGACCTCACGCTTCGCAGTCGGCTCATCACCCACTACGCCGGAGGCTGTCCTTGATATTTCTACCAATTAAATACTAATGGACATATTAATCCAGTTTGACTGTAAGGTTCCGTTAGTGAAAATATTTGGCTGCAACCTTTTTGTGTCCCACTGCTGGGCCCGGGTCTCTCCCTATTATTGGGGAGGCAAAATGAAAATATTTATTGAATATTAAATATATAGATGCCGTCTAGGTCTCTAGACTTGGCCATTTTTTATGTCAAAATAATTTTACTACGAATGTAAAACCTGTTTTTGGTTATTATTGTTCAGTAACATAGAACTTTTTTGACTTTGGATCTCTAAATTACTTCCTGAGGCGGTTTTGTGTCTGTGGTTTTTGCCGCACAGTTATTTTTACTTACACGAGTAACTCTGTTGGTTTTTAAGAAATATTAATTGCTGTATAAGATAGCCTCCGTGGCGTAGTAGGTGATGAGCCGACTGCGAAGCGTGAGGTCGTGGGTTCGATTCCCACCCAGGACAAATATTGGTGTGATGAACATAACTATTTGTTCTGTGTCTGGGTGTTAATTTATCTATTTAAGTATGTATTTAGAATTATTTATTTATGTTTATCAGCTTTCTGATTACCATAGCACAAGCTCTGCTTAGTTTGGAATCAGATGGTGTTGTGTGAATTGTTCAAAAAGATATAAAAAAAATATAGATATAATTTGTAATCAATTCAATTTTCAACACGCTTATTTATTTAGCTCGACCTGTATATATGTATGTATGTATGTAACGGCATCTTTTAACTTCATTTTAACCTACTTCTACGCGTCTGATTAACTTGAAAATTTGCACAGGGCTCAAGGGCCGATGACAATCCAATAATATAAAAAAATTCAACAATAAAATTAAAAATAAACAATGTTAAAATAAACAATTTAAAAAACTAAAAAACACGCGTGTGCGCGTCGTGAAAATACGAACTAAAAAGTAAATAAAGAGACTTGTGCCCAGCAGTGGGACGTAAAAGGGGTTGCAGCCAAATAGATAAGAAAATAATGATGTTGGTAGGTCTCCCCTAATGGGTAATGCGGACGGTGAGAGTGGGAGCTTGACCCGTCCAGCCAGCAGCCCCGGGAGGGACAGCGGTGTATGTGTGGCCGCATGCCGCCGTGAACACCTGAAGGTGCAGGAGAGCACATCTGCTCTCCCGAAGATGGGCCCGTTATGGGGCGCCGCGCGTGGAAGACACCGGTGCGTTTCGAGATCTCGGAGTCCTCACAAACGCAGAGGCAGGCCACCGAGGGGGTTTTAGTGCGGTCAAATCCCACATAACCCGGTATCCTCTCCCAAGGTGTCGGGACCTTTTGAAGGTTTCCCCACGATACCAAAAAAAAGGTCCCCTAATGTTCCCCACTATGTCCAGTCTTGCGCTCTCTGAATCCAGCTACTTCCCGCTGCCTTCTTCAGTTCGTCAGACTACCTGGTGTGGTTGGTGTGCCGCAGGCGCGGACCCAGGGAGGAGGGGTCATGGCCACCCGAAAATCCATCAGTCATGCATAGATGGAAGGCGAAACTAGCCAATTTGGGACACCTCTTCCCTCAAATTCTTAGTGACCCACCCAAACTTTCTTGTCTTTGTTCTTTTCGTGACAAAATTAAAATGTGTGCGTTCTTTCCCCGCACCAGATTTGGCACAAAAATTATGTATCGAAGCGAGGCGCTATGCCGTCTCTACTAAAGGGTGAGTCAGTAACTTTGATGCTCTAAGGGTCATGCGTACTTCAACTTGAACCAGGTTACTTGTAATTCATTTACGTTATTCTAGGTATAATTCAAAAGAAATCAGTAAACATTCAGAAATATACAGGTCTGCGCACGTTCGCATAAAATGACCTTTCTGTATAATAATGTATGATAAATATGATAATATATAATTACGATTCATTCACGTAAGCATAATAATATCTAGAATACGTGTCACAATGGCAGAATTGCGTACTTGCAAATGTATTTATTGTAAAGTAAAGTGTCGCTTACTCCATCACGCTCAATGCGGGTTGGTGGAGATGCGGGTTAGTGACCAACCTTTTTTTTGGTATCGGGGGGAAACTTTCAAAAGGTACCCAGCACCTTGGGGGAGGATACCGGGTATGTGGGATTTGACCGCACTACAACTCCATAGGAACGCATCGGTGTCCTACATGCGCGGCGCCCCAGAACGGGCCCATCATCGGGAGAGCAGATGTGCTCTCCTGCACCTTCAGGTGTTCACGGCGGCATGCGGCCACGCACACACCACCGTCCCTCCCGGGGCCGCTGGCTGGCTCACTGCCCGCAACCCCGAACGCTCTCTTTTAGTCGCCTCTTATTTTAGTGCCTGATTGACCTACGCAAACAGTCATGTTGCGATCATAATTCAAATAGCCATATTATTATAATTATTTATTTATTACAATACTTTTCACAAAACACATTTCAATATTTTTTCTTATTTTGATAACGTTTTACTGAATGCGCCGCGATATTCGAATGGTAAAGCCAGGTGTAGTTTAATCCGGCCACACTTCGGACAAGGCTTAAAGACTGTTCTTTTATCGACAACAACTGGGAGCGACTGCTTAACGTGCCCTCCGAAGCACAGATACGCGCATGAAATTGCCACTACGTAGCCTAGATCGCTTACGTTCTAGGCTGGGCTTTATTAACACGTTTTTATTAGCTTCACATGTATGTTTGTGAGTTTGTGAGCTTGTTTGTCACTCTCCTTTGAACTCGATTTTGACCCACTTTCAACGGACAGATTTAATTTAAACTTTGGACACTTATCAAGAATCGGCGGTAATATAATAATTTCATGAGTTAATCTAATTACGAGAACTTGAAAAAAATATTTTTAAAATAAATCGTTTAAAAAAACTAAAATCATCAATAATCGTTATATTATACCACAATGTAATTAACGAGATAATAATCTCGTTATGTATTGTTTACAATTTAACAAATTTCGTAACATTATTAACTCGTTGAAGAATTTTTGCAATATTTTGATCATGGCATTGCGCATCAGATAAAACATAATGTACCTTATATTTCGTAAGCCCGTTGCTCATTAAGTAAGACCTCATTAATGGATTTAATAAATCGCCACTTGGCCATCGCTGCTTAGCTGCTGTATTAGCTTTATAGTACAGTAGTACCCATAGCCTAAACACCAGGCTTATATCCTAAGTAAGTGGTAAGTATACACTTACTACTTACTTAGTATCAAAATACTTTTTCCATTTCTTCTTTGATAGTACCTATCTGTCTAGATCCATCCATAGACATATAATAATATGCCTACGATAAAATTAATATCACGTAAAGTTGGACATGTTAATATTGCCTTTTCTCCCGTGCCCCGAGTTCTCTCCGCTCTTAACGCTTTCCTGGATGCCAACCCTGAATGCGATCTGTTTATGGATGAGTGGAAGGATATATTGTCAGAATGTCTCAGGTTCTGTGAGCGTGATGTATGATAGTTAGTTCCTAATTAATGTAATTGGTTTTTGTAACCGTTTTAATTAAGGTAAATAAATAATAATAATAATTGCCGACTAAGCCTATATATTTTATGACAGATGTAAATTTTATTTGTTTACAGGTTCCTTAAGATTTTTCTAAAAAATCGACGGTTAATCGAAAACTGCCTTCTAAAATGAACAGCCCTGTAGAAAAAAATCTATTTGTGTTGTAAACTTACCTGTTAGGTACTAACCAGTCCTAAGTCTTATAATTTTATTTTTAAACCAGTACGCCATACCGCAAATCATCTTAGTTATAAGCCTAGCAACATTTATAAATAAACTGGAAATGCAAGACTGCTAGGTTAGTACAAGAAAATAAATGTTGCACCCAAGCAGGGCCGGGTTTAGGAGAGGGCAACCGGGGCTACAGCCCCGGGACCTCCAAATTCAGAATAGTACACGCTTTAGTTAACAACTTTTCTTTTTTTTTTCACATTTTACGGTACTTTGTACAAACATGATTATCTTACATTAAATAAATAAACATAAATAAATAAATAAACGTTACACACTCAAAGGCCCACAGTAAGCTGCAAGACTGCTAGGTTAGTACAAGAAAATAAATGTTGCACCCAAGCAGGGCCGGGTTTAGGAGAGGGCAACCGGGGCTACAGCCCCGGGACCTCCAAATTCAGAATAGTAGACGCTTTAGTTAACAACTTTTCATTTTTTTTTCACATTTTACAGTACTTTGTACAAACATGATTATCTTACATTAAATAAATAAACATAAATAAATAAACGTTACACACTCATAGGCCCACAGTAAGCTCACCCATCTCACACCCGACCGCGCCCGTTTGGCTTAGTTGCATAGATCGCTTGAGTTCTACGCTAAACGCCGTGCCATTCGTGCTTCTTAAGGTATAAGAAGCTGAATTATTGTTTTATTGTTGGTCTACTGTGATGGGGACAAGAAAAGGATTAGAGAAAGATACAGTAGAATCCGTTTATCATGACTCCGCCTATATTGACCAACCGCCTAATAAGACTAATTAAGGTAAGGTAATTAATACCCTGTGTCGTGGGTACTATGGACACATACAAAGACAGGAACACAAACACCCAGACCGAGAACAGAAATTTAAACTCATCACTCAAAATTCTGTTAAGTTACTTTACTACAACTTTCTGATACAGAAAAATTTGAAGGATTTTTTATACCCATTGCCTTTCATTATTCCATAACTGCGACTTGAATCCATACTTACTAATATTATAACATTTGAAAGTAACTCTGTCTGTCTGTCTGCTACTCTTTCACGCTTAAACCACTGAACCGATTTTGATGAAATTTGGCATAAACATAGAAAGGACGTTGAGAAAGGACATAGGCTACTTTTTACCGCGGGAAAATATCTCATTCCCACGGGAAGCAAATGAAATGAATGAATAACTTTCTGTGTTCGTTTATTTAGATTTTGACGCAGCTATCAAAATTGTCATGTCTGTCTTTTATATTTCTTTTTTTTAATTCGTTTTAGGGCATTGTATAAAAATCCTTTCAGCTATTCAATATTAAATGAAAAGAAAAATTTTATGTTTCTTATTTAATTTCATATTCATGTTTTTTATATTATAATTATTACAAATTGTTATTTTTAAATAATAAATTAATATAATTTTCTTCTAATCCATACTAATATAGGTAAATTCGAAAGTAACTCTGTCTGTCTGTCTGCTACGCTTTCCTACTGAACCGATTTTAATGAAATTTGGAACACAGATAGAGTGGGCCTTGGGAAAGGACATAGGATGGTTTTTATCCGGGAACGTTAATTTTTAAACGGGTCCAAGCGGGTGAAGCCGCTGGCGGAAGACTAGTTTTGATATAATTATGAATCAGCGTCATGCAATCGTTGGAAAAATGTAATGTAAACAGCCTTGAGGTAAGTATGCATTAGGAATATTTTTTGTTGCACCTGACAACGAGCTACTAAGTTAATAGAGAAAGATGGATGGAAACAACAAATCAAAAAAGACAATTTTGTATAGGTCGAGTATGGATGTTCCATAACAGAAAGTCCATTTGGCTATGAATGTGCGTGCGCATGCATGAAGGAGACAAGTACATACACGTGTCCATCCTGAAGTTTTTTTTTCAATTATGGCATCGCAAACTCTACATATTGCCAGCGTCAAGTATAATTAATTATGCATCACGTTTCGGTGAAACTGGACGAGTAATAATAGGTAAAGTCAGACATTCAAGTAAAGCGATGGCTTCTTTACCAGAACGTGATCAATGGGAATTTTGGAAGCAAGCTGAAAAAACATATTTTCGCACTGTTATTTTATTTCACAATACTCGTGCACTGTAATTAACCTATATCAAACAAAATGCCATTTTTTTTTCCGATATTACTCAAAAATACACCAAGAAAATTCAAATAAAACAAGAGCACAATACTTATGTCTTTTTCGACTTCCCGCCAAAACTCCCATCTTGAAGTTAGCTGCAACAAACGACTGCGCATGTACTGCCATGAGGAAAATTGTTTTGATTTATTACATTTATTTTGGGTTCTGCGCAGCTAATTGCACAAAGTCCAGAGAGACTTCAAATCAAATAAAAAGTGACAAAGTGAACAAAGTGAGGCTGGTTATGTAAACATGTGTACGTTATTATTATTATTCATTGCACCCTTTCACGCCATTATTTGGCATTTTCGTTTTGCAAGATTTGCACTACATTCGACTGGCAAAGCAGGTGCAGTTTCGTTGTAAGTGTGGGCGTGTAATTTGTATGCAACATAGCGAGGTGCAGTTTTAGTTTTTTTAGTTTTTTCTTTTATTTTCTTGTTTTTATATACTTATTTTTAATATTCTTAGTGTATTTTTGTGTTATCTACAAATAATATAAGGCTGAAGAGTTTATTTGTTTGAACGCGCTAATCTCCGGAACTACTGGTTCGAATTGAAAAAATATTTTTGTGTTGAATAGTCCATTTATTGAGGAAGACTATATGCTATAGAACGCTATGCGGACGAAGTCGGGGGTGGGCGCTAGTGTCGGTTAAAGTAAAGTTCATTGTTCTTCTTTCAATACGAGTCTATGGAATATACCTACTCGTTTAACGCATCAAGGTACTCGTTAGTGCAACACATTCTTGCAGGACATAAAAAGGATCTAACTTAATATAGAAGCATTCTCACGCATTAAAAACCGGTTTAGAAACCTTCACTGAGGTCTGAAGAAACTGAGTAATTACGGATTGTACTTCCAATAAAATTTCCGATGTAATCCGGGCAGGAAAATAACAAGTAATTATACCTATTTTTACACATCTAAGTAGGTCGATGATGAGCGATATTTGAATAATGATGAAATCCGTAGATGAACAAAGATTATCGACAAAAAACTCGTAAGCTGCTAGCTAAAGTGGTAATATGCCTATTCGGCCATGTCGTTAGTATGACCAATAACATTATAGTCTTGTGATTCACGAAAAGGTGAAGAGGCGACTAAAAGGGAGCTTCCGGGGTTGTGGACAGGGAGAGTGGGAGCTCGATCCGTCCAGCCAGCAGCCCCGGAAAGGCCAGCGGTGTGTGCGGGCCGCATGCCGCCGTAAGCATCGGAAGGTGCAGGAGGGCACATCTGCTCTCCCGAAGATGGGCCCGTTCTGAGGCGTCGCGCGTGGAGGACACCGGTGCGTTCCACTGGAGATCTCGGAATCCTCCCCAAGCGCAAAGGCAGCCGCCAAGGGGGTTTTGTGCTGTCAAATCCCACATAACCCGGTATTCTCTCCCAAGGTGCCGGGTACCTTTTGAAGGTCCCCCCCCCCCCCGATACCAAAAAAAAGGCTGAAGCCTAGGGTGACAGATTTTGGGGGGCGGCAAATTTGGCCTAAATTTTTTTCTTTCACAAAATTAAGAGACCCTGTCTGCGTAAATATACTTTGTTTGAATTTGAAAATTGAATAGCCAGCCTGGCGCAAGATCAAGGTAAAAAAACGATTCTATGAAACGGAAGCGAATTTTTAACCCGTCTAAGTTTGAAAAAACTTCGACATCTACAAAGCAGTATGTAATTGACGGCATTCGAATTTAGTCGGATTGTACATCTTTTGCCGCCATGCGCGTCATGTTGACAGTGACTTGACTTTGACATTTCTCTATTTGTGCTATAACTGAGAAGTCAGTGCTCTTTTCATTAAAACAATCTAAATATTTGCGATATTTTTGGGAGACTGGGAGTAGTGATCGTCTAGAAAGTACTTAAGACAATTACAAAGGCAAAAATGAGTGGATTCAAAAAGAAAAAGTTCGAAATATGTGGAGTAAAAACTTGTCGAATGGACGGCCAAAAAAGAATATTCATGGCAAGATTTCCTCTAGACGAAGATCGGTAAGTACAGAATATAATTTATTACCGCGTAAAATAAGTGTGTAAATCATAACTTTCATCAAACAGTTGGGTTTTCGAGTAAAATAATGCATAACCTTAATGATATGTAAAGAATAGTGTTGTGTAAGTTTTATCGATAATTTTCATTTGAGGTGAAGGATACCTGGGTTGATACCAAAATGTCGTTCTTAACTTAATCTATCAAAACAAAAGCCTGTTAGGTACCTGCAAGTTTTCGAACACGTATATTTTTTATATATTTTTGTACTTAATAAGAACATTCCATGTTTGTTGCAGATCGTATTGTTGCAAATGGCGGTATATTTTATGTGGAATCAAATAAAAATATTACAATAATCTTTGTCAATATGGTAAGTCGAGTTAGTCACTAACATAGTAGTACTTGCTTTAACTCTGGAAACTGCTACTGAAATGAAGTACAATAAAAATAACTTAACTTTATAAACATTCATCATACATTAATTTCTACTCGGATTTTTTTTGCTCATTTATTTTGTAACTAGTCTTCCGCCAGCGGCATCGCCCGTGTGGACCCCCTTTATAGATTCCCGTAGGATACCTATGTCCTTTCCCATGGTCCACTCTATCTGTATTCCAAATTTCGTTAAAATTGGTAGCAGCCAGACAGACAGACAGAGTTACTTTCGAATTTATAATATTAGTAGGGATAAATTATATTACAAATAAATAATTTATGAAGGGGTCTCAACTGACTAGAATACAGAAAGCTATATTTTAGGTACCTCACAAATAAAAAAAGTTTTCAACCCTAATTTTAGTAATGAATGCGTTCACCATGCGTACACCATGCGTACACCATGCATTATTTGTATTGCAGTACTTCCAACCTGGAGTATGGAGTGAAACCAGCCAGGGTTCAACATGACTACCAAGAACGAGTAGGAGTAAAGGAACTAACATTTTTCAACATATTAAAGTTTGATCGAAATAAAACTCTTTCAATATAGGTACTTTGTTTTTTTTTCATTATTAACCTACCTAAACTATTAACAAAAATTGTCAAGGGTCACACACTCATATCGACAAATACCGATATCGATAATTTCTGTGCAATCCCTATTTATTTTTTTCTTGATATTGGCATTATGTATGTCATGAATATGACGTTTGCGGCTTCATATTGGCAACATTGTTTTCGATTTTTCGCCTCCGTTTCATACATAATAGAATTTACGCTATTTGTAAGGCACTCCCGTCTCTTAAAACGTAGTGGTTATATCCTCTTTGTGAATAGCTTACTGGCGGGAAAGTAAATCTGCCACTGCTGTACGCTCTGTCAAAAAGTTTTCTTTTTTTTCTTCAATTATGGTGTCGCAAACTCTGTATATTGCCAGCGTCAAGTATAATTTTTGCATCACGCTTTTTCCAGTTTCGGCAGACGGGTAATAATAGGTAAAGTCAGTCAAGTCAGTCAGTTATTCAATTCAAGTAAAGCGATGGCTTCTTTACCAGAACGTGACCAATGGAATTTTAGAGGCAAGCCGAAGAAACACATTTTCGCACTGTTATTTTAATTCACAACACTCGTGCACTATAATTAACCTAATATCGAACAAAATGCCATCATATTAATTCCGCAGTTTTTTCTATATTTTCTCACCGTTTAAACCTTCCCTGGACTTCTACTAATATATCAATGTTCGGTCGTTCTTGAGTTTTAGCAAGACTAACGAACAGCAATTCATTTTTATATATAGAGATAACTCAAAAATACATCAAGAAAGTAAAAATAAAACAAGAGCACAAAAAAAATGGAATTTTGGCGGGAAGTCGAAAAAGACATATTGATTGTGCTCTTGTTTATGCGAAAAATTTATGCGAAAATTATACTTGATGCTGGCGGTATGCACAGAGTTTGCGATGCCATAATTGAAAAAAAAAAAAAACAAGAGCACAATAATATGTCCTGTCGACTTCCCGCCAAAACTCTTGTCAAAAAGTTAACAGATGACATCTGATACATGACATTGTCATGTAGAACCAACGTTCTAACTCCACACATTTTTTCTAAAAGACCGGCTGTAAAATACTTTATAAATTAAACCAAATTTTATGGTGCATATAAAACTGTATTTATTCATCGTTGAAACCGTTTATGGCTTATAATAACGAGTTTGCGATAAATAAAGAATTTATAATGCCAAGATCAAGAGCGTTCTAATATTTCCTGCTTATTTTTAAAGGTTTTGTGATAAACAGGAACTGAATAATATTGTGAACCATCGATGTTATTCTGCGATATACATGATCTATGTCACCAAGTCCGTTCGTCTATGAATGTTGTGAAGCGTACACATGATCATTGTTTTAGTGTGCGGAACCTCGAGGGCACTCAGTATCGAAATACGTCAACATGACAACCAAACGTAGCAGAATTGGGTGATTAAGGCAATATTCTTAAAAGACAAAGACAAAATGATTTATTTGCACAAATATGGGTATTACAAAAGTTGTTTTATACATTTAATAATCCGCCATATTTACCTCAGTAAGGTATGCAAATATTATATTATTAATAAATAAAAGTACTGACTAAAATCTAATTTAGAAATTTATTTAAGTATTAAATTTACTAATCATATTATTATTGATATACATATTGTATATTTATCCCATATTTGCGTTTTTTTTATTTTATTGTTTTTGGTAATTATTTATAGGGTATTTTATCAGCGTCATCGGCTTTGGGCACCCAATTACCTAGGTTTTTTTGTTAATGAATCTTCAAAAGCTAACTCACACAAGCGCGCTTGTCAATAGGTACACATCACTAATACAATCAGAGATCGATTTCGTTAAAATATCTTTGGACAACTCACACAACGCCATCTGATTCCAAACTAAGCAGAGCTTGTACTATGGTAATCAGAAAGCTGATAAACATACTTATATCATTCTAAATACATACTTAAATAGATAATTTAACACCCAGACACAGAACAAATAATCATGTTCATCACACAAATATTTGTCCTGGGTGGGAATCGAACCCACGACCTCACGTTTCGCAGTCGGCTCACCCACTACGCCACGGAGGCTGTCATTTTGGATCCGTTTTTGCAAAAATGACGAAGTATGTAATTATGTACCTACATCTAAAGATCACATGGAGAAGGAGAGCAGTATGCAAATATTTTTTTACATTAATGATCAAATGATACGTCTATACTAATATATAAAGCTGAAGAATTTGTTTGTTTGAAGGCGCCTATCTCAGGAACTATTAATTCGAATAGAAAAAATATTTTTGTGTTGGATAGTCCATTTATCGGGTAAGGCTTTAGGCCAAAGGCTGCGACCAATAGGAGCGAAGCATCAATGAAAAATGTTGCAAAAACGGGGAAAATCTATACTTAATAACAAAGCCGAAGAGTTTGTTTGAACGCGCTAATCTCAGGAACTACTGGTTCGAATTGAAAAATTATTTTTGTGTTGGATAGTACATTTATCGGCGAAGACGAAGTCGCGGGCTGCCGCTAATGATACATAAAGAATAAAAGTGAATGCCACGAGGCATTAAGAGCGTTCTTTGTTATTTTTATTTAAATGCATAAAATACATACCTAAAATAAACATAACACACCACAGAAATAAATTAATATACCTACAATATCATGCATTTCAACGAGGTTGACAGTGGAAATATTTTTCTTGATCGTACGATTACTGAGACAAAAAAATAAAGTACATATAATGTAAGTTTGTACGAGTATTATTCTAAGGACGTGACCAAATAAGATTCTTGTTGATTTAAACTAATTTATAAACTCAGCGTTATTTCGCAATAACACTGTTTACATAACACTCGTTCTCAATGTTTTCCTATGATTAATACCAATGATATTTAATATAGGGAAGATACAACAGATACTATAATTGTAACATTTTTAAAATTTGTGAGCGGATGGCAGTGTGATAGCATTGACACACACGATAGCTGTCTCGTGTGCTCCTTGTCGCCCCACAGTCATGCTGCATAATAAATACCATTGTACCTGAAAATTTATTTAAAACAGGGCTGGAGTTTTTTTCCGCCCGCTTTTTTCTCCTAGCCCATATAAGCCTTAGCGCACCCAAAGCGGATGACGGTCAGCTGATGGCCGTACAACAATGACAAACATCAAGTGTATAATTATTACCCAAGATGTTAATAAACTATTTCATTTCAAACTATTTCATTTCATTTCATTTCATACGTTATAGCCGCTATTTCAGCGCTCTCACTGACGTTAGATGCCTACGTCTTACGTATACCTATTTTATAATTTGAATTGGAGCACAAAATATCTATACTATCTATTCTAATATTATAAAGAGGAAAGATTTGTATTTTTGTATGTTTGTAATGAATAAACTCAAAAACTACTGTTCCGATTTCAAAAATTCTTTCATCGTTAGAAAGCTACATTCACCCTGAGTAACATAGATAGGCTACTTTTTACCGCGGGAAATAAATAAATAAATAAAAAATAAACGTTACACACTCATAGCCCCACAGTAACGTAATTAATACCCTGTGTCGTGGGCACCATGGACACATACAAAGACAGGAACACAAACACCCAGACCGAGAACAGAAATTTAAACTCATCATTCAAACTTCTGTTTCGCCGGGAATCGAACCCGGGACCCCTCGATTGGCAGTCCGGCATGGTAACCATTGCGCCACGCGGGTCGTCGAATGCTTCATTCCTACGTGAAAACAGGTAATAGGGTCATCGCGGTTGAAGCAACTGGCTAAACGCCTTTGATTTTAATATAGCAATGAAGCCTGGAATAGCACATAGGCTATTTTTTATCCTTCGGGATCCATTAAACGGGTCCACGCGGGCCTGCGCAGCTCAGCAAAACGGGCGCAGTTGGGTGTGAGATGGGGACCGCTATTGAGAAGCTTCATGCGCATTTTCGTGCTTCAAATTGGGAGGTCTTATTTATGCCCAGCTGTGTGGTACCGAACAGGGTTGTAAACATATATAAAAAGATTTCTATCGCCATAAAAATAATATCCTCTCAATGAAATTCCAATCTAAATATAGCTCCACACCTTAGAGCATCAAGGTATGACAGGTATGACACCCGTCAGAGAGGAGTGGCCTTTACGGGCGAACCCCTCGTCCCACCGTCTATGCACAATATGCCTTCTAGTTATACAACTAGTGCGTCTGTGTGTGACGGTGCATAGAAAATGATGTTGTTAATTGAAATTGACATATTTAGAAATGTATGCGTCTGTAGCGATGAAAGAATATTTTTGAATGTGTGACAAAATGTGTGCGTTCTTCCCCCGCACCAGATTTGGCACAAAAATTATGTATCGAAGCGAGGCGCTATGTCGTCTCTACTGAAGGTTGAGTCAGTAACTTTGATGCTCTAAGCTCTACACACCGGAATGCTCGTTACTATAATAACTGTCATAACAAATAAGTGCAACGCCATATCGAGTTGAATAATCGAATATAATTTAAATGGTGCTATTGTCCATACATAAGTGAGGACGTTAGCTCACTCGATTACTAATGGCGTATAGATATTCTATTTCACGAAGTCCAATCGCCTCTGGATGAGGTAGTGTCATCTCTGTCATTAACAAAAAACTTTAAAAATATATATAAAGACTGCCTCCGTGGCGTAGTGGGTGATGAGCCGACTGCGAAGCGTGAGGTCGTGGATTCGATTCCCAAGGACAATTAATATTTGTATGATGAACATGACTATTTGTTCTGTGTCTGGTTGTTATTTATCTATTTAAGTATGTATTTAGAATTATATAAGTATGTTTATCAGCTTTCTGATTACCATAGTACAAGCTCTGCTTAGATGGCGTTGTGTGAATTGAATTGTCCAAAGATATTTATTTATTTATTTATATTAGTAGATCGCCGCTGCGTAGATCACATCAATCATTATATCTTTTTTGTTGTTTCAATAGGTACCCAGCTAATAAGGAATATGCATAAAATTTATTTTAACGTAAAATGTATATTATATTTAATTAGAAAATTACAAATAACAAGGACAAAATTGATTTTTTTTCGAAAGCAAAACTAGGAAATATGTTATTTTAGTTATTGTTTCATTTCATTCAATAATATTTTTATATTTTTTTAGAATCCTTATAATTTAAGAAGAAAAAATTATACGAAAACTATATGCGCGCGCACACACGCACGAAAACACACAAACACAAACGCGCGCGCGCACGCACGCACGCACGTACTATGGAAAAAATGTATTATTTGTAATCAATAAACAATAAATAAGTATATGTTGAACAATGTTACGTTTATATTTGTATATAAGGATATTTGTTTTAGTTTTTGTAAGTCAACTGTAGAAATACCATGTCTAGGAAGGAACTGACTTCTGCAACACAGTGCGAACTAAAGCACTCCACCCTTTATTCTCCCATTTTTGGTCCATGTCGAACCGGATTTCGAACCAATATTTTGGTCACTTCACCCGGGTTAATTATTTAATCTCATAAATACGCATATTTATGTATTTCATGTAATATATTATGAGTGCCTATTCATATTTATTTTTGCAAATAAGTATTATATCTACGATTATTTTATATCCCGCAAGCGCACTATTATATAATATTGTCATCATTCGCACCTGAACGAATGTATATGGATCAGGAAGACCTATCAATCAGTCTGTCTTCGTCCGGCCGCCGACGTATACGCAAGTCCTCTCGTGACAACCGCACCGCAAGCCACCTCATGCGTGGTTAGACTCGCCGCATCGCCGCCATCACCGCTGTCAATAGTTTGTGATTTAACTGATTCAAAGTGATGAATAGGTACCTATAGTGTAGTATGAAGGACAACACCAGTTCCCGGGCAAGAGAAGATTGATCGAGGCTTCACCAGTATACGAGCATACCATCTGCTCCAGCACCTGTGATAATCCAGGTTAGTGCGCTTGCTCCCTTTATCAATCCTTCTCGTTTCCACCTTTAATTAGACACGCAACTTACAGTCCACAATTCCTGCACCCGCAGCGGGGGATCATCTTCAGATCCACCAACATTTTTGGTGGATCTGAAGAAGATCAGGGTCTCTCTACACAGTATGCTACATGTTTTAATGGAAATAAAGTATCTTTTACGCAGTTTTTAACGGTTAAAATTACAAATTACTTGTTTTTTTATAGTATTTGGTACTGCGTTGCGGACGGTGACGTCATATCTGTCGCTTCGTTAGTATGGGCATGTACTCTGTGGTATGGGCCGTATTCAATGCTATGCGGTGAGGTTTAACTTTGGGGTGCTCCTATCAATGTGGTCCTTTAAGAAGATACACTGCCAAATAGGATCGATTGATGCAATAAAAAAATCATGCAAGTTCACTGTTGCTAGAGATACCTATGTGGGATTTGTACCGCACTAAAACCTCCTCGGGGGCCTGCCTCAGCGCTTTGGGATCCAACAGCGGGAGGACTCAGGGTCGAGAATTTATAAAGGCATGCGCATACGCATATTGGGTACTCGACAATACCCAATCTATCTCAGTAAAATAATTGACTCATATGGATTAGCATTTTGCCTTGATATTTTCAAAGAAAAGGACAGACAAAACATTTATAATATTTACTATACATATTCACTCAAATACATAAGCAGTAAGATTTTATCGAGGTATTACAAGTATAGTATGTTTCCTTGTGTTTTGTTGCGTTATGTTATGTGCCATACATACAACTAAATAAGACTTATTGTTACTACAATACGTTCAAAATGTAAAAATAATCGTAATGTTGATAAACATAATTTAAAATTTAAATTTGACATGTCTGGTAACTAATTATTTCTAAGTTATTTATTTTAATGCAATTCGCTAATGTTAATATATATATATATATATATATAAAAAGTAAAGGGTTTTCTTTGTACGTAAAGACGCGGTTTTCTCTATTATCATTAACTCCAATCAACTTCCCGTTGGGGTGGTAAATACCCCTTAGTACGTAGATGATAGTAAGGGAATTTGATCGCGGTGGGTGGAAGTGGGTGGAAAAATCTGAAAAAACTATATCTACAGACTTTTCTAACCAATAGGGACTTCTGGGTGGATTTCAAAATTTCTGGGATGATCTAGCAAACTATTTTTATTTTAATTTTATTGAGAATGTTCGAGAAAGTTCCAGAAACTTCTCGAATCATTTGGATTTTTTTTATTTAATTTTAATTAAATAAACATAACAATAATCCACGGCACTTCAGAAGGGACTTCACTTTATGCTAATGATCCTCTCTAACGCGGGTGAAACCGCGGGACACAGCTAGTATAATGTAAAATTATTATTTTGATTTAACGCTTGTGATAATAATATTGCACGCCCCGTGGGCTTAGACAGAGAGACCATGTGATAATTATTCTGTTAATATGTTTTATGTACCTGTTTTACGCAATAAACGATTACTGATTACGATTACTGATCACATAATTATATGCATTTTGTTCACATTAAAGGTCTCTCTTCACCATTCTTTTTGATCCGCTTTCTCCAGAGTACTTGAAGTGCAAATTTCAGTACCTCTGTGACTCGCACGTGCGTCAGCTTCGATCTTCCATTCGGAAGGAGAAGGGATTCCCCTTCTCTTATCTATTCCACTTCATCGCTCCGGATTTATATCCAACTACTCACTTCAATCGGTTCGGCTTTGGAATGCTCTGCTGATGTCAGGAAATTACACTCCAAGTTCTCTTTCAAGAAAGGTGGTCATATCCAGAATAAAAATGTATTTTTTTTTAAATTCCATATTTATGTTTGTGGCTGCAACCCTTTTGCGTCCCACTGCTGGGCACGGGTCTCTCCCCCTTATTGGGGAGGCCTGGAGCTTACTCCACCACGCTGCTTCAATGCGGGTTGGTGGAGATGCGGGTTAGTGGCCAACCGGCTGTCGGATGTTTTCAAACCGCCCATAAGGCCTCCGACAAGGTTTAACGACTGTTATCTATCGACAACAACCGGGACCGACGGCTTAACGTGCCCTCCGAAGCACGGAAACGCGCATGAAATTTTTTGCCACTAGCTGTCACCCATCTTACAACCGACCGCGCCCGTTTGGCTTAGCTCCGTAGACCGTTTGCGTTCTACGCTAGCCGCCGAGCCATGCGCGCTTCATGTTTATGTTTACACGGTTATTATTATGTAATAAAAAAAATTTAAATATTTATTCATATTCAGTCTTAATAATTTATATTGTTGTTAAAATTTTACTTTCTTTTGTTCTTATCATTTACCGCCTTCGAATATCTCTGTACTCCCTTAGATAAGCTGGTAGATAATGCCATTAGGCATTAAGCTCGCCTATTGTACCACGATTTATTGGGGTCAATAAAGTTTTTAAAAATAAATAAAAAAATAAAATAAAGGTGGGAAGGGGGGCTTCGGGGGGCTTCGCCCCCTGATTGGGGGCAGGTAGGGGGCATGGCCTCATTAAACCAGAAAATGGATGGGCGGGCGCGTAATTATGACCCAAGCCCACTGTTGGGACAGTACAACACAATCAATTACTGTAACCAACATAATATAATCAAAAGCTTACTTACGGAATTCTTGAATCGAAGCCACCTCTCCTATATCCAATCACAGGATCCTGGACGTTCTTCCAGACTGCAGTCTGCCGCTTCAAGGTTCCGCTTGTAGTTTTTGATGGGTTTTAGATTAGTACTTAAGAATATTGTCGAACATAACCAAAGAACGTTAGTCGACGTGAGTACCGTACGTATGCAACACCGCCATACGAACATAAGAACCCGTCATTTAAAATTAATGGGATTGGTTAGGTTAGGTTTGACTACGCAAGAAAATACCGTCATGGCACTATTAATGATTTGATCCGCAGATCTCTTGCCACTGTCTCTATACCAGCTTCACTAGAACCGAGTGGTACCTATGAGTAGACTGGTGCCATGGCGTTTTGGTCGAGCCTTAGTATGGGATGTCACCATTATGGATACCCTATCCCCACCCTATTTAAATAAAACCTGTAGGGAGGCTGGGGCTGCAGCCGACCATGCATGAATTGCATGAATTGTCCAAAATATGACGATAAATGTCAAGTAAGTAGGAAAAAATTAACAATCTGCGACTATTCTGGCGTGCTCTGCCAAAACCGCTAGAGTTACTCATATGTAATGTTTGATGGAAATGTTTATCTTAAATAGTCCTACAAAAAAGCCGGTCCACGGTACTTCAGAAGGGACTTCACTTTATGCAAATGGTCCTCTCTAACGCGGGTGAAACCGCGGGGCACAGCTAGTTCATTTATAAAGATGATTTTGTAGTCAATTGTGAGATCACAGATCATTTTCTCATACAAAATGTATGAGGATGTCACTGTTTGACAGCTCATTCAAAGAATCTGAATTGATTTGGTAGTCCAATACCGGAATCTTTAATACTCGTAAAACTAAATTAATATCTTAAAAACTTTTTGATCACAATATAAGATCTGTGCGTGTTCAAATTTCGAGGTTGTTTCTGATTTCCTGGTAGGTGCATGCAACTTTCAATTAGGTATTTCCATTTTAAAGTTATATTTTATTTATTTTTCATCTTCCTGTTCGTATATTGTCGTCGTTTTTCATATTTTTTTACTAGCTTTCCGCCCGAGGCTCGACCCGTGTTGTACAGGTTTCTTTCACAGAATTGCGATGTTTTCCCCAGTTAAAAAGTACCTTATGTCACTATCCAAAGTAATCCAGACCCCCAGTTATCTTCGTACAAAAAATCAATCTGTTTATCAAAGAAGAAAGTTTGAAAACTGTAATATACAAATGTAATTATATATGTTTAATTATATATATATATTTAATTATATATATGTTTGTAATATAATATTTGGTCGACGTCGTACATTTCATTTCTTTTTAGTTTTTTTTTAAATTTCATTTTCTTTCTTTAACTTTACATTTTTAATAATGTAAAGTTAACGGTTAAGTATTTAGTAATGTCCTCATTAAACCCTTCATTTTGATACCCCACTCGATAATATTTTTTCTTAGTTAATTTAGCTCTAAAAGTCAGTAATTTTGTTTTTTTTTTATATATACCCAGTGTCACTCTCACGATTGAGACAAATCTAACGACACCTCTCAAGCTAAAATCCATCGAGCCCTTTAAGCCGCAGAGCATGCCAAAGAAACATAGCCACAAACATACATACACTCGAAAAACATAACCCTCCTTCTGTCGCACTCGGGTAAAATTTGCGAAAACCGTAAATTTTTAGTTACAACATAGATATATATTTAAAAAATATTTTACGGAATCCTCGGTGGGCGAGTCCGACTCGCACTTGGCCGGTTTTGTTTCAATAATGGCATCGCAAACTCTGTGCATTGCCAGCATCAAGTATGATTTTTGCATCGTGAAGTATGTAGTCATAGAAAAAATCAGTAAGTTGTCAGTAATCAGTCAAATGTTCAAGTAAAGCGGTGCCTGATGGAGTTTTGGAGGCAAGCTGAAAAACACATTTTCGCACTGTTATTTTATTTCACAACACTCTTGCACTGTAATTAACCTATATCGAACAAATTGCTATCAACATATCCTGTATATCTCAAGAATATTCCAAGAAAATGAAAATAAAACAAGAGCCCAATATGTCTTTTTAACCTTCTGCCAAAAACGCTCAGGTGTAGTTTGTAAACTAAATAAACTTAGAACAATTCACACAACGCCATCTGATTCCAAACTAAGCAGAGCTTGTACTATGGTAATCAGAAAGCTGATAAACATGCTTATAATTCTAAATACATATTTAAATAGACAAATTAACACCCAGACACAGAACAAATAGTCATGTTCATCACACAAATATTTGTCCTGGATGGGAATCGAACCTACGACCTGACGCTTCGCAGTCGGCTCATCACCCACTACGCCACGGAGGCTGTCATATTTGCTTGCATGCTTGCGCTATAGGATCACATAATGTAAATGGACAATCTAAAAAATTTAACTCGCAAAACAGGTTAAACGAGTAAAAACCGACTTAATTTTGCATGCCTTTCCAAATACTTAAAATGTAATAAGTTTGATCTTATTCATAAATGGGGTTTTCGGTTGATCTCGGGGTAAGAGAAATAAAAGCAAAATTGACATGTTTCCTTAGTAATTAAACCAGTAAATCCAGTTTTAGAAACGTTGATGAGAGCTACCTATATAATTTATCATTGGGATTTTGATAGATAGAGGCAGTGTGATAGCATTGACACACACGATAGCTGTCTCGTGTGCTCCTTGTCGCCCCACAGTCATGCTGCATAATAAATACCCATTGTACCTGAAAATTTATTTAAAACAGGGCTGGAGTTTTTTTCCGCCCGCTTTTTTCTCCTAGCCCATATATGCCTTAGCGCACCCAAAGCGGATGACGGTCTGCTGATGACCGTACAACAATGACAAACATCAAGTGTATATTATTACCCAGGATGTTAATAAACTATTTCATTTCAACTGTTTCATTTCATTTCATATCTTTCGCTTAGGTATATTAAAACAATAATACCGAATGAACTGATTTATAGATCTTTGAACAGTAACTGTCAACTGTCTGTGGAAGCTGTATTTTGCTTAATAAACCTGTTTACAAAACGAACTGATTTAAAGATGATTATACAATTAAGTAAATTAATTATCTATACTAATAGAGGAAATATTTGTATTTTTGTATTTTGTATGTTTGTAATGAATAAACTCAAAAACTACTGTTCCGATTTCAAAAATTCTTTCACCCTTAGAAAGCTACATTCACCCTGAGTAACATAGGATACTTTTTACCGCGGGAAAATGCTTCATCTCTACGTGAAAACTAATAGGGTCAACGCGGTTGAAGCAACTGGCTAAACGCCTATGATTTTAATATAGCAATGAAGCCTGGAATAACACATAGGCTATTTTTTATCCTACGGGGCCCCTTAAACGGGTCCATGCGGGCGAAGCCGCTGGCGGAAGGCCAGTTAAAAAAAAATAACGCTTCACACTCATACCCCCCTAGTAAGGTATACCCTGTGTCGTGGGTGCCATGAAAACACACAAAGACAGAAACACAAACCCAGACAGAGAACAGAAATTTTAAACTCATCATTCAAATTCGCTTCGCCGGGAACCGAACCCAGGACCCTCCAATCGGCAGTCCGGCATGGTTACCATTACGCCACGCGGTTCGTCAAAGTCTGTCAGTATAGATGCGAGCACTTAGCTCCGCTTGGTCCTCAATTAAAATTAAAATAATGATTCCTCAAACTTACAGAATATAATGTACCTCATACAAAAATTAATTTGATATATATCTTGGAGCAAAATAAATTGAGGCATTTGTTTACGGAAGCGAAAAACATACATTTATAGTCGTCTTACATAGCAAAGACATAAAAATATATAAGCGTCAGCTTTTAATAATAATATATTTTATGTTACGCAAAAAACTCTCATTTTATATTAATATCAATTTGTTTTATACATTTTCGTGGTACTTCAATTTAATTAAGCTTTATAATAACATTCATTGTTAACTAAATACCATAAAAATTCAAAGTAGATTTTTTATACTTTGTGAACAATTACAGCATAATAGAATATTCATTGACCATCTGTCTGATACACTTGTAAGTAGACATAATATAATAGACATATCAACAACGTTACTAGAAAAAAAAGCTTGGAATTTTTTTTAGTTGTTGAGTAATTTATTGAGAGATGAACTATATACTCAACAAAATTAAATGTGAATTAAAAATTTTTTTTTGAATTTATATATATTTCTTACTAAAAAATTACAAAAAATAATTCATTTATTGCGATCATGCTTATAAAACTGGGTGTTACATTTTTTTTATTTGCGCTAGCATGAACCCTGTAAGGGCATAGCAATGTATTGGTAGGTTAGTTTTATGCATACAAGATATTGTCAACATTAATATAGGTATATTAAATTAGTTAAATTTAAATTTAAACTTTCCATCAATAATTAGATTAATGGCAAAATAAATAAACAAATTAAGATTCAATAAAATTAAAATAGAGTTAAGAATTAATAAAATTAAATGACGGAAAAATTATATTTACAATAAATTTAATTAAATTTAAAATTAAATGATAGAGTTTAATTTGTTAAATAATAGGAAATGGTCCTAATTTTAATTGAAAAACTCTTCGAGACAATAATAGAATTTTTCTATCAACATCTTTCTTAGTGCTGTAGTAAATTCCTTTGTGGTTTCTAAGTTTTGGATTTCTTTTGGGTTTATTGTATATTCTTATTCTCATATAATAAGGTCCCGAGCTGTACATAGCACATGTACATATTTGACTTGGGGAGTTCGAGTTAATTTTGGTAGCGTCGGCTGTAGTTACTGCAATCTCTTCAGTAAGTAAAAAGATAATTGTGTTTCTTCTTCTCCACAAATTTACATGTTTCTAATATGTATAATGATGTTAGTGTCACTATATTTCATTGAAGGGTCAATTAGAACTGAAAATATTATAGTCACATTAATAATTTCTACGTATGTATATAAAAATCGTTAAGCTTAGCTTCGTTAAATATTGTTTCTAATTATTTTAACTAAAGTCCGATGGGATTTTGGAGGCAAGCAGAAAAAACATATTTTAGCACTGTTATTCTATTTCACAAACACTCGTGCACTGTAATTAACCTATATCAAACAAAATGCCATCAACTTTATCCGATATAACTCAAAAATACACCAAGAAAATGTAAATAAAACAAGAGCACAATTATGTCTTTTTCGACTTCCCGCCAAAACTCCCTCTTGTTACTTGATAGTAAGTGTCATACATTGACCATTCTGCCAGTGTCAAAGTTGGGGAAAAATGGGGAACCTGTAGAGGTTTTGAAATTCCTAAGTAAATACATATGTACTAATATATAAAGCTGAAGAGTTGAAGAGGAACTACTGGTTCGAATTGAAAAATTATTTTTGTGTTGGATAGTCCATTTATCGGGGAAGGCTTTATGCTATATAACATCATGCTATGACTAATACCAAAGTCCACGCGGACGAAGTAGCGGGCGGCCACTATCTGTAAAAGCGAATGTCGACACACTAGTTCCTTATGAAGACTACAGCTGCCAATAACTATAAAAAGGACTTAAAAATGTTTTGAATTTGTTAATTAAATATTTGCATACCACACTGAAGGTAAATATGGCGAACTATGAATAATTCGCACGGCCTTTGGTAAAACCCATATTGAGTCAATAAAAGATTTTTTTGTGTTCTGTTATAAGTAATTACGTCATATAAAATTACGTATACTATGTACTTATAAAACAAAAGTCAACATGACTGCGTCAAAAATACGTTCAATAGGAACTTGGCTTGCTACTTTTTTTAGAATCGAATTCGAACAGAGTCGATTACACATATTGTGCTCTTGTTTTATTTTCATTTTCTTGGTGTATTTTTGAGTTATATCGGATAAATTTGATGGCATTTTGTTCGATATAGGTTAATTACAGTGCACGAGTGTTGTGAAATAAAATAACAGTGCGAAAATATATTATGTTTTTTCAGCTTGCTTCCAAAATTCCCATTGGTCACGTTCTGGTAAAGAAGCCATCCCTTTAATTTACTTGAATGTCTGACTGACTTGACTGACTGAATACTGACGACGCTGACGACTTACTTATTTTACCTACAGTTTCAACGAAACTGGCATAAACTTGATGCAAATATTATACTTGACGCTGGCAGTATGCACAGAGTTTGCGATGCCAAAATTGAAAAAAAAACCTGAACAGCCTGCCAGCGGGGCTAATTTCTAAATCCGCCAACGTAATAAACATCGTACATAGTAAAAACAGCTCACCTAGCAGGAGGTCACCTAAAAAAATGTTTTTTAGGGTTCCGTACCTCGAAAGGAAAAACCTTGTTGTCAGTCCGGCTGTTTGTCTGTCAAGACCCATTTTTCTCAAGAACGCGTGGGGGTATCAAGCTGGAATTTATATCAAATACTCAAGTCTACTGTCCCTTGAAGCTGTGAAAAAATCAAACTTCTAAGCCAGCGCAATCAAAAGATACAGCCGTTTTTGCCGCAAATTTGCGCAAATTTTCGACACTCGCAAGGGAATCAAAACCTACACGGTACTTTCCGTGAACTCAGAATCTTGAAATTTGGTACGAAGCAACGTCTTATACGATAGCACAGATAAAGGAAAAATTGCGAAAACCGTAAATTTTTAGTTACATCATCTTAATATATATAATTCTTCTGTGAGTGTGTATGTCACTGAACTCCTCCTTAACGGCTGGACAGATTTTAATGAATTTTTTTGTGTGTATTCAAATGGATTCGAGGATGGTTTAGATTCACAATTTGGGCCACTGGAAATGTCTTTTAATTATTTTTTTATTTATAAGTAGTTTTCCCATATAAATTGTTCCTATCTGTCAAACGTTTGTATTTCGTGCCGTGCCGTTCTAAACTTTGACACATTCAGAATAACAGGACAGTTCGTATGTCATTATTTGTTTTATATTTTTGTTTGATAGTAAAGGTCGATTTACATCAAACAAACATAGAGCTAGAGCTAGAACAAGAGCATTCTTTCGTGATCTTTTAGTGTAAACGATAACTCGTATTCAGCGTTTACATCAAACGAACAAGGAGCTAGAGCTAGAGCCATCGCTAGAACACAAGAACGCTTTGAAGAGACCGCTCAGAGGCGCGAGCGCGTCCGAACACGCAAGAACGCTCAACAACTGTTCGCGCGCTCTAGCGCCGTTTACATCCAGCGAGCGAGCATTCTTAGAATATTCCATAGAATCTTTGCGAACGCACTAAGAACAACGAAAGAATGCTCTACGCCTGTTTACACTAAAAGAATTTGATATAGTGGGGATAGAATGAGCATTCGCTCGTCTGATGTAAATCGACCTTAACATGAAGTCTCTTTAAGATAATAAAAAACAAATCCTCTTTGAACAACGTCTGCACCCGGGCGGAGCTGGGCGGGACCACGGAACACTCGATGCGCGAGTCCGACTCGTACTTGGCCGGTTTTTTTATTAATCTAATCACAGACCACATGGGAAATCTTGTTGTTATTCATAAATCAATATTTTTATTAACCAAATTAGCAACCCATCAAGGTTTTGAACGCACAAGGACATAATCTAATTATTTTTGCTGTGATTTTATACGCATTTGGCTATCATGTTTATTCGTAGGGGAGCCCACGATGCTAATTGTGGATTTACTCAAGCGTATCAGGACTTGTGCGGTTTATAGGTTGAGTGGTAGGAAGATTAAAAGATTACATGATGTTTTTCGTTTAACCGGCGGGGAGAGCGCCTATTGGTTTTCAAAATTTTTATACGAAAGGTACAAGTAAAATAACGGCAAATATCGATCAGTAGTAGGACAAATTAAATGCATGGTAAGTCATATTTCAGTTATCTGATGATTTTAGGAAGAATGTATACAAAACAGCGAAATAATTAAAACAGCATTTTGGCAATCTCGGGAGAGTTCGAATTTTTATTATTTAATAAGTCATGGTTCAACGGTAACAGGGTATTCTAATCTGACCATTTTGACACCCGGAAGTAAGATATAAAAAATACTGTACCTATACAGAAGGTTTTTTAATCGTGGCAGTACGCAACAGGATGCAAGGTGTACCCCATATCTTAATGAGACACGCTCGTGTAAATCCGGAAATCCCCTCTTGGGCTACCCTACTATATGTTGTAGGTCAAATTGTTTGTATAACAACTAGGTACCTAATTAAATTCGACACGTGTCATTTAATGTCCGTGTCATCTGTTTAGAGAAACAAGTTGGTGCCCGCGTCTTCGCTTATGATAGAAACTTTTAAATCAGAGATTACATGTATGTGGCACTATGGTTACCATGCCGGACTGCCAATCGAAGGGTCCCGGGTTCGATTCCCGGCGAAACAGAAATTTGAATGCTGAGTTTAAATTTCTGTTCTCGGTCTGGGTGGTTCCTGCCATTGTGCGTCGTGAGTACCATGGACACATATGGTACCCACGACACAGGATATTAATTACCTTACTATGGGCTATGAGTGTGAGTGTGTAACGTTTATTTTTTTTTCGTATATCGACACGTGTGGCGCAATGATTCTCATTCCGGACTGCTAATTGGGGGTCCCGGGTTCGATTCCCAAATTACCTCCGACCACCTCCGAAAGAGAAGTTCCCAAGTTAGATTAAATTATTAAATTTTATATGGTAAATATATATGGTATGGTATGGTAAAAAATATCTCCACCAACCCGAATTGGAGCAGCGTGGTGGAGTAAGCTCCAGGTCTCCCCACTAAGGGGTAGAGACCTTTACCTACTATTATTACTCGTTCAGTTTTTTGCGAAACTGGCAAAAACGTGATGCAAAAATTGTACTTGACGCTGGCAATATGCAGAGTTTGCGATGCCGTAATCATTGAAGAAATAAAAATGTATGGAGAAGTCACGTTTTGACAGCTCAATAAAACTATCTCAATTGATTTGGTAGTCCAAGACCGGATTTCAGTTTCGTTTTGCGTTTGCGTTCATGTATTTGTGTGTGTCCACCTTACCCACGATACAGAACCCTACTGTGGGCATATGAAACTAATAAACTAAAACCTTCCTCGATTTTTTATTTGAATGGAGTAGCAGACGAGCAGAGGCCACGTGGTGTTAAGTGGTCGCTGCAGCCCATGGACATCTGCACACAACCTCAAGCAAGCATAGGTAAGTCTTGTCTGAGGTCGTTTGCAGTTGCGCTGCTACTCCGGAGGCTGGTGGTCGCCTCATGTAAGTGTGGCCGGCAACTGCATCTTTCCACCGAAACACAATAGAATTGGTTCACGGCAGAAGTGGGTGCAGCGTTGGTACTTCCCCGGGCGAACCGTAATAGTTCTACCACCTAAAATATTCGATAAATAATTCAGCACAAAAATTCCAACCAGTAGTTCCTGAGATTAGTGCTGTCAAACAAACAACATCTTCAGCTTTATGACATTATAGCAGATAGGAAATTTATGATGATAATACAAAAAATTAAGTATAGTTTGATTACTGAAAAATTTAGGTTTATAGGGTACGTATTGTTTTTACTTTATTTGCGAATATGTTACGCTTTGTACATCTATCGTAGAATAATTACAATTACATGCCATTACGTGCCATTAATGGCACCAACGCCGGGCCGCTCCGTAAGACTTACATGGTTAAATTTTATCACAACACTTTTTAAAACAAAAGAAATGTAATAAAATAATTTTCTACAGTGTTTTCAATATTTTGTAGTATTTTATAGTCAATTTGGTCAAAATAAAAATATTTTGTTTGTCAGATGTGACGGCTGTAGGAATCTTATTAGATTAAATTAAATCTATTTAGTGCTTCAATTTTGACAGCGCGCTTGAATGAAGACTGACGTTCTTAACGTTATTATTCTAAGACATCTATCTTATATATAAAATTCTCGTGTCACAATGTTAGTTACTCGTACCATACTCCTCCGAAACGGCTGAAACGATTTTGATAAAATTTTGTATCGAAAATGAATAAAAATGAAAAAAATATTTATTGATAAAAACAGTATGATGTAAACAATATTCACAATTGGTAGGTCTGAGAATAGGTTGTTAGCTATTTTTTATCCCCATATGTTATAAGGGCGACCCACCCCAAACATAATAATTTGAAGGCGATACGAAGTTCGCGGGGCAGTTTGGGCGGAAAAAAAACCTCCCAGGTTTTTATGGAATTCCTTTGTGCCGTTTTGTCGTTTATGAAATCAGTGACTGAGTAATACGCTTTTTTCAGTAAATACGTTTTAAGTTCTTTTTTAAAGTCGTTGCCCGTTTTGATTCTGAGGAAAAAGCCGGTAGACCGTTGTATCTAAAAAATGCTAGAAAAACTTAAGTAGTTTTTAGACGTAAGAAAAAAAACTGCATAGTAATGCCCTGCAGTGGGACATAAAAAGCATTACACCCAAGACCCTACAACGTGATAGAGTAAGTTAAAATAAAAGTACACATTTTTAACACGCTTATATTAGCTTGGCCTGTATGTAAGTATGTATGTATGTAATGGAATCTTTTAATTTCATTTTCACCTACTTCTAAGCGTCTGATTAACTTGAAAACTTGCACAGGGGTCAAGGGCCGATGACAACGCAATAATATGAAAAAAATATTAATACATATAAAAAAATTAAAATAAATAATTTAGTTAAAAAATCTAAAAAAAACACGCTTTTGTGAAAACACGAACTAAAAAATAAATAAGAGGAAAATGTATTTTACTGTAAAAAAAAGCGTCGAGTGCTTTTTGAGATGCTATTGACACCATGCACCATGTTTTTTACAGTAAAATACATTTTCTTCTTATTTTTTACTTTTTAGTTCGTATTTTCACAAAAGCGTGTTTTTTACTTTTATGAACTACATTATTTATTTTTATTTATTTGAAGACTCGTATGGTGCAGTGGATACCATGTTGAAATGCCGGTCAACGGACCCGGGTTCTTAGAACTGCGAGTTATTTTTTTATTTCAATGGTATTTTGCTTACACAGATACATCATATTTATTTGTCACATATAAATTCAAATTCCCACTTTTTTTTTTCAATTTTGAAACTCACCAAAATCTATCCGTACTGCGGTCACTAAAAAAGCACTTATTTCCGAATGGCTCCCGCACTCTCGGAGGTCTGTAAGGGAGGAGTGCGCACGGAGGACTGATCTGCTTACTGCTTCTGGTTCTGTTTGTGTTTGACGTTAAGGTGGCTTTTTAATCTTGCCGAGTCTTTCTCAGCGACTGCACATGAACAAACATTATGTTGGAACTTCGACACGATAAGGCTGAATATAGTTGCTGGTTGGTTTTGACGACCTGTGTGACGCAATGGTTACCATACCGGACTATCGATCGGAGGGTTCCGGGTTCGTTTCCCGGCGAAGTAGAAATTTGAATGATTAGTTTAAATTTCTGTTCTCCGTCTGGGTGTTTGTGTTTCTGTCTTTGTGTGTAAATGGTACCCACGACACAGAGTATATCTACCCCACTGTGGGGCTATGAGTGTGAAGCGTCATTATTTTTTATGTATTTTATCTCATTTCATCATTGTTTTGCTGTGAAAGTTTGTTAACTTGACTTTGCTGACTGGAGTTGGTGACACTTGGGCAGTAAATTTTACTCTGCAACTGGAAAAATATTACTCTCTTAATTATATGTATATGTAGAGCTCATGTAAAAGTCACTAATTTATTATTATTGAACGAATCGTGAGTGTGGTGTACACGATGTTTATCGGGGGGCAGGAGCTCCTGATGAAGGTCCTCGGTCAGGACCGAAACATGTAGGCATCCCCGATAAACATTAACGTGAGTACAGTACAATTGTGTAACATATAACTACAATGTCACTAAATTTTGCCAGGATCACTGATGCATTTTTATTGACTTCAGAATTATTGGAGGTAGGTACTAAGAGTATCTTAAATTGAGAGTTATGATGTTTGTATTTTTTTATGTATGGTCGATCACCGATTTCTCTTACTTTTATAGGCACTTATAAGTTTTTTTTTCCATTTATTATCGAAATCTTGAAAACTTCGTTGTCTTCATAGACTCAATTTTCAAAAACCTCACTGTAAGTGAAACTTCATGTTTTGTATGGAAAATAAAAGATTCTTAAACCTATAATCCGTATTCGAAATCAAATTCAATGTCTCCACCATAAATTAATGCTATGATAACATTATACAAGGAGAATAATAGTTCCAATAACAAAATTCCAAGGAGAAAAATAGTTCAAATTTAATCGTTTATTAATTTAGAATTTGCATAACAAATTATGGCCTAATGTGAGACAATAATATTCTATCAAAGAAAACCGAAACTGTAACCACATTTTTGGAAATAAACTTATTCTATTATATTGTGTCCTAAAAATAAAGTGCGCTTATTTAATTGCTATGTTCGCTGCGCGAGAGTGTGAAGGAGTCATTACTAATACGATGACCCTTGGTCATTGTCATTGTACGTTCTGAAACGGCATTTAAATTAAAATCAGTTTATATTTTTATCTAGTTGTATTATCTAAAAATATAATTCATTGATTATAATCAGACAAACAACTAACTATTTAAAACTAAATAAAAAAGGAAAAAATATGTACATATTTTACAAAATGTATATATGCCATGACCTGAAGAAGATAGCGGGAAACCGCTGGATTCAGAGGGCCCAGGACCGGACGGAGTGGCGAACATTAGGGGAGGCCTAAGTCCAGCAGTGATCTCTAAAAGGCTGATGGATGGATGGATGGATATATAAATAATAAATAATAAATAAATAAATATTTTTGGACAATTCACACAACACCATCTGATTCCAAACTAAGCAGAGCTTGTACTATGGTAATCAGAAAGCTAATAAACATACATAAATAATTCTAAATACATACTTAAATAGATAATTAACACCCAGACACAGAACAAACAGTCATGTTCATCACACAAATATTTGTCCTGGGTGGGAATCGAACCCACGACCTCACGTTTCACAGTCGGCTCATCACCCACTACGCCACGGAGGCTGTCAATATTCATCTAAAAGACCAATATGCCATCTAAAAGACCTGATTGCGGCATGTTGACCAGAACGTTGGCAGCATTACCAAAATAACTGCCAGCCCTCTGGTCACCCGTTATCTAGTTTGAACGCAAACTGGGGTAGTTTTTTTTTCTTTAGGTGCAGGTCACGTTGCAGCATGCTGGTCACGTAGTGTTAGTCCCTGTAGCTTCGGGATTAAGAATAGAGCTACCGTATCCCCCACCTGATCGTAAGAGGCGGCTAAAACGGAGCTTCCTGGTTTGTGGGTGGTGAGAGTGGGAGCTCGATCCGTCCAGCCAGCAGCCCCGGGAAGGATGGCGGTGCGCATGACGCCGTGAGCATCGAAAGGTTTTTTTTTAATTATTTGAATTGAGTAGCAGACGAGCATGCTGGCCACGTGGTGTTAAGTGGTCGCTGCAGCCCATGGACATCTACATACAACCTCAAGCAATAGGTAAGTCTTGTCTGAGGTCGTATGCAGTTGCGCTGCTATTCCGGAGGCTGGTGACGCCTCATGTAAGTGTGGCCGGCAACTGCAACTTTCTACCGAAACGCAATGGAATTACTTCACGGTAGAAGTTGGTGCAGCGGTGGTACTTCCCCGGGTGAACCATAATAGTTCTACCACCTATAAAATTTGCAAAAGGTGCAGGAGAGCACATCTGCTATCTCGAAGATGGGTCCATTCTGGAACGCCGCGCGCGGATGACACCGGTGCGTTCCACTGGAGATCCCGGAGTCCTCCCCAAGCGCAGAGGCAGCCACCGAGGGGGTTTTAGTGCGGTACAAATCCCACATCACCCGGTATCCTCTCCCAAGGTGCTGGGTACCTTTTGAAGGTTTCCCCGCCGATATAAAAAGGTCACGTTGCGTTAAGTGGTCGCTGCAGCCCATGGAGATGGACGGATCACGGACTTGCCTACACCGTGGTATGCAGTTTTGCTGCTACTCGATGGCTGATGGTCACCTCATGTAACTCTGGTCGGCAACTGCACCTTTCTCACAAAATACAATAGAATATCTTCACGGCAGAAATTGGTGCAGTGGTGACTTTCACGGTCGACCCACGAAGGCTCCATTTACCTTTTTTTATGTGAAACATCTATAAGCGCGGGTAAACCGGATTTTTGGTGTGGCGACGCTTGCCGTGGCGACGGGTCGCCACACTCAGTTGAAGCAACGTGAAATTGATATAAAATTTGTGTACAAAATACACAATTGAAATTAATGTTTATTAAATAAATTGTCGTTCCGCACCACATGTGACTAAATCGCCACCCATCCTACTTTTAACCGCACTCGACATAGCTTAGTTTTATTGACACTCATCATTCTTATGACAGCACCAGATGTAGCTGAATGGCCACCCATCCTACTTTTGACCGCACTCGACATTGTTTAGCTTTGACACCCATCCTTTCATTATGCTGTGTTTAATTTCTGTCGTAATCTTGTCTTTTATGCATATTACTTGTACGAACGCGATGTTTTACATCTATTAGGCCTCCCATGACGGCTTACGGTGTTTTTGAGAAAAAGCCACCCGTGTTACCTCTTAAAATAAGGTTTACTACAGACTTTGCCTCGTATTCTATAATGATGTCAGTGAGTTTCATCACAAAGTACATAATAGAACTTTTTGCTTCGTTTATAAACAAATAACAAGTAGTTCAAACAAAAATTGCTGGCCGGTGGAGTTTTTTGCATTAGTTGGTAATATTACCTACACGTTTTTTGTTTAGAGAACCGACGTAAATGGATTTTTTAATGTTTGGCACGCGAATGAAGTTTGCCATTAAAGTGGTCACCCATCTTACACACCCGTTTGGCTTAGTTGCGTAGATCGTTTGCGATCACGGAGTTGCAAATAACGCGCACTTTGCGATCTACTCCTAAAATCGATAATCGATATATCGTGAATGTTTCAGCACATTTTTGACCCTGTTCTGACCTTTCTCTTTGTAGATACATAACTCTACAGTAAAGATATCGAGAATATCGTATTATTAAAAGAGTTATACCCTATATAATTATTCAAACGTTTGCAAAAGTACCTGGGCGACGGAGCATTGCTCGGATAAAAACAATTTATTTTCTTGGTTTAATTTAAAAAGAAACACGCATTTGCTTAATATTACTACTTACTAATGCGATCTAAAATATGTAGCTCCCAATAAAAAAATCACAAAAAAAAATAAACTCAATATGGTTTTGATTGAGGTGTGCGGGCCTCTAGCTCCGCAGTCAGCCCACGTATTCGGCCAAGGAAGCTTTGATTCAATGAACGAAATTTTTATAGAGCTCTTTCTAATTGACAATGTCATCTCTTTGAACGTCGAATAGACGGATGGCGTTTGACGGCGTTCTACTCCACAAAATTATTAATACTCGCCAATATATGTCAGGAAGAGTCGTATTTTACAGTTTATATTTAAGTTGATTATCGCTGAAAATATCCTAGAGCTGGATCGATTTATCACCCCCGAAACCAGGGTACTAAATTTCATCAAAATCGTTGGAGCCGTTTCCGAGATTCAAAACATATATTTTGGTACATACAAGAATTGCTCGTTTAAAGGTATTAGATTATTATATATATTATTATAAGATGATAAGATGATCACTCGAAAATACATACTTCAGACGATCGCGCTTAGAATAAGGCCCCTGCGCACGGAGCATGACAAAATGCTCCTTGCCCCTGCGCTATAAGCCAGACAAGGAGCAGTACAGCCAGAGTTGTCGCTCCGTGAAGCCCACAGAACATATCAAAAGAGTAGAATGGAAATGTGGGCGGGGCAGACGCGCCAAGGAATTTTGAGCAAACGCTCAAAATTCCAAAATCTCTACAGGGAAAGTCGAAAAAGACATATTGTGCTCTTGTTTTATTTTCATTTTCTTGGTGTATTTTTGAGTTATATCGGATAAAGTTGATGGCATTTTGTTTGATATAGGTTAATTACAGACGCACGAGTGTTTGTGAAATAGAATAACAGTGCTAAAATATGTTTTTTCTGCTTGCCTCCCAAATTCCATCGGACACGTTCTAGTAAAGTAGCCATCGCTTTACTTGAATGTTGGACTGACTAGACTGACTGATTACTGACGACTTACTTACTGACTTTGTTATTACTTCGTCCAGTTTTATTGAAACTGGCAAAAATTGATGCAAAAATTATACTTGACGCTGGCAGTATGCACAGAGTTTGCGATGCCATAATTGAAAAAAAATCTCTACAGAAACACGCGATCGTGCGCGAAACGATATGCTTGCTTGTGTGCGTGCTTGGGTGTGATTCGTTCATTTGAAATCGCGTGATTGTGCGGCGCTAAGATTGGCTAGATTTGAAATTGCAAATATGTGCGTAAGCTTCGTATTTATTTAAGTACAGATGTAATGGAGGTGAAAGGCGGTGCTTGGTCGGCGATACCAGTCTTCATACGAACGACGCATTATTGCTGTTCTACCTCTCTTAATGATGTTCTGTGGTGAAGCCAGACCATGCGCGCTTCCAAAAAAAGGATGTTTTGTATGCATGTAGAAATGGGTAATTTTCTTTAAAGCATGCAATGATAGCACGGTCAGCACCCAATTTTCTGAATTACTGAAGATTTGACAGTACTTTTTTATTTTAGTATCATAACGTACTTATAATAAAGGTCGCGTCATGTAAAAATAACGCTATTTGGTGGTATGAGGTGTTTCAATAACCTACCGATATTGCCGACTTCGTATATAATTGGTTATATATATATACGAAGTCACGAGCGAAAGGTTAGTCTATATCTTCTATCTATATCTATATCTATACATATAATAAATCTGTAACAAGTCGGTTTCTGTACATTGAAGATATTTGAAATAAATTGTCACTAGGGCTATTTATTAGCGTAATAGAACCCAAAACAATGATTTTTAGAATTATTGTCTGTTTGTCTGTTTATCTGTTTGTCTGTTTATCTGTTCGTTTGTGCGCGCTAATCTCAGGAACGGCTTAACGTAGAAGGATACGGTTTTCACTGAAGTTTTGGTATTTTTTTGGATTAACATTTAGGGTTTGTTTTATTTAAATCGGTTAACAAACAAAAAAGTTACGTCAATTTCAAGAATTGAATTAAAGACTGAAGCTACCATTACCGATACAAACTAAATAGCTGCATCCTTTTAACGTCTCGCTCCTCTCCTGGGCTTCCCATTATTGGGGAGGCCTGGAGATTAGTTAACCACGCTGCTCCAATGCGGGTTTTTAAATTTAAGTGTGTAACTTTTGTAAGAGAATAAATTTAATGCGAGCGGTCACACCACAAGTTTCGATAATTACTAACATCTCTTAATATTCTGATAGCAAGTTTTCAATCACTTATGCTAGATTTCATCTCTAAATATTTAAAAAAACCATACATATCACCACATATTCAAAGAAATCCTAAATACAAAATTAATGTACAAAACCTTAACAAAACGAGGCTACTGCCGACATCTACGTGGCGAATAGTTCATATTCAGAACTATTTAGTGATCTGTTGCAAATTCGGTATATCGACGATTTAGTTTACACGCTCTACGATATATGTCGTTGTTACGTAATAACGCTATTACAAAGTGGATTGGTGGATATTACGAGAATTACGAGTATATTTACTTAATAAAATATCTAATAAAAAAATTAACAACTTAGAGACCTTTGGAACTGGTGCTGACTGACAATGAGTACAATTCATTGTGGTAGAGCATTATGGAGGCGCGGCGTGGTGGTTACATCCACATATTATTGGTATCGAACTTATTTAATAGAATACATATAATAAATCTGTAACAAGTCGGTTTCTGTACATTGAAGATATTTGAAATAAATTGTCAATAGGGCTATTTATTAGCGTAATAGAACCCAAAACAATGATTTTTAGAATTATTGTCTGTTTGTCTGTTTATCTGTTTGTCTGTTTATCTGTTCGTTTGTGCGCGCTAATCTCAGGAACGGCTTAACGTAGAAGGATACGGTTTTCACTGAAGTTTTGGTATTTTTTTGGATTAACATTTAGGGTTTGTTTTATTTAAATCGGTTAACAAACAAAAAAGTTACGTCAATTTCAAGAATTGAATTAAAGACTGAAGCTACCATTACCGATACAAACTAAATAGCTGCATCCTTTTAACGTCTCGCTCCTCTCCTGGGCTTCCCATTATTGGGGAGGCCTGGAGATTAGTTAACCACGCTGCTCCAATGCGGGTTTTTAAATTTAAGTGTGTAACTTTTGTAAGAGAATAAATTTAATGCGAGCGGTCACACCACAAGTTTCGATAATTACTAACATCTCTTAATATTCTGATAGCAAGTTTTCAATCACTTATGCTAGATTTCATCTCTAAATATTTAAAAAAACCATACATATCACCACATATTCAAAGAAATCCTAAATACAAAATTAATGTATAAAACCTTAACAAAACGAGGCTACTGCCGACATCTACGTATGCTAGATTTCATCTCTAAATATTTAAAAAAACCATACATATCACCACATATTCAAAGAAATCCTAAATACAAAATTAATGTATAAAACCTTAACAAAACGAGGCTACTGCCACATAGTTCATATTCAGAACTATTTAGTGATCTGTTGCAAATTCGGTATATCGACGATTTAGTTTACACGCTCTACGATATATGTCGTTGTTACGTAATAACGCTATTACAAAGTGGATTGGTGGATATTACGAGAATTACGAGTATATTTACTTAATAAAATATCTAATAAAAAAATTAACAACTTAGAGACCTTTGGAACTGGTGCTGACTGACAATGAGTACAATTCATTGTGGTAGAGCATTATGGAGGCGCGGCGTGGTGGTTACATCCACATATTATTGGTATCGAACTTATTTAATAGACAATAATAATTATCGACTCGCGCAGGCGCGGTCCCAGTGGGGGGGTCACAGGGGACATGACCCCCCCCCCCAAAATCTCTCACTCATGCGTAGATGGAAGGCGAAACAAGCCAATTTGAGACACCTCTTCCCCCAAATTTCTTAGTGACCCCCCACCAAAATTTCTTGGCGACCCCCCCCCCAATTGAAGGCTGCGACCGCGCCTGGACTCGCGTGGCGCACTGGTTACCATGCCGGACTGCCAATCGAAGGGTCTCGAGTTTGATTCCCGGCGAAGCAGAAATTTGAATGATGAGTTTAATTTTCTGTTCTCGGTTTAAGTGTTTGTATTTCTGTCTCTGTGTGTCTCATGGTACCCATTACACAGTGTATATTTACCGTACTCTGGGGCTATCAGTGTAAAACGTAAAAAAAATCAAAGTGTTCTACCGACTTTACTATGCTGAGTGATCTTTTCAAAATGATAGCTATGTCACCATATCATGATTACACCACCAGTCGAAGGTTAAAGTTCCACAGGCCGCTTTGCACGCTCCTTTTGATGTTTGAACGGATGTTTAAGTTATGGGACAACCATTAAATAGAATAACAAGACAGTATAATACTCTCTTAGCCTCTAACCAATCAATTGATATTTTTGGCGACACTTTAAGTAAATTTAAAGTTAAGTTAATCAAAACCTTAAATAAAATAAATTAAAAAATATATAAATTTAATTAAATAAAAAAAATATTCATTAGTTTTTTGTGATTGTGTACATATAATAAATCTGTAACAAGTCGGTTTCTGTACATTGAAGATATTTGAAATAAATTGTCACTAGGGCTATTTATTAGCGTAATAGAACCCAAAACAATGATTTTTAGAATTATTGTCTGTTTGTCTGTTTATCTGTTTGTCTGTTTATCTGTTCGTTTGTGCGCGCTAATCTCAGGAACGGCTTAACGTAGAAGGATACGGTTTTCACTGAAGTTTTGGTATTTTTTTGGATTAACATTTAGGATTTGTTTTATTTAAATCGGTTAACAAACAAAAAAGTTACGTCAATTTCAAGAATTGAATTAAAGACTGAAGCTACCATTACCGATACAAACTAAATAGCTGCATCCTTTTAACGTCTCGCTCCTCTCCTGGGCTTCCCATTATTGGGGAGGCCTGGAGATTAGTTAACCACGCTGCTCCAATGCGGGTTTTTAAATTTAAGTGTGTAACTTTTGTAAGAGAATAAATTTAATGCGAGCGGTCACACCACAAGTTTCGATAATTACTAACATCTCTTAATATTCTGATAGCAAGTTTTCAATCACTTATGCTAGATTTCATCTCTAAATATTTAAAAAAACCATACATATCACCACATATTCAAAGAAATCCTAAATACAAAATTAATGTACAAAACCTTAACAAAACGAGGCTACTGCCGACATCTACGTGGCGAATAGTTCATATTCAGAACTATTTAGTGATCTGTTGCAAATTCGGTATATCGACGATTTAGTTTACACGCTCTACGATATATGTCGTTGTTACGTAATAACGCTATTACAAAGTGGATTGGTGGATATTACGAGAATTACGAGTATATTTACTTAATAAAATATCTAATAAAAAAATTAACAACTTAGAGACCTTTGGAACTGGTGCTGACTGACAATGAGTACAATTCATTGTGGTAGAGCATTATGGAGGCGCGGCGTGGTGGTTACATCCACATATTATTGGTATCGAACTTATTTAATAGAATACATATAATAAATCTGTAACAAGTCGGTTTCTGTACATTGAAGATATTTGAAATAAATTGTCAATAGGGCTATTTATTAGCGTAATAGAACCCAAAACAATGATTTTTAGAATTATTGTCTGTTTGTCTGTTTATCTGTTTGTCTGTTTATCTGTTCGTTTGTGCGCGCTAATCTCAGGAACGGCTTAACGTAGAAGGATACGGTTTTCACTGAAGTTTTGGTATTTTTTTGGATTAACATTTAGGGTTTGTTTTATTTAAATCGGTTAACAAACAAAAAAGTTACGTCAATTTCAAGAATTGAATTAAAGACTGAAGCTACCATTACCGATACAAACTAAATAGCTGCATCCTTTTAACGTCTCGCTCCTCTCCTGGGCTTCCCATTATTGGGGAGGCCTGGAGATTAGTTAACCACGCTGCTCCAATGCGGGTTTTTAAATTTAAGTGTGTAACTTTTGTAAGAGAATAAATTTAATGCGAGCGGTCACACCACAAGTTTCGATAATTACTAACATCTCTTAATATTCTGATAGCAAGTTTTCAATCACTTATGCTAGATTTCATCTCTAAATATTTAAAAAAACCATACATATCACCACATATTCAAAGAAATCCTAAATACAAAATTAATGTATAAAACCTTAACAAAACGAGGCTACTGCCGACATCTACGTGGCGAATAGTTCATATTCAGAACTATTTAGTGATCTGTTGCAAATTCGGTATATCGACGATTTAGTTTACACGCTCTACGATATATGTCGTTGTTACGTAATAACGCTATTACAAAGTGGATTGGTGGATATTACGAGAATTACGAGTATATTTACTTAATAAAATATCTAATAAAAAAATTAACAACTTAGAGACCTTTGGAACTGGTGCTGACTGACAATGAGTACAATTCATTGTGGTAGAGCATTATGGAGGCGCGGCGTGGTGGTTACATCCACATATTATTGGTATCGAACTTATTTAATAGACAATAATAATTATCGACTCGCGCAGGCGCGGTCCCAGTGGGGGGGTCACAGGGGACATGACCCCCCCCCCCAAAATCTCTCACTCATGCGTAGATGGAAGGCGAAACAAGCCAATTTGAGACACCTCTTCCCCCAAATTTCTTAGTGACCCCCCACCAAAATTTCTTGGCGACCCCCCCCCAATTGAAGGCTGCGACCGCGCCTGGACTCGCGTGGCGCAATGGTTACCATGCCGGACTGCCAATCGAAGGGTCTCGAGTTTGATTCCCGGCGAAGCAGAAATTTGAATGATGAGTTTAATTTTCTGTTCTCGGTTTAAGTGTTTGTATTTCTGTCTCTGTGTGTCTCATGGTACCCATTACACAGTGTATATTTACCGTACTCTGGGGCTATCAGTGTAAAACGTAAAAAAAATCAAAGTGTTCTACCGACTTTACTATGCTGAGTGATCTTTTCAAAATGATAGCTATGTCACCATATCATGATTACACCACCAGTCGAAGGTTAAAGTTCCACAGGCCGCTTTGCACGCTCCTTTTGATGTTTGAACGGATGTTTAAGTTATGGGACAACCATTAAATAGAATAACAAGACAGTATAATACTCTCTTAGCCTCTAACCAATCAATTGATATTTTTGGCGACACTTTAAGTAAATTTAAAGTTAAGTTAATCAAAACCTTAAATAAAATAAATTAAAAAATATATAAATTTAATTAAATAAAAAAAATATTCATTAGTTTTTTGTGATTGTGTTGTTTGTGAATCAATTTCATTGTATATTTTTTTTCATTGTATTTTTTTTTACTCATATTTAATTTAATGTATACAGCGTCCTCCATATGTATGCCGTGTTCACCTGTAATTGTGGATTCATGATCATCTTATTTTTATTGTTTACAAAAATATTGGTCTAAGTGTAATCTACGTTGGTGGACCTTAAATAAATAAATAAAAAAAAAAAAAAAAACCTTCCAGCTGAGGCATTTCCAGTGGACTTTGACATAGGGTTCTTCAAGAAAGCTGTAAAGAAAGCTCTTCTTGAAAGCCGGCAGTGCTCGGGTGGCTCCGCTGGGGTTGCCCGTTTCCATAGGCGACAGTGATCGCTTAACCACGCGGCCTTTCTGCCTCTTTGTTCGGTTTACTTATAAAAAAGTGATTTCGAATAAACGAATAACCAATTGCCGAGGCACTAATAAAAAAATTATTGAAATGAGCAGACGTTTTCAGTGGTTAATTTAATAAGAGCTATTACATACATACGCAGTACTGGCACTGGTGTTACACTAATATGATAAAGCGTCACGGCAGCAGCACGGCATGGTGGTCACGCCCAGATTAATATTAGTAATCGTATATTTATATCTGATGCTGTGTGAAGGGTTGTTAATAGAACTAATTGACTCTTAATCGCGTAGGGCCTGATCCTCTCACGCTGGTCCAATTCAGGTTGATGACGTCTTCATTGTTAGTGGCCTAACTGCTGTCGCAAGTTTTAAATCGCTCATAAGACCTCCATTAAGTATGAACGACAGTATGTTAACGACAATTGCAACCAACGTGTAAGCAACCAAGAATTTGACTCCCAACTACTAACCACGCCTGACATAGCGTAGACATTTCACCACCTTTCTGCAATATATTTAAGTTACATAATGATAATGAATCTATGCATTATTTGCAGCACAAATTATTTAATTATAATGATACTTTCCGCGGGCACAGCAGTACTATCTAAACACTTTAAAAACATGCTATTATAATACGTTTAATTTGTAAAGAGAAACTGATGATAACGACTGAAAAGTCGGTATTATAAGAGGAGTACAGTAAGAATTTTAAGGACTCAGGAAGAATGCATCTACTCAACATAATAATATGAACTTTTGTATCATAAGTAATTTCATAAAAGGTAACAATAATCCAAGGGACAGTGGAGGGCAAGCGGTCTCGAACGAAATTGCAACCTCATCAGCCACGACCACTCTGTCAAGAGTGAACGACTAAGGAGGAGGAGGAACAAATAATCCAAGCCTAATCAAGCCTTTTGTACAAGACTATCTACGCGGACGACGTCGCGGGCACAGCTAGTTCAATAATAAAACTATAGGTCTAGACTTTCGTGTTCGAGTGTACCCATGCGCAAACATACTCGCTCCCCCCCCCCCCCATTTTTTCCAGCGTTCTTTTTACATGACGCGAGCTATATATACCGTAATGCATTCTACTCAATTCAAATAAAAAAACCGTTTAAAACATTTTCGTAGGGAACCCTAAAACCAGTCAATTAAGATCCGTAGTCATTAGTAATGAATGAAAATACATTTTTTACTTTGTGCTGACCATGTAAGCCGATTTGCGTACAGCTTCCAATACATCTTTTGTTAATTATAATTTTATTTTGCGCCGAACTTTATTACCTATTTTGACCTTACAAGCGGATAGGTGCGAAGGTTGTTAGTTTATTAGATGTTGATCTATTGAATCGAATCTATTATAGAAATGTGCTAATATTATAAATGCGCTCGGCGGCTGGCTTAGAACGCAAGAGGTCTCTGCAGCTAAGCAAAACGGGCGCGGTCAGATGTGAGATGGGTGACCACTAGTGGCAAAAAAAATCTTGCGCGTTTCCGTGCTTCGGAGGGTACGTTAAGCCGTCGTTCCCGGTTGTTGTCGATAGATAACAGTTGTTAAACCTTCTCGGAGGCCTTATGGGCGGTTTGAAAACATCCGACAGTGGGTTGGCCAATAACCCGCATTGGAGCAGTGTAGTGGAGTAAGCTCCAGGCCTCCCCAATAAGGGGGAGAGACCCGTGCCCAGCAGTGGGACGCAAAAAGGGTTACAGCCTTTATAAATGCGAAACTCAACTCTTCTCAACGAAGCCAGTCCGGATTACATACATTTGAAAAAAGGTTGGCCCCATTTGGCTCCAAAAAGGTTAGCCCCATCGTTGGGCTGGAGCTAGGGAATGCAATCTCGATCTCGGCCTTTTTACCGAGATTGATCTCGAACTTGATTTGAACCTTGTAACGGTTTACGGTACTGTCCGCGCGTCGCATGTTCGATCGCTCCCATCTCCATGGGAACGCGCCGCCTCATGCTCGTCCTCCCGAAGGGAGACTGTTCCCTAGGGAGATCGTGCGGTTAGCGGAGTCTTCCGAAGAAGAGGGCCGCTGACCGAACGCGGTCGGCGGATGACGACCAAATTCAAGCCCGTAGGTCCGCCCATCGGCGGAGAAACATCTATCACCTTGAGGCCGTTGACCTCATGAGTCTACCCTGGTAAAGAGGAGCCCCTCGTGTCCCGCAATCCCTACAGCATTTGAGCCACTAGAGCCCTGCGTAGGAAGACCCTCAGTCAGTCAGTCAGTTAAGACATGACAGGACAGGACGTATCGGGCCAGCTAGTCTTATCTTATCTTATATTATTATACATATAAAAGAGGATGTTTGTATATATGACATCGCAAAACTCAGAAACTATTCGACCGATTATTATGAAAATTGGTATGTATATGTATTTTTTCACGGAGAAGGTTTATATGCTATCCATTATTATTATTATTTAATATTTAAACGCGATACGGAGTTCGCGGGGTCAGCTAGTAGCAAATAAAAGGATTCGAATGTAGGTAAGTACCTCAAGTGTACAGTAATTAAATTTTATTCTCAAATTCTTTGCCCTTCTTTGAATGCATTAATTACTTCCCTCCCACTTTCCCACACAAACAGACGTTTCTTTCTAATCACACAGGCTCCCAAAAACTTCAATTGGAGGCGGGCCCTGTAGGTATATCACGGGTTAACTTAAAAAAATTGAATTGAGCACCGACTCCAAATTAAGTTTTTGGAAGTAGAAATGTCGGGGAAGGTTGCTCAAGTCGTACCCCCTAAGGTTTTTTTAAATTTTATTTGAATGGAGTAGCAGACGATCATGCAGGCCACGAGGTGTTAAGTGGTCGCTGCAGCCCATAGACATTTACACACAACCTCAAGTAAGCATAGGTAAGTCTTGTCTGAAGTCGTATGAACTGCTACTCCGAAGGCTGGTGGTCGCCTCATGTAAGTGTGGCCGGCAACTGCACCTTTTCACCGAAACACAATAGAATTGGTTCACGGCAGAAGTGGGTGCAGCGGTGGTACTTCCCCGGGCGAACCATAATAGTTCTACCACCTATCATGCTGTAATATTCACGATAATTAAAATAAAACAAAATATTCCACTGTTAATATGTTGTTACTGAATCTTCATTTAGTTGCGTTTGGAATTGAAATTTGAAATTAACTATAAAATACTACAAAATATTGAAAACACTGTGACAAGTTATTTTATTAGACTTCTTTTGTTTTTAAAAAGTGTTGTGAAAAAATTTAACCCTAAGTCTTACGGAGCGGCCCGGAGTTTTTAATTTTAAAGTACCGTCGGGTCCCTAGAATGTCTTCCCCACTCGGTATAAGCCCTACCAAGGTTTCATCAATTACAACAATTTAAGGATATCAAAGTACATTTTAGACAACATTTTAAATACTGACAGTGAAAGGAATAGTCGGGACCGGTCGACCTTTTTCTTTGGAGTAATGCCCTTTTTTGACTTCCCGTTGTCAAATTTTTGTTTTTGGAATGTCGAAGGCCGGATTTTTTTAATTACCACAGAATACAATGTTTTTATAGAATGTGGTTTTATAGTGATGCAATTCCATTTTCGAAAAATCTACGCATAATATTATTAACTACAGCGTTGGAGTTTTGGCGGGAAGTCGAAAAAGACATAATGTGCTCTTGTTTTATTTTCATTTTGTTGGTGTATTTTTGAGTTATATCAGATAAAGTTGATGGCATTTTGTTTGATATAGGTTAATTACAGTGCACGAGTGTTTGTGAAATAGAATAACAGTGCTAAGTGTTTTTTTCTGTATGCCTTCAAAATTCCATCGGACACGTTCTAGTAAAGTAGCCATCGCTTTACTTGAATGTTGGACTGACTAGACTGAGTGATTACTGACGACTTACTTACTGACTTTGTTATAACTTCGTCCAGTTTCATTGAAATGAAACTGGCAAAAAATTGATGCAAAAATTATACTTGACGCTGGTAGTATGCACAGAGTTTGCGATGCCATAATTAAAAAAAAATAAAAAAATAAAAACTTTACACACAAAGCTAAAGACTACTTATTCTCAGGGTCGTGGGTACCCCATGGTACGCACACAATAGATAAAACCCAGACCGAGTACAGAAATTTAAACATCATAAAAGTTTCTGCCTCTCCGAGAATCGAACCCGGAACTCTTGATTGGAAGTCCGACATGGTAACTTCAGCGTCTGCAACATTTGCCAACAGTTCAATGCTAATCGGGTCAGGGGGCTTAGAACATAGACTTTGGAAATATCTAACCGCAAAGCCACACTATATAGCTATTTTTAGCGGGTCGGGAGCTGTGCCTCACCTAGGTTCTCCACCTGGAGTCCCTGCCTGATCGAAAGAGGTGACTAAAATGGGGCTTCCGGGGCTGCGGATGGTGTGGAGAGGGAGCTCGAACCCTCCAGCCAGCAGTCCCGGGAAGGACGGCGGTGTGTGCGTGGCCGCATGCCGCTGTGAGCGCCTGAGGGTGCAGGAGAGCGCATCTGCTCTCCCGAAGATGGGCCCGTTCTGCGGCCCTATTGCTTGGGCGCCGCGCGTGGAGGACACCGGTGCGTTCCAATGGAGATCCCGCAACTCCCCAAGCGCAGAGACAGGCCACCGAGGGGTTTTTAGTGCGGTACAAATCCCACATAACCCGGTATCCTCTCCCAAGGTGCTGGGTACCTTTTGAAGGTTTCCCCCCGGATACCAAAAGTGAAATTTTTTGGCCATTATTTTGAATCTATCAATCTGTCTATCAAACATATAAACACTGACTTTTAATAGTGCTAATAATCACATTGGCAAACCTTTTCGCGTCCCACTGCTGGGTACCTTGTCGTAACTAGAGATATTTTTCAAAGAAGGCCTGGCTTTCTGTAGACTGTTTGACGCGATGATCACCATATCGAAGTTGATCTACAGCCTATCTGGGGTGGGTACCATTCTATTAATCTGTCAGAGGTTGTATGCAGTTGCGCTGCTACTCCAGAGGCTGATCGTGGCCTCTAGTAAGTCTGGCAACCGGACCTTTCCAACTAAACAATAGCATTGCTTCACGACAGTAATAGGTGTAGCGGCAATACTTCCTCGAACTATTAAATTTCTATAGCGTACAGTTTTAAAATTCATATATTAATAATTCAGTAGCGTGGTACTCATTAAATCGTATTGTCAAGGGTCAATTTCGATTTTAATTACAATTTATAATCAAAAGACAATAGACGTCATAGATTCGGGGATTTCGGAAGTCATTGCATTGTCGTTTAAAATGTTGTCTTTGGGTTAATTTATTAATGCATGTTTAGGCGTAACATACCGTTAGTAGGTATAGGTTATTGTCCCTGAAGTTTCGGAATTAAGAACGGAAGAAGTATGGTATCCCCTGCCCTTAGAGCATCAAAGTTACTGACTCACCCTTCAGTAGAGACGGCATAGCGCCTCGCTTCGATACATAATTTTTTGCCAAATCTGGTGCGGGGGAAGAACGCACACATTTTAATTTTGTCACACATTCACAAATATTCTTTCATCGCTACAGACGCATACATTTCTAAATATGTCAATTTCAATTAACAACGTTATTTTCTATGCACCGTTAACGCTGAAACCGACACACACAGGCACACTAGTTGTTTAGCTAGAAGGCATATTGTGCATGCACGTTGGGAAGAGGGGTTCGCCCGTAAAGGCCACTTCTCTGACGGGTGTCATACCTGTCATACCTTGATGCTCTAAGCCCCTGCCTGATCGTAAGAGCAGTTTAGTAGGTGGAAGAATTTTTATGGTTTATCCGGGAAGTACCTAACTACTCTTCACCAACTTCTGCTGTGAATCAATTCTATTAAGTGGAATCGCGGCTTCAGCCGAATTAGAAAAATAAGTATTTCGAGTAACTATTGCTATCGCGCTGCGCCCTGCGCTATCCGCCGCGTGCGATGACTTCTGACTAAATCGCGGTTTCGTATTCTCCTGTTTCCTACTTCAGAATAATAAATCTATGCCCCTATGTTTTTATTTGGTTGTAAAAACCTTTCAAATTTGTTTTGCAGTTATTGTATTAGGGCTGTATGAAAGAGGTTTCTACAATTTTTGAAGTCATATTTTCTGATCTAATTAGTTGATTGTAAAAAAAAACGGCAAATTGTTTGTAAAGTAGGTTTACGATCGAGATGTTTACGTGATAACGTCCGCACGAGAAAATCTCCATTCGTTTGTATGCCGCTAGAGTGAGAGAGACGGAAGATCGGTCCACTCACTCGAACGCTATGCCAGCCTCTGCTCGTGAGGATTCCGCGTGACAAGTTTCACGGAATGACTGGCAGCGCTCGAGATGAGACGGGAGATCGGTCCGTCTCTCTCTCGTTATACCTGCGATCGCGCTCGTGAGGTTTTGGTGTGACACAAGTTTCTGAACATGTCACCCGACTAAGAGCTCCCGCAGACTTCCAATTCTCAGTTGGCCGACTATCGAACAACTAAATTGCGTACTTTTACAATTGAATTGGACAACTATATTGAGTTGGTTGCCAGTCGCAGACCTAATAGATTTAGTCAGTGACAGTGTTGCTACTAAAGTGACGTGTGCGTGAAAATGAGGAAAAAGAACGCTCTACTTGCTGTTATATTAAAGAGAAGACGAAAACAAAAGAGAGAATTCTGGGTGCATCCTTTAATAAGTGACAGATTAGTATATGGGAAACATCATACATTGCATTCCAAACTGAGATGTTACCCACAAATTTTTTTAACATTAATGTCAGAGTATTGCTTCAAGTCTTTTTTGTATAGCGCTGGCCTTTTTGATACTTCATCTATGAGCTCTTCTACTTTTTCATTTACAATAAGTGATCGGGAGGCCGGCGGCGGCGCGGGCGCGGGTAAATCACGAGCACGCGTGTGGTCCTCTTCCATTTTGCCGTGCGACTGACCAACTAAGTTGGATAGTACGCGGGCTTGCATAGGGTATAGTGGCTAATAAGCAGTTGGCCGATAGTTGGACAACATTTTAATTGGGTGTAATCGGAAGGGAATCTTGGTTCTGATACGATCGGTGTCCAATTAGTTAGTTGGGCGATTTAGTTGGATAAGATGTGCGCGCTACCATTAAGTTACTGTTCTATTGCTATATAGTGCAATTTAGTTGGCCAACTGGAAATTGGAAGTCTGCGGGAGCTCTAAAACGATTTTAAAGACGTTATCACGTCAAAACAAAACAAAGGGGCATAGCTTTAGCAGATTTAGATATTGTCACAAAAAACATTCCTCTAGGAAGTATATAGTAAATAAATAAGTATAAGTAAATAGGAGATTACATTTGTATGTAAATACATACGCCGGTAGCTTTACCTCTTACGTGGGGTAAGTCGTGGGTGATGAGCCGACTGCGAAGTGTGTGATCGTGGATTCAAATCCCATCCAGGACAAACATTATGTGATGAACATGACTATTTATTCTGTGTCTGGGTGTTAATTTATCTATTTAAGTATATTAATATATCTGACCATGTTTATCAACTTTCAGATTACGATAGCACAAGCTCTGCTTTGTTTAGGATTAGGTGGCGTTGTGTGAATTGTCCAAAGATATTTATTTATATCAAATCCTCGGCGCGCACCTTTGACAAAAGTATAGTAATTGTGAGCAATGCAATGAGTGCGCTTTTCATCGCTGCTCCACGGTGATGCAAAATATTGTGATATTTAATTGATTACGATATTATCCATCGCCGTGCATGCCTCAGAGCTCAAAATTTCTCGAAGATATGATGTCCACCAACCAAATAGGCCCACCACACTAGGCCAGCGTGGTGTACTATGACTTCATAAAATATCATGTCATGGCGTCGGCTTGCTCGTCAAACTTCAAGCAACACGATGACTTTAACTGAGACGTGACGTCATTCCTTTTGATTGGCGTTTCAGACAACATGGCCGATTGCTGTATTTAATACTTTTATTTTATTGAAAATCTTATTAATCTTAATGTTTATATTAAAACGGGATCATATTTTAGAACTTTTTAGCATATATTTTTCTGTAAAACCATTTATTCTCTGATTCTTTAATAGTGTCATCATGCCTATAAGGAATAAAATAAAAAACCAATATATTTTTTCCACTTATTTTATTCAAATGGCCACTGCTGTAAAAAATATATAAACAAAAATGTATCTAGCATAACATCTCCAATGTACTTAACTCTAGACGTGTACCTTTATTACTTACGACGACGACACGACCGACTTTACGACTTTATTTGGTAACGAAACACATTAATTTTCATGTGGCAATAAAATGTGTTAAAATTCGCAATTATTAATGTTCAAGTAAAATTAATTTGCACATAAAATTTTGTGCACACATTGTCAAACAGATAAAGAAATTAAACATAATTTTAACCTTATACCCCGAAAATAGAATATTTTTAAAAGTTAGTTACTATTACAGGAATATAGTTTAGTCTTAGTTATTTTTAAGACTAACGAGACAAATGTAACACAATTTGATGGGTAACTACAAATAAGTATGGGAAATAACCAAGTCAACACCAAAATCATATACCGGGCTAAGCCTTAAATACTATTGCATGAGTCTATACTATAGTTACTCTTAAGACTACAGTGACATTTGTATGCAGTAACACAATTGATGGCTAAATACCTTAAAGCATCAAGGTATGACAGGTATGACACCCGTCAGAGGAGTGGCCTTTACGGGCGTACCCCTCGACCCAACGTCCATGCACAAAGTGCCTTCTATTTATGCAACTATTGTGTCAGTGTGTGTCGGTGTCAGTGTTGACGGTGCATAGAAAATGACGTTAATTGAAGTTGACATATTTAGAAATGTACGTGTCTGTAGCGATGAAAGAATATTTGTGAATGTGTGACAAAATTAAAATGTGTGCGTTTTTTCCCCGCACCAGTTTTGGCACAAAAATTATGTATCGAAGTGAGGCGCTATGCCGTCTCTCCTGAAGGGTGAGTCAGTAACTTTGATGCGCTAAGCTAAATACAAATAAGTACATACACCTTATTAATATACCGGGTAAGGCCTATTCCCCCCGACAGTCATGCGACACGTACCCTTCTTCCACAGAGTAAGATACAACAAAGAAGCAGAGCACTCTTTTTGGACAAAGGGATGTTCTTCGTGGAAGAAAGACATTACAATAAAACCAATTTGTTTATATTTTGATTGGAAGACTTAATTATGTTATACGTGTCGTGTCATAACCAAGCGGGTATGTCCGTCGTCGTAGTAATAATAAAATACATAAAAACATAATTTTTCATGAACATCACAAAGAAACTTTTTATTTTTCATACATGTACCAAGAATATTTTAATCGTAAACCAATACAACATACAGACGTTTTTTTTTAATTATATAAACTGACAGATCTAAATACAGATCAACTTGGCCCAGAGATAAATTATTTTATATTCAAAGATCGCCGATGTCGTGCCGTTGTCGTATGCAGTGTCGTATGTTGTAAAAGTAAACGTATTTTTATGGAGTGATGAAAAAACTTGAATCTGTATTGAAGAAACAATAAAAAGTTAATTTAGAAATTCACGAAAAATTATGTCACGCGAATATTGCATATATGTATTTTTACTTTAGGGCTATTTAAAATATCAACTATAAAAATATGTTAATTTAAGTAAATAAAGAATATGAAGAACAAAAATTAATGACAACAAATGTAAAAAGGAGTATAATAATTAAATATATATTTATTTTACTGATTGTTGTTAAAAAACGAGTAATTAACGTTTATGATGAATTAATTCAGAATTTATTAGATTATACATAAAAAATTAAAGAAAATTTCTACAAAAATTTTGATGGAATAAAAAATATAAACGTATTATACACATGACAAATTTATTTGTACAGTGTATAGTTTAAATTATACATAATACAGTGAATTTACAAATAGATGTTTGGAAAGTTTTTATAAAAGTAAATTTTATTAAAACTTCCTATTCATCGTTTTGTAAATTTTTATGCCATTTCGGCAAGCAAAATATATTTATATGTATATACTAGTTGACCCCGCGAATGACGTACCACGTTTAAATGTTTGAATGGGCCACCATTATCACGTACGGGGATGAAAAACAGCTAACAACCTATTCTCAAACCTACCAAGTGTGAAATTATGTATATAGATTTTCTTTTATATAAATAATAAAATATTTCACGATTATTATATTATAGCCATAGAGTAAAACAACACATACGCCGCGCCATTTTTTTTCTTATACAACTTTCTTTACTCACAGCTTTGGTCTATTTAGAGCGTACAAATAATAAAATATAATAGTTATTCTCTTCTTTTGGATACCACAAAATCTACGCAAGATTTAATGAAAAATATATTTTCTTTTAATTGGAAACATAAGTACAACACGGGCACATTAACTTGACGCATCTCTGGAATGCGAGGCCCCGCCCACTTCCCCCGCATTCCCTTATCTCGCCCGGCAAGTGTCAGTGTGGTCAGCACCATTGGTCAGCGTCAAAATGACGTCATCAACGCCAAGAGTCAAGTTAATGTGACCGAGTACTAAGTAGCTCATAATTCAGAACGAATTGACTCTGTTCTAATTAAATTAAAAATTAATGATAACTTTTTAATCAAATCTTGCGTAAATTTTAAGACACCGTATATTAAACTCTCATAGTATAAATATCTTTTCGCATATAATCACATAATTTTTGAATAAAGTAACATACTAAATATCTTTTTGGAGACTCTAATGTGTATAAACTAAAGTAAAATATATAATCTATGCACGCTCCATCATGTTTTTCGAAAATCCCCCGAACCATCCCGCGTTCTTAAGTATATTGTTTACAAACTATGGTAAATAGTCTATGGTTTCGTGTTCAAATGTCCAAGTTATATAATGGTAACAAAAACCTAATAATATGAAAAAGAACAAAAACGAAAATCTAAATGACAATATCTTTATTTTTTGCTTCTTTCTTTTTTTTATAAGTAAACCGAACAAAAAGGCAGACGGCCCGCGTGGTGTTCAAGTGATAACCGTCGCCTACGGACACGGGCAACTTCTTCTGTCCTGTCACCTTTGGCCACACTGGTCAAAGTATTCTGAAGTCTAAATTATATCTGATATAATGATATAAAATTTGAGCGTTAAGCGCGTCTCTTGTTTGTTTTATTGATTGAAACCGCATTAAACTCTGTGAGGTTTTGAACACATAATTATAAAATCTTACGGTCTTTTTCTTCGATTGCTTGATCATTTTTGGTATCGATATCAAAAGACATTTCAGTAACTTACGTTTTCTACTTCTCCGGCTGTGTGTTAAGAAGCTTTCAATAAATCATCGGGTGCACTAGTTACCAGAATTTTATTGTTAACAGGACTGCAGAGTAGAGTTTTGGGAAGTTAAAAAAGACATTGTGCTCTTTTAATTATATTTTCATTTTTTTGGTGTGTTTTGAAGTGACGTCTAATAAATCGATGAACGACGGCTGTTTGGAACATGTTTTTCAAGCTTGCCTCCAAAACTCCATCGGACATGTTCTGGTAAAGTAGCAATCGCTTTACTTGAACATCTGACTGACTTCACTGTCTGATCACTGAATACCGATTTGATTTGAACTGCGTTCGATTTTAACGAAACAGACAATAACTGGATACAAATGTTTACTTGACATTGGCAATATGCACAATGCGATGTCATTACTGAAATAAAGAAAAAAAACTGGTAGAAAGCATGACTGACTGATAGTTTCTTAGGTAACGCGCACAGACAGACGTACTCCACCACAAGCATTGTAATCCGACATTTGTAGATAAGAGCTTTACTAATATAAACTGCATAATAATAATCATTATGAAGTCTTGTTAAACATACCTTCATTTGTAAGAGCTTAGCTTCGGACATTAAAACACAAAACCCCAGAACACAACATCTAACTAAAAAACCTTCAAATTCTAGCGAATCGCCTACAAAGTGTGCGTACTAATTTTTCTCGGAACCTTGTACTCAAACATCAATATATTATTCATATATGTATTTCCTAGAAAACAAAAACTATCGTTACAAAGAGGAATAAAATGCAGAAAATTCGGAAAAAAATAATATTAACGAGCACCAAGAAACAAACATTACATAGTAGAAAAATATTTTTAATGTTTTAACACCATTTTTAAATTGAGTCTAAGTCATTTTTGATGACTGCCCACTTTTGAACTTAAATCAAATCCTTACATAAAAATCAACAGGACTTTGACGTATTCAGAATCAAAAACGACAAAAAATAACTTTGGCAAGATAATTTTTGATTTCGCTGCGAGAAAAAAACATTGTGACGAATGGAAACTCTAAAGATACAAAAAGAATTCTTATAAGCTACACCTATTCATGATAATTGCGAAGTAAATTCGATATAATATCACTTCCTAGCAAACATTTTTTTTATATTCCCATGTGATTCGGACAAAACAGCTGAACATATTGGCATTTTTATTCTAAATTGAGACAGCCGTATTATACATTAAAAAGGAAATAAAAATATTATACTATAGCTGAAAATAATACCTATCTATATACATTTATATTACAAAGTTTATATAATATAATTTGCAGTGTAAATATTAAAAATAAAATTATCGCCAAGAATAAATATTTAATAACGATTATAAAGAATATAAAAACTCAATTGCACAAAATACAGAGAAAATATACGTTCAGCTTTGATTTACAGCTGTTTCAAAATAGAAAAAAAGGCGATTTTAATATGTATTAAAAAAAGAAAACATACAAATATATCGAAATCACTTAATGGTAACTATTTTGATCTATGACGCGTAAATAAAATATGAATAAAAAAGTTAATAAGTAAACGATCAAATAAACACTGAAGTTATTGTATAACAGAAATATCTGATATTTAAAATAATAACATCCACTTAAAGAAAAAAAAACATTTAGTATAAGAATATAATGCCGACAAACCTAAAGGTGTTTCATAGGTTTGTACAATTTGTATGTTGTATAACTTGTTTGAAATGTTTTAATAATAATAATTATAAGGATTCCTTGAGTTTCTTGTGCATAATAATATTATTTTTGTAGTCAATTTTAAACTTGGCAGTGAGTAATTTGTGAATTAATTTCAATATTAGGATGTTGAATTTTTACAAATTGTACCTATACCCAAAGCATTTTAGGCTTAAATATACAACGCACAAATTATACAAAACTATAAACAACTTCAGTAGCCGAACGCGTCAAGCACTGAAAACTGTCGAAATTACCATTTTGAAGTTTATAATCGTAAATACACGCTAATTTTATTGTTAAACTCAACCAGATGACAGAATATACGAGTACATTTTTCGAATTAGTTTTTGCATTGTTACAAATATTTTCATTACCAAATTGGGCATTTTTTTTCAACAATGTTTTTGATAGGATCCAAGAAATATAATTTTAAAACAACTAAAAAAATACTATTGGAGGGCTCTTTGGTTTGACAGTGTAGTACGTAACACACACAGAGAAAATATGCATGTGCATATACATACAGTAGTAACAACTATTAACCTTACTTCAGAGGGTCAAAGATCCGTTGTGACAATGTACATCTCTACGTGCTTGTTATAGTTTACGTCTTTTTTAAATGGCATAATTCGACAGAATTCAGCGTAGTCACTATTGAAACAATGAAAAGAATAAATCTGAACCTAGAATTATTTCTAGTACAGTAATATAACATATTCATATATTTTACGTCATGAAGACAGCGAGAACAGTCCTTATTTTACTAAAAAATATCTAAAGAAAACAAATTGGAACGAGAAAGCGAACCATTATACGGTATGAGTTGTAAAATAACAAAGTTCAATGTTCTTACTTAAAGAGGTTGCACTAAACCACGCTTGGAAAGCAGAACTGTTCTTAATTCACTTTAATATGTATGTTATTTTTATTGTCTTTTAAATTCTTTTTTTTTTTTTATTGATATTATTGATGCAACACGAAAATGCATTTGTGTAAGTTTCTACAGCGGCCTACAATGATGAATTTCAATAGAATAATTTTAAATGACATTTATAATATCTGATGACTACAAAATATCCTCAGTTTTATATATACTTTTTATATTAAAAAGGACTGTTCTCGCAAAAACAAGAAAAATAAACTTATACAAGGAAAAAAATTATACAATTAATTATAAAAGAAACAAAATGACTGTGGAGAGATTATCGTCACTTAGAGAATTTGTTTGTTTGTTTTATATTAATATTTATAATATTATATTTTGTTTTCAAAACTTTGGAATGTCTCTCGTCACTGCTGAATTCTGGTAACATCCTGAAAAGTCAGAATTTAGTCTAAATAAACATAAATATATTTTACATCACAAAGGTTACTAAAGTAACCTAAGATAATTTTAAATTGTCTGGCTGCAAATCTTTATGGGTCCCACCGCTGGGCACGGGACTCTCCGTATTATTGAGGAGGCCTGGAGCTTACCCCACCACGCTGCTCCAATGCGGGTTAGGGGCCAACATGAAATGAAATGAAATGACATGACATGAAATGAAATGAAATGACATGACATGAAATGAAATGAAAATATTTATTTTATTTTCACAAATATGGGTGAAAAAAAAATTAATAAGTTTTATTTAATTTTAATAAACTAATTAAATTTAAGGACTTAATTAAAACTTAAATTTTAAAATTACTATAAAAGAAGGGTACATAAGAAACATTAAAGTAAGAAAAATGCAATACTTTTATTTTTATGCACACCCTTATGTATAATAATAATCAGTTTGTATTTTCTGTACGCCTGCTGTTATTTGTTTGTAATCAACATAGATTTCTCAGTAAGTGAATTATTGTTAATTCTTTATGGGAAATAATAAAGCTCTTAAACCATAAAGTAGGTATATAGTATTACATTTAATTTTGTATAGACGTAAACCCAATTTTGTGCTTTTTATAATAATTCTTTTTATTTGAACTATACGAGCGATTTGTATAGATGTATATGTCGTGGATCATTATATCGTGGAATATTATTATCTCTCATAATGGTCAAATAAGTAACTCAATGGGCATGATGACAGATTTTTAAATACCTTTCCTTATTGTAGGTACACGTCTCCTAGTTTCGAAAAAATGTTTATTTCAGCAATAAACTCAACTTTTAACGTAAATTAATGTATTTTCTGCTATGTAATTTGAATTAAGCGCGAAAACGCTCGAAGGTGTCATGGCGTCGGCTTGCTCGTCAAACTTCAAGCAAAACGATGACATTAACTGAGACGTGACGTCATTCCTTTTGATTGGCGTTTTAGGTAACATGGCCGATTGCTGTATTTAATACTTTTATTTTATTGAAAATCTTATTAATCTTAATGTTTATATTAAAACGGGATCATATTTTAGAACTTTTTTAGCATATATTTTTCTGTAAAACCGTTTACTCTCTGATTCTTTAATAGTGTCATCATGCCTATTGATTACATTTTGCAAAGTGGGTAAACGGAAAAGCTGACGTCACGATCAGTTGTTATAGTTCAGTAATGGTGGGATGTGAACGGAGTCGTATTGAAGGAGTCGACATGCTAAGCGATCAGTCTTATTCGAGACACCAAGCAGTACACACCTCTAATACGATACTGTCGGTTTGTTTAGTGCGTGAATAATAATTTCGTAATTTAAAGTGAAGTGATAAAAGTGTACGCTATAGCTATAGCTGGCAGTAAATGATGACGGCACCACTCTGCCATCCCCTACGTCGTCATATAGATATAGATGAAGAGATTCTATTGGTTCTTAACAAACAACGCATTCTCGCACATCTCTGGTAGAAGCAGCCTTATATGGAGGCCTGGAGGCCTCGCAACGCTGCTCCAACGCGTGTTGGATTACAACCGCTTACCTCATATCTATGTAGCAGTTGGGGCGTGTAGTGTGTACTGTCACTGTAGAAGAACGGTCGTTTCATGGTATTTTGCCCTGTGGGGGATAAAACATTAATATAATAAATATTAAATTATTAATATACTAGTGGCCGCCCGCGACTTCGTCCGCGTGGACTTTGGTATTAGTCATAGCATGATGTTAAATAGCCTAAAGACCTCTGGTGGCTCCCCTGGGATTGCCCGTGTCCATAGGCGACGGTGATAGCTTACACCACGCGGCCCGTGTGCCTTTAAAAAAAAGGCTTCCCCGATAAATGGACTATCCAACACAAAAAGATTTTTTCAATTGGAACCAGTAGTTCCTGAGATTAGTTCGTTCAAACAAACATACAAACGAACGAACGAACTCTTCAGCTTTATGTATTGATTAACGGGCTAATATAAAAAACATAAATAAGCCAAAGACAATACTATACTTTATTAATCTATGAAATGAAATAAGAAACATACAATTTTTCTTTTCTTTTAATATTGAATGGCTAAAAGGATTTTTATACAATGCCGTAAAACGAATTAAAAAAATAAGAAACATAAAAGACAGACATGACAATTTTAATAGCTGCGTCAGAATGTAAATAAACAAACAAAGAAAGTAAATAATTTTGTAAAGAAATAATAAAGAAACAGCAAAGTATAAGAATAAAACAAACGGATATAAGTTATAAAATATGATAATCGACGTGAATGAAGTAAGTAATAACATGTAGTATATTTATAACACTACACGGCGCATTTCATTATTTCATTTCCTTCCCGTGGAATAAGATATTTTCCCGCGGTAAAATGTAGCCTATGTTCTTTCTCAACGTCCTTTCTATGTTTATGCCAAATTTCATCAAAATCGGTTCAGTGGTTTAAGCGTGAAAGAGTAGCAGACAGACAGACAGACAGAGTTACTTTCAAATTTATAATATTAAATATGGATTACACCTATGAAAGTAAAAAAATATATACATTATTATTTATTACAAAGAAATATTGTTAGTATGTACATTCATTACATGTAAGGAAGTACATTAATTTTACTCAGTGCTTCTACAGGTAATGAAAAATATTTAATATATCGTCAAAGAAAGTACATGTTTGTCTTAAGAGCTTAGTTAAGAAATTGTTGATAATTTAAGAATTATTATGTTAGTGTGAATTAAGCCTTATCTGTGCGATGTTGCCACTTAGTGCATAGTTAAAATTGAATGCAGATTTGTTGTTAACAAAATGTGTGTGTGTGTATGTGCGCGCGCGCTCATGCGTACGTAAGTGCGTGCGTGTTTGTGCGTCTGCGTGTGTCTGTGTGTGTCTGTGTCTGTGTGTGTGTGTGTGTGTGTGTGTGTGTGTGTGTGTGTAACTTACATAGCTGCGTATGTGCGGCGAGTGCGTTCTGCTTCGCTATCAACAACTCGGGACCCGGTCGCGCCATCTGCTCGTAGTACCCGCCTGGGCAAACAAATATACATACATACATACATCATTTAGAAAAAACGGTGTTGATGTGAGACTTCTAAATGCGACTAGTTGTATGAAGCAGCGATGGCCGAGGGATAAAGACCGCGGTCTCCGACACGAAGACACCAAGTTCGATCTTGCAGTGCGTCTGACAAGGAAAGTTGTGAAGAGCGTATTCATTGCTGCTCCACAGTGAGGGACAATAAATTAATAAATAAATAACGCTCACAATCATAGCCCCACATTAGGATTCCCTGTGTCGTGTTGCGGAATGGTTACCATGCCGGACTGCCGATCGGAGGGTCCCGGGTTCGATTCCCGGCGAGGCAGAAATTTAAATGATGAGTTTTAATTTCTGTTGTCGGCCTGGGTGTTTGTGTTTCTGTCTTTGCGTGTGTCCATGGCACCCACGACACAGGGAATTCTAGTGTAGGGCTATGAGTGTGAAAGATTTTTTGATATCTGAACAGTAGTTTTGGGTTTATTCATTACAAACATACAAAAATGCAAATCTTTCCTCTTTATAATATTAGTGTAGATAACTCAAAAATACACTAAGAAAATGAAAATAAAACAAGAGCACAACATGTTCCTTCATAAAATAAATTATTATAATAAGCACAAAATTGGGTTTACGTCTAATTAATTAAAACTTTACAAATGTAAAACTACATACTATTTTAATGTTTCTTATGTACCCTTCTTTAATAGTAATTTTAAAATCTAAGTTTAAATTAAGTCATTAAATTTAATTAGTTTATTAAATTAAATTAATATTTGTACACCCTAAGGGGTGTACAATTAAAAAAAATATGGAGTTCTAAATATTTTGTAAAACCTTTTATTTTTCACCCATATTTGTGCAAATAAAATATTTTCATTTCATTTCATTTCAGATTTCCCGCCAACCCCCTCCCCCTCCTCCCCTCCCCCTATATTAGTGACAATAACGTGTTGATTGTATAGTGAATATAAATCTCACCCGTAACATTTGAGTGGCCATTGGAGTAATAAGGACTTGTCTGAGGTTGCATTACACTTTCACAGCCTGAAACAAACAGAAAATAAAGTTAGGTAAAAACTACTTAGTCCCTGTAGCTTCGGGATTAAGAATAGAGCTACGGTATCCCCTGCCTGATCGTAAGAGGCGACTAAAAGGGGGCTTCTGTGGTTGTGGACGGTGAGAGTGGGAGCTTGATCCGTCCAGCCAGCGGCCCCGGGAAGGTGCTGTGTGCGTGCCGCATGCCGCCGTAAGCATCGGAGGGTGCAGGAGCACATCTGCTCTCCCAAGGATGGACCCGTTCTGGGGACACCAGTGCGTTCCACTGGAGATCCCGGAGTCCTCCCCAAGCGTAGAGGCAGCCACCGAGGGGTTTTTAGTACGGTCAAATCCCACATAACCCAGTATCCTCTCCCAAAATGCTGGGTACCTTTTGAAGGTTTCTCCCCCGATTTCCACATACCCCAGTACTAGGTACCTCCCAGTACCTCTCCCAAGGTGTCTGTTTAAGGTCCCCCTCCGATACAAAAATGGCCTCTCCATTTGAAAAAGCGACCCGTACCCAGTAGTGGGACGCAAAAAGGATTACCAAGCCTATCCATCCTTACCATTATTAGTATCGGGTTCCTGTTTGACCTGATGATGCATCTGCTGAAGGATCCTCTGTTCCATCAGCTGCCGCTCGTACTCCGACTGGAGGTCCGAATCTGAAACACGTCACCGTCATCAACTACAAATCAACATCATACTGGCGACGTTCTGCAACTCGACAAGAGATGGCACCACGGGTATTCTGAATCACGCTATCGAAGTTTTCTGAATATCCTACATAGCACATGCTCCGAAATGAGGCTATTGGAGTATGGTCACTTCTTAGTCAAGACCACCCCGCTTGACGGGAGATCTCCAGCAACGCCAAAATTATGAACAATTTTGAAAAACTAAAGACAAAGACAAAGACAAAGACAAAGACAAATGATTTATTTGCACAAATATGGGTATTACAAAAGTTGTTTTATACATTTAATAATCCGCCATATTTACCTCAGTAAGGTATGCAAATATTATATTATATTATTAATAAATAAAAGTACTGACTAAAATCTAGCTTAGAAATTTTAATTTATTTAAGTATTAAATTAACTAATCATATTATTGATTTATATTTATCCCATATTTGCGGTTTTTTTATTGTTTTTGGTAATTATTTTTACGGTATTTTATCAGCGTCATCGGCTTTGGGCACCCAATTACCTGGGTTTTTATACACTGAGAGGAAAAAAAAGCCGGCGGAAAAAAAAACCTCCCAGGTTTTTAATCCCGTATTCCCTCACAAAGTTAAAGTTCATCATTTAGAAATTCAGAAACCGAGTAGTACGCTTTTGTAAATAAGAATGTTTTAAGTGCTCGTTTAAAATCACAATTTGTTTTAGATTTGAGGGATTCAGGTAAATTATTATATATTTTTGGTCCCATGCAAAAGACGCTTTTATGATATTGTTTTGTTTTTGACGCAATCGAACACAATTTTTTATTATATCTTTTTGATTTTAGGGTTTCATATTTATTTATATCTTTTTTTACCAATAAGGATATTTCATAAATGTATAGAGATGGGAGCGTCATTATTTTTAAATCTTGAAAGTGCGGCTTACAAGAATCTATTTGATTAAGTTGACACATAGAACGAATGCATTTCTTTTGAGCTTTAAAAACCATTTGGATTCCCGTTGCGTTACCCCAGAATATGAGACCGTATCTAAGAGTTGCACCCACATATGCATGATATGCACTAAGGACAGCTGTTTTGTTTACTATTTTTGATAATTTATATAATGCAAATGAAAATTTATTTAATTGTTTGCAAACATGTTCCATATGGGACTGCCATGTTAATTTATTATCTATGTATAGACCTAAGAATTTAGTTGTGTCCGTTTCAGATATCATCTTTCCTTTATAGTTTATATTTATAGGTTGACCGTATGATACTCTATTTTTAAAAGTCATAATATTGGTTTTATCAAGATTAATTTTTAAATTGTTGTTATTAAGCCAGTCTATTAATGATTCTAGTGCATTGTTTATTTCGATTTCATAATTACTTATGTTATTATTCGTAAATACAACTGTACAATCATCGGCAAAGAGTATCATCGGCTGTTTGATGACTTTAGGGAAATCATTAATAACTACACAATACACTATATTTTCTCTATATGAGAAAAAAAATTCGTACATGAATTGAGTTGTCATAAATAAATGAAAACGTTTGTTAGTTACTGTTTCTTTAAAAGTAAAGAAATATAGAAAGCAACATACCATATTTGGAAATTGGTTCCTTATTTCTATCGTACATAAACTTTTCCTCTTCATTACCAAAATCTATCTCTTGCTTTATATGATTTTCATTGAAGAAATTTTGATTCTCGTTGATTCTGAAACAAAATATATTTTCGTCATTATATTAACAATGTGCTGAGGGCGGAACTGGGGAAGCTTCGATATTGTAGTGCCTCTGCCATGTTTGCGGAGGCTCGTGTGGATGACTTCCACGCGATCATCCGCAAGCGTGTCGCCTCTGAGGACCTACTGTGGCGTGTCGTGTCTATTCTATCTTCTAGGACCCGTACTGTGGGAAGCTCCAACACCCTCATCAGCACATTTGCCTGCAAAATAGACAGTCCCCTCTGGAGGGCCTGGGAGAGTGCACACACGTGCACTAACACGAAATTGTGCCATTATTTCTTGGCTATAAGTTTTATTTAATTTAATTGAATTTATTTTATGATAATTAATTTGTAATTTATAATTGAAATTTAATAATTATATTTGTTGTAATATGATTTTTTTAAATTCAATTTTTTAATTAATTAATTTTTAAAGTTTTAAGTTGTCACTAACATTGTTGATAAGGCTAACACTAATATGGAGTTATGCTCTGAAATAAAATATATTATTATAATTATTATGTATTATTATAAACAAAATGGCAAATACTTAACATTATATTATTTACATTATTTATTTTTAATTTTTCAGTTGGATTTTTTTTCAATAATTTCGTATCCAAAAGAAAAGTAAAGATTCCAAGATTTTCTTACATACATACATAGTTACAAGTGAAGCTAATATAAGCGTGTTAAAAAGAGACAAGAAATACCTGTGTTGCTCCTGCAACATATGCAGGTTATGCTGTTGGCTCCGCAGCAGTTCGACACTGTCGGCATACGTGCTCTGGTACGGCGCGAAGCCGTCGGTCCTGGGTTCGAAGTCGGCCTGCTTCTCGCTGAACGCGTACATGTCCGCGATCTTCTGGTAACCGTTCTCTATTGACATCTGTTTTTGGTACTCTATTCCTGGTAAAAATAAAGTAACAAAATTTTAAAGAGAATAAAAAGAAACATCTACACATTGAACTATATTTTTTTTGTTTTCACATATGGCATCGCAAACTATGTGCATACTGCCAGCGTCAAGTATAATTTTTGCATCAATTTTTTGCCAGTTTCAATGAAACTGGACGAAGTAATAACAAAGTCAGTAATCAGTCAGTCTAGTCAGTCCAACATTCAAGTAAAGCGATGGCTACTTTACTAGAACGTGTCCGATAGAATTTTGGAGGCAAGCAGAAAAAACATATTTTAGCACTGTTATTCTATCTCACAAACACTCGTGCTCTGTAATTAACCTATACAAAACAAAATGCCATCATCTTTATCCGATATAACTCAAAAATACACCAAGAAAATGAAAATAAAACAAGAGCACAATATTATGTCTTTTTCGACTTCCTGCCAAAACTCATTGAACTATGTTACTAGAGTATAGAACAGACATCCCGAACCAAAAGTTTGCCTCTTTTTGGTAAGAGTTAGAACTAAAGATGGCTGGAGAGCTAGGTAGGGCTGCCATCACTTAAATTGCCGACGCCGGATAAACACGGCAAAAGTCCCGTACATTTGGGCGAAATATGGTTTTATCCCCGGACATCTCTGGAAAATAATTTTTGCAACAAAAATAAAAACATCTTAATTTTTTAATTCCATTCGATCGTTGACTATTTTACCGAGCCTTGCATGAGCCCACAAAGGTTTCTGAGTTGGTACAACCAATCTTTGACAGATGGCGCCACTGTCATTCCAATGAATTTCATTTAATGTAAGTAGCATAGCAACGCGCGCAGGGTACAGGTAGTCCTCTAAAAAATGCTTCGATTGAGCTAACAAAAAAACCAATCAGGTGGATTGACGACCTGAAGAAGACAGCGAAAAGCCCCTGGATTCAGAGGGCATAGAACCGGACGGAGTACCGAATATATTTTGACGACCCGCTTGACGTAATGGTTACCATGCCGGACTGCCGATCGGAGGGTTCCGGGTTCGATTCCCGGCGAAGCAGAAATTTGAATGATGAGTTTAAATTTCTGTTCTCAGTCTGGGTGTTTGTGTTTCTGTCTTTGTGTGTGTCCATGGCACCCACGACACAGGATATGACTACGTTACTGTGGGGCTATGGGTGTGAAACGCAATTTATTTATTTATTTATACACAGCTGTGAACTTTTAATGGATAATGGATCCAATTGAAGAAAGAATCGACTCACCTTTCTCATACCCATTATGAGATTTCCTTTCCAATGCATACTTCTCTGCTTCCTTATTGTACTCCTCATTGGTCTGCGGTATATAGTCCTCTGCTGGTTTCGTGTAATCTTTGGGCGCTTCATATTTCTTCTGTGCGTAATCTTCTTTATACTGCTCCTTAGAAAAACTCTCTTGTTCTTTTGAAAAGCCTTCGTCTTTCGAGTAACTCTGGTCTTTCGAATAGCTTGCTTGGTCTTTCGAGTAATCTAATTCTTTTGAGTAGTCCGACTGGTCTTTCGTGTAGCTCGATTGGTCTTTCGTGTAGCTCGATTGGTCTTTCGAGTAGCTGGCTTCGTCTTTTGGGTAATCTATTTGGTCTTTCGTATAAGTGCCCTGGTCTTTCGAGTAACTGCCTTGGTCTTTCGGATATTGCTCCTGTTCTTTCGGATATTGGTCCTGATTTTTCGAATATTGGTCTTCTTTCGAGTATTCCTCTTTCGAGTATGGGCTCTGGTAGTCTATTTGGTCGGGACTGTATGACTTCTCTGACGACTCGCTGTAGCTGTTGTGGAGTAGTTCTTCCTCTTCGGGTTGTAAAGGATCTGTCTGCATGATGGCGTCTTGTTTCTTCGGTTTGGGAAGTTGGGACGTTTGTGGGGGGCTCACAGTTTGCTGTGCCTCTTGCGGTGATATTATGTTGGCTAGATCGTTTAGCTTTTGGAGGCGATAGGACAGCTGGAATGTTATATTGTAGATTAAAATCGTTGGAAATAATTCAGGCAGTCATATAGTATCAGGCAACACAGAATATAATAATAGTCAAATTTCTGTGAACCGTTACACAAGATGATTCTATTGATATTTAATTCAGCCTATAATTTCAATATGATTATTTAGTGATGTGAATGAAAATCAAAGAGTGGAAAACCTATTTAATAACCATGAAATTGTTTTAATTTTTTAAAGTCTCATGTAGTGTAACTAATTTAAACTATGGACGGAATAGCACTCCATACTGATAGCATTATACTTACAGGAGAATCTTGAGGTTCTGTGCTGGGGACTGTCCTGTCTGGAGTACTCCAGGGGATACTGTTATTGGGGACCACCACAGACCACTTCTCTGACTTGCTTCTGGAAATTACAGATTCTCAATTGGAAATAAACAGTCATGGAAGAACATTATTGCTTTAATGCGATCTTAAACAACATAGTGACGTCACAAGACTACTTATTTTAGGTTATAATATAAATGTTAGCATAAATTGATGTATATTAATTAGTTTTTTTAAACATTAGGTATAAAATATCCGCATGCCTGTCATGGCGAAAGGCGAAAAGTGCTATGTTACATAATAGAAATTGTACTACCGTATAACCATACCATGCTCTGTGAATAGATGATTATGATATGATATACTGCCATCACTGTCTAATGTTAAATTTAACATACATGTTTTTTAAGTTATACAAAATCTGATTTTATTCCAATAATCAAACTTACACTACGTTGTCCTCCTTTTTGTGATCCTTGTACTTAACGGTGCGACTCTTGCGGATCACCATCACTGTGCCATCGGGGTGCAGCTTGGGCAGGTTCTGAGAGGGCACCGCGTCCTTGCTCAGTGTCTTCCATTGGCCTGGAACAATAAGTAACTTATGAAACGAGGGTAGTGTGAAATGAGGGTAGTAAAAATGTGAGTAGTGTAAATTGTAGGGTAGTATGAAAAAAGTTGATAGCAGTTTTTCAACCTTTTCTATGTCCATGGGCACACATGTCCTCTCGGAAGTAAGAGGGATTTAGGCCATAGTCCATCATTCTGTATGTGGTAGAACTATATGGTTCGCCCGGGGAAGTACCACCGCTGTAACCACTTCTGCCGTGAACCAATTCTATTGTGTTTCGGTGGAAAGGTGCAGTTGCCGGCCACACTTACATGAGGCGACCACCAGCCTCCGGAGTAGTAGCACAACTGCATACGATCTCAGACAAGACTTACCTATGCTTGCTTGAGGTTCTGTGTAGATGTCCATGGGCTGCAGCGACCACTTAACACCACGTGGCCTGCATGCTCGTCTGCTACTCCATTCAAATAAAAAAGTTGTATAGATGTATAGGTAACAGAATGGATATGGGTCGATAGTGGGTATTACGTGACAGTTGTTCGTGTGAGATACTCTTATAAGAAAATATCTGCTAGAACTAATACTTCTATTCCTTTAAAATATATTTCGTCACATGTGAGCTAGCAACCTATAAAATATTAGGTAGGTACTTTTTTGGGCGTGTGAATCAAAAAGTTAGACGCAGACATCTGCGATCAATTTTATCGTTTAATCCGAACGTTATTTTGGTTCAAGATCCATATCAGTCTGCATATTTGTCTATTCGGTGATAATTATGATAAAAAAGTTAGTTCTGAATCACAACAATTCACCAGACAACATAATGCTGTTTTTTCCATTGCATCAAAAACCCATGTCCTACTGTTGGGCCTTACTTGTCCCTACTTCCCTACTAATATTATAAATTCAAAAGTAACTGTCTGTCTGCTACGCTTTCCCGCTTAAACAACTGAACCAGATTTAATAAAATTTGGAACACAGAGTGGACCTTGGGAAAGGACATAGGATGGTTTTTATCCTACGGGAACCTTTAAAACGGGCCACGCGGGCGAAGCCGCTGGCAGGCTAGTAAAAAGTAATAATTAAAAAAAACTAAAAAACACGCTTTTATAGCTAATCGAACGAAAATTTTTAGATTTTTTTTTCTACTTTATAACAATGGAGTTCCGCATTATAACGCCTGATTCTATTAATTAAATAATGTTTAATTACAAAGAGTTAATATTACAAGTAGTGGAAGGTCTAACAATCATAATTAATTACCTCAAAATATCAATTCAAAGTAAAAAACGTGTGGAGAGTATTTTACTATATTATCATAACTCTTCTTTCATACATAGATAGTTGCCAAAAGAATGATTGTCATATGTAATATATTAAGCACCCCACGCTTTTTACTCTGAAATCTCTGAATTGATATTTTGATATGGTAAAAGTGTTTTAGGGTTCCTTAGCCAAATGGCAAAAAACGGAACCCTTATAGATTCGTCATGTCTGTCTGTCCGTCTGTACGTCACAGCCACTTTTTTCCAAAACAATAAGAACTATTCTGTTGAAACTTGGTAAGTAGATGTATTCTGCGAACCGCATTAAGATTTTCACAGAAGAGTAGAAAAAAAATACAATAATTTTTGCGTTCCCCTTACTAAGAACTGATACTGATTTTTTTAAATAAAACCCATACGTGTAGGGTATCGATCCTATCCTAGGGTATCGGTCTTCAAAAATGATATTGAGGTTTATAATATCACTTTTTTCTAAACTGAATCGTTTGCGCAAGAGACACTTCCAATTTGGTAAAATGTGTGTCCTCCCTGTTACTTCTAAAATAAGAGATTGTTAAAGCTAAAAAAAATATATGATGTACATTACAATGTATACCGAAAATTGGTTTGAACGAGATCTAGTTAGTAGTTTTTTTAATACGTTATAAATCGTAAACCGTTTTACGGAACCCTCGGTGCGCGAGTGCGACTTGCACTTGGCCGGTTTTTTATATTATTGCATTGTAATCGGTCCTTGATAAGTATGCAAAGTTTAAAAATAATCCAATATCTAGAAGTATGTCAAAATCGTGTTTAGAAAAATTCCGTTTAATACGACCGAAGCTAATAAAAGCGTGTTAAAAATTTACAGTACAGACGGACAAAATAAACGCAACTAATACTAGGTGATACAATTTTTATACTTCCTATAGTTTCGGGATTCAGAATAGGACTGCAGTATCCCCTGCCTGATCGTGAGAAGCGACTAAAAGGGGGCTTCCGGGGCTTGAAAGCGGGCGGGAGTGGAAGCTCCAACCGTCCAGTTAGCGACTTCGGAAAGAACAGCAGTGTGTGCAAGGCCGCATGCCATAAGCACTGGAAGGTGCAGGAGAACACCATCGCCCTCCGGATGATGGGCCCAAGGGGGAAACCTTCAAAAGGTACCTAACAAACCATTTAACATCTTTTAATAAGACATTTTCCTGCCTACCGTAAACTCTCACCATCACCCAGGGTTGACTGGCAGAGCTTGCCATGCCATTAGGCATTAAGTCTTACGTTGTAACCCTTAGTTTAAGGTGATACAAATAAATAAACACCTTAGCGCTTAAGGATTAGGATATCTATTTAGTTAGCAATAAGAAAAGAGCATGGCCGAGTGGTAAAAAATCGCGGTCTTCGACGCGACCGATCCCAGGTTCAAATCCTCGGCTCGCACCTCTGACAAAGAAATTTGTAATGTGCGAATTTATCGCTGCTCCACGGTGATGGAAAATATCGTGATATTTCATTGATTACGATGTTCTCCATCGCCGTGCATGCCTGAGAGAAATTCATAAATTCTCGAAAGCATGACGTCCACCAATCCGCACTTGGCCAGCGTGGTGGATATGGCCTAAATCTCTCTCAATTGTGTCAGAAGGAGACCTGTGCCCAGCAGTGGGACATAAAAAATGTTGAAAAAAAAAAGAAAAATAAATAATTAGAGCTCTACTGTCATATGCCAGAGAGAAAACAAGAACTTAGTATTTTTTTTTAATGGAGTAGCAGACGAGCATGCAGGCCACGTGGTGTTAAGTGGTCGCTGCAGCCCATGGACATCTACATAAAACCTCAAGCAAGCATAGGTAAGTCTTGTCTGAGGTCGTATGCAGTTGCGCTGCTACTCCGGAGGCTGGTGGTCGCCTCATGTAAGCGTGGCCGGCAACTGCACCTTTCCACCGAAACACAATAGAGTTGGTTCACGGCAGAAGTGGGTGCAGCGGTGGTACTTACCCGGGCGAACCATAATAGTTCTACCACCTACAGAGATATGAAGATAGAGTGTCCATTTCATCTCATCATATGATATCAACTGTCAACCGACTAGTAAATACATAATTCGTCGTACATATATATAGTTGTTTCCTGATGTCATTTCTCGTTGGGGGAAAACCGTAACTTATCGGACACACGCGAGCCTGGCCACGGATGTGGATATTAAAAGTTAACACCATCGATAACAAAAATAAAATGTTTTTGTTTGAATGCATGCCTTGAGAAGAGCGATTATTTCGGCTAAACTCTGCATAACCCATAGTCCTTTGTACAATTAAATAAATAAAGTACTTTAAAAAAATAGAAAATGCGCTTTTGTGAAAGCAACTTAAAAGTAAAAAATAAGAAGAAAATGTATTTTACTGTAAAAAAAAGCGTGGGGTGCAGCACGGTGTCAATAGTATCTTAAAAACCACCCCTCATTATTTATTTATTTTTAGTTGGATTTTTTTTTCATATTATTGCATTGTCATCGGCCCTTGACCCCTGTGCAAATTTTCAAGTTAATCAGACGCTTAGAAGTAGGTGAAAACGAAGTTAAAAGATTCCGTTACATACATACAGGACAAAGACAAAGACATTTATTTGTAAAAATATGGGTGTTTACAAAGTTGTTTATATAATAATATATTTAGTTCGCCATATTTACCTTCATGAGGTATGCAAATATACAATGATAAAAATATAAAAGGAAAAAACTAAACTATAATACAATTACGAAATGCACATTTACATCTATTTTACTATTATTTTTATTTGTCCCATATTGCGCCTTTTATAAATTAAAATTAAAATATTTATTTATTTATATTTCGGATCGGTTCCGATCGTCAGCTTTGGGTACCCATAACACAGGGTGTACACTGAGAGGAAAAAAAGCCGGCGGAAAAAAAACCTCCCAGGTTTTTATCGAATTCCTTAATGCCGTTTTATCGTTTATGAAATCAGTGACTGAGTAATACGCCTTTTTCAGTAAATACATTTTAAGTCCTTTTTTAAATTCGTTGCCCGTTTTAACTTTGAGGAATTCTGGTAGACCGTTATATATTTTTGGTCCCATGCAAAAGACACTGTTATGATATTGTTTTGTTTTGGATAAGTTAATATAAGCTTAAAAATGGTATGGGCGAGAACCTATTTAATGCATTTCATCCCCAATCTAAACAAGAGTCTCCCCTTGCGAGTAAAAAGGAATTAAGTTTTTCAAGCCATGGTCCGCGTTGGTCATTGTAGGTCGAGATTAAGAATATGAGCTACGGTATCGCGGACCTGCGGAAGAGGCGACTAAAGCGGACTTCTAAAGGTTGTGAAGACGTCGGTGCGTGCGTGGCTGCAAGCCGTCGTAAGCACCTGAGGGTGTAGTGATGCTAAATCGCTCTCCCAAGATGAGCTATTTGGAGACACAATGTATGGAGACGACAACGTAGACGTCCGGAGTTCTTTTTTGCAATATGATTATTACTTTCTTTTATACGCACATAAATTTCTAATAGTATCGAATACTATTTTCTGAATCGTATAGTACTTTATGAAAAAAATCATATAATTTTTGTTATTTAATCACGTAAAAACGGCTGAACGGGGGAATGAAATATATGGATATTCATAGTCTGGATAAGGACATAGGCTACTTTTTAAAATGTACTGTTCCCGTGGGATAGATTAGTATAATCATATCAAACTCAAATTACCCGAGCGAAGCCAGGCCGGATCACTAGTTTCTTTAATCAAAATCGATTTTCAATTGTTCATTTACTTTTAGCCATGAACTATCGACGTCATATTATTAAGTTTTATTGTTATTTTTATATATTTTTTTCAATACTTTTTACTTACAGACTTATATTTACTAGCCTTCCGCCAGCAGCTTCGCCCGCGTGGACCCGTTTTATAGGTTCCCGTAGGATAAAAACCATCATATGTCCTTTCCCAAGGTCCACTCTTCAGTAGTTCAAGCGGGAAAGCGTAGCAGACTGACATACAGACAGAATAACTTTCGAATTTATATAAGTAGCAACTAGTGGTCCGGCCCAGCTCCGCCCGGGTGCAGACGTTGTTCGGACTTGAAGTATTGAAAGAGGATTTGTTTTTTTTATTATCTTAAAGGGATTTCATGTTACTGTCAAACAAAAACATAAAACAAATAATGACATACGAACTGTCCTGTTATTCTGACTGTGTCAGTTTGGAACGATACAGCACGAAATACAAACGTTTGACAGGTAGGAACATTTTATATGGGAGATTACTTATAAATTAAAAATTAATTAAAAAAACATTTTCCAGACGACCAAATTGTGAATCTAAACCATTCTCAAGTCCCTTTGAACACACACAAAAAAATTACTCTTTAATACATTGAATCCAAATACGATGCGTCTGCTGTAAGTTTTCGAAGAGTTGGGTTCTCTGGAGACCATCCAGCTTGTAGTACCAGGCCAATGTGACCGTATCGCAAGATCTTAACCTGCAAGGTACCTACTCATTGAAACTAATATATTGAACCAAATACGATAAGTCTGCTGTGAGTTTTAGAAGAGTTGGGTTTTCTGGAGACCAGGTAACCAGGACTCTGGTGGTTGCAGCATCAGGTCAAAGTTATCAAATAATTGACATTTAATGATATAATGGCCGCGTGAAGCACTTAATAAAGTAATATTACGCCAAAAAAGCCTTCCAACATTTTGAAAAAGCGTTGATACTCTTAAACTGCTGGACCAATATTAACCAAACATAGCTAAGAACCACCGGGCGGAAACTGGCTTTCAAATAAAAAAACCGCAAGGAAATCGGTCCATTCTTTTGAGAGTTACGATGCCACAGACAGACACACACACAGACAGACAAACAGGCAGACATCGACGTCAAACTTATAACACCCCTCTTTTTGCGTCGGGGGTTAGAAATAAATCATAATCCACCCAGTCGTTCAGGAGTTAGGGAGGAGCTCAGTGACATTCACATAAGCGGGCGGGCGATTTTGGAGTTTTTCAAAAGACCGGCCCAGCAGTTGGACGAAATAACGCAGTCAGCTCATGTATTAAAACTGGAATAGGGCACACACGCTCCCGAACAGGCGTGTGTGTATATAGTCTTTTTGTTAGGTATATAAGTTTCAAAATAATTACTAACATAGTTAAGTGTATATACTAACCCATGGATGTATTATTATTATTACTATTTTTTTACTAACATAGTTACGTAAGCATTTGTTATACTAACACAATGTATGGACCTAACGTCTGAAATAAATTGATTATTATTATTATTAAAACGCGTGCAAAAATCATCAAGGATGGTTTGTGCCGATACATAAAATTAGGTCACACACCGCGGGACAAAAATAATAACAATGACAAGATACCATTGTCCGTGTTATCTGCTATACACGTCATAAAATTATGTGTCATGTATGGAGAACTCATACAATTAAACCTTTTTTTTTTGCCAAACCACATTTGGCCATTGTTTTGGCATTTTTTTTTTATTTGAACGGAGTAGCAGACGAATGCGCATGGCCCGGCGTTTAGCTAAGCCATATTTATTCCACTTCAGACATTCCACGAAAATGATCCTTGACAGGCAGAAAAGCATACTTGACAGAATGACAGAAGATGTTTTAAAGTGTTCTCTAAAATAACCCTAAATTAAATTTGTATGAAATGTCAGTGAGTGAGTCATACACCAGGCGAGGTCGTAGCCTTCAAATTAGGGGGGGGGTGGGTCGCCGAGTAATTGGGACGACTAATGGATGTAATCTTAATATATATAAATTACGTGTCACGTTGTTTGTCCGCGATGGACTCCTAAACTATTTAACCGATTTAAAAAAAATTGCACACCGTGTGCAGTTTGATCCAACTTGAAATATAGGATAGCTTATATCTTAAACTTAATATTAGTTCTGATATTTGAAGGCAGGACAACGTCTGCCTATATCCCTAGTATAATATAAATAATTGTTTTTAAATATTATTAACATACATACCCCCACTTTAGTCACTAAGAAATTTGGGGGAACAGGTGTCCCAAATTGGCTTGTTTCGCCTTCCACCTACGCATGAATGATGAATTTTGGGGGGGGGGGGGGTCATGTCCTCTGTACCCCCCCCCCCCTGTCATACACACACTATCAGTCAATGATCAAAAAATCTTTACAGATAGCAATAAACATTTTTTTTTCTTAAATGAAAATTCTGAACTTAATTTAATAAATAAAAACGATCAAGTTTTCATCTTTATAGAAAGTAAATAGAAGGAAATCTTTACTCATTATAAATCGAAAAGTGATTATATAATAGTCACATTACTGTCTCATTCATTATAAGGAAAATCAATAAATAGATAGCACTGATGATGCAATAACTGGAGAAATGAACATCTATAGTGTGACCACAGTTAATTCAAATCAAATCAAATCAAAAATATTTATTTCATATTAGGTATACATAATATTTGCTTAATGAAAGTAATTTTTTCCCTGTCATCGCCTTTAGGTGACCGTTTGAACTAGATGTTGAGCTGAGAGAAAAAAGGTGGCGGGAAAAAATTGCCAGCAGCACTCTTTTAAAAAAAAAGTACATTTATAATTGAAATAACAGTATGATTATGGGTCCATAATGGGCACACGTGACAGCTGATCGTATGAGACACTTTATGATTCACAGCGAAGCACCATAAAATAAAATTTATTAATCTATTATAATATTAATTTAATGTAAAATGTATACAAGTATTTAAGTGCGAAAATTGCAAATAATAATGACGTAAGTTTTTTTTTTAACTCAGGGAAATACAGAAATGTGATCCTATAATTTTAAAAAAATCGGTATCCTTATAACTTAACAAGAAAAAAATATTACAACTATATACTAAACCACAATTTTCAACGGTTATAATTGCAAATCACTTGTTTTTCCGATAGTATTTGGTACTATGTTCATTACATTTTGATCTCATAAGTCTTGCCCTATAAGTATGGGCTGTTTTCAACACTACACATTAAGGTTTAACTTTGGCTCACATTTTTGCCTTTCATGGTGCACCAATCAATGTGATCCTTTAACAGTGTACCTACGGCAAATATGATTGATTGATAGTATAAAAAAATTCATTCGGAATATTTGACGAACTCTGTGGCGTAATGGTTACCATGCCAGACTGGTGGGTCCCGGGTTCGATTTCTAAGAAGCAGAAATTTAAAAGATAAGTTTAAAATTTCTTTCTCGTCTGGATGTTTGTGTTTCTGTCTTTGTGTGTGTACCCACTACCCTTTTGTATATCTACCGCACTGTGGGACTATGACTACTATAAGTGTGAAACTTTTTTTTAAAACTATTGTGCTGCCTCCCCAAGGTTGACAATTTTTTTTTAATGATTTTATACATAATCCCAATGCTATAAGGAGTGTGATTTTTGAACACTAACAATATCTGATTCCTAAAAAAAACAGAATAAAACAGAGATAGCAGCAAAGTATAATAATTCAGTAATGATTCAATGCTGCATTCAAGAAAATACTTAGTTCAAAGGTCACATTCAGGGTTAGACCAATAGATAGATAAGATTTCCCGAAATTGAATGTGATAAATAGTTGAGCATCAATAAATTAATTCAAAAGTATTGTTTATTGTTTTTTTTTTCTTTTTAGCCGCAACCCTTTTTGCGTCCCACTGCTGAGCACGGTCTCTCCGCATTATTGGGGAGACCTGAAGCTTACTCCACCACGCTGCTTCAATGCGGGTTGGTGGAGATGCGGGTTAGTGGCCAACCTGCTGTTGAAATTTTTTCAAGCCGCCCATAATGCCTCTGACAAGGTTTAACAACTGTTATCTATCGACAACAATCGGGACCGACCGACATACACAAACATAAATAAACAACATACAATAAAACAACCGGGACCAACGGCTTAAAGTGCCCTCCGAAGCACGGAAACGCGCATGAATTTTTTTGCCACTAGCGGTCACCCATCTCACACCATCACATCATCATAACCACCAGAGTACTAACAAACCCTCATGCTTGGCTTCTCTTGGAGTGCTTTTAAGTGGTCACTTTAAGTCTGGTCTATGTGCAGCCAATTATTCTCTTGTCTGTGAGTTTTTTTTTTTCAATTATGGCATCGCAAACTCTGTGCATACTGCCAGCGTCAAGTACAATTTTTGCATCAATTTTTTACCAGTTTCAATGAAACTGGACGAAGTAATAACAAAGTCAGTAAGTAAGCAAGTCGTCAGTAATCAGTCAGTCTAGTCAGTCCAACATTCAAGTAAAGCGATGGCTACTTTACTAGAACATATCCGATGGAATTTTGGAGGCAAGCAGAAAAAACATATTTTAGCACTGTTATTCTATTTCACCGTAATTAACCTATATCAAACAAAATGCCATCAACATTATCAGATATAACTCAAAATACACCAAGAAAATGAAAATAAAACAAGAGCACAATATGTTTTTTCGACTTCCTGCCAAAACTCTGTCTGAGAGTTAGAGAGTTTGTCCACCGCTGGACCACCGCCGTCACCGGACCGTCAACGAGTTTGAGTTTATTTCCGACTGATTTTATGATGACGTGACGGCTATCATTTGTCCACCGCGACTGATCTTGCTTATTTCGAAGAAATAAAGTGATGTCTAGGTTAAACCGGTGAGTCCCTGTAGCTTCGGGATTAAGAATAGAGCTACAGTATCCCCTGCCTGATCGTAAGAGGCGACTGAAAGGGGGCTTTCGGGGATGTGGACAGTGAGAGTGGGAGCTTGACCCGTCCAGCTAGCAGCCTCGGGAGGGACGGCGGTGTATGAAGGCGTGGCCGCATGCCACCGTGAACACCTGAAGGTGCAGGAGAACATATCTGCTCTCCCGAATGTGGCCCGTTCTGGGGCGCTGCGCGTGGAGGACACCGGTGCGTTCCTATGGAGATCCTGGAGTCCTCACAAATGCAGAGGCAGGCCACCGAGGGGGCTTTAGTGCGGTCAAATCCCACATAACCCGGTATCCTCTCCCAAGGTGTGGGGTAGATTTTGAAGGTTTCCCCTCCGATACCAAAAAAAAATAAAGGTTAAACCAGTGACAACCTGTGCTGTTTTTGTAGCTTCGAAGGTGCAAGTGATGCAGAATTTTGGATTCATCCGCTAATATCTTAACGATACATTACAGTGGCATTTAATGTACTCCACTCTAAGTTGTGGCAGCTGTTTTAACTACTTTAGGATTTCCACGACTATTAATAAATGAATAAATATAGTATTTAAATATCTTGGCCATTTTTTATTACAATTATGTTGTGATAATTGATTAGCAGTGATGGCCGAGTGGTCTGAAATCTGGTCCGCGGTCTTCAACGCAACAGATCCCGGGTTCAAATCCTCGGCGCGCGCCTCTGACAAAGAAATTTGTAATGTGCACATTTATCGCTGCTCCATGGTGATGGAAAATATTGTGATATTTAATTGATTACGATGTTCTCCATCGCTGTGCATGCCTGAAAGAAATTCATAATTTCGAAAGCATGACGTCCACCAATCTGCACTTGGCCAGCGTGGTGGACTATGGCCTAAATCCCTCTCACTTGTGAGGAGACCTGTGCAGCAGTGGGACATAAAAAAAAGGTTGAAAAAAAAATTATGAAGAAATAATAACTGAGTTAACGGTGCAACGGTTGTGTGTGGACAAGTTCAAATGTGCTTTGTATTGCTGGAACATCGGTCCGTCAAAATCTCGGGCCCCTATCTAGCAGTCACGGTGATCTACTCTCTAAATCTCTATGAGATTTAGTTTCTGTTCTCTGGATGTTGGTGATCATGTCTGTGTGTGTCCATGGTACCCACAACACAGGGTATATCTACCCTACTGTGGGGCTATGAGTGTGAAAGGTTGTTTTTAGTATAGAATACCTGTGCCCACCATAGGGACGTCAAACAACGTGAAAAGGGAAGAAGATATGATAAAAACAATTTGGTTAAATTTGACACCCAAAATTTTGAAGTATGTTTACATTACGTTTTCCTTATAATTATGACTAAGCATACGGGTGTTTAGTTATACTTTTTTAACATTATCTTTAATATCATTCTTCTCATTTTAATCAAATCAAAGATATACCAACTTTGATATACCAAGTTCTAGAACTTCTAGAAAAAATGTTAAAGCCTGCTTGAACACCAGGACCAAATGACATGTATCAGTTTTGGCTTAAGCTATAGTAGTGATTGATAAGAGCATATGAAAACATTAGCTATCACTAACATAATGATTCATCAGAATCGGCGCAATGTTTATCGCAGATAACGAATCACAAAAAAAAAACAAAAACAAGTAACGTGAGGAAGACTTCTACATTTCAATTTTTGAATATCATTACCAGTCTGACTTCGTCCTTCAATTTTTCCCTGACGCGAAAAAATTACGTATACATGAGTCACCGGTCAGCTAGATGTTGTGTTCTTATATACTAGTATATGAGTGTGTACGTGTATATGTAGCTTTATACATGGAAAAACCCAAATACCTTTATTCTTACCCATTGCTGTCACGTTATAGTCTGCCTGGGTGAAATGGAGACTGCATACTTTGGAGTATTTTGTATACGGTTTTCCTCGCTTCAAAATGACATTCCACTTGTCAGCCATAACATTATCGCGGGGGAAACGGTGGAACTTCACGTTCTTCGTCTTTCCGGCGAGCGATGTACATTGTGGCACCGTGCAATAGTAGCCCATGTTCCGATGCAATCTGATCTTTGTTTTGGTTGTATTTTACAACTTTCCGGCAACTCGCACACCACGACACTCATTAAAATACAAACAACACTAACTGTACTGCGCGTTAATATTTGACACTTTTCATCTAAACCTATCACGTTTACAAAAATCGAATTCACCAGCCCGCAGCCTTGAAATATTGACATGTATTCACCTTTTTTTCCCTTCCCCACACTTCCCACTTTTTCAGAAAAATGGCGCAGACACAGAAGAAAGAGAAACCTCAAACTTTTATGTCATAGACTACAGACAGACAGACCACTGTAGACAAAGTCATACAGACTAAGGGCTGATTACATTGACCAACCTGCAGGGGCCGACCCGGCATACATTGCTGGTTATCTGAGTACATTGTAATAAAATACTTAAGATAACCAGCAATGTATGCCGGGTCGGCCCCTGCAGGTTGGTCAATGTAATCAGACCTTATGTAAAAAAAACATGTCGTGGAAACAAAGAGGGTGCTTGTATTTTAACGCTGGTTACATACATGACATTTAATTTTGCATGAGTAACTACGTAGGGTGTATATGATATTGACACAATGATAGACCGTTCAAGTTCCCAATTATACCTTACCACTTACCACATATACAGATTTACACTATTTTTATGAATAGTAAGAAATTCAAGTCAGAATAGCACACATCAGCGTAGTCAATTATTGGGAGAACCAGGGTTTGTATTAAGTGAATTTTGGTATTAATAGGTAAAAAATTCTTGAAACGGTTGAGTGATCGTAATACAGCAAAGACTGAGCGGCTGACTTCATTCACCTGCACAGTCCAACTAAGAGTGGTGTCTAAGTGAACGCCTAGATTTTTAACCGACGATGAAAATGGAATTATAGTATTAATAGGTAAAAAATTCTTGAAACGGTTGAGTGATCGTAATACAGCAAAGACTGAGCGGCTGACTTCATTCACCTGCACAGTCCAACTAAGAGTGGTGTCTAAGTGAACGCCTAGATTTTTAACCGACGATGAAAATGGAATTATAGTATTATTAAAAGTAACACATGGAACCGAGTTCAAGTCAAGCTTGGACAGTTGGCGTGTGCTGCCTATTATGATTGACTGACATTTAGTCGGGTTGACATTGATCCCAAACTTGTGAGACCAAGAGTGAATATTGTGTAAATTTTTGTTTATTTCCATTATGCCCGAATTAATACTGCTGACATCTATCTGCGTTTATATTTGCAGATCATCTGCATACAGATGGTAAGAGCAGTCCAACGACCGAGTGACGAAGTTAATAAAAACCGAGAATAACAGGGGAGAAAGAATACCACCCTGCGGTACGCCTGATGTGAGATCATTTCAATCGGAAAAATTCCGGTTCAATCTGTCTGCCTGTTGGCGGCCACGGAGATAAGAGGAGATCCAGTTTAAGGCAGTAGACGAAAATTGTAAATGATGTAATGCAGTCAAGAGAATATCGTGGTCTACCATATTAAAGGCATTTGTAAAATCAATAAGTACTAAAATGGTGACCAGTCTACTCTCCATACCTGCTCGTATATCTTCCGGTGTTAAGGTGTTAAGATTGTCTAACAAAATTATCCGCTAAGGAAAAGGAAAAACAGAGTGCAGCGCTGTTATGCAATGCAAGCACCCAATAGCTAAAAAACATGGGTCGACTCGCGGCTCTATATAGACAAGGCAATAAATAGGCCGATTACTTGAATTACTTTGTAATGTAATGTAATATCGTAATGGAAATTTTTGTTGATCTTTTGTTTAAATAGAATGTATAATGTTCAAGGAGATTCATCCCTCTCTGAATGAATTCTATAACATACCATAGACAAAATCGAAAAAAAAGTGAAAGTGACAACTGACAGGGTATCATCGACAAGCTTATTTTTTTTTATCATTATAATGTCGGCGCTTGGATAGTGTTTATGCGCGAAGTTTTGTTTGTTTTTGTAGCATAATTTGCTTGGGAGCAAAAAAACTGGTGTGAAACGCGATTTAGATATGTTTATAAGTGTTTTTAGGTGTATTTCGTGAAAGCAAGATGCCGTATTATTGCACTGTGCCGCGCTGTACTTCGATGGCCGGTAAAGTGAAAAATGTATCATTTCACCAATTTCCTAGAGACGAAGAGTTAGCGAAGTTGTGGAACAAAATATTGAAAAGAGGGAAGCCTTATACGAAATACTCGAAAGTGTGTAGCCTGCACTTCACGCCAGAAGATTACACAATTACCAACGCGGGTAAATATAAAGGTATATAATTATCTTTCGCAGGTACGCGCCGTAGCAGCGCAATAAATACCACGATACTGAGAATTCACCGCCGGATATTACTAAATCTTTACCATTATAACATTGATACGTTTCTTGCGTCTATGTAATTATACATTGATTCTGTTATGGTACTGCTAAAATTGAGTTCCGAAAGTTTATCAAACCTGCTTTATTTCTTATTTTAAAGACTAGTTACGTGGAGATGCAGTGTAGGGGTACGGAATGATAACAAGAAGTTAAAATGATTAAATTTTCAATAATCAAAATTACCTATATCTAATGTACAGACTAACTCAATGTTAGAAGTTAGAAAGGAATCTTATGACTACGTAGTATTAAGTTTTGTTGTGAGAACGTGAAGTGTCCCACGTTATCGCTGCATAGACACTAGTAGACAGTATCCAAGTCAGGGCTCGCGATACCGATCTTTTAATATTTAGTTCTCTATTTTGTTTGTTTTTATGAGTAAACAAAAAACAATATTGTAGATTACATAAACTTACAAAATTCACACATATATCTAATACAATCCAGGCGCAGACCCAGGTGGGTCATAGGGTACATGACCTTCCCTAAAATCCATCAGTCATGCGTAGATGAAAGGCGAAACAAGCCAATTTGGGACATCTCTTCCCCCAAATTTCTTAGTGACCCCCCAAATATATTGGCGACCCCAAAAAAAATTGAAGACTGCGACTGCGCCTGATACAATCATTGGTTAGTAAGTGTTTGCTGTTAGAGAGAATATAATAATGATTTAACCAAAATTTTCACTGTTTGATGACAAACAAACACATTTTCCCATTTATAATATTAGTGTGGTTAAAGCTGGGTTCCTAGAATACCAAATTAATAATGAACATTGTGAAAATGAAAATGAAAATATTTTATTTGCACAAATATGGGTAGCAAAAAAGGTTTTACAAAAATATTTAGATCGCCATATTTACCCTTAAGGGTGTACAAATTTTATTGTAAAAGTTATATAATTACAAGTTAAAGGAGACTGGCGGTTTTACTATGAGAGTTCGGCCTGGTCACCTACATAGATACTTTTCATGTTTACTCGTAGGATATTTTAGTAGGAACTAAAACATGCTTTTAATTTCTTCAAAGAACTTGTCTTTATAACTGAAATAAGTAGTTGAAGTTAACTTTTGACAACAACGCATCCGTTCCATTATGGAAAAATCCAAATCGTCAAGAATATCAAGGTCCAATCAAACTCGCCAGATCAACGTTTATGCAGGGTCCACAGTCCGAAATTCAAAAGTCAAAGTAAGAATTCACGGGAAAACACGATAAAATATTCACTAAGCAGCAGAAGCAAAAATGCAACACCGGAATGAAATGAAAAATGACAATGACAGATTCGATTCGCTTGTCACTCTTGTCACGACAGATGTCAAACCATCGATGACGCATCGATTCATTAATCGATCATTTGTTCAATTAACTCATCGTCTTAATAAACATAAAAAAAAAAATTTTGATAGGTTAGTAGTGGGGCAATATGACATTTTATCGAGTATTTAAAGTGTGAATCGATCTGTACGTATGTTAAAGATACCGTGATTTTATTGTGAAATGTAACCGGGACAAATCGATTCACAAAAAATATCGATTTGTTAAATATAAAATAGATGTTTTCTCTAGTTGGACAAGTTCTACAAAAACGCTGATAAGACAATCTAAACTAGAAAAAAATTACGTATTTTTACGCATATGACTCACTCTTGTAGGGCTTCAGGCCGAAAACCGCCAGTCTCCTTTATACTACTATTAAATTGTATACTCTTGCTATCAAAATATTAATATGCTCTGCCTTGCTTTAGCATGTGATATTTTTAAACATGTAAGTGAAAAACTAAATATATCTAATACCTATAAACGAGCATTACTTGTATATATTTTTTTTCAATCTTTTTTTTGTCCCACTGCTGGGCACAGGTCTCAAGTGAGAGTGAATTAGACCATAGTCTGCGGATTCTTGTATATACCTAAAATATATTTTTGAAATCTCCAAAACGGCTCCAAAGATTTTGATGAAACCATACCTCCTACATCGGCGAGTATTAATAATATTGTAGCATAGAACCCCATCAAACGCCATCTGTCAATCTGACGTTCAAAGAGATTGATTGATTGATTGATTTCATAAACGATAAAACAGCATAAAGGAATTCCATAAAAACCTGGGAGGTTTTTTTTTCCGCCGGCTTTTTTCCTCTCAGTGTACAAACACCCTGTGATATGGGTACCCAAAGCTGACGATCGGAACCAATCCGAAATATAAATAAATAAATATTTTTATTTATAAAAGGCGCAATATGGGACAAATAAAAATAATAGTAAAATAGATGTAAATGTACATTTCGTAATTGTATTATAGTTTAGTTTTTTCCTTTTATATTTTTATCATTGTATATTTGCATACCTCATGAAGGTAAATATGGCGAACTAAATATATATAAACAACTTTGTAAACACCCATGTTTGTGCAAATAAATGTCTTTGTCTTTGACAATGTCATGTAATGTAAATCTATGCATATGTGTACATGTAATATCAATCAAGTTCCCAATTCAACATGAGTTGCTGTTTCAGGCCAATGGAGGACATTAAGGAAAGATGCCATCCCATCCAGGAATCTCCCAACTGAAGCACCATCACCATATCAGCGGAGAGCATCTTGGTCGCCGCCAGTGGCAAATTCTATTGACCCTAGAGTGAGTAATATGTGTGAAGGGACATGACTGAAAATTTTTCTCACAGAACAGTCATACAAAGTTGTTGGAATTTTAGTACAACAATGTTTAAACAGCCTATGTTCCTTATTCACTGTGGACTCTATTGTGTTAAACTTGAGAACCTGAAGTTCTTGGCAACAGGTCAGTGAGGGTTTTGGCTGCAACCCTTTTTGCGTCCCACTGCTGGGCAAGGGTCTTTCCCCAATATTGGGGAGGCCTGGAGCTTACTCCACCACGCTGCTCCAATGCGGGTTGGTGGAGATGCGGGTTAGTGGCCAACCCGCTGTCGGATGTTTTCAAACCACCCATAAGGCCTCCGACAAGGTTTAACGACTGTTATCTATCGACAACAACCGGGACCGACGGCTTAACGTGCCCTTCGAAGCACGGAAACGCGCATGAAATTTTTGCCACTAGCGGTCACCCATCTCACACCCGACCGCGCCCGTTTGGCTTAGCTGCATAGATCGCTTGCGTTCTACGCTCGCCGCCGAGCCATGCGCGCTTCCATTGCAGTGAGGGTTTTAGTGCTTACCAATCCCACATAACCCAGTATCTCTCCCACGATGTGCAGGTACCTTTGTAAAGTTTCCCTCAAATACATTTCAGTAATTTTCACTAACAGTAACAGTATTTTTTAAGAAATAATATAAAAAATTTCTTTTAACTTCTATGTCCACAGTTGGGCATGTATCACTCTACATTATTGGGGAGGATAGAGATACATAGCTTGCGTTATGCGCTAGCCACCGGGCCATTCACACTTCTCATTAACCTCTGTTTAACATTGACAGTGCAATAATCATGAGATTCAAGAACTTATAAACGTTTGTGATGTGCCATTGCTTTGTGCGTGCAACAATAATGGTTTTATCTAATTTTCAGCTCCACCAACAGATGGCGCAGGCGATATACGTTCAAACTATGCTAGCGATGCAAGCAGCCTCTGTCACAGATGTGGGCAGTAGCATGTTTACAAATGGTGAGTAATAAAACTTGTATATGTATTTGGCCGTACCACTAAGGGAAATGGGTGCAGTCGGGAATGATCGGATTCCGTGCTTCATAGGTCATGTTAAGCTGTTGGTCTAGATTTCTATTGGTAGGTGCTATAACCTGGTTTGACTGGGGCAGAAATACCACAGCGTCCACAGCTGTACCCATTTCTGTTGGCAAGTAATTATATTGTGTTTTGGTAGAAATATGTGGCTTCCAGCTATACTTACATAAAACTAACAAAAGTCTCTAGAGATGAAGCCAGCTGCCAACAACAACATTTGCCAAGACTTCCCTAATTACAGAGCGAGATACTTCAGCTCAAAAAGGAATTTAGCAGGTATTTTTAGGTAGTATGGTTAGAAAGAGTCAATGCAGTCTATGTGAGATGAGATTATGCAAGTAACTAGAGGCTCTTAACGTAGGATATTTTCCTTTATATGTTACACTTTCATGCTATATGACCATCCCCATTTTTTCCGCACTGTTTTTTAGAGATAGAAACATAATGTAACTACTAAGTAACAGCATGTAAAATTATATTTTTCAGACCAACAAATGCCATCGCCCAATGAGGACAAGTCAAGATCTCCTACTAATAATACTTCAGACCAAATCACATTTAACTACGACCATATCAATAAAAAGTTAAACCAACCTAAAGACATACAAACCGACAATATAGACAGTAACAGCAATACAGATTTAGATAATACAGAAAATAATGTAGTTTATCCAAATATTAATGTAGTTAGTAACATAAACAGCAGTTTTGGTAACAGGAGTAAAGAGACATTCAAATGTAATGAATGTTCAAAATGCTTTAAAGATCCCGATGTATTTTTCTTACATAGACGTATCCATAATAAAAGTCCTTTCAAAAGTGTTGAAAGTGAAAGCCCAGATGAGGGTAGCAGTGATAATACACAGGAAACACTCAAGGCTAATCCAATTCTAGCTAATTTACTAAAATCTGGCGTTCCTCAAGGTACTGTCTTGGGGCAAGGCGATCTAGATGTTGGTAAACCGTTTGATACTAATGTAGTTAGCATTGAAAGTCAAATAATGACTGCATTAGCAGCAAATATGGAAAATTATTTGCGTAATTTGACCACTATCATGACTAGTAGTACTTTGGTCAACAGTAGAATAACTACAGAATCTACTCAAGGTGAAAATGATGTTGAAGATGATGCACTTGATAATGATGCAATAGAATCTACCCAAGATATAGACGATGTAGATGATATATCTGATAATGTAGAAGAAAGTGGACCAAATCCTGATGAGGGCGATGAAAAAATTGATGACTGTGATAAAAAAGACTTTGATGATTCTCAAGACTCGGCTAAGTTAGTTATAGACGAAGAAAAATGCTGAAGTTTGAATCATTTGTAAGTAAATTTAAAATTATGAGACTTCTGTATATGTATGAACAAATAAGTGTTAATAAATCAATTCTGCTGTTAAAGATTGAACTTGAAAAAAACTTAAGATATTAAAATTCGTCTGAGCATAGCGTTATTTAAAGTGATTTGTATTAAATAGTTGGCAAAACAGTGTTTTTTGCATTTTTCTAGAAGTATTGAGTAGATCGAACACTTTTTTAAATTTAATACCTTCATCTTGTCTGGAACAATATTGATATCCATCTATTTGTGTAAACTGAAGCAAGTTAACTCCATTCCACTTTTATTTCATCATATTTTATGCTACAAGCAATATTTTTGTTTCTCAACTATTTACTGCTTAAGTTCAATCTATAGCAGCAAAGATTTTTTTATCAAGACAAGTATTCAAGGTTAGTTAGTTACATAGTTAATAGTCTAAATGTCACAACTTATCAATATTTCGTATCGAAAGGCTTCCTAAATGCATAAAACGGTTATATATTTGGAGATAAATTAGTATTCTTAGAAAAGTGGTATGCCTTATATACTGTACTTATGACAAGGATATATTGATATATATTTTTTTGTATAATCAGTATTATTTTAACCTTTACAAAAACCTTTTTTTAGTTTAGTTATTAGTATCCCACCTTTAGTTATTATTTTAGGTATATTACTCAAAGGCAGCTGTATTAAACAATTATAAGTTAAGTAACCAAACATTTACCAAGATTAAGGAAATATGGGTACTTTTATATAGACATAATACTCTGTGCCCAGTAGTACCCTTTTCTTGTGCAAGTTGACCCCCATATGTTTAAAAGATCCATTAATTCTATAGGGCGATTTTAATGATTTTCTGATTCCCAATCGAGTCAAATTTGGATTGACTTTGACCCCAATCTTCCAATATAACGTCCAAGCCAGATGAAACTATCAATAGTGGACTATCGACCGTCAATATTATATCCAACCCGATGCATCATCGGAGCAAACGCTCAAATCCAAATGCGGGATTTCGATACCGCTTCCGAACGCAGAAAATGCGATTCAGCATCGATTTTCGACAGCATCGACACACAAAATTTTTCTTTTGCTTAATGTAATGTAGCTAATGTGGACTTCTCATAGACTTAAAAATGTGTGTTTCTTTCCCAAAGTAAGATTAAATGAGATTCGACTTCGGCTTCCTCTATTCCTTGAACATTTCACGCAATTAATGGAAGTCTCCAAAAGCATTTTTTTGTGATGGTTACTTTGTATCTGTGGAGAAAATGCTTCGCCAAGATTAGCCAAGGGAGGTTTGAGGCTAGTTAGTATCAACATTAACAGGGATTTTAATTTAAGGGAAGATTTTAGTGAATTTGGTAAGCTCGTGACAGTATTAAGCGATAAATGAGGCATTGCACAATGTTCTATACTTGGTCCCTTTTTCTCTGATTTTAGTAAGGCATTTGACACAAACTCATATGATTGTTAATCAATTGAAAAACCCTGTGGATGATTAGGGACGTATTTAATTGTTGCAAAATCTGAAATATTTTACTATTGTCGCTACTCTCTCATATTATATATTGTTTACGAGACATTTTGTAAATCAAAAGATATTGTATGAATATGTCTAAATTATGTTATAATAGGTAGTTTTGTTTGTATAATGATCATTCATCCGAATTACCTATATTTAAAATTAGAATTGAAGCTTTTTTTTTAGATTACTTGAAAAATCACTGATTATCAGAGAGTGAATAAAAGACTGTTTAATTGGCTACCCACCGATTTTGGAAAGACAATTTTTATTTTATTTTTTAGTTAACTATAGATTTAGTAATTTTAGTGCCTTAGTAGTAGAATGTCTATGTACTAATTAAATTCATAGATAATGTACTGAATTAACTTCCTAGTAAAACTGATTTGTACTTGTTATAGAGCCCCAGAGGGTATTTTTGTTATTTCTCGAGCGCGTTAGATTAACATAGTGGGGCATATCATGACCTTCAATAAGTAACAATATAACTATAGAAACGCTAATTATTTCGGATGTTTTCCGGTATACCCAGTTCTCATATTATACTGTTTGTCATAATGGGCAGATTATAATTTCCAGTTGTATTTTATAAGAATGTCATGATTTATTTTATAATTTGTCACTGAAATCATCAGAATATTTAAATTCTATTCAACGTCCTATCCAATCATCCTCCCTCCTCTTTGGCAGTCCACTGCTGGACATAGGCTTCCTCAAACATTTGCCAATCCGTCCGGTCCTGCCACTTCAGAGTCCACCGGCTTCCCGCATTCTTCTTAAGGTTTTCAGTCCACCTGTTTAGAGGACCAACTGTGCTCGTCATGGCGAGATGTGGTCGCCATTCGAGGACCTTTCTTCTCCATAGGTTGTCGGTCCTAACAATATGGTCTGTCCATTGCCACTTGAGCTTGCAGATATTGTGGACTAAGTCGGTTATCCTCGTTCGTCTACAGGTTTCATCCTTTCGGATTTTGCTTTAAGATACTCAGTATACTACCAATATATTCTACCCTAATTTGAATTTCGACGTGTATTTTTATTTTTTAGTTTTGAAAACCTGTAGACATTCTGACCCCAGCATTGAAACGGGAAACATCACATAAAGCGTACTGTAATCACTTCATTTGTGCTGAAGCAATTCTATTGTGTTTCGGTGGAAAGGTGCAGTTGCCGGCCACACTTTCATGAGGCATTCGGAGTAGCAGCGCAACTGCATCCGACCACAGTTAAGACGTGCTTGCATGAGGTTGTGTGTTCATGGGCTGCAGCGACCACTTAAAACCACGTTGCCTGCATGCTCGCCTGTTACTTCCTGTCCCTTCAAATAAAAAAAAATATCAAAAGTAGTTAATGTCCGATATAATTTTGTGATTTCATATTCATACTTTTGTGTATTGTTCTAAGTTCTTAATCGGAAACACGCGCTCTATCCATTGTTTCTGTACCCTCTTAGACATTGCATCTCAGATACTAACAATAACAAAGTACTTTTGTACATTTATAAGTATTGGATAAAAAAGAGACTGTTTTGTGAATTTTTGATCTCTTTTTTCTATTTGGATTCCGTATAAATCGTGTAAAGATGGAAATAAAGGTATTATAACTGCAGTGTTATTTTATTTCTTACCCTTCATACGATCCTATGGCCGCTGCCCCCCCCCCCCCTGGATCAAGGTCCAGATTTAGGAATTCAAAAATACCAAAAGATCTCTGAAACGAAAAGAGAAACCTATAAAGGATAAAGTAGATAATGCTACCTCCTGCTGTTTCCTTTGTATATTTATTTAATATTTTGTGTGCGTGTCTTTGTGTAAAGTGGAAGGCAAATTTACGCGCGGTTACCCAGTATCAAAAACTCTGCGTGTTAACTTGTCTGACTTTTATAATCGTAGAGGGAGCATTTTATAATAGATGTTCTTATGTCCGCTGATCTGCTCCACACGTTGGCCAACATTATGGCGAAGATTGTGACCCATAAATGCCCATAATTATGGCCATCGTGCGGAGTTGCGGCCATCGAGTTATGGTCGTCGCGTCCGCCACACGTTGGTCAATCTTTTATTTTGCTACGAGCCCCGCCCGAGAGTGATGGCACGCGTTTACAATATTCATTTGAGGTCTTCTTTTGTAAAATCCAAAAAATAAAAATCACATGGGCCATCATGCCAATAGGTATACAGACCAAGGTAGGCATAAACTCCCGTTCCACGCGATGGCCATGATTATGGGCCACCTTAGAGCATCAAGGTATGACACCCGTCAGAGAGGAGTGGTCTTTAAGGGCGAACCCCTCGTCCCAACGTCCATGCACAATGTGCCTTCTAGTCTAGTTATACAACTAGTGTGTCGGTGTCAGTGTCGTCGGTGCATAGAAAATGACGTTGTTAATTGAAATTGACATATTTATAAATGTATGCGTCTGTAGCGATGAAAGAATATTTGTGAATGTGTGACAAAATTAAAATGTGTGCGTTTTTCCCCGCACCAGATTTGGCACAAAAATTATGTATCGAAGCGAGGCGCTATGCTTGCGCTATGCCGTCTCTACTGAAGAGTGAGTCAGTAACTTTGATGCTCTAAGTGGGCCACAATCTTCGCCACAATGTTGGCCAACGTGTGGAGTACCTGCGGACATGAGCCGAAGCAAACCTCGCAATCTGAATGACCAACCAACGTGTGGATGGTGTCACAATCTCTTGGCCCACATTGTTGGCCAACGTGTGGAGGTGCTGGATTTATATTTTTTATGAGTGTAGGCCACTTTAATTCCACCGCCCCATGTACATACCTATAATATGTATATATACCATGCGCAGACGGCTCGCTCGGAGAGAGTGAGGGCGGAAAGCGGGGGTTGCTACTGCGTTGCCACCTCAGGTTGTCACTAAGTTTCTATAGGGACTTTTTTAAAGTATAAAAAACCATAGAAAACCAGTGAACGTGTAAATTTGACTTTTATCCTCTGAAATCGAGGGACCCTCCTCTGAAATCTGCCGCCCCTAGGACGCTGCCGCCCCTAGGCCGCGGCCTCGGCCTATTTATAAATCCAGGCCTGGGAGGCGCCATTATATTCAGGCCTCGAATGTAATGTAAATACTAAATAAATAGTAATTTACAAGTTGACATTGACAAGAACCTACAATACGAGTAGTTACAACACTAAACATAAAAATCTGTTCAAAATAATAAGACTTTTAATAAGATTAAGCTGTCCCATTCCTAAGTGTGTAACTTTATATAAGTCTATCTCTTTTTAACAATAATAATTTCATAATGTACGGGCATACGGGTACTCCCGTATCATTGACAAAAGAAGTCTATGTTTCCTTCTTACGTTGTGGTTTCTTTTATAATCTGTTAGAAAGATATTAGCTTGGGAGTAGCTGCTGAATGTTTCTGATTATTTTATTATGTTTCGTATGATATTTTAACTAGTTCCCAGTGCGGTTACGACTAATTTTCCTTTTCTTGATTTTTTATAAAAAAAAATCTAATTGCAACGCTGATATTTAAGATATCCCCAAACATAGACAAATATAAAGACGCCAATGGATTTTTGTTACTTCGTAGGTACATACTTTCTCAATATATTTTTATTCACTACTGCGTTTTAATATCATAGTATAATATGTATAGTAAACAGATAATAGTATTCAATTACTCACATTATATTTTATATACAACAACACAAAGGAATCAGGATTTGTTTCTTACTTAGAGCAAGACATCTGAATTAGGTTTAAGAGCCTATTGAAAAAATAAATAAAGTGATAATCTTAAAATAATGAGGTGATACTGATTACTGCTAACCGTCATATACTAAACTAGCCTTGTGCAAGCGGCTTCGCCCGCGTGGAGCCGTTTTATAGGTTCCCGTAGGATAAAAACCATCCTATGTCCTTTCCCAAGGAAAACTGATGGGCTTAAAGCTTAGTTTGCGAATAAACATGCTATCTCTGAGTGTTCTACCGACTTTACTATGGCGAGTGCCACAAGAAACTGTAAATGCCCCCGTTATAATTTTACCATTATACCTACCACCAGACGGTTGAAGCCCAGGTTGAAGTCCCACCAGCACCACTGGAGTGGTAACGCTCCTACAAACTTTGCATGTTGCTTTTAGCTACGGACATGTAAATTGTGAGACAACCAGCTGAGGCATTTCCAGTGGACTATACGTTGGGTTCTTCAAGAAGGCTGTAAAAAACTCCTTTTTACTTCAAAGGAGTAGCATATGAGCATGCAGGCCACGTGGTGTTAAGTGGTCGCTGCAGCCCATGGACATCTACACACAACCTTAAGCAAGCATATCAAGCTGCAAAGGCCGATGATCGCCTCATGTAAGTCTAGCTGGCAACTGCATCTTTCCACTGAAACAATAGAATTGATTCACGGCAGAAGTGGGTGCAGCGGTGATACTTCTCCGGGTGAACCATGAAAGTTAATTAAAAAAGTTCTACTTCAAAGCCAGCAATGCTCATATTGCTAGTGTCCACAGACGACACGACAGTTTGCTTTATGAGATACTTAAGTACGTCTGCTTTTTTGTCCGGTTATCCGTTAAATAACGCTAATAATTCCTTCACATAAAAGTGACTTCTTCCGATACTCTTTTACTATTCAGGCTATACTGCTATGGAACACCCTGCCTGAGACTGTTCGAAAAGCTCCAAGTAGAGGCGTGTTCAGGAAACTCGTTCGAGATCATCTCTTGAATAATAACGACTGAATCATTTACGGATCTGTTTTGTTTCGGTTTAAACGGCTATCTCACTCCATTTTATTTCATTTGACATATAGGTAATATTTATTTATGTGTAGGTATTTGGTATGTATATTTATATATTATGTTAGTATTTAGTTATTTATGATATTATGTATTTGTGTATGTATTTTATGTATTATAATACAATATATTTATATAATTTATATATAATTTTAAACGTAGTATGCGCCTGCCACAAGTTTTCTCTTATCACCCAGGGTTGGCTGGGAGAGAATGCCATTAGGCATTAAGCACACCCTTGTATCCTTAGATTAAGGTTATACTATAAGGTTTTAAATAAATAAATAAGCTCAATTTAAGTAGATTTTGACAAAAGCATAGTATCGGGCTTTGCGGGCTTTTTCACGAATTCGTTACTAGTTGGAGACAGAGCTTCAAATACCGCTATAAAATCATAACGTTATCGCCTATTTGTGTCTGTACTTACCGTTATAAGAAACATTACGATTTACACTTATAGCATAAGAATAAATAATGTATTATTTATTCTTATGCTTAGAGCATCAACATTGACAGGACAGGTATGACAGGGTGAGTCCTTTGATCCTCTAAGGATTTACTTCATAGCGTCATTCACCCACCTATCACAATAACGCTATCTTGTAAACGCTACATAGAAAATATCGATATAAATAACGATCTGAATAATATTATACTTACGGGGGATAACCGAATGCTGAGCGCGACATTGTCAAACAAACTGTGCATGCTCGTGTGTGTTTTGTTTAGCGGCGGATTTTACTAAAAATAGATCGAATGAACATAAAAGATACGAAATTGGAAGAATCAAGCTGATAACATCGCTTAGCTATATGGATATTATATCGTTATTTTATTTCGATATTGATATTCCATAACGCTATTCTTTTGATACCGCTATTCATCTTTTCGATTTAACATTTTGTTAATTTTTATAACGTTATGAATGGCTTGGATTTTGGCTTGACATAATAAGTAGGTAATTGGCGCTCTTTGCATAGCGTTGCTTGCATGCTTAAGGGCTGATTACATTGACCAACCTGCAGGGTTCGACCCGGCATACATTGCTGGTTATCTGAGTACATTGTAATAAAATACTCAAGATAACCAGCAATGTATGCCGGGTCGGCCCCTGCAGGTTGGTCAATGTAATCCTGACCTTTACTGAAGTAAATGTCATTGTGCTTCTTGATTATGGGTGATAAACACATGAACAGACTGACTCAGACCGAGTACAGAAATTAATATGAGTGGGATTAATATGAGTTTCAATAATTCATTCAATTAATCATGTGAAAAAGAGAGTTCCAACAGCTGCATTATGAATCTAGCATACGGGGAGCGCACCGTCCAATAGATTTTTTTTCTCCTTGTCCATAAGAATAAATAATACTACATTATTCTTATGCCTTGTCCTTCTTGTCTATGCTACCCATGACAATGTTGTCACGTTGTGTCATTCATTACATTATTATTCTGTGGTGAGGGCTTATGTTATCTGTGGTACGTAGACATAATTGTTTTTTTCTTAAAAAGTCAGAGGAATTCGGGGGATGCCCCAAGTTTATCAAATCTAAAATGGATTTAATGAATTTCAAGTGAATAAACACATTGCAGTGAGTTTACTGAACATAAAAGTGAAAAAAATATCATTGAATATGGTTTTGAAGAACTGAAACAAGGCCATTCTTTTTATTTATAGCTCAAAATGAATTGCATCAAGATGCCCCAAGTCAAAGTGCCAGTAAGCCCAGTCGTAATTAAAAAGGGTTGTACTCTATCCATAAAAAACAACGATTTATTACGTTGTTTGAAAGTAAGTTCAGTGTTTAGAGAAAAAGTTATTTATAAATCGAACGGAGAAGATTTTTTAAACGGGGAGTACCCAAATCTATGCCTTGTGAATCGTGAAAACGTAACTAATAATCGCTCAGCGAGTACTACGACTATTGCGCGGTTTATTCGCGAAGGTATGAGAGTCGAGCGATCGTCGGCAGAAGTAGTCAAGCTTATAGGACAAAAAAATTACGATACAGTATTTAGGGTTCTATGTTCAGTAAAAAGCGAAGAATTAAAGATACAGGCCATTCTAGCTTTGCTCACAGCGGATAAAACCGAAGAAAGTAAGTCCAAAAAAACCGTCGACGCTGAAACTCAGACTTTTGACACATCCCAAAACAATTTTAACAAGCCACGGACGTATAAAAGAATAAAAGGACCCCGATTCAAACCATACATTGTACATGAAGAGGAGAAAAAAATAAAAAGGGTTGTCGTTGACCCAAAAATGGTTCTACTTGAACCCAAAAAAGAACCTCACAAAACTGAACAGGACGAAACCCAACTTGAAACATTACCAGATTTAAGAGAACCGTTGTTTAACGAAGATAGCAATTTCTCCATCGGAAGTCATTTTTCAATATCTAGCTCAAATATTCCGGATTCCGTGCTGAATGGTGTGGACAAAATTCTGGAACAAAACATTGAGCAGCATACGGCTTTCAACACAGTGCCGCTGACTCTACTGGACGGTACTCCGGTGATGGTTTGCGCCAAACCAATGGATAAGTTTCACTATACTACTCCGGATATCCTGAGGAACTTGGGACCTGAGGACAGGAGGAGGATGATGTTTCAGCAGGCTATTGTAGATTGGAAGTATTGTATGGAGCTCGATGAAGATGGCTATTTGTAAGTCTTAGATCCCTTTCACCACCTTCAAGTAAAGTGACAAGTATGCTAATTGTCAGTTAAAGTCACCCATAACTTCAATTTCAATTTCACGATGTACAAGTAGCACAATACACAGTAGTCCTTGCCAATTAACTTTACTTGGGATGTAACTAATCTAGTAACTAATGGTGAACAAGAGCCTTATAATTTATTTTTATTTTTAAGTTCTCCACAGTTTGCTTTGCACACTCCTTTTTACCACGGACGTGAAGTTATGGAGTAAGCTTCCAGCTGAGACATTTCCAGTGGACTATGACATAGCGTTCAATTCTCCAATGTGCCATATTGCATATGCAATATTGCCATACTAAAATCATAGGCATTTAGCCATCTGCTTTAACCGCGTGGACCAGTTTTATAGGTTCACATAGGATAAAAATCATTCTATGTTCCTTCCCAAGGTCCACTCTATCATTGTTCCAAATTTCATTAAAATTAGTTCATTAGTTTAAGCTAGAAAGTGTAACAAACAGACAGAGTTACTATTGAATTTATAATAATATTAAGTTTGGATTAGGTAGGTCAGATATAATCAAATAAAGAGTTTTTTCATGTTAAAAAAATATCAATGAATGAATATCAGTGAAAGTGAGACCTTTCCAGTTACAACTAGTGAATTAGTGTTACTGCTTCTGGTCATGTTTAACTATCGTCGTTAAACCGACTTTACAGACAACCAATTTTCGGCAGCCTTCGTGGCGTTGTGGGTGACGAGCCGACTGCGAAGCGTGAGGTTGTGGGTTCGATTCCCACCCAGGACAAATATTTGTGTGATATTGTATAAGCATGTTTATCAGCTTTCTGATTACCATAGTACAAGCTCTGTAGTTTGGAATCAGATGGTGTTGTGTGAATTGTCCAAAGATATTTATTATTTTGTCCATTCCAGACCTATTCACCAAGCAGTGTTATGCAACGACCTGGATTTGCTTGAACGACAGTGTGCTGTCTTGAAAAACAAACACGGGACAGTCGATGTGATGGGTGGGTGCAATGTGGTAAGAACAGATTCTTTAATTCTAGATAATTAATAATACCAACCTCCACAGATCCGCATTGGAGCAGCGTCCAGGCCTCCCCAATAATGGGGAGAGACCCGTGCCCAGCAGTGGGACGCAAAAGGGTTGCAGCCAATTAATAATAGGGAACATGCATGATTTATTATAGTATTAGGATCAATTGATTTTGATACTTTGGCATAGTAGTGTCTTAAAGGACCACAATTCAATTGGAGCACTCCGAAAGACAGAAATTTGAGTCAAAATTGAACCTCACTGAGTAGCCTTGAAAACGGCCCATACTAATGAAGCGAGACATGACGTCGAAGCACGTGAACGCAGTACAAAATACTATAGAAAAACAAGTTATTTGCAATTTTAACAGTTAAAAACTGTGATTAAGTATGTAGTTGTCGTATATTTTTTTCTACTTAAGAGGCCGTATACGAAATTTTGCCGATTTCGCTGATTTCCCTGATTTTACACATGAGATTTTGCAGTTAAAATACAACATATCCATAAGTTTTATTGCACAATATGACTGGTCATTTCAATAATAAGCTATTATTTTATTTATTTTATTTTATTTAATAGGTTCACCAACAGTTTTAACATGGTTTAAAATACTTATCACTAACATAATGTGTTTTGCTACATGAAAAACCAATTACAGGTGAACACAGCTTACTCCAAAAATAAAATAATGCGTAGGCAATTGCACACTTAGAAATAAGTACAATTGTGTATAAAAGTGGTAAAAAATATTTTAAGTACTAATACGTGGCAGTTTACCCTAAAACCAAAGACTTAATTTTAGAGATATTATGAAAGCTAATATCCAAATCCTCAAACTGATTATAAAGTTTACAAATGCGAGGTATAGGCGAGTTAGCACCTAGAATAGTTCTTCTTGGTGGTGGAGCCAATGGAGTTATTCTATGCCGGGGATATCTGCGAGGTACTCTAAAGCATATTCTCTGTAATAGTTGTGGGCAATCAGTGTGGTTTCTGACAAGTTTAAAAAGAAATTTAAGGTCAAGAAAGTATTTGCGTTTTTCTAGTGTATCCAACTTAAACTCTGCTAGTCTGTCATTATAAGATGTGTTTTTTCGTGCAAATTTAGTACCTCGAGCTAGATGCCAGAGAAATCTCTTCTGAATACGCTCCATTCTCAAAACATGTACTGCAAAATGAGGTCGCCAGGCAGTGCAACAATACTCAAGAATGCTGCGCACCAGAGAATAAAAAAGATTGTTTTTGGTTTTAAGGTTTCTAAACACTTTACCTTGTCGTATTATAAATCCTAGCATATTAGACGCCTTTTTAACAACATTGTCTATGTGAGGTACAAAAGACAATTTACTATCAATTATGATGCCCAGATCTTTAATTGTGGATACTTCTTGTACTATTTTTTGGGATATGCGATAAAAAGTTGGAATGAAGTTTTTTTTGCGAGTAAATTTGATATGAAAACACTTTTTAGTATTCAAAATCATTTCATTATTCAGACACCATTCGACTAGTCTGTCTAAATCTTTCTGTAGCAGAGTTGCATCATCAAAAGATTCAATACACTTAATTAGTTTAAGATCGTCAGCGTATAAAAAGGGTGTGGAGTTCTTAAAACAAGTAGCTATATCATTTATATATATATTAAACAACACAGGTCCCAAATGTGAGCCTTGAGGTACGCCAGAATTTATATTATTAAAAACAGAGTCAAATCCACCCAGAACCACAAAAAATGAACGTTTCATAAGGTAGGAGTCCAACCATTTTAGTAAATTGCCGGAAAAACCGTAAGCTGACAACTTTGACACAAGGCGCCTATGCGAAACCCTGTCAAATGCCTTAGAAAAATCTGTATATAAAGCGTCAACTTGTTTATTTTGATCAATGTATTCAACAATTGGTTCAATAAACGAAACAAGATTAGTGTTCGTTGAGCGTGCAGCTATGAAACCATGTTGATGAATAGTAAAATACTGTTTCATATGTAACTGAATTGAAGGACAAATTAAGGATTCAAAAATCTTAGCAAAAGTTGATAATATGGAGATAGGCCTATAGTTAGAGACTTGAGATATATCCCCATCTTTTAAAATTGGAATAACTTTGGCTGTTTTCCAGTAAGTAGGGAAAATGCCAGACTTAAGGGATTTATTAAAAATGAGGTAGAGCGGTTCAACCAGGTTATTCATACATTTTTTTACAAATGTGGCAGGTATCCCATCCGGTCCAGCACCTTTGTTACTGTCCAATCTTTTAAATTTTAGGAGAATTTGTTCATGGGTTATTTCAATTGAGGAGAGGCTTATGCTAGCTAAAGTTTCTATATTACTTAGTAAAGATGAACTATTAGCCCCAGGGCTATTATTGCAGCAATAATCAGACGAGAAATAATCAGCGAAAAGATTGCAAATTCCTCTTCCGCTTGAGGCTACGACAGTGCCGTCAGTCATTTTAGAGGGATAGGAGCTAGAGCCTTTCCTCTTGGCTTTAATAAAAGACCAAAATCCCTTAACGTTTTTACCAATTATATCTTCAATGCTAGAAATATATGTATTATAATTTTCTACAATTAATTTGTCGCATAATTTATTTAGTGATTAAAGTACTATTTTGTCTAGGGGGTTATTAAACTTTTTTACTCGCTGTCTCATTTTTTCCTTTCTTTTTAATGATTTAATTAAGGGACGACTAAACCAAACTGGATGCTTGTTGTCATGTGATATGTGCATCGGAACAAAACGGGTTATAATAGATTTAATTATTTTATAAAAAGTATTCACCATATCATCAATGTCTCCACTATTCAAAAATATTTCCGACCAATTCAAATTTTCTAAATAATTATTTATTTTATCATATTCTGCTTTTCTAAAGTTTGGGATTTGAATATCAGCTTTATATTTAAGGAAATTAGTTGATCGTAGCTCAAGAAGTATAATTAAAGGTGGATGAAGAGGGTCCACGTTTACAAGGGCATCCGAGACCGAACTGACAACACAGGGATTCATATTTGTTAAAACTAAATCAAGAATTTTACCCTTATTGTTTACTACGGTATTACATTGTTTCAAATTGTTTAAATGTAAAAAATCGATTAAAGTTTGTTCCAGTGTAGTATGAGTGGTTAATGAACATGACTTGTTTACAGAAAGCCACTGGATACCGCTTAAATTGAAATCACCAACTATACATACAGGATAATCAATACTCTCAAATATTTTATTGCAGTTTTGTATAAAATACTCAAATGTGGTTTTTTGTACAGGAGGAGGGATGTATATTCCGCAAAGAACAATTTTTTGGATTGCACCCCCACAAGGAAAGTCGATGCTTATCCATAAATCTTCACACAATGTTTCCCAGTTACTCATGCGAATTGAACTTAAATGTTTAGAGACGGCAATGATAACGCCACCGCCGTCCTTGTGTGAGTGAAAACCGGATGTCTCCCTGTCCCTTCTATAGACAATATAATTATTATTAAATAGTTCACTGTTATATACACTACTATTTAACCACGTTTCGGTGAGAATTATAACATCATATGTAACGCAACAAATATTTTGGTAAAACATGTGCGTCTTAGTCCTTAAACCACGCGTATTTTGATAGAACACTTTTAGTGACGACATAAATTACTTTACTTACAATATAAGCAACTAATACCTATACTAAACCTTGCATATAAAAAAACGATTATACTCAGCGGCGCCCGAAAGATTACTCCAAGTTATGTAACGATTCAATACTTTTAATAATTTTATGTGCTGAAGTTTCAGTTTTCCTCATGTAGATTTTTCCGCTACGCACCCATACGAACATGTACCCCTTTTCCTTCGCGGCCATCCTAGCAGCAGCGTGAAGAGCCTTGTTAGAGGCAGAAAGATGCTCGACGACGAAAATGGGAGACATTTCTCCGCTTAGTCCAATATGTGATGTATTAAGTTTATTTTTCGGGTTGGACTTATTAAACTTAATTGATGCGGCCAAAAACGTGTCTCGAATCCTTGGTGAGCTAAACTGCACCACTATAGAGCGCGGCCTGGGACTGTTTGGATTTAACTTGGCAATGCGGCTGCAACCTAATATGTGATCATTTTTTATTTCACAATTAATGGCTTGACTTATTTTTTCAACAATACTAATAACGTTCTCATTTTTTTTCTCTGGAACGCACTGAATTTCCACATTACTTCCCCTGGCGAACTGTTCTAACTGATTCATTTTGGAGACTAGTTCTTGATAACCCGACCGTAAAGAAGCGTTTTCTGTTTGTAAATCCTTCATTTCTTGTGTAATACAATCCTGTTTTGAAATTATGTCATCGAATTGTTTGTTTACATTTGAAATTGTGACCTTCAATTCTGACAGTTCTTTTCTAATGGGAGCCAGCTCGGCCGTAATAGATGCGCATATTTGTTGACTAAGTCGATTAAATAAGCCCTCCATCTCAGTTTGCAGTATCTCCCTCACCACAGTTCCAACGTCTTCGCGGGTCAATATACTTTCCGTACTGGGCGGTGAGTTTAACGCGGCCCTTTTAGATGGTCTCATAGTTATGTTTGTCCGAAAACGCAGCGGAGTGTTATCATTATTACCGCCCTTCGGTTTCGAGGAACACAAAGGACATACCCATGAAGACTCACACTCGTCGAAGTTGGTTAACTCCACACTACCCGAAGTAAGACAAGCTAGGTGATAAGCTTTGTTACAGGTAATGCATAAAACAAATCCTTCTTCATACGTATCCTCATTACAACATCCCCAATCCACGGTTTGCGATGGTTCAGACATGATAACTTGTGTATTAAATGTATAGTTGAACACCAATTGTAGTTAAATTCACAACTAAACTCGTCTTGCGGTTGTAACTTATGTTCACTACTGCAAATCGATTAAAAGATCTTAAGCGCCATGCATAATGCGTCGTTTACTACGTATTACATTAGCCACATTTTTATTTTTATTACTTTGTTGTGCTTATTAGACCTGAAGACAATGACAGTTTTGTGAATTTTTGCTGTAATGGGTACAGAATGTTACATATTTCTAGATCATTATGAAACCTCAGCGGATTGAAAAAAATGCTGTGTATTGCTGTAAGAATCGCCTATAAAATGTGTGTGTCACATTTTACCACTCTCATACAAAAAACTAGTAAAAAAATATTGAAATTAGTCAATTTTAAGAGAAAATGGGCCAGACATTGCATTTAATTTCGGCCAATTGGAACAGTCATTCATAAAATTTAATAGACACAAATAAACTTCAGTTCATAAACAATCCGTTTTCTGAAAAATATAATCAAATTGTGAATAAAAATTTGGCATTAATAATCTTTTAAAGTAACCTAAAACTCGCATTATAATACTCGATGCAAGCTACGAGTCAGGCAGACCGCGCCAAGCGCTTTCAGAGAGTGGACATGTCGCTCTGCGCCACGCGGCGCCCTGGACGTCGCACAAGTTCGTAGCAATGTTAGTTCGATGGTCCGACTACAGAGCGGCGTGACTACAGCGCGCAGCGTGTGCTTGACACTTTGAATAGCTAATAATTTTAAATATGTTGTGATGATTTACCATCTTCTTAATACAACAAGTGATAGGGTAGTAAAAATTCCATTGTTAATTGTTGTGTATCTCATGTAGAAAAGTATGTTTACAAGCATTTATAGCTTGCCGTGTTAGTAAGGTTGTTAGTGTTAGGGCCTCTTTCTGGAGTAAAAACTAAAAAGAAAGAAACAAGCTTTGTAAGCTATATATCATAAATTATTTTTGAAAATAGAGAAATTAACAACCAGTATCCATTTAAATTTTACTTGGCTTCTTGGAAAAAATCCATTGATTGAAGAATGGGTCCCGCCCGACTGTAAATTCTTGACTCCAAAAATAATAATAATTGTACTGACATTATATTATTATCGTAAACACAGATCGTACCTACATATTGATGAGTAGAAAATGTAAGTCTACTATTCTAAATCTAATTGTATAAGAATAAGCAATTTTTTTTTCTTTTTAGTGTAATTTCATTTGTTTTGGAATAGTTTTCTTTTGTAGTCGGTTTTTTTGTTAAAATTTTTGTTTATTTTTTGCATTTTAGTAAAATTGATGTATACTAACTTATTTGTTTGAATGTGGTTAGGCATACTAGACGTGCTGCTCATTTAAGACAGCGCCGTTTAAATGGAACAGTTAACAGTTCTACCTCAGATTTCAACCTTACTGTAAGCTGTTAAGGAGTTTCATTGATCATCAAATTCAATTACGACAATTACTAGTCTATTTTTATAGACTAGTAATTCTTCTTCTTTTGATTCGATCGAGTATCATTAATTTACTCCTACGAATTGAAGAGTCCCGTTATTTTGTCGTGGATCCCTTAGTCGGAACCTAACCAAACTCTTATTAAACTACCCTTGAAGAAAAAAAATCCAATAAAAAAAGAATCATCATAACCGGTTGGCGTGATATTGAGTTATTAGTCCATTTGTAGAGCAGCTACTTAATGCAAATATGGTTTTCACATGGATACCATTGTCAGAACTGGACCAAATTAAAATGGGACCACACGGGAAGTATCAGCTTTGAAATAAAAAAAGAATCATCAAAATCTGTTCATCCAGTCGAAAGTTCTGAGGTAACAAACATAAAAAATATACAGACGAATTGATAACCTCCTCCTTTTTGATTGAAGTCAGTTAAAATAAAAAAAATCTCAGACACACAGGCAAGTTCTTCAAAAACTACCAATTCCGTATTTTTTCTTTTATAATTATAATGACTATTAAAATGGTTTTTCTCAAAACAAAGCAATATCATTTTGTGTATGTTATACTGAAAGTATTTATGTATTTTATGTATTAAGTAGATATGATTTTTTTTTTTGCGATATAGGTATTTAATGAACTATTCTTTATTTATATTTTCTTCTTCTACCTTCACAATACCATTCTGTTTAATGCACCTTCCACAGCTCCACACCAACGCCACGGGTTGGCTGGCAGATAATACCATTAGGCATTTAGTCCGCCCTTTGTGCTTATTTTATAGTGTAATAAAGAATAATTAAATTAAATTAAATGTACAGATTTTGCTTATCTACAGATTTATTACATGTATAGATCATTACTTGTACTACACTAATAAATGCTTAGTTGTGTACTATCAGACTTTTTATTCTAATTGACAAAAAACAACTGAGGAAAAGACACCGAAGAAAGTACAAAGTATCAAAACCGTTTAATCGTCGTACCAGCCTTCGACGATTCCGGACTCACACAAACCCGCGAGCAAATGCTCCCGCTTACGCCGTGTGCCTTTCAAATACCTAATCTGGCCCGTTTCGATTTCGTATACGGCCTCTTAAATTATACGGATTCTAAAATATTAAAAAAAAATTAATGGATGGATGGAAGTAATGAGTAACTAGAATTTTTTAATTTCACATTTACAGTTTCCGAAAAAAAAGGTTTTTTCCATTTTGTCATTATTATAAAATTTACAATTTTCTTACTTATTTGAGTAAGAAAATATATATTATTATTTTACGGTAAAATAAAATTTATAAGTATTCCCTATGAATTTGTTCTCTCAGTTCTACGTACTCGTAACTTCTTAGCAGATTTGGATTTTTAAAGTGTTAGGGCCTCGTTCACCATCTCCAAGTAAAGTGTTGATTAGTTACGTCCCAAGTAAAGTTAATTCGCAAGTAAAAGCTATGAGTACGGGTCAGTTTATCATAATATTATGATTAGTGCGACTCGAACATCGTGAAATTGAAATTGAAGTTACAGGTGACTTTAACTGACGATTGCGTACTTGTCACTTTACTTAAAGGTGATGAAGGAGACCCTTACTGTACTTGGTGAGTCCTATAGAAACTTGAAAAAATTTACCCCTGTTCCTGGGGCAATACCACAGTTTTTTTTCTCAGTATTTGTTGCGCATAATGTAGTGACACTAGTGACCAATAGTGGCGGAATTCGAAATTTGCCGCCAGTAGGATATTAAATTGTTGCACATGTTGACCTTGAAATGCCATTCTCTAAAAAAGTTGCAAACCGTAACGAGTTCATATTATATATAGTCCGGCCAACGAGACGTGATAAAAAATGTAAACAAAGTTTCAGGGGTTCAAAACATTTTTATTTGAATAAATTATATACATAGCATATACTAGCGACCCGGCCCAGCTTCGCTCGAGCGATTAAGTGATATACATTAAAATTTATTTTACAAAAACCCATTTAAGTACTAAAGGCAAAAAATAGATGCGCGATGAGAATGCGCGTCAGGGGATATTATGATTTATGGTAAAACAAAATATCATCTTCTAAAGTATTTATTTGATTACATTTTGTAAAAAGCAAAATCAATTATACACCTAAACCTTCCTCAGAAATTACTTTATTTATTTTAAAAAAACGCTTTATAATCCGTTGAGTAGTTTTAAAGATCTAAGCATACATAGGGACGCGGGAAAGCGGCGGGAAGCGAATTTGTTTTATAATATGTAGTGATTTATTACAATACTTCTTCCAAGTACCTACTTGAGAAAGTGACACTGCAATTCTAAAAATTATATTTTTGGAGCAGCGAAAAGAAGCCTTTTTGGTACAGAACCCTAAAAATTGAATTGTGATAGTGCGGGCGGCCCCTAGTGAATTAATAAGCTTAACTTTTGACGATTTTTGCGTGGTGAATTGATTTCTTTCAAACGTTGTCTAGAGCTCCCAAACTGTGATTCCATAGTTAAAATCAACAACTCACAATAACAGCAAAAATCAACAACAAACACTATTATATTAATATTATCAAAAAATCGAACGCAATCATAATAGGAATGAACTTTCACAAAATGGCGGAACAAAAGTTTCTTTTAATTTTTTTTTTCAATTATGGCATCGAAAACTATATGCATATTGCCTGCGCCAAGTATAATATTGTTACGACTTTCGAGTACCTATATCTCGAAAACAAAGCGTCGTACAGCAAAACCCCAAAAACGCATAAACAGTTATTAGGTCTACTATCGACAATGATGAAAGTTCTCGAAAAGTCAGTGATAAGAAAAACAACGATTTATATACAGTTCGGGATCCGCGGCGAGTACGTACCTATATATAGCGTACATGTATAGGTTGTCTACATCGCGGGCCGCGGCTATTATTTATGACTGTACATAACTATAATTGCGTTAGTAACATAAAGGAAGGTGCGGGACGGGCCTTGTGTATTAGGTAGTTCGGGAAAATTCTAGAGAACCGTGGGTAGCCGTATGTAAGAATGTAAGGCACGGCACGCACCGGGCCGCGACAGGACATAGTTTAGTTCCGGAAGTGAAATCAAAGCGATCGCTCCAAGCAACAAGGAAGAATTATTTCGACGACTACAGCGAAGATTTTTGACTATAGTGATTGTGCTTGGTGATTTGGATTCTGTTGAGTGGATTTTTGTATAAGGAGACAATAAACAACTTCTATGTTGCAAACGGTATTTTATTACCCATAGGGAGTTACAATACATCACGTTTTTGCCAGTTTCGTTATAACTGGACGAGTAATAATAGGTAAAGTCAGTAAGTCGTCAGTAATCAGTCAGTCAAGTCATTCATACATTCAAGTAAAGCGATGGCTTTTTTACCAGAATGTGACAAATGGAATTTTGGAGGCAAGCTGTATAAACATATTTTCGCACTGTTATTTTATTTCACAACACTCATGCACTGTAATTAACCTATATCGAACCAAATGCCATCAAATTTATCCGATATTACTCAAAATTATACCAATAACATGAAAATAAAACAAGAGCACAACATAATGTCTTTTTCGACTTCCCGTCAAAACACGACCAAATGTTGACAACTGTGGTACTGACTGCTTTCCTGTACCACGAAACAGGCAACTAAAGCTGTCGTTGACTAACTGACGCTATTACTGCATACGTGTGATAAGGACAGAGATAATAATTGCTCGCTCTCGCAATAGTAACTTGGTAACGGTCCGTTTGTTTACATTCTTTATCTCGTCTCGTTGGCCGGACTATAGTATATTTCATTACAAGTGCGGAAAGGCTGTCATTGCAAGGAGTTCCGACAAATGTCTACCCGAGGCGAGGCGCAGCCGGAACTCCTTCCAATGACGGTTCCGCACGTGTACTGAACAACTATTTTTAATACAGTTGCGAAAAATTAAGCAATTTAATAAAATAATAAAAACTCGCAAATAACATTTTCGAAAAATGGCGCCAACCGTAAAAGAATGCAGAGATTTTTTTTTGTTTTCTTCACCCATTCTGGGTAGGCAAAGGGAACTATGCCCATACAGCCAAGTCTTCAGTAGATTTTTTTTATTGATATGAAATGAAAATGTTAATGAGATGAAATGAAATGAAACCTAACCTAACTCATTGAATCAAATCATTAAATCTGATATTGAAACAAATTATTAGCTTCTTTTTAATAATATTTGCATGAATCATAAAAACTTCTAAAACTTCCTGGTTGTTTTTTTTTAATAGACATTATTTTGACAGTTGGGAAAGAGAACGCACGAGTTCGGAAAAGGTAAAGGAAAAGCACGAGTGTGTAATAGCCCACTTCCCGCACGCTATACGTCCCTGCAATATGATACGCCACTTTTTGAGCAACTGTATTAAAAATCTTTTTTACGAGTCTTTTTAATTTTGTGTAACAAATTTTTGGCCAAATTTGCCGCTCCCCAAAATCTGCCGCCGTAGACTCCAGCCCACTCAGCCTTTTGGTAAATCCAGTACTGGTTCTCTGTTAAGAATATTCTTAACGGATCTTAAAATAAAACTATTTTAGTTAATTTTAATTCTAATACCTTTAAATGAGCAATTCTTGTATATATCTAAATATATTTTTTGAATCTCGGAAACGGCTCCAAAGATTTTGATGTAATTTAGTACACTGGTTTCGGGGATGATAAATCGATCCAGAAATTTTTTATTGATAGAAATTGTCGTTTTATTAAATGTTTATGCCGTTAAATATAAAATTATTCTTACTGACATCTATTGGAGAATATTAATAACATTGTGTGTGGCGTCGAATGTCGAACGTCAAACCGCCCTTCAAACAAATGACAATGTCGATATGAAAGACCGCTATAAAAATTTCGTCAATGGAAGCATTAATTATGCTTTCTTAGTCGAATGGTTACGAAAGCTGACTATGGAGCTAGAGACCCGGGTTCAAACCTCAAGTAGGCAAGTTGCGTTTATTATTTTTTGTGACATTTTTTTTTTAAATTGGGAGCTAGGTATTTCAAAAGGTTTTGTTAAGTAACACTAAGCCAATGAATGTTTTGCTTAAAAATAAACCAAGAAAATCAATTGTTTTTATCCGAGCAACGCTCGGGCGTCCAGGTACTATTATATGCCAGAACATGGTAGACTGTTTAGTCTTTAAATAATTTTAAACATCTAATTTTATGTATGTAAACAGTCAACAATAAAGTATTTTCATTTCATTTCAACTAGACCCCCCTCCAACTCTCAATCCACAAGGACAGCGTAGAATGTATGACGCTACTCCTGAGGCACGGCGCGGACCCCATGCGGCAAGACGACGAGGGGAGGAGCATCTTCCATACCGCCGCCGAGGTGTCGCATCGACACCTGCAGTGCGCGTTGGACTACTGTAAATCGAACGCGAGGTGAGTATTAAATAAATAAATAACATAGCCTCACAGTAGAGTAGATATATCCTGTGTCTTGGGTACCATGGACACACATAAAGACAGAAACACAATCACCCAGACGAGAACAGAAATTTCAATCAATCCGGGAATCGAACCCAGGACCCTCCGACTGTTATTCTATCAAACCACAAACATGTCAGGGAGTTACTAGTGACACACAGGCTTACGTCGCGTCGGTAGCTGCGAGCGATCTGTTCAGTAAAGCAAAATAGGCGCGGCTCCAGACAGAATTGGTGACGGTAACTGGTTTTAGCGTGTTACCATTGTTCGCGGTTCGATTCCCGCATCACACCAGGTGGTCTGCATGCTCGTCAGATACTTCGTTCAAATAAAAAAAAAAAAATATAATTTCCAGGCAAATCCTGATGCAAGATGACCTGTGGGACCCCAAGTTCGAGTCTTATCCTGATGAAAAGTTGTCGAAATTCCTCCTAGATACCATATGTGTTACGGTTGACAGTGCAGGTAATAAAAATAAATATCTTTGTAGATGTATAACTCGGTCGAGTTAACATGACACCTTTTATTTTTTTATTTTTTGGTATCGGGGGGGAAACCTTCAAAAGGTACCCGACACCTTGGGAGAGGATACCTGGTTATGTGGGATTATACCGCACTAAAACCCCTTCGGTGGCCTGCCTCTGCGTTTGTGAGGACTCCGGGATCTCCATAGGAACGCACCGGTGTCCTCCACGCGCGGCGCCTCAGAACGGACCCATCTTCGGGAGAGCGGATATACTCTCCTGCACCTTCAGGTGTTCTCGGTGGCACGCGGCCACGCATACACCATCGTCCCTCCCGGGGCTGCTAGCTGGACAGGTCAAGCTCCCACTCTCACCGTCCGCATCCCCGGAAGCCCCCTTTAAGTCGCCTCTTACGATCAGGCAGGGGATACCGTAGCTCTATTCTTAATCCCGAAGCTACAGACCTGGGAGGCTATTCTGTATGCGTCCGTCCATAAGTTCTAACATTTTCGGAATCATTTTTGTCATATTTAGACACTTTATTTTCTCATGAATTTAAAAGATTAACGTTGTCATTGATAATATTAAGCCACTGAATGAATAATAATGCTAGAATTTCATCAGTCTTACTCAAAAATGAGACCCGAAAATTCACGAAGTTTCGCATACGGGCGTACAGAGTAGCCTCCCAGGTGTCATGTTAACTTGATCGAGTTATATATGTCGCAGCCATATTGTTAAATCAGCCACTCAATTGAAAGGCTAGCCCGTTCATTAGTGCCGTATACAAAATATTGCCGATTTCGCTGATTTAGCTGATTTAAAACATGAGATTATTATTTGGTTTATGATTTTTTTTCAATCTATTTTATGTCCCACTGCTGGGCACAGGTCTCCTTCTCACAAGTGAGGGGATTTAGGCCATAGTCCACCACGCTGGCCAAGTGCGGATTGGTGGACGTCATGCTTTCGAGAAATTATGAAATTCTCTCAGGCATGCACGGCGATGGAGAACATCATAATCAATTAAATATTTCGATATTTTCCATCACCAGCCACCATTATGGAGCAGCGATAAATGCGCACATTACAATTTTCTTTGTCAGAGGTGCGCGCCGAGGATCGCGATCGATCGCGTCGAAGACCGCGGTTTTTCACCACTCGGCCATCGCTGCTTATTTATGATTATTTACAAAAAAAAAAAATTGTTCACACATCTCTTTAGTTGTCATGCTGACGTTACTCGACCCTGAGCGCTCTCGAGTAGGGATCCCAATCCCGCACACCCCCACGGGATCTCGGTATAGGCGGGATCAAAAAAAACAATGATGCGGGATCTCGGTAAAACAGGATCCCGCCCGATTTTTTTAAATGTTTTGAAGGTAGTAAACGATAAAGCATTCTCACCCAGATTACTTTTTATCTTGTTGCAAGATAACCAGCAGCGGAGAACTCCCGCTCAGCTTCACGCTTGTAGGCACAACTGACCTTAGATTATAGCATTGTGTGTTAGCGTTTAAAAATTCCACATCGATCCTCCTGATTCATAAAGAGTCATCTCTTTTTTATAATGGGCATGATGACAGATTTTTAAATACCTTTCCTTATTGTAGGTTCACGTCTCCTATTTTCGAAAACAAGTTTATTTCAGCAATAAACTCAACTTTTAACGTAAATTAATGTATTTTCTGTTATGTAATTTGAATTAAGCGCGAAAACGCTCGTAGGTGTCATGGCGTCGGCTTGCTCGTCAAACTTCAAGCAACACGATGACTTTTACTGAGACGTGACGTCATTCCTTTTGATTGACGTTTCAGATAACATGGCCGATTGCTGTATTTAATACTTTTATTTTATTGAAAATCTTATTAATCTGAATGTTTATATTAAAACGGGATCATATTTTAGAACTTTTTTAGCATATATTTTTCTGTAAAACCGTTTATTCTCTAATTCTTTAATAGTGTCATCATGCCTATTTTATAATTTCAAGGAGTTCGAGCTGGCGATGCTCAAACACTAGTCATTTAATTTGAAGTTCTCTCTAACTCTTCTTGCAACGTTAGAGATGGAGAATAAGTGTTCTCTTTCATGTTTTCAGAATTACATGTTTTATTAGCCACAACAAAGAGGGGCATGTCATCTTTCGTATCTGTGGCTTCGATGAGCAATAAAGCATTGAATTTCTGAATCAACTCTTTGATATCCTTGTGAATTACGCTTTTTGGTGGTAAATTGAACGTTGCATCATAAATAATGTAATAAATATTCAAGTTCAGAATTACAAAAAAAAAAAAACATCCGCCGAAGCATGGTAGATAGTTGGATTTTGTAAATATATTAGTGTTTGAGAGTCAAACAAAGCTCGCGAAATGACGTGCCTGTAACGCTTTTCAATCCCGCAAATCCTGCAGGATCCCGCATGCTCTATCCCGCAGCCGGCGGGATTGAAAAATCATGCGGGATCTCGGTATTTCGAGATCTCGGTATACCGAGATTGGGACCCCTTGTCTCGAGGTTACGCACACTACTCATATACAATGTGTCCCAAAATTCAACGATAAACGGGCACCAGAGGGTGGACCTGCTCATGACTACTCGAGAAAAATAAAAAGGAATTATTTTTTTGAAATTACAAAAAAAAAAAAAGAAATTCTTCGAAAATCGATACCCCGATATGGTACTTTTATCTACCATGACCACATTTATCATTTTTTTTGTATTTTTTTCGTATCGGCAACCTAAGTAGTACTGCTATCTACCACAACCCTTATAAATAAAAGAATACATGAAGTTTTTACACAAAAATCAATCAAAATAATTTTTTTCCCCTAAAATTTTGAAAGATTTTTACTTTCAGTCCACTTTCACTCATCGTGGTGTAAAAAACCAGTACTGACACTACTATGGCAAGTTTTTTTAAAAGTTGACGCAACTAACCAAGATTTTGAAATGGTATAATACTCTAGAAAAACTTGCCACAAAATACTCTAGAAAAACTTGCCACAAAGGATTTTTGTTGAAAAATGTTGCATTTTTTTTTGGAATATTTACTTATGGCAGTGGCGGCTAGTGACATTTTTCGATGGGGGTTCACAAAAAAAAAACATAAAAATTATAAAAAATATTTTACCACCCGTCATCATCCAAGCAGATTCACCACCAATGTCGGTGTCAGTTCCAGTTGATAAACACAAGACACGGAAAACAAATTAATTTATTGCTTTCTTCACATCCACACAACCAAGGGTTTTAAATATTGTTCAGATTTAAAAACACGCGTAATCTAAAAGATTTAGTTTTCGTACCTACAACATTATTGCTTACAGTTCAAGGCGTATTTCGAAAGTTTTTTTCAGACTGCTTACTAAAAGATACAAATGATAAAAGATACACCGTATTGTTCCATTTTTAACACAAAATGTCGCGCATAAACTTTTTCTTTAAATATTCATTTAAAAGAAAAACTACGAAATAACTGACTAAGACGACGACACGTTTGTTTGTATACATATCGCATAAGCAGATTGAGCCCACGGTTTGGCAACGTCGCGCGTGAGCGGCGCTCCAGATTAGGTTAATTTCTCATACGAAATCTTTTGTTTCACGCGCCGGCCTGTGTCGATGTTTCTCTTTCGCACTCATTGAATACAGCGCTAGGAATCGTACTAAACTTCGTTTCATAGGAGCGCAATCGCTGGCGCTCCACTCATTACAACTTACAACTTTACGCTAAATGTAGGTACGCATAGATATAGGTAATAATTAATATAATATACTTTGTATAGGTATAGTATAATAGAATGAATGTAATGTAAGGATAGTAGGTATGTATTATGAAGGGACATAGATTGCCTATGTAATTTTCTTGGGAGTGCACTGCACCAGCGCTCTTTAGGACGAGCCGCCTCTGACTTATGGTATATTCAATTTTAAAAGTAAAAACTATAATTCAAACATAATACAACACAGCAAATAAACATTTTAGAGGGGGTCCCGTACAACAAATGTGATTTTTTGCAGATTTTCAGATTGCAGTTTAATTTTTTTTTAATGAATCGGAACAGTAGTTTTTGAGTTTATTCAACGTACAAAAATTACGTAAAAAATATTCAAACATACAAAAATACAAATCTTTCCTCTTTATAATTCAAATTCTTTATTTCCATAAAAGTTGTACACAGTTTTTGGAATCCCTGGCCTATGCTTTAGCTTTCGCTGTGTTGCATAAGGTACAGTTTCTTCCCCACAAGTAGTCTTAAATTTAAAGGTAGATTAAAAAATAGGTCTTAAATATAGAAGTAGGTAGGTTTTAATCATAACAATAATCATAGATGAACGGACTTTGTGACTTTTAAAATATTCTTTATTTATTGCTATTGTCGTCAGGTTACACACCACTTATGGTGGCGAGTAAGCAAGGCAACGTCGAGAGCACCAAACTGTTGGCCGACGCGTCCCCGGCGACCATCAATTGGCGGATGCCTAACAGTGGGAACACCGCCTTGTTTTTGGCCGTAGGTGCCGCTTATATGGAAGTTTCGAGTAAGTATAGTTTATTCTTATTATAGTTTATTTATTATTTATGTTGACGACTCGCGTGGCGTAATGGCTACCATACCGGACCATCGATCGGAGGGTCCCGAGTTCTATTCCCGGCAAAGCATAAATTTGAATGCTGAGTTTAAATTTTTGTTCTCGGTCTGGGTGTTTGTGTTTCTGCCTTTGTCCATGGCACCCACGACACAGGGTATAACTACTACCCTACTGTTATTATTAATTATTAATTATATATAATAATAGTTATAACTAATTATTTATTTATTTAAAATCCAAGTATTTTTAAAGACATTTCACACTCATAGCCCCGCAGTAGGGTAGATATATCCTGTGTCGTGGGTACCATGGACACATACAAAAACAGAAACACCTAGGCCGAAAACACTAATTTTAAACTCATCATTCAAATTTCTGCTTCGTCGGGAATTGAACCCGGGACCCTCCGATCGCCAGTCCGGCATGGTAACCATTATGTCACACGTGTCCTCCCACTCTCACCGCCCACAACCCCGGAAGCCCCTTTTTAGTCGCCTCTTACTATTAGGCAGGGGGTAAAAGGCAGCTCTATTCTTAATCCCGAAGCTACAGGGACCAACACCACCTGGCCTGCATGCTCGTCTGCTACTGAAGTAGTCACTGCAGCTCATAAACATCTACACCTTTCTTCCCTATTCAAGTAGTTGCTTAATTATATTAAAAATAAATGACACATAATTGTAATTTTCTTTACAGATAGTACGAATCATTCAAAAGTACCGGAAAACTTCATGAAAACTATAGAGATATTGGTCGAACACGGTGCTGACCCTAGCTTAGAAAACCACTCAAACACTAATGTTACTATGTTACTAGCAGAGTTTAACATCGTCGATTTATCCGTTCTTATAGCTAATAAACTGACCATTAATACTATGATCACAGACTTTTCAATGAAAAACGATGGCACACAATTCACTAGAAACAATATAGATGGCCTTATGCTATTCAAAAATAGCGACGGAAAGGTTAACATAACGGAAATAAACCCCAAAAAGCAAGACCCCAGTTTACCGTCCACAAGTCTAGATAAAGAATCTAGCACAAAATCTAGAAAACCTAGAACAAACACAAACAGAATGTTGCAAATAATTCAAGATGACATTAGCAAAGCTGCCGATAAAGCAGGTGTACCGAAATACGTGAAAATATTACCAAAACCTACGATGAAATTCTACACACATGAAGTCAAATCTGGCAAGCTATTCAAACGTAAAATGGATGAACTAGAGTCTGGTGCAAAAAAAGTTAAAAGAACACCGGCTATACTGAAAAAAAAAATTGATAAAGAACCAGGTGTTGATGGAAACAAAGTTAAAAAAACACGGGCTACACTGAAAAGAAATTCGGCCAAAAAGGGTAAGAAAAATAATATGGAGGAAGACAGTAAAAATACTACATCAGATATCAGATCAGATTCTATCGGGAGTGAAATAGTCACTGTCGTAACGACTTCCACAGATAGTGAAATGAAAATTGCTAACAAAACTCTTATTGCAAATAAATCTATTAGCACTGGAGCATTAACCAATATTAAGGGTATGAAAGTGCTAGGTATAATTCATAAACCCACACAGAAATCAAAGAGATCACTCAAAATATTGCCGAAAGCTAATGAAATAAAAATAAAGACAGAGAAAAATATTTCTGATGATACAAGCGGACCTAGTAAAGTCGCTGACAATAAACCACCGATCGTCATAATAAATAACCTATTACTCAAGAGTGAAGGAAGTGATTCTAAAACTGTTAATGATATTTATAAACTGACAGACGATGAAACAGATAAAAGTAATAAGTAACCAGTGCATAAAATATCATCAAAATACATTTGATGTCACTGTAATTGAACTCTTAACTCAAAGGTAAACGTGAGCACATTACATCAAGAGATGGCGCTTTACATGACTGTGATTTTAAGCAACACGTCAAGAGATGGCGCCACACGCATTCTGTATCACGCTTTCGAAGTTTTATAATTATCACGCTTATATAGAAGCTCCGAAATCAGAGTAATTGAGTATGTCCGTTCCCCAGGTAGTTTCGGGATTAAGAATAGAGCTATGGTATCCCCTGCCTGATCGTAAGAGGCGACTAAAAGGGGGCTGTTGTGGACGGTGTGAGCGGGAGCTTGATCCGCCCAGCCAGCATTTGGTGGAAAGGTGCAGTTGCCGGCCACACTTATATGTGGCGACCACCAGGCTCCGGAGTAGCAGCGCAACTGCATACGACCTCAGACAAGATTTACCTATGCTTGCTTGAGGTTGTGTGCAAATGTTCCGACCACTTAACACCACGTGACCTGCATGCTCGTCTGCTACTCCATTCAAATAAAGAAAAATGCACTGGTCGGGCGGTGCACTTCCTGAAAAAAAATCGTATTTAATTTTTTTTTCTCTAATGGCATCACATATGGCAATGTACAAAGATACTGTTGCTAAAAATACTTTTGAATATCTGAAATATTATTGACATACTTTATTGTGACTTAATAAAGTTATTTGTACTGTAGGAGTATTTGTAGGAGAGGTATTTCGTCTACTAATAATATTTATGTATAATTATTAATTACATGGATTAAATATTGTTTAACATATAGAGCTATGAATTATTCATCGTGGACCCGTCAAGCTCAACTGACAGCTGTCATAGAAAGAAAGAAAGAAAGAAAAAATATTTATTTCATATTAGGGATACGAAATATTCGCTTAATGAATGTCATTTTTTCCCGGTCATCGCCTTTAGGTGCCCGTTTGGGCTAGATGTTGAGCTGAGAGAGAAAAGGCTGCGGAAAAAAACTCCCAGCAGCACTCTTTTAAAAAAAAAGTACATTATATATTTGAGATGACAGAGTGAGAACAAGTGAGACAATTGCTTTTCTTAAAAATAACTTGTTTATGCTATCTTAAATATTTGACTTGTCTCTTGAGAAAATTTGATGTATATTAATGATTGATGATTGATTGACGACCCGCGTGGCGTAATGGTTACCATGCCGGACTGCCGATCGGAGGGTCCCGGGTTCGATTCCCGGCGAAACAGAAATTTGAATGATGAGTTTATATTTCTGTTCTCGGTCTGGGTGTTTGTGTTTCTGTCTCTGTGTGTGTCCATGGCACCCACGACACAGGTATATCTACCCTACTGTGGGGCTATGAGTGTGAAACGTTATTTATTTATTTATTATTTTACCTTAATTTAAAAATTAAAAGCATTAAGAATAAATTCTATAAGATGTTATTGCATGCCCAAATGGGTCAAATATGAGCGAAATTTCTTTGTTAAGAGCCTATGTAACTACCATATTTTGCAATAAATACTGATTACTGATTACAGAAAATGACCACATGTGGCAGCTAAACATAGTCAACTGTCTATTAGTTTGACGGGTCCAGCATAAACAATATTATGGTGCAATTCAGTAAAGTATCTATTAAAAATTAACGCCAATTTCGACATCTTTCAAAAATTAAAGGAACTGATAATAATAACACAGCATAATTTAAGTAAAATTGAATATTGTAGTAGTATTTTTTTAGACCCAAATATATATTTTTTTATTTTAAAGTTATTGACGTACTTTTATAAATTTGGTATTCGTCATAGCATGATGTTATATAGCCTATAGCTTTCCTCAATAAATGGACTTCAACACAAAAATATTTTTTCAATTCAACCGGTAGTTCCTGAGATTAGCACGTTCAAACTAACAAAGAAACAAACAAACTCTTCGGCTTTATAAATTAGTATAGATTAATATTATTTGACGTGTTAATTATTTTGACAGGAATTTAACGTGGTATTCGTACAACTTTGAACATTAAAAATATTGCAATTTTCACAATGACTTGACATCCGGAAGAAAAAGATAAGGATGCTTGGCATCATAAGAGTAACGCTATTAGAAAGAGAGAAAGAACGCGATACCTTATCACATAGACTTAATATTAATTAAAAAAAATCCAACCTTTTTTTTTATGTCCCACTGCTGGGCACAGGTCTTCTCACAATTGAGAGGGATTTAATAATATGATAATAGGATATATTAGTATATCCTAAGTTTATGCCTTATCAATATCTTTACTATTCGTGCATGATATTTAGTTTTTTACTGTCAAGTAATTTTAACAAATAAACTCTTTGTGTAAAATATTTTATTAAAAATAGGCCAGGTAGTAAACACTGCCATAAATTGTTATAAAACTCTATTAATAAATTTTACGAAAAACTATAGATTTATTGTATTTAGGTTTTCATGAAATAAATTGATATTCTTGCCACTCAAAATCAAATTTTAAATTATGTTTCTGTGTAATGTGTAGATTTTTTATTCCTTTTCTTTAATTGCCCAAAACAATTAATTATACTGTCATTTATTACATGTATATTAAAATAGTAGTGAGTGAGTTGTTGTCTGTATGTACATCACCATATACCAAACATACTGCGGGTATGTTTTTATGGAAATTTTATTGTAGTTAAGAAAAAAGATTATATTTTGAACGAAAATCATGATTCGCTAATACTTATGGAATAAAAAAAAATATATATAAAAATTATGATTACTTAATTGCATGCTAAAAAATTCTAAGTTTTTTAAAATTAAGTAATAGATTTTTGACCATCTTATGTAGCTTAACTTCGTTTTTTACTAAATGATTTTGATCAAGAATTAAAAACAAAAAAACCTGTTTTAAAAAAGCGCTAATTCAAATGCTCTAAAAAGAAGACAATAAAATTTTCTTCTTTTTAGAGCATTTAAATAAAAGCTTTTTTTTGTTTTTTAATTATTTTTTACTTTTTATTTTAAATTATTTTTGCCAAAAAGTACCAAATGCATTTTTGTAAATTATCAAAACAATATAAATCAATACAAGAACAAATTTAACATGAAACTAATCTCTGACATACGTACGACCTGGTATCAAAAGCATATAATTTAGTTATTTGGAACTCGAGTAAATACAAGTCAAACTTTAAACTTCATTTTCTCGAAATCAAATTTTATACAGTTGGTACATTTTGGCATAACTCGGTCCAATTATTTTTTTATGGTTTTGAATCTGTAAAGTGATTCAATCACATTTGGATCGCTATGGTAGATTTTGCATCACACACAATCAAACCACTTGGATCAGGTTGGTTGAATTGTGTTGTGTAGTGTAATAATTGCTTACAATGAGCCATCATGCTTTGAGACTTTTTTTCGAAAATATTTTTATCAATCCAATTAACCAAAATCGCCTGAATAAATTCACCGTTCTTAAATAAATTTTCAAAATGTACCAAATGATTGTGGGTTATTATAGCGGAATTATTTTATACATATTCTAAAGTCAAAATGTGAATTTATGTTTGGCTGTTTTGGCTGACTAGTAATATATCACATTCTGATCAGTTTGGTACCTTTACCTATGTCATTTTATGACAAAATGTGGGTTGGTACATTTTGGCATAACTGGGTCCAATTATTCTCTGCAAGCCCTTTCATTTGATAACCATATTGTAGAAGTGCATAAGAAATAACTATTCCGCCATCTTGGATGTTCCGCCATATTGGATTTAGAAAGACGTCATATTATTTTTCGAGCTACTCTCAACTAGCCCTTTCATTTGATACCCATATTGCAGAAATGCATTAAACATATTTCGCCATCTTGGATGGTCCGCCATATTGGATTTAGAATAACGTCTAATACATTGTAAGTTAAATGAAGGCCTTTAAAGATATGAGTACACTTTTTCGTTTAAAAATGAAACACTATTCCACTGTAAAAATATCATATGTCAAACATGCCGCCTACTTCGTTTATCTATAGAATTACGTAGTTTGTATATAATATAGTAGATATAAATGTCACTTCACTGAAGTCCCTGCCCATGTTCATTGTTTGTCTGGTGTAAGTAATGAGTTACTAAACTTATTTTAATGTTGCTTGTTATGATTTAATAAATAGGTATTAAAGAAACCTTGTGTTATTATTTCTACCTTCAACAAAGTAACACACGCATATTGGTTTAGTAGCGTAAAGTGCCCCATATACGGAACGATCGGTCTGTACGATACATCTGAAGAATATTGTGACGATCGATCGCTTAAAAGTTTGCCGCTCACACACGAAACGATTGGTCGTAACAATCGATCATTTACTTGTTTGACGGTAGGATAAAGACGTGCTCAAATAATTCAATACGTGCCCTTCCTTAACATCATCATTATTCCATGAAGCCATTTTGTTCGTTTCATTCGACTCGAGTAAGTAACGCGCTAACCAAGGCGTGCGATGCGTGCGGCGCTTGCTGTGACCGGCATCGAGTGGGACAAAAAACGAATCGTTAATCGCAAACAGGCATACACTGTCGATTCATCGTCACGATATTTATGATTGCATAAAGGGGCCCATATACGGAACGATCGGTCTGTACGATGCATCTGAAGAATATTTATTTATTTTTATTTATTTACCCTTTATTGTATTTTTACAATAGGCGGACTTAATGCCTGATGGCAATCTCTACCAGTCAACCTTTGGCGATGGTGAGAAGTTGTGGTAGGCATCATAAATAAATCAAAACAAAGATGAAATTTAAAAAAAAAAACTTAAATTTAAAGTTAAAAAAAAAATTGTTAAATATATATATACATATATATAATATAATATATAAATAACGTATACAATATACTATATATACATATAAATAATATATATAATAAATATATACATATATAATATCTTACATAATTTCAGCTAAAGAAAGTCTATTAACACGACTTCAGATAGTACTCTCGTACAAGCTTTTTGAATGAACCTTTACTGGGCGCTTTGCGGACATTTTCGGGTAAGGCGTTCCAGAGCAGTGAAGCTTGTATGGTATATGAGGAGTGGAAGAAACCGCTACCATGCGGTGGAATTGCAAGTTTTAAGTTAGAAGAAGATTGTGACGATCGATCGCTTAAAAGTTTGCCGAAGTAAATCGTTAACGATCTTCACATACACTTTCGATCCGTCGTTTCGATCGGTCTGAAACGACGGATCGTTCCGTATATGGACCTAACAGAGATCTTGATTCACTGTGAAAGTATAAAATAGAGTCGTTACATCTTGTTTAATTTTAAGGTCTATTCAGACCTAAGCGGTATTCGCTGCCCCCTACGGTAAGGAAAGCTGATTAGCTGAGTGGGTATGCGATACTATATATATAGTATGCACTTCAACCCACAGCGGTCAGCGACTACCGCTTTCCTCTATTACGAGTTTTGCAGTACTGCTTCATACACCGTTTTTCGTATGTCCGCATATTGGTAGTAATAGCCGCGGAACTTCATACGAAATACCCGCGCGGTATGTAGGTACCTCCACCCACAGTGGTATTTAATCTATCCTGGCTTCTGTCACCTCAGTCTGTCACATACGGTACTTTTCTCGTGGTCTAAACCTTTTTAGAGTACAAATAAAAAACTGAATATATCTTACACCTTTATTCATTTATTTACATTTATTTACGCACAATTTCAACATACACGATACAAATGTCTAAGAATAAGTCCCTTTTGAGCAATGTTCGTAGGAACACAATGATAATTACGTCCCATTATGTCCCTTACTACACTAATAATATGGGGTGAAATGGGTTGACAGATACAATACAATTCTAATAAAGGTTGATCAAAACAAACGCAATAATATGATTACCTTATTTACTATTTAATATTAATGCGTTGATATAATTAACCTTTAAGTCGAATACAAGTAAATCCCTGACAAATCTGTCAGTATTTCGTTTACTGACAAATACGTTCAATTTTTACTGGCATAACATCTACTGACCTTCTTAATATAAGAAATATGAACAGTGTTGCAAGCCTATGGAGCTGAAATTTCAATCCCGAGAATAACTACATCATCAGTCAGTTATTTGTAACTGACAAATAGCTTTATCTCGGGATTGAAAACTCAGCCCTGAGACATGTAATACTGTAGATATTTTCTTATGAATAAGAGGGCAAATGTACATTATTTATAACCTAAACATACATTCAATATTTTCGTCACAATATTCACAATAAAATATTTTCTGCCCTTTTGCATTTTGTAAGTTTTGCAATTTTTGCAAGGAAGTAAAAAGATGGTATTTTTAATAAAGGAATTATTAAAGAGACTTCGTCCGCGTGGACATTAGTCTTAGAATTTTTCTAAAATAAAAGTTGCCTAAGTTACTCCTTATTACATCAGCTAACTGCCAGTGAAAGTCCCATCAAAATTGATCCAGCCGTTTCAGAGATAAGCCGGAACATATAGACAGAGGGACACGGACAGACAGACGAAATTGTAAAATATGTTATTTTGGTATATGTACCGTATATACAAACGCATGTTGTAAAAAGCTGTTATTTTAATATTACAAACAGACACTCCAAATTTATTATTTTATAAACATGGTTCAGTAATATAATTCTTATCTGAGTATTACAGGCATTTTGAAATTGAATAGTTAGTTGTCTGTTTTCTTTAATCCCTACTAAAATTATAAATTCGAAAGTAATCTGTCTGTCTGCTACGCTTTCACAGGTTCTATAAAACGAGTTCACGCGGGCGAAGCCGCTGGCGGAAGGCTAGTAAATGTATAAATGGACATTGTAAATTATTGTGAATTTTGGACTCAATATAAAATCTAACGCCAGTGACAGGTCTATATAATATGTAACATACAAAACTATTACACAATATCATTTTGAAGTCAATCCGATGCCTTCACCTTAAAAACTTTCTCTTAACAATTTTCTTCAGTAACATTCCATAACACAACTTATTTTAACGACTAAATTATTCTACCACTCCTCAGTTAAGAAAATAGACAATGTATATAAAAATAGTTAAAATACCTACAAAACTAAGGACGGACCCATTATTAGACTAGTAGCTATCGGAAAATAACGATTTAACTAAGTTTTAAGTATAATTTGATAGCAGTACTGTAAGGACCAAACAAAGATAATCACAGAAAACATACTGAAAAAAAACTAGCGGCGCACAATAAAAAAAACATTGATTTAAAAAAAAACATCCTATAGTTTTTTTAAAGCATTGTTTTTTTAGATTTTTATTATAAGTATAGACAAAGAGGAAGGCAAAAGTGATGTCCGAAAACCCTTTGAGTGTTAATTTGATGATTAATTGAGTGCCAATTTGGGACACCTCTTCCCCCAAATTGCTTAGGGACCCACCCAAAATTTCTGACTGAAGGCTGCGACCGCGCCTGGAATGGACTGGCACGTAATCCGGTCTTGGACTACCAAATCAACTGAGATACTTTTAATGAGCTGTCAAAACGTGACATCTTCATACATTTTATACGAGATAATGATTCGTGACGTCACAACTCATTTATAGTCAACCGAGGAAATTTTTATAGATTTAAAAAGTAATAAAAATCATGTATAAAAATAAATTAACTATTATTCTCCTTTCTTTTCGTGGTTTAGTGCCGCTTTTTTGAGGTATGCATTTTGAATAGTTCTGTGCTGAGTGTCCAAGGCTCTATTTTCTGATTTACTTATTTTTGACGTAAGAGATATTTTCAAAGTAACAATCAAGCAATGTTTTGAATCATTCTCAATTTTTATTTGGTCCTTACAGCACTATGCCATCACAATAAAATAAAAATTCTTTTTTACATTCACCTACATAACCGATAAAATATATTTTTTGAAAATGGCAACCAGAAGACCAATTAAAGAACATTATAAGACTTTAACATATTCGTTGCATACCGTTCAAAATAATAACATTTCGATTCTCCGCAAAATGGTAGAAAATTAATTATACTTGCAACACTATAGTGCGAAAGAGACAGATATACAACGAATACGTCATGCAGAGGTGGTAACGAAATTATATTTACAAAGTTTTCGGACGTTGATATGTCAAAATAAAACTAATGCTTTTAATATGTTTCAATCTTATAATATATAAGGGTATGTTTAGGCAATTTTTTATAGTGTAGAAACAAGATATCTTGGTTTGTGGACTTTTCTATAAAAAATTAACTAATTTCAACCATCTTTACATTTTAAATTAGATTATACGGATTCAATAAAAAATAAAAAAGTATTGTATAAAATTGCCATAAACATAATAATTGGATCTTAGAGCATCAAGGTATGACAGGTATGACACCACGGGCAAACCCCTCGTCCCAACGTACAATGTGCCTTCTAGTTATACAACTATTGTGTCTGTGTGTATCGGTGGCCGTGTTGTCGGTGCATAGAAAATGATGTTGTTAATTGAAATTGACATTATTTAGAAATGTTTGCATCTGTAGCGATAAAATAATATATGTGAATGTGTGACAAAATTAAAATGTGTGCGTTCTTCCCCCTGCACCAGATTTGGCACAAAAATTATGTATCGAAGCGAGGCGCTATGCCGTCTCTACTGAAGGGTGAGTCAGTAACTTTGATGCTCTAAGAATTGGATAAACATTAAATGTCATTTTAAAGACTAATAAAGATTTGTTCGAATACAAAATAAAACCGAATCAATTTGCTTACAATGTTAAGTACACCGTTATCACAATTTTAAGTATTTAATAATGATAAAAAACTAAGTGAATGATGGGATAAAGGAATTTATTTTTAGTAACAATAATAGTTCCTATTATATCCGCTACGAGCGCTAATGTCGTCTTTTGGGACTTGTATATTTTGTTATACAAAAATTTGTTCTACGCACCATTTTAAAACTACCCACGTACAAAATAACTAACATATTATTATCATTATTACATAATAATAAAATACATCATTTCAAAGGTGGTACTTACAATTAAAAAATGCTACACTATTGTCCCGGAATCGAAACGTACAAAAATATTGCATAGAAAAAAATAATATCTTCGAGATATAAACGAACAAAAACGACATCTCGAAAAGTTATTTTTCCGTTTAAAATTAATAATTTACAATTTAAAAAAAACCGATTCGAATAGCACCATTGCTTTTGGTAGAATTTTCCCTGACGGTGTTGCCAGATGGTAGGAATTGGAAAGTAGAATTTCCCCTGACGGTGTTGCCAGATGGTAGGAATTGGAAAATTTGGATTTTTCGTTACATCGGAGGTTGAGGATTGTTATTGTTATTTACGTTATTAATATTATTATCTCCTATTGTTGAGTTCATACCCGTTTTCTTTACTAGGAGTCTTCGGCGGCGGTGGTTTTGCGACGACATGCCCTTCTAACCTGAGGGTGCTTTGGCGGTGAGATGATCTGTAAATAATCAAATGAATAAACGTTTCACTCATAGCCCAACAGGAGACCATGGACACACACAAAGACAGAAACACAAACACATAGACCGAGAATAGAAATTTTAAATACATTCAAATTTCTGTTTCGCCGGGTATCGGACCCGGGCCCCTGTAATCGGCATTCCGGCGTGGTAACCATTACGCCATATAGGGGGTAGATGAATAGTCCCTGTAGCACCGGGAATAGAAGAATAGAGCTACGGTATCTCCTGCCTTGTCGTAAGAGGCGGTTAGGGCGCTTCCAGACAGTTCCAGAGTTGCGTACGGTGAGAGTGGGAGCTCGATCTGCCCAGTCAGCAGCCCCGGGAAGGGAGGCGGTATGTGCGAGGCCGCATGTTGCTGTAAGCATCGGAAGATGCAGGAGAATATCCCCGAAGATTTGCTCTCTCGAAGATGACCCCGTATTGAGTACACCGATGTGTTAGATTGGAGATCCCGGAGTTCTTCCCAAGCGTAAAGGCTGACTGAGGGTTATTTTAGTGCGGCACAAATCTCATATAACCCTATATCCTTTCCCAAGGTGCTGTGGACTTTTCGAAAGTTTTGTAGGTGGTAGAACTATTATGGTTCGTCTGGAAGTCCCACCGCTGCATCCACTTCTGCCGTGAATCAATTCTGTTGTGTTTCGGTGGAAAGGTGCAGTTGCCGGCCACACTTACACGAGGCGACCACCAGCTTCCGGAGTAGCAGCGCAACTGCATACGACCTCAGACAAGACTTACCTATGCTTGCTTGAGGTTGTGTGCAGATGTCCATGGGCTGCAGCGGCGACTTAACACCACGTGGCCTGCATGCTCGTCTGCAACTCCATTTAAATGAAAAAGAAGTTTTCCCCCTGATATCAAAAGGAAGGGGTGGATGGTTGGATGGATGGAAGCGTGCAGGGTACTGGATCCCCCCTCCCGATATGAAGGTGCAGGTGCGGTACCGGATAAGGCAGGTGACGGCCAGCAGCAGCAGCAGCGCGCCGAGCGCGGAGAGGCCGGCGCCCAGCGCCAGGCGCGCCACGGGCGGCGCGCGCGAGGCCAGCCGCAGCAGCGACGACACCTGCTCCGGCAGCTCGTCGATGCCCTGCCGGTGCACGGGTAATATTATGTAGCCTACTTTTTTTCCCTTTGATACCATAGTCACACATCCTATGATTCTAAGTCGGGAAAAGGGAAGCAATTTTTTAAAGGTTCTTACTCAGAAGGAACAAATTTTATTCAAGCTGGATAACGCGCGTGAATTTGCCTTCCACATTACACGAAGACAGCACAAAAAATATTAAATATACAAAGGAAACAGCAGAAGGTAGCATATCTAGCTCATTCTTTAGGTTTCGTTTTTCCGTTTGGGAGATCTTTCAGGATTCTTAAACCCCTGAATTGGGACCTTGATCCACGGCCACTGAACTCGGTTGGTATCACCTTGATCGGTACGCCCATGCACTCAGAGCGATAACACATCCTAGCCAGAATACGTATCTCCCAATCTCCCTTGATTGGCAATTGAGCATAGTAATACTTGCGCCATAGTATGACTTATTATAAACATATGAGCACAAATGAACAAAAGAAATAATACCATTTGAATTTTTGCAAAATATTGTAACTAATTTAAATAATTAAAAACAAGTCACGGGTCACATATGGAAGCAATGAAAGCATTTGATTTCGCTAATCATAAACAGATCAGAAATATATGGTGATATAGAGATAGAAATAAATCAATATAACTAATCAATTCCTATCTAACTAATAACAGAATTTAAAAATTAATAAATGGATAAATATATACGAAACATACTACCTCATTGATATAAGGCCACTCTAAGAGTGCCACTAGGAAGCATTTTACGTCTACTATTATTTTTTATTTACATTAATGATTTTCCTGAAGTGAACAACCGATGATATTCTTTGCCGAGTATTGTACATTTATATGTACAAAAGATAACACAAATAGTCATGTGTCAAATTAAATAAATTAAAATTTATTCTAGAGTTTAGAATAATGAAAAATTGGCTTAATTACAATAACTACTGTGAAGATGTGGAGAGGACTGTAGATCCAAAGAAGAAATCGTCTTATAGATTGAACTTGATTTTGTAAACTTATAATCTGGTCAAATTAGATCAAAACATAGTAAGGAAGGTACAAAAATTCCACCCGTTTCTGAGACGAAACATTCAAAAAGTTGGAAGAGTTGTAATCGTCATAATATGTAAAAATACATTTTTTGTGGATGATTATTTTAATTTTTGTCTGAATTAATTAGAAGATAAAATTAATCGTTTTGATGAGTATCGCAAAACCACCGTTTTTGTGACCTTTGGCACCAGAGAATTTTTTCCAGGTATCGATACGATGAGGATTTTTTTGATTTTCTTTCTAATGGTGTTTGAAGTATCATACCACCTTCAAGTTGGGTGCGAATTTTTGTATCCATAGATATGTAAATCGACTAGATTTTTAATTTTAGTTGGGTTGCTGCGTACCTCCTCAAACCACAAGATGGGGAAGACGATGTCGGGGAAGTTGGCGACCTGCTTGATGTCCACCACCTGCGACACCGCCAGGTTGATCTGGATGCGCGCGCGCGCCTGCATCGCCGTGCCCATCTCCTGTGAATCAAGATATTTTTTTAAAATCACTGTCTTAAATCTCAAATGTGGATTTACTAGAGCGTAATGAGCACTTATTGCATTTTATAGGACAATAGGACGATTTAAATATATTTTTTTGCGTTTCATCAGTGAATAGTGAACTTTATTATAAATCTACATTATCATTTGTTTTAACTGTGGATGACATTTGATGGCGTTCTATGCCAAAATATTAATGTGGCGACTTTACGCGACTCATTAAGAGATGGCGCCACGGTAGATATGAGCGCCGATGGGTGGCCGCCGACTTTTTGGAGTCGGCGGCGGCGGCGTCGTCGGCGGCGTGACCTCCAAAGGATTTTTAGATGTTGGCAGATAAAAAATAAAATAAACACGTTGTTTATCGATAAAAATATTAACATTTATTAACTTTGCTGGCAGGGCCGCTTACAACCTCTCCTTGGCATATGGGTTGACGCAGGTGATACACACTTTCACCAGAGTACCAGATATTGAGACCCATACTGCCTCTCTGCTGGACCTTCTGCTGACCACCCATCCATCTAACTACCGGGTGACGGTTGGGGCCCCACTTGGGACTTCTGACCATTGCCTGGTAGATTCTGCCGTACCATTGCCGCCCCCAGAAGGTTCTCGACCCAATGGGAAGCGTCAAATCTGGCATTACGGGTCAGCGGACTGGGATGGACTCAGGGAATTTCTGGCTTCCTACCCGTGGAGGCAGCTGTGCTTCACCTCGGGTGATCCTAGCACGTGTGCGGAATCGATAGCCGATGTGATACGACAGGGCATGATTGGTTTTATTCCCAACTCTGTAGTATCCATTAGCGGGCGAAACAAGCCCTGGTTTAATGGTTCTTGCGCTAAGGCTTCTAGCCTTAAGCAAGAAGCTTTTAAAATCCTGGGCTGATGCGCACACGCGCAAGGACCCCGAATCGTCTAAGCTTCGGAAAAAATTCAACGCTGCCTCCCGTTCGGCAAAGAAGCAAATAGCCAAGGCGAAGTTTAGGCACGTCGGCAGAATTGGCCAGCGTCTATCAAGCTACCCTTGCGGGAGTCTAGCTTTTTGGTCGCTTGCCAAGCCTGTCGAAGGTAACTTCTGTCGGTCGTCTCTACCATCTTTACGCAAACCGGACGATACTCTGGCTCACACGGCAAAAGGGAAAGCCGATCTCCTGGGTACCCTGTTTGCCTCAAACTCGACTCTGGACGACGGAGGTGCCACACCGCCGACCATGAAGCAGTGTGAGAGCTCGATGAAAGACGTGCGATTCACTCCAAAGACCGTCAGACAAGCTCTGCTAGCCCTCGATGTCAAGAAGTCGAGCGGGTTGGATGATATCCCCGCGATCGTATTAAAGACGTGCGCTCCCGAGTTGGCTCCCGTCTTAACGCGCTTCTTCTCGCTTTCCTACACCACTAGTAAAGTACCGTCTTCGTGGAAGGTAGCCCTAGTACACCCAATCCCGAAAAAGGACCCGTCCAACTACAGGCCCATTGCGATAACCTCCCTGCTCTCTAAGGTGATGGAGCGTGTTATAAATACGCAGCTCCTTAGGTACCTCGAGAAGCACCGGTTGATTAGCGATCGTCAGTATGGCTTTCGCCAGGGCCGGTCGGCCGGTGATCTCTTGGTATACCTCACACACCGCTGGGCTGAAGCCGTCGAGGGCAACGGGGAGGCTCTGGCAGTCAGCTTGGATATCGCAAAGGCCTTTGACCGGGTCTGGCATAGGGCCCTTCTCGCGAAGCTTCCATCTTACGGTCTTCTCCTGAGGCTATGCAACTGGGTGGCAAACTTTCTGTCTGAGCGGCAGATTAAGGTCGTTGTTGACGGATGCTGCTCAGATATGAAGCCCATTAATGCCGGTGTTCCCCAAGGCTCAGTACTGTCTCCTACACTATTCATTCTGCATATCAATGACATGCTGCAACAATCACGCAGTACACATTGCTATGCAGATGATAGTACGGTGGACGCACCTGTCGAGCCAATGCCTCTAGGTTACAAGTGGAGGAAAGTAGAATCAAACTTGTGTCTGAAGTCGAGAACTCTCTGGAGCGGGTCTCAGAATGGGGTCGACTTAACCTTGTCGAGTTTAACCTCACGAAGACACAAGTTTGCGCGTTTACCGGTTAAAAAAACCCCATTTGTTATAGTGCCTAAGTTCCAGGGTACCGCGCTCACCTTCGCTGAAAGTGTCGGTATTTTGGGAGTTGACATTACGAGTAAAGTGCAGTACCGGAGTCATTTGGAGCACAAAGCCAAATTGGCGTCCAAAAAGCTTGGTGTCCTCAATAGGGCGAGGCAATACTTCATTGCGGGGCAACTCCTGACGCTGTACAAAGCCCAGGTCAGTCCATATGGAGTACTGCTCTCATCTCTGAGCAGGAGCACCAAAATACCAGCTACACCCATTTGACTCCGTTGAAAAGCGCGCAGTCCGAATCGTCAACGACCCAAGATTGACTGACAGGCTAGAACCACTCAGCTTGCGAAGAGACATAGGCTCGCTCTGCGTGTTCTACCGACTTTACTATGGTGAGTGCTCCGAGGAACTTTTCAAACTAATGCCTACATCACCATTCCATGATTATACCACCAGACGAAGGTTAAAGTTCCACAGGCACCATCTGGCGGTCCTCCACAGTCCGCTTTGCACGCTCCTTCTTACCACGGACGTGTAGGTTATGGGACAACCTTCCAGCTGAGGCATTCCCAGTGGACTATAACTTGGGGTTCTTCAAGAAAGCTGTAAAAAAAAGCTCTCCTCCAAAGCCGGCAATGCTCGGGTGGCTCCCCTGGGGTTGCCCGTGTCCATAGGCGACGGTGATCGCTTAACACCACGCGGCCCGTCTGCCTTTTATATCTGCCTGCCTCTTATAGTGACCGATTTAACTATCTGTCTCGCTCACTCGGCGCGCCGTTTCCTTTTCGCGGCGGCGGCGGCGCGGCGAAATCTGCGGCGGCGGCGGCGCGCCGGCGCGGCGCTCATATCTACGCCACGGGTATCCTGAATCATGCTATCGAAGTTTTCGGAACATCCGATCATATACATATTCAAGCTCCCAATTGAGTCAGCGCGGCCGCTTCCCGGGCATGACCGCCTCGCCCGGCGGGAGATCTCCCTTTGCCAAATTATTAATTCTCTCCAATAGATGTCAGAAAGAGTCATATTTTTCAGTTTATATTTAAGTTAATTATCGCTACGGATAAAACGAAAACTTCTAAAAATGAAACCCAGCTAGATCGTTTTTTTGCCCCCGAAAACCCCTGCACAATAAATTTCGTGAAAATCGTGGGAGCCGTTATCGAGATTCAAATTATATACATATAGGTATACAAGAATTGCTCGTTTGAAGGTATTAAATATAAAAATTATCACAACAGGAACTTTTGATTGTACATATTCAAATTTAAATAATTATTGGATTTTGTAATGTAAGGAAAAAATTATTTTGCTTACGTAGTTAATAAATGTATACGAATGCGTTGATGTCTTTTATTTAAAAAAATTGAGATCGACTTTTTTAAATAATAATAATAATAATAAAATCCATTTATTGCCTTTAGGAAATTGTGACACTTGTGACATTTAACTAACAATTTATCATAAAAAAACACATAACCTAGGCAAAAGGGCGTGACTCAGCTTTTCCGACGCAGGTACTTGGTCCCACGCCGAGCTGGTTTTCAGTCACTCCCTGCTCCCGGGTATCGATTGTGGGAGTTCTCAATGTATTGGCCCACTATTTTCCATGCACATTTTTTTTAAAAATTATATCAGACAAAAAAAAGTAACAAAATATAAAAACCTAAAAAACACAAAGATAAACAAACCAAAAGTAAATAATCGCTTAAAAAACATAATTTTATACAGTTCATCTTGAATTAAATCCATCAAGCACAGTGTGTGTGTGGTTGTGTAGGTATGCTCTTCTTACGAAAAAAAATATTTCAAGACAGAAAAGGGAGCAGCGTTGGTAGGTACTGGTACTGGACCGATGAAGCTATGAAAGTTTCAACAAGTACAAAAAGTTTCCTGTTTATATTCCAAAACGGATTTTTATAAACCACTTTTTTAATGAATATGAATTGTACACTTATTTCCTTTTCAATTCATACTTACCGGTTGAACGTCGATGTACAGCCTGTGCTTGTCCGGCACCGGGGGCGAGATGCCCTCCACAGCCTCCCGGAGGCTGGGGTCGGCCAGGTAGAAGTGAGGGAAGGACAGCATTATGGGGGAATCTGGAATACAAACAAACATTCAATGATATTTCGTTTTTATTTATTTGAATGGAGTAGCAGACGAGCATGCAGGCCACGTGGTGTTCAGGTGACATCTACATACAACCTCAAGCAAGCATAGGTAAGTCTTGTCTGAGGTCGTATGCAGTTGCGCTGCTACTCCGGAGGCTGGTGGTCGCCTCATGTAAGTGTGGCACAACTGCACCTTTCCACCGAAACAATAGAATTGGTTCACGGCAGAAGTGGGTGCAACGGTGGTACTTCCCCAGGCGAACCATAATAGTTCAACACCTACCAAAATCGACAAGCATTTTATGTACAACTCGAAAAAAAAGAAAGACATAACATTATTAATATTAAACCTAATCTTATACGAATTTAAATAAATCAATAGTGTATTAAAATAAACATAATTACGATTAAAATTATTATACTACATCTGATGATATCTTACTGAGAAAATGTCATATGATCGATACGATATTTTCTCACGCGATCAGCTGTGCCCATTATCGAGCCATATCTATATCTATATGTTTATTTAGTTATCTCAAATATATAATATTCTTTTTAAAAAGGTGCTCCTGGGTGTTTATTTCCTTTGCGTTTTTTCTCTCAGCTCAACATCCAACCCAAACGGGCACCTAAAGGCGATGACCGGGAAAAAATTACATTCATTAAGCGTATATTTTGTATTACTAATATAATAAATATTTTTTCTTTCTTTTATGTAAAGAGTATTTGGTTGGGTGGTAACTCCATTGTTACTCCAAGTCCCAAGGCTACTCCACGCTGCTCCATGCGGGTTGGCAGTTCTATAAATCTTAATATATATATTTCTTGTGTGCGTGTGTATGTGACTGAACTCCTCCTAAACGACTGGACGGATTATGATGAAATTTATTGTGTGTGTTCGTGGAGATTCGACAATGGTTTAGATTCACAATTTGGGCCACTGGAAATGTTTTTTAATTACTTTTTTTACTTATTTAGTTTTCCCATATAAATTGTTCCTGTCTGTCAAACGTTTTGTATTTCGTGCCGTGTCGTTCTAAACTTTGACACACTCAGAATAACTGGACAGTTCGTATGTCATTATTTGTTTTATTTTTTTTTGACAGTAACATGAAATCTCTTTAAGATAATAAGAAAACAAATCCTCTTTCAATACTTTTAAGGCAGGACAACGTCTGCGGGATCCACTAGTAAAATAATAAATAATAACCCCGCAGGGCGGCTTGTGGCGAGCCGTTGGTGAGTAACGACACCACGGACCCTATTACTCTCTGTGAAGTCTGTTCCTTGTCTCCGACAGGCGGAGTGATAACCCAGAGGAACAGGTCCCCACCTCTGGCTTGCCTTAATTGGCCGTCCAGAGTGGAGCTGTTACAGCTATATGCTCGGGGGTGGAAGTGTAACTAAGTAATTGGCGAGGAAACCCGCTCTGGGTTGGATTTATCCCCTCGCGATGGTGAAATCGGTGCCGCTCCTCTCGACACCCCTAGCTGCTCACGCCAATGTTGCTTCCCAGGCATTTACGCCATTTTTTGGGGCTCATTCAGTGAGTGGCGAGTCACCACTTGCCTCACTTTAGATTATTTATTAGTCTGAACGGCAGGTGTCCCATAGTTCTCCATAGCCCATCCGCCCACCCGAGGATGGTATCCTTCCTTGTTACCACATAGCAACATTAAAGTGTCTCAAAGGGGCCTCTACGTGTTGGAACTATGTCCCCACGCAAGCCTTCCAAACGACCGGGTCAAATAACATCTTCGACCCGTGACCTACAAGGAAAGATACATAATAATAATAATAAATAACGTTTCACACTCATAGCCTCACAGTAGCATAGATACCTATATCCTGTATTGTGGATCATTCAAATTCCTGCTTCGCCTGGAATCGAATCCAGGTCCCTAGGACCGGCAGTCCGGCATGGTAACCATTACGTAACACGGGTTGTCTATAGGTATGAAGCGTTTTTTGTAGTGAAAACTTCTTTAGCGGCGTTGTGCACTTTTTTTGGGATGGGTAAAAAATGTTAAACTCGCGTCAACTACAGGTGGCCTGATCGAAAATTCGTAAGACGGAGGGGTGACAGCTGATGACGGCTCGACTGTCTATACTTGTAAAATTCGTGTACATCAAGTGTTTAAAATATGGACATTGAACAAAGTGCATCTATTAATGAAAAAAGTGACGACGAAATAGTGAAAGAAAATGAGTGTGTACTTTATAAAAATACTAGATGAAACCCTACTGAAAATGCTAGATGAAAAATAATACTGATAATTAAAGCGATTCGTGCTAAATTATTCCCTAACCATTCCAAAATATCAAAAATGCACAACGTTAATGTTCAAGTTTTCACTTCTGCCGGCACTACCGGAGTGCAACCTGTTGTTTTTTTCTATTATTATTACCACTATAACAATTATATCTTCCGTATAAGTAAACCATCGTTCAACATTCTTACTGTACAAGTCATAATTACTTTAGTGCCTCTCATTGTGTGAATGAGTCAGCCCTCTGATTCAATGTAGATAATCTATAGGAAATATCCTTAAGGTGTTTTTCTAGTAAATACATTAAACAGTGTGTATTGATTTATCTAATATCTTTAAACGAACATACTTGAATATACCTAAATATATATTTGGATCTCGGAAACGGCTCCAACGATTTTGATGAAATTTAGTACCCTGGTTTGGGGGTGATAAATCGATCCAGCTCAGTTAGTTTTTTAGAAATTTTAAATTATAAAAAATATTTTCAGCGATAATCAACTTAAATATAAACTGAAAAATACGACTCTTCCTGACATCTATTGGAGAGTATTAATAATATTAATATATTTAATATATAAGACAGCCTCCGTGGAGCAGTGGGTGATGAGCCGACTGCGAAACGTGAGGTCGTGGGTTCAATTCCCACCCAGGACAAATATTTGTGTGATGAACATGACTGTTCTGTGTCTGGGTGTTAAATTATCTATTTAAGTATTTATTTAGAATTATGTTTGTATCTTTATCAGCTTTCTGATTACCATAGTACAAGCTCTGCTTAGTTTGGAATCAGATGGCGTTGTGTGAATTGTCCAAAGATATTTATTTATTTATTGTGGCGTAGAACGCCGTCAAACGCTATCCGCCAATCCGACGTTGAAAAAATTACAATGTCGATTTGAAAGAGCTCTATAAAAATTTCGTTTTTTGAATTATAGCTTCCTTTCGTGGGCTGACTGCGGAACTAGAGACCCGGGTTGAAGTCTTAATCAAAACCAAATTGCTTTTATTTTTTATTGTTTGTGAAAATATTTTCTTTATTGGGAGCTATTTCAGATGGCGTTGTTAAGTAACACTAAGCAAATGAGTGTTTCGTTTGAAACTAAACCAAGAAAATAAATTGTTTTTATCCGAGCAGCGCTCGGTTGTCCAGGTACTAATTAACAACTACCTATCTGACGTCAAAACGTATGCCATCCTAATCAGTTTTGTCCATCTCTGATGTAAATAAACGTTTTATGTATGCCAATCTTATACATAAAATTCTCGTGTCACAATGTTAGTTACTCTAAGTAGTTACCATACTACTCCGAAACTCCGAAATTTTATGCATGTTCAGTAGTCTGAGATACGGCTACTGTCTATTTTTCATACCCCTAAGTGATAAGGGTGACCCACTCCAAACATTTAAATGCGGTTGGGACTTCGCGAGGTCAGCTAGTATCACTTATATGCCCAAGGATTTATGGATTTCGAGAGCGTCAAATTTAGGAGGAATGAAAAAATATTTATTTCATATTAGGAATACAAAATATTAGCATAATGAATGTCATTTTTTCCCGGTCATCGCCTTTAGGTGCCCGTTTGGGCTGGATGTTGAGCTGATAGAAAACGGCAGCGAAAAAAAACTCCCATCAGCACTCTTTAAAAATAACATTAAGTATATATTTGAGATAACTAGATAAATAGATACCTATAAAATGCATCCCTTTATTTGTATACAACATTATAGACAAAATTACCACAACTTATTATATATACAAAAACCTAGAACTAAACTTAATAATATATACAAAACTTAAAGTAAAAATAAAAAACATACAAAATATATAAAATATTTCATGTAAAATGTCCGTGTGAGGAATGGTCCCCAAGACACTGGCGGCATTGCCCCTTTGTACGGCTAGACTGAGCCACTGAGCCGTTGAGCAAAGTAGCCGTCAGCCCTCAGGGTCACCACAGGCAAGGACAAGTCTGGTCGACATTTCTGACATTTGTTTAGATAGCAATAGGTCGATAATGGGCACACGTGATGGATATGGTACTCCAAGCACCTTGTTCAGTGCCCCTAAAATCAAAAAAGACAAATATAGGATTGATAAATTTTTGGATTTTTCCATCTCTACTTTCCGTTGTCAATACAAACACTTTTTAAATAAATAATAACAACAATACGAGCTGGCATTTATAGTTTAATGGCGATCACTCCCTCGTTATTTAAACAAAATGTCAAATATTTAAATTCTTCTTAACATACATATATTATATTGCAGATTAATTTGTTGAGCTCGACATTACATTCGGATTTTTATAAAATTGTAAAAACTTAAATAATAAAGTAATATAAAGTTTAGAGAACTGACAATCGGTAGGGAACAAAGGTCCTTGAATGGCGACCACGTCTCGGCAAAAGGAGCTCAGGCCAGTCCAACCAGGTGCTGGCGACTTGAAGAAGACAACGGGAAACCACTGGATTCAGAGGACAAAGGACCGGACGGAGTCACGAATCCTTATTCTTCCAATAGATCCTTTGCATCTGGTGGGGGACCATCTTCGGGTCATATAACTTTTTATGGAGCTGCCTTTTATATGATACGGAAGCCTGCCACGTGTAAGCTTATAAAATAAATAAATAAACGTTACACACTCATAACCCCACAGTAAGGTAATTAATACCCTGTGTCGTGGGTACCATGGACACACACAAAGACAGAAACCCAAACACCCAGACCGAGAACAGAAATTTAAACTCATCATTCAAATTTCTGTTTCGCCGGGAACCGAACCCGGGACCCCATGATTGGCAGTCTGGCATGGTAACCGTTGCGCCATGCGGGTCATCGAACAATAACAATAAACTGTCTCTAAAGGGCCGCTACATGTCCCATTGTCCCCATGCAAGCCTTCCAAAAATCGGGCCATCAACATCTCCGACCCGCGATTCGCTAAGAAGAGATACAACATAATACTCAATAGTATATCTATACTAATTTATTATAAAGAGGCAAGATTTGTATTTTTGTATGTTTGTAATGAATAAACTCAAAAACTACTGTTCCGTTTTTAAAAATTCTTCCACCATTAGAAAGCTACATTCACCCTGAGTAACATTGACTTTTTACTGCGGGAAAATGCTTCATTCCTACGTGAAAACGGGTAATAGGGTCAACGCGGTTGAAGCAACTGGCTAAACGCCTATGATTTTAATATAGCAATGAAGCCTGGAATAGCACATAGGCTATTTTTTATCCTAAGGGGACCCATTAAACGGGTCCACGTGGGCGAAGCCGCTTGCAGAAGGCTAGTACCAGTCCCGGATTTATAAATAGGCCGTATAGGCCGCGGCCTAGGGGCGGCAGATTTCAGACGAGGGTCCCTCGACTTCAGAGGATAAAATTCAAACACATTCACTGGTTTTCTCATGGTTTTTTATACTTTAAAAAAATCCCTATAGAAACTAATTCCTATCGAAACCTATAGTATCGTGTGAGTGGTAGATGAGAGCAGCAAGGCGGGCGGACGTCAGTGGCAACGTAGTAACCCCGACTTTCCTTAAGTATGTACATAGGGCGGCGAAAATAAAGACAAAGACAAAGACATTTATTTGCACAAATATGGGTGTTTACAAAGTTGTTTATATATATTTAGTTCGCCATATTTACCTTCATGAGGTATGCAAATATACAATGATAAAAATATAAAAGGAAAAAACTAAACTATAATACAATTACGAAATGTACATTTACATCTATTTTATTATTATTTTTATTTGTCCCATATTGCGCCTTTTATAAATTAAAATAAAAATATTTATTTATTTATATTTCGGATCGGTTCCGATCGTCAGCTTTGGGTACCCATATCACAGGGTGTTTGTACACTGAGAGGAAAAAAAGCCGGCGGAAAAAAAACCTCCCAGGTTTTTATGGAATTCCTTTATGCCGTTATATCGTTTATGAAATCAGTGACTGAGTAATACGCCTTTTTCAGTAAATACGTAAAAAGTAGCCTACACTCATAAAAATATAAATACGACATTGGCTAGTACCGTAGTAGAATATATTATGGGTTTAGATCAAACACATCACTTACCATACTGGCAGAGGGACACGTTGAACAGTCCGTTGGGTGCGCAGGGAGGCCCGGCGGGGCAGAAGCACTTGTTGTGCTCGTCGTCCGCGAACACGTCTTCCGGGGGCGTGAAGCGGAAGCCCTGCACTCCCGCCGCGGACTCCACGTCCTTGAGGTATCTGGTGGAGAAGAGAAACAGTTCCATAAAGATTCGTTTATGGCTTTTTTATATTTCGTAGTCGTTCGTTTAAACCACAGAACATATTAAAAGAGGTTACAATGGAAATGTGGGCGGGGCAGACGCGCCAAGGATTTTGAGCAAACGCTCGTATCTCTACAGAAACACACGATCGTGCTACGGTATGCGTGCTTGTGTGCGTGCTTGGGTGTGATTCGTTCATTTGAAATCGCGTGATTGTGCGGCGCTAAGGTTGGCTAGATTTGAAATTGCAAATATGTGCGTAAGCTTCGTATTTATTTGAGTACAGATGTAAAGGATGTGAAAGGCGGGGGATTGATAGGCGACACCAGTCTTCATAAGAACGGCGCATTATTGCCGTTCTACCTCTCTTAATAATGTTCTGTGGTTTAAACCAATGGCTTTTTTATATTTCGTAGTGATCTATCTATCTATACAAACAAATAAAATTGGAGAGTCTCTTTGTAATATTAAAATAACTGCTTTATACTTACTATACTATACTACATGTATATGAATTTATATGCGGTACATATACCAAAATATTTATTTTTTTTACAATTTTTGTCTGTCTGTCTGTTTGTTCCGGCTAATCTCTAAAACGGTTGGACCGATTTAGATGGGACTTTCACTGGCAGGTAGCTGATGTAATAAGAAAGGCTTTTATTTTAGAGAAATTCTAAAACTAAAGTCCACGCGGACGCAGTCACGGGCGGTCGCTAGTATATAATATTATCCTTAGGCTTTTATTTTAGTGAAATTCTAAAACTAAAGTCCACGTGGATGAAGTCGCGGGCGGTCGCTAGTATATAATATTATCCAATAATGTTCGTCAATTTATCTGTAAATAAACTGTAAATTCCTGACAATATCAAAGTTTTAAACCTCGTATCTCGTAGCTAATGTAGGTAAGACTTAATAAGTACTATTAATCGTAAATTAAAAATTATTGAGAGGGATTTAGGCCATAGTCCACCACGCTGGCCAAGTGCGACTGGTGAACGTCATGCTTTCGAGAAATTATGAATTTCTCACAGGCATGCACGGCGATAGAGTAGAGTACATAGTAATCAATTAAATAGAGTGAAAAAGAAATTAATTGAGGCGGCTGCAACCCATTTTGCTGGGCACGGGTCTCTCCCCATTATTGGGGAGGCCTGGAGCTTAATTCACCATACTGCTCCAATGCGGGTTAGTGGCCAACCCGCTGTCGGATGCTTTCAACTCGCCCGTAAGGCCTCCGACAAGATTTAACGACTGTTATCTATCGACAACAACCGGGACCGACGGCTTAACGTGCCCTCCGACGCACGGAAACGCGCATGAAATTTTTTGCCACTAGCGGTCCATCTCCATCAGACCGCGCCCGTTTGGCTTAGTTAGATAGATCGTTTGCGTTCTACGCTAACCGGCGCCGCGCCGGGCCATGCGCGCTTCTTTACAAATCATTGAGGTATATTATTTTTTAAGGTATATTTCTTAAAGATCCTTTCATTCATCTACAACCACCAAAAATATTTATTAAAGAAAGTGACTCCGTTTACTTGACATGCATTATAAGTAGGCGAAATATCTTACGAAACTAAGTGTATATATTAAATGCATGACATAGGTATGTATGTATATCCACTCCACACAGAACACCACTCATATGCTAAGACAATGCGGTTGCGAAGGTGACAGTTATTGCTCAACTCCAACACTCGCGCAGTGAATCGAATTAACGCTGGCACCCGCACACACCGTAGTGTAATAACATCGTCGTCCAATCAGCCGTTCATGTGGGCCTGAGATCTGCTTGGTTACAATCCATTAAAACAAAAAAGACCGCATGGAAAACGGTCCATTCGTTTGAGAGTTACGATGCCACAGACAGACAGACAGACAGATAGACATCGAAGTCAAACTTATAACACCCCTCTTTTTGCGTCGGGGGTTAAAAAAATACCCATTCAATTATATCACACGTTTTTATATTTTTGCTCAAATAAGTCTGGCCGGAAAGTGTATCATTTCACCGAAACACAGTAGAAATTGGTGGTACTACGGTACTACCCCGGCTCACTGTTATAGCCGTATTCAAGAAGCATACTTGCTTAAGTAAGCAGACAAGCAGTTGACAAACGCATAGTTGCAGACTTCACTCAAGTATCGTCTATGAATTCGTATAGAGGACCCCATGCGTTGGCTAGCAGTGCTAGCACTATGAGATCTCATAGTAGTTTATGAATACGGGTGTTAGTCACAACGAAGCGGCCAGTTAGTTTACATTTTAAATACGGAAAACTGTTGGAACCTACTGGTAACTACAGTTTAAACTGAAAAATGAAATGAAAAAAGTTTATCGATGACTGTTTACAAAAAAAACTTAGGTGTTTGTATTTAAACAGTCTACCTTATTCAGGCATACAATAACCACAAAATTAAACTAAAGTTATTATTTATTTCCTAAATTATTGAATGAAATGAAATGAATGAAATGAATGAAATGAATGAAATGAATGAAATGAATGAAATGAATGAATGAAATATTCTTTATTCACTGTACGGTTCATCTACAAACTCTTAGTGAACGTTATTTTTTTTTGTTCTGTCTGCTCTGGGTGCGCTTTACAAATAATACAATAATTTACAAATAATACTAATAACGTTTCACACTCAAAAGTCCCACAGTAGGGTTGATATAATACAAAGACAGAAACACAAACACACAGGCCGAGAACAGAAACATAAACTGCTTCGCCGGGAATCGAACCCGGGACCCTCCGATCAGCGGTCGAAAAATTATAATTTAACTAAAACTTTATTTTAAAGTTTTAAGAAACCGTTAAAATAATCGAACTTTACAGCACACAGAAACAAACTGCACGAGGCAGGAGTACAGGGCTTCCGCTTCACGCCCCCGGAAGACGTGTTCGCGGACGACGAGCACAACAAATGCTTCTGCCCCACCCTCACAATCATCGTAAGGCTGCGTGCGTGCGATAAAAACGCTTAGCAATATTACACTACGGTGTGACAGGCAGCGGTTACGCAACACGTCATTGAAGCCCATTGTCTCACACGCGAAACGTTTTTGTATGAGATATTAGAGTGTAGTATTCATCCGGATTATAATACTATTGTTAATCTAATTTTTCTTTAACATCCAGCATCCAGGCGTTGTAGGCGGGCCGCCTGGTGTAGAACGCAAGCCATCTATGCAGGTAAGCGAAACGGGCGCGGTCGGGTGTGAGATGGGTAACCGCTAGTGGTAAAAATTTCATGCGTGTTTCTTTGCTTCAGAATTTTGAAATATGCCGTCGGTTCGGATATTATAGATAGATAAACCCTGTCGGAGGCCTTTTGACGATTTGATAATATCCGGTAGATGTTGGCCACTAACCCGCATTTCCGCATGAAGCGCGCATGGCCCGGCGGTTAGCGTAGAACGCTGAGATGGGTGACCGCTAGTGGCAAAAAATTACATGCGCGTTTCCGTGCTTCGGAGGGCACGTTAAGCCGTCGGTCCCGGTTGTTGTCGATAGATAACAGTCGTTAAACCTTGTCGGAGGCCTTATGGGCGGTTTGAAAACATCCGACAGCGGGTTGGCCACTAACCCGCATCTCCACCAACCCGCATTGGAGCAGCGTGGTGGAGTAAGCTCCAGGCCTCCCCAATAATGGGGAGAGACCCGTACCCAGCAGTGGGACGCATAAAGGGTTGCGGCCAACCCGCATTTCCACCAAATCGCATTAAAGCAGTGTAATGGAGTAGGCTCCAGTAGGCCTCGCCAATAATGGGGAGGGGTATCCAGCAGTGGGACACAAAAAGCCATGACAATTTGTGCTGGTTTTCTTTTCTTCGCCGGGAATCGAACGCGGGACCCCTCGCTTGGCAGTCCGGCATGGTAACCATTGTGCCACGCGGGTCGTCATATATGTCACATATGAAAAGGATACCGATTACACCAACTGACTGATAACTGATGATAGGCATCAAAAGCCGATGATCCGTTAAGATTATTCTTATCGGATCTTAAACAAAATATTTTTAGTTAATTTTAATTAATAATATTGTATGCCGTATGAAGCGCGCATGGCTCGGCGGCGAGCGTAGAACGCAAGCGATCTATGCAGCTAAGCCAAACGGGCGCGGTCAGGTGTGAGATGGGTGACCGCTAGTGGCAAAAATTTCATGCGCGTTTCCGTGCTTCGGAGGGCACGTTAAGCCGTCGGTCCCGGTTGTTGTCGATAGATAACAGTCGTTAAACCTTGTCGGAGGCCTTATGGGCGGTTTGAAAACATCCGACAGCGGGTTGGCCACTAACCCGCATCTCCACCAACCCGCATTGGAGCAGCGTGGTGGAGTAAGCTCCAGGCCTCCCCAATGTTGGGGAGAGACCCGTGCCCAGCAGTGGGACGCAAAAAGGGTTGCAGCCAAACAGTCAACAATAATGTATTTTCATTTCATTTCATTGCAACTTTATCTTGGGATTGAAACATCCCTTGGCCCTGTTCGCGTCCTACCATCGACGGAGAAACTCACCTGAGCGGCAGTAATCGGCACAAGTCCTTGTCATAAACCCGGAGCGTGTCGTTCCTTGTGATGTGCGGCGGGAAGATCGACCCATCCGAGCCGGCGATGCTGTTGCACTCGTCAGTGGCCCAGTGTGGCAGGCGCTCCCTCGTGTTGTACCGGTCGACGATGCCGTACTTGGTGATGTCGGTCGCGCCGGTGAACATGGTCACCACTTCGGGTGATGTGCCGTTTTTCTGGGAAGAAATGTTCACATTGAAGAAATGTTTTATAGGTTGTAGAACTATTGGGTTCGTCCAGGGAAGTACCACCGCTGCACCCACTTCTGCCGTGAACCAATTCTATTGTGTTTCGGTGGAAAGACGCAGTTGCCGGCCACACTCACGTGATGCGACCATCAGCCTAAGGAGTAGCAGCGCAACTGCACACGACCTCAGACAAGACATACCTATGCTTGCTTGAGGTTGTATGAAGATGTCCATGGGCTGCAGCAACCACTTAACACCACGTGGTCTACATGTTCGTCTGCTACTCCATTCAAATAAAAAAAAATGAAAAGATTTACCTACGTTATGGATAAAGAGTCGCCAGTAAGACTTACATTGAGGCGACCATCAGCCTTCGGAGGAGCAACGCATCTATATATCCTAGGCAAGACTGAACCTAGGCTTAGTCCCTGTAGCTTCGAGATTAACAATAGAGCTACGGTATCCCCTGCCTGATCAGAGGCGACTAAAAGGGGACTTCCGGGTGGTGAGAGTTGGTGGGAGCTCGATCCGTGCAGCCAGCGGCCCAGTGAAGGTGGGCGGTGTGTGCATGGCCGCATGCCGCCGTAAGCATCTGAAGGTGCAGTAGAGCACATGCTCTACCGAAGATGGGCCCGTACGGGACGCTGCGCGCAAAGGACGCCGATGCGTTCCACTGGAGATCCCGGCGTTCTCCCCAAGCGCAGAGGCAGGCCACGGACGTGGTTTTAGTGCGGTACAATTCCCACATTGCCCGGTATCCACTCCCAAGGTGCCGGGTACCTTATCAAGATTTCCCCCCCCGATACATAAAAGGCAAAGCTTGCTTGAGTTTGTGTGTAGATGTCCATGAGATGCAGCGACCACTTTACACCACTTACAAACATCTGAAAGAAAGTTAAAAAAAAATGTTTAGAAACATACTTCGGCTGAAACTGCACCAATTAGCATCAAAGACTCTTAACAAATTCTGAGTAGAATGAAGCTTTCCAAAAATAGAAGCATCATATCTAGTCAACAACAAAAGACCAAAAAACCCATTACAAATTCTTGTGTAATGAGACTATGTACTCGAAACTTAACGAGTTGTTTTTAAAACAGTTTTCATTGTTTTGTGTGTGTGTTTTTCATAGTTCTTTATAGTATATGTCATTAACTATCGATGATACAGCTAGCGTGAACGATCTTCCTTCTCTTTCTGTCCATCTTCCTCTTACACAGCTTCGATCTCTCTTCCACTTACCCCATAGAACAGTCCAAACTCCTCGTACGGCAGCTTCTGCTCCTTGGGCACCACGTCCTTAGCCAGCTTGAGCAGCGGGTCCTCGTAGCCCCAGAGCAGCTGCCCCACGGACACCTCCACAAACGGCTTGATCTTCAATATGTCCATGATTGACGCCATCGCGAGTCTGAGGAATCGCGCGGCGTGCTTTGATTGGGATGTGGCGCTCTGTGGACAAAAAAAGGAGAATTAGTTTGAGGCATATAATATTTATGATATGTAATTTTAATAGTTGCCTATGGCAATATGCCTGTAGCATAATTATATTGCCTATAGCTCCGAAATTCCGCGGTGCGCCTCGCATGTTTCGGCCCGTATAACCTGAAGGTTGATAGCGGCATGGGATGGTGTTGGGTGAGTTGCCTATAGCTCAGGATTAAGAATCGAAGCTAGGGTATCCCTTGCCTGATAGTAAGGGACGACTAAAAGGCAGCTGCCGGGGTTGCGGTAGGCAAAATGAATGCTCAAACCGTCCAACCAGCGCAGCGGCCTCGGGAAGGACGGTGGTGAATCAACCGCGCCGTAATCACATTAGGATTTAGGAGAATGTTGTATAACGTTCTACCAAGTTGGGCTGTTTTGGGGCGCGTGGAGGAGAATACCGATGCATTCCACTGAAGATGCTCCGAAAGCGCCGAGCGCAGGTTTAGTAAAATGAATAAATAAACGCTTGATGTTAGTCATCGGTTAATAGGGCAAAGGCCTATGGGTGTCCGCTCCAGGCATGACACATGCAAGGGCTCTGGTGGCTGGCTACTCTAGCAAATACTCAAAACAAGTGATCAATCTACAGCGCAACGAAGTACGTCTGCTTGTAAGGACTCTTACTGGTCACTGCAAACTAAACAAGCACATGTTCAAACTAAACCTAAGTTCCACTGCAGCAGATTCTGCAATAGCGAAGAGTAATCGGGTATACACATCCTCTGTGACTGTGTTACACTTACACACAGCAGAAGTCGGATACTGGGCGGCAGCCTAGTCACATCGGAAGATGTCAAACTTCTAGATCCCAAGCGCATCGTACGGTTCCTAACAACCGTCGGCCTTGGGAATCAGATATAAACGCGGGGCTAGGCTACAATAGATCATTTACTGGTCGCAGTGGCCTTAGGGTTGTACCCTTCCCCACCAACTCAAATAATAATAATAATAGTCATCGGTTGACCATAATGAAGCAAGACTTGATGTCAAATGCCCTGCCGCTTTTTTTACAATGAAATATGATGCACTATAGAAGACTCACGGTGGACTAAGTAGACTTTTTAGAATTACAAATAAATATATATAAATTACGTGTCACGTTGTTTGTCCGCGATGGACTCCTAAACTACTTAACCGATTTTAATAAAATTTGCACACCGTGTGCATTTTGATCTAACTTGAAAGATAGGATAGCTTATAGTGGCAATATTATTTTATTTCTGATACTTTAAGGCAGGACAACATCTGCCGGGGTAAGTAGTTAGACATAATTAAAGAAGTACCATTTATTTTAAAAATTTGTAGCTCGAATTACAATTTAGGCGGTTTTTCTAGTTTTTTAAAACTATAAATATGATTTAAGTAAATTATAACTTAAACTAATTTTAGTTCCATTCCAACGTCATAAATAAGTAGATACTTTGTTTGGGACGTAAACTTTTTGACTTGGGTAAATAAAACCAAGAAAATAATACAAACTCAGCATCACTTCAAAGGGTTAATGCATTCAGAAATCAATGTACAAAGCTCAAGGTCCTTACCAAGTTGTGTTTATAGCGATTCCGCATTTTTTACCTTAAGCGTCAAGCTTTGTATTTCTTCGTAAGTTGTATTTTTTTAAATAATAAATAAATTAACGCTTCAAACTCATAGCCCTACAGTAGGGTAGATATGCCCTGTGTCGTGGGTACCATGGACACACACAAAGACAGAAACACAAACACCTAGACCGAGAACAGAAATTTACACTCATCATTTCAAACTCAAGCAAACTGCTTCGCCGGACTTGTTTGATATAAATTTTCATCTGTACCTAGGGCTGCCATCACCTAAACACCCGACGCCGGATAAACACGACAAAAATCCCGGACATTTGGGCGAAATATGGTTTTTTTCCCCTGACATTTCTGGAAAATTTATTTTTTGCAACAAAAATAAAAACATCGTTACAATATTTTAATTCCATTCGATCATTGACTATTTTGCCGAACCTTCTTGAATGCGGGTTATTGTGGATGAATTTTTAATTAAGATTTATTTCAATTTATAGCTTATCTATTAAAAATGGATTTTCCCTGACAAAAAAGTGTCCGGGTTATACCGGGGACACTTCAAAAACCCCTACCGGACGGCCCCCGGGCGCCCTTTAAACTAGGACAAATGCGGGGAATTCCGGACGGATGGCAGCCCTATCTGTACCCAACTGTAGGGCTATGAGTGACAAACGAAACTAGTTTCAGAAAAATGGATTTTCCCTGACAAAAAAGTGTCCGGGTTATACCGAGGACACTTTTCAAAAACCCCTACCGGACGGCTCCCGAACGCCCTTTAAACTAGGACAAATCCGGGGAATTCCGGACGGATGGCAGCCCTATCTGTACCCGACTGTGGGGTTATGAGTGAGAAACGAAACTAGTTTCAGAAAACTGGATTTCCCTGACAAAAAAGTGTCCGGGTTATACCGGGGACACTTTTCAAAAACCCCTACCGGACGGCTCCCGAACGCCCTTCAAACTAGGACAAATCCGGGGAATTCCGGACGGATGGCAGCCCTATCTGTACCCGACTGTGGGGTTATGAGTGAGAAACGAAACTAGTTTCAGAAAACTGGATTTCCCTGACAAAAAAGTGTCCGGGTTATACCGGGGACACTTTTCAAAAACCCCTACCGGACGGCTCCCGAACGCCCTTCAAACTAGGACAAATCCGGGGAATTCCGGACGGATGGCAGCCCTATCCGAACCCGACTGTGGGGCAATGAGTGAGAAACGAAACTAGTTTCAGTACCCAATCAGCGGATATAAATAAAGGAAATATGAATGGATAAATAAATACTTTAGTAAAATCTAAAAATACCTTAAGTACAGCACAAACCTTCGACATCAAACAATTTTCAAGGTTTGCATATAGGAAGCTGATACCTGTCGGCCTCTAAACGTAATGGTTAATTTATTTAATTTTAATTATTGATCATTGATTTAAAAAAACGACTTAGAAAGAAAGAAATTATTTGGTAAGTATTTAATATAATGAAGCGCGCATGGCCCGGCAGTTAGCGTAGAACGCAAGCGATCTAGGCAACTAAGCCAAACGGACGCGGTTGGGTGTGAGATGGTTGACCGCTAGTGGCAAAAAATTCATGCGCGTTTCCGTGCTTCGGAGGGCACGTTAAGCCGTCGGTCCCGGTTGTTGTCGACAGATAACAGTCGTTAAACCTTGTCGGAGACCTTATGGGCGGTTCGAAAACATCCGACAGCGGATTGTTCACTAATCCGCATCTCCACCAACCCGGATTGGAGCAGCGTGGTGGAGTAACCTCCAGGCCTCCAGTTATGAATAGAGACCCGAGCTTGGCAGGCACGATGTTCGAATGGTACCGAATTCGATTCCTGAAGCAGAGATTTGAATTTTAAGTTTAAGTTTTTTTCTCTTTCTGGGTGTTTGTTCTTTTTGCTTTATGTTTAATTTATGACTGTCTTGACACATCACATCGACTTATTAACACGCTTCTATTAGCTTCACCTGTATGTTTGTGAGGTTTTTTGTAACTCTCATTTGGACTCGATTTTGGCCCACTTTCAACGGACAGATTTAATTCAAACTTTGGACACTTATCAAGAATCGGTGGCAATACAATAATTTTATGAGTTTATCTAATTACGAGAACTTGAGAAAAAATTAATATAACATAAAAAGATCAGCTTATATTAGCAGAAAATAATAATGGGCAAAACAAACAATTATTATTGTGAATAAAGTGTGGGGCGCTCTGTGCCATTATTATTTTTTGCTTATATTAAAAGTGCTTCAAAAGCGTGACTTTAGTTTTTTGAAACTATATTTACTTCACACTTTACTTTACACTCTCAAACATTATGTAAGTTTCGTGACAAAAAATGCTCACAAACTATGAACAAAAAAGGACTGCTATAGCAAAAAATATTTAAAGTGGGCCTACCTTGATCATCTTAGGCCGACAAGTTATTTATCAACGGTAAGGCAAACATGGACAGTTTTTTATCGAGTTAAGTTGCCGATCACAATAAAATCTAAAGACTGTAAGTATAATCAACAACTATATAATAAAAACAAAAAAAACTTGAGAGGTGTCAAGGGACACCCGGATGGAACGAAGTTCCTTTCGATTAATTAGTGAATATTTTTTATTTGTTCCAAAAAGAAAAAACGATTTATCAAAACCAATCTCCTGTTAGGTTATGGGATCCTGGTACATGAATCGAGGCTGTGAACTGTTTTGAAAGTAATGGTGGCGATTTTGCGGTACCAGGAGACACTACTCGCAAAGAGCACAAAGGCGAATGTAACAAAAAAAAAATTGTTTGTAAAGTAGGTTTACGATCGAGATGTTTACGTGATAACGTCCGCACGAGAAAATCTCCATTCGTTTGTATGCCGCTAGAGTGAGAGAGACGGAAGATCGGTCCACTCACTCGAACGCTATGCCAGCCTCCGCTCGTGAGGATTCCGCGTGACAAGTTTCACGGAATGACTGGCAGCGCTCGAGATGAGACGGGAGATCGGTCCGTCTCTCTCTCGTTATACCTGCGATCGCGCTCGTGAGGTTTTGGTGTGACACAAGTTTCTGAACATGTCACCCGACTAAAACGATTTTAAAGACGTTATCACGTCAAAAACAAAGAAACTACTTTACAAAATTATCATAACACCTTTATTTTATTTACAATGATTTATAAAAACATATAATAATAATAACAGTCGTCACGTCGACTATATGTAAGATAATGTCGTGACAACTTTTCGTAAGAATTTTTTCCGTGCAGCCCCCTTTCACAACGCGCGATAAGGAACTTCGTTCCAAAACGCGCAAAAAGATATGAACTAACAAGAACACTAAGCTGACGTTCACGGCTGGATTTAGAGGTCTGGAGGCCTCGGTGGAACAAAGGTGTGGATGGAGGATTTTCCAAATAAAATGGACAATTTTTTTCAGACAGTGATATTTTACTGATTGCCTGCTTGGAGTGAACAAATATGGATCGCTGATTTCTTTTAATATTTAATGTGATCATGTTTGTACAAATTACTGTGAAACGCGATAAAAATATGAAAGGAAAAGTTATTTACAGATACTTCAACTCAGTTGTGCGCGCGGCGCTATGTGTGGGTAAACCTGTATATACACAGTGACTTTGTGTGCGTGACAAGAGGTACAGTTTCGGTATATATTAAAGTACTCTGTGAGGTACAGTGAAGTTGCTCGGACGATCACGGCCGCGTCACTGTCACACAAATTAAAGCTGCATACTAACACGGTCAACCTAACATGACACCTGGCTGTGTACTCTACCCTTCTCCCGCTTCACCGCGCGCACCCCCGCCGTCGCCTTACCAGTACAGTCAGCAGCACAGTTACCATTGCACGATAATTTTAAAGATATTTAAAAAAAGCTCTTTAAATGTATCACGTTATTCTTGTGCTATTTTTACGTTTATATTAAATGTTTAAACCTTTTTGTAAACATAACACAAATTTTAGAAAGTACATATCTAATTTATTTATTCATGCATACTCAACAGTTAACAAAAAAAATACTTTAAATATAAACTTACGTAATTTTACATAACTATAAGACAAAAAGTGCTTTAAAAATAAAAAGCATTACTAAGGGGGTATGGCCACGAAGTATTACGGCTGCCACCCTACCATTGTGACTTAAATCCAATTGAATATATATGGAATTTAATAAAACAAAGGGTGGCAGACAAAAATATTGATCAGTCCGAAAGAGACATAGAACTATAAAAAAAGACTATAAACAAATTATATGAAAGAAATGAAAAACAAACTATTTTTATTAACCTTTATTGTAACATCCATCATTTATAACTTTTAGTACTTATCTCATAAAAACAAAAAATAATCCAAACAAATAACTATGTATTATTAATATCCTAAATAGTATTTGGATTATAGGGCGACTAAGTTATTTATCAATTTAACAAACAAGTTATACCTACTTCGTAATAATTTTCGTAAAAAAATATGAAATGGAAACCAATTTTGTCGGCTGACTGTACTTAACGCGTACGTCATTCGAGCCAGGTCTCATGTTAGGTTGACCGTGTTAGTAATTACTTGCCCACGCACTCATAGCGCCGCGCGCACAACTGAGTTGAAGTATCTTTACTAGTGTGTCTAATAGTCTGAATTAGATTTTTTTTCCGAAGTCACTATTGTGGGGGCCCTCTTTTGTGGAGGCCCTAAATCCAACCCAAAATCCGGTCTTGCTGATATAACTCGACACTGAGCGCTCTTGAGGTACGCACACAATTTTTTTTATTGAGTAGCAGACGAGCATGCATGACATCTACATACAACCTCAAGCAAGCATAGGTAAGTCTTGTCTGGGGTCGTATGCTGTTACGCTGCTACTCTGGAGGCTGGTGGTCACCTCATGTAAGTGTGGCCGGCAACTGCACCTTTCCACCGAAACACAATAGAATTCGTTTTATGCGGTGGGTGGTTTGTGAGACAAACAAGCCAATATGGGACACCTCTTCCCCCAAATTTCTTAGTGAACCCCCCAAAATTTCTTGTCGACTCCCCTAAAAATTGAAGGCAGCGACCGCGCCGCGCCTGCATGCTTTCCATTCAGTACGCCCATATTTATGTCTTACCACTGCTGCTATACCACTTGTATATAAGCAATTCGATTGTGTGTCAGTGGAAATGTGCAGTTGCCTGCCAGTTTTACATGAGGCTATCGACCTTTGGACTAGCAGCGCAACTGCATATAACCATAAGCAATACTCAGTATTGCTTGAGGTTGTATGTAGATGTCCACGGGCTGCAGCGACCACTTAGCACCACCTGGCCTGCAAGCTCGTCTGCTACTCCATTCAATAAAATAAAAATACGCCGCTTTAGATGCGTCTCATCAAAAATTCGCGATCATTGACATTAGTCTCGTCAGTGACTAACGGGAATTTCGGAACCGATATTTACTTATAATTAGCGGGTCTGCGGCGCAGAGCTATAATCACGATATACATATTAGCAACGATTGGCGGCGGCTCTTTTTGCGTCCTAGGCTAGGCAAAGGTCTCAGTCCCTGTAGCTTCGGGATTACGAATAGAGCTACGGTATCCCCTGCCTGATCGTAAGAGGCGACTGAAAGGGTTGCGGGCGGTGAGAGTGAGAGCTCGATCCGTCTAGCCAGCAGCCCCGGGAAGGACGGCGGTGTGTGCCTGGCCGCATGCCGCCGTAAGCTTCGGAAGGTGTAGGAGAGCGCATCTGCTCTCACGAAGATGGGCACGTTCTGGGGCGCCGCGCGTGGAGGACACCGGTGCGTTTCACTGGAGATCCCGGAGTCCTCCCCAAGAGCAGAGGCAGGTCACCAAGGGGGTTTTAGTGCGGTACAAATCCCACATAACCCGGTATCCTCTCCCAAGGTGCCGGTTACCTTTTGAATGTTTTCCCCCCGATAACAAAAAAAAGGTCCTTATTCTATTATATAGGTATATTATTGTTCAGTATTAATCCTTATCTAAATAAAAACGTTAACTAGCTTCTTCAATTCAGATTAAAATTGTACAAAATGTAATCAAATAAATACTTTAGAAGATGATATTTTGTTTTACCAAAAATCATCCATCCCCTGGTGCGCATTCTCATCGCGCGTCTATTTTTTGCCTTTAGTACTTAAATGGGATTTTGTAAATTAGATTTTAATGTATATCACTTAATCGCTCGAGCGAAGCTGGGCCGGGTCGCTAGTATATGCTATGTAGGTCATTGTAGGTATATAATTTATTCAAATAAAAATGTTTTGAACTCCTGAAACTTTGTTTACATTCATTATCTCGTCTCCTTTGCCTTACTATAGTAGTAAATTATATCGATAATGAAAAAATGTACCATTTGAAGTTCTGTTTGATTTGTAAAATTACTTTTTTTAACCACACCACTGAACCGCAGAGGTTGAACTACTTCAATACATTGTTACAAGTAAAGTGTACTAAACGCTTGTATGTATGTCACTGTATGTCGATCGCTTTCACTGTTTCACTGCGATAGGACGTGGTCAGTGCGTTTTTACCATTTATCAAAGATTAAATATCTATTAACTAGCTCGAGCAGCGATGGCAGAGTGGTAAAAAACCACGGTCTTCGACGCGACCGATCCTTGGCTCAAATCCTCGGCGCGCACCTCTTACAAAGAAATTTGTAATGTGCGGATTTATATCTCCACGGTGATGGAAAATATCGTGATATTTAATTGATTACGATGTTCTCCATCGCCGTGCATGCCTGAGAGAAATTCATAATTTCTCGAAAGCATGACGTCCACCAATCCGCACTTGGCCAGCATGGTGGACTATGGTCTAAAATCCCTCTCACTTGTGAGAAGACCTGTGCCCATCAGGGGGACATAAAAAAGGTTGAAAAAAAAGCTATGCCCCGCGGTTTCACTGGCGAAAGGATCATGAGTATGAAGTGAATATTTTCCATACATTTAGGTATTTGTCCCAATTGTAGTCGTCACTTTCATTTTTTATTTTAGGGAAGGTGTTGGAGTGCACCATCGCTCTCCGGATGATAGACCGGTTTTAAAGCGTCGCACGTGGAAGACACCGGTGCGTTCTTCTGGAGATCCCGGAGTTCTTTAGAAGCTATGGGCCAGGCCACTGAAGGGATTTCAGTGCGGTAAAAATTCCCATGTAACCAGTGGCGGTCCCAGGGGCAGGGGTCACAGGGGACATGACCCCCCCCCCAAATCCATCAGTCATGTGTAGATGGAAGGTGAAACAAGCCAATTTGTGACACGTCTTCCCCCAAATTTCTTAGTGACCCCCCCAAAATTTCTTGGCGACCCCCCAAATTGAATGCTGCGACCGCGCCTGCATGTAACCCGGTTTCTCACACTAGGTATCAGGTACCTTGTGAAGGTTTCCCTTCAATAATATTATAAATTGACGACCCGTGTGGCACAATACCATGCCGGACTACCAATCGAAGGCTTATCGGTTCGATTCCCGGGGAAACAGAAATTGGAGTTTTTTTCCGCCCGCTTTTTTCTCCTAGCCCATTTAAGCCTTAGCGCACCCAAAGCGGATGACGGTCAGCTGATGACCGTACAACAATGACAAACATCAAGTGTATATTATTACCCAGGATGTTAAATAAACTATTTCATTTTATTTCGATTTCATTTGAATGATGAGTTTAAATTCTGTTCTCGGTCTGGGTATTTGTGTTTCTGTCTTTGTGTGTGTCCATGGTACTCACGACACAGGGTATATCTACCCTACTGTGGGGCTATGAGTGTGAACCGTTAAAAAAGAAGGTTGTAAAACTTGTAAGGTTCAGCCGGAAGAGTACCACCGCTGCACCATAAAGCAATTCTACTGATGGGTGGAAAAGTCCTACAGGAAAGAAGGCCCTCCACTACTGTATCTTAACGGATGCCATGGGTTCAACGACCGGTAATAAGAGCTGCCACCACACGTACAAATCTGCATAGCTAGAATCACGCCCGGGCTATTCATGAAGCAGACGGCATAAATTAGATGCGTTGTGAGCTGCGCGTGAAAGTTTTCCTCTATGAGTCACTTTGTTGGTTGTTTTCTTTAATAATAATGTTGTGCACAGAAAAACGTTGTATCTATAAACATCTCTGAGCTCTGAGAGAGCTGTCTCAATGAAAACTTCAAAAATACTCATCGAAGATATTCTATTTCACGAAGTCAGATCGGCGTTGCTTGTAGTAGTGATGTGTGTGCGTAAGATTTGAAAACATTGGCAAAGAAATTTGACCATCTCTGTTTTTAGCTAAAAAAAATACCCAACTCTTCTACGTTTTGTTGTCATACTGACGTTACTAGACACTGAGCGCTCTCGGGGTTTTGCACAAAGACAAAGACAAAGACTTTTATTTGCACAAATATGGGTGTTTACAAAAGGTGTTTGAGTTCACCATATTTACCTTCTTGAGGTAGGCAAATATTAAAATGATAAAAATACCTATAAAAGGAAAAAACTTAACTATAACTCAATTACAAAATGTACATTAACATCTATTTTAGTATTATTTTTATTTCTCCCATATTGAGCCTTTTATAAATTAAAATATTTATTTATTTATATTTCGGATCGGTTCCGATCGTCGGCTTTGGGTACCCATATCACAGGTGTACACACTGAGAGGAAAAAAAGCCGGCGGGAAAAAACCGCAGAGGTTTTTATGGAATTCCTTTAAGCCGTTTTATAGTTTATGGAAAAGGAAATCAGTGACTGAACAATACGCCTTTTTCAATAAATACGTTTTAAGTTTTTTTTTGTCTTCAATTATCATCGCAAACTCTGCATATCGCCAGCGTCAAGTATAATTTTTGCATCACGTTTTTGCCAGTTTCGGTGAAACTGGACGAGTAATAATAGGTAAAGTCAGTAAGTCGTTAGTAATCAGTCAGTCAAGTCAGTCCGACATTCAAGTAAAGCGATGGCTTCTTTACAAGAACGTGACCAATGGAATTTTGGAGGCAAGCCGAAAAAACATGTTTTCGCACTGTTATTTTAATTCACAACACTCGTGCACTTTAATTAACCTATATCGAACAAAATGCCATCAAATTTATCCGATATAACTCAAAAATACATCAAGAAAGTAAAAATAAAACAAGAGCACAATATGTATTTTTTGACTTCCCGCCAAAACTCACGTTTTAAGTTCTGTATTAAATTCATTGCCCGTTTTAATTTTGAGCAATTCCGGTATACCGTTATATATTTTTGGTCCCATGCAAAAGACACTATCATCTAAATCAATACAAACTCTTATTATTTTATATTTCTCGATTATTTACAGCTATCGCCTTCTACAATAGATCACAGACACCATTACAGCAAACAGTTAGATCGTTCCGGTGTATGGTCGGTTCCGATTCACGGGGTTCGATTCTCGCGCGACTTATGTGAATTTTAAATGAAAGTTCCCATTTATCTTATGTGATCGGAGCGTTATCTTGTGATATGTGTGCGTTGTAGTCAGCAGTTCTTTTTAACACGTTTATATTGGCTTCACCTGTATGTATGTATTTATGTATGTATGTATGTAACGGAATCTTTTAACTTCATTTTCGCCAACTTCTAAGCGTCTGATTAACTTGAAAATTTGCACAGGGGCCGATGACAATGCAATAATCCACCTATAAAATTAAAAATAATTAATGTAGTTTAAAAAAGTTTTTAACTACATTATTTATTTAGAGTCGAGCCGCCCGGGCCGCGGCGCGCCTCAGAACATACTAAAAGAGGTAGAATGGAAATCTAGGCGGGGCAGAAGTGACAAGGAATTTTGAGCAAACGCTCAAAATTCCAAAATCTCTACAGAAACACGCGATATTGCTACGATATGCGTGCTTGGGTGTGATTCGTTCATTTGTAATCGCGTGATTGTGCGGCGCTAAGATTGGCTAGATTTGAAATTGCAAACATGTGCGTTAGGTTCGTATTTATTTAAGTACAGATGTAATGGAGGTGAAAGGCGGGGCTTGATCGGCGACACCAGTCTTCATACGAACGGCGCATTATTGCCGTTCTACCTCTCTTAATAATGTTCTGTGCGGCGCGCAGTCTCCGCCGTGTGGAAACCGCGACCGGCGGCGGGAGCTCATGACTAAGGTCCTCGGTTAGGACCGAAACTAGTCGGGCATCCCCGAATCAAATTACGTGAGAACAGCCGTAATATTTATATTAACAGTAAAGCGCAAGAGAATTTCTTGCGTTTCGGTGGAAAGGTGCAGTTGCCGGCCACACTTACATGAAGCGACCATCAGTCCAAGGAGTAGCAGCGCAACTGCATACGACAACAGGCAAAACCTAGTCTTGCATGAGGTTGCAGCGGATTTACCATCTTACCATCACGTGGTTTTCATGCTTACCTACTGATCCAACCAAAAAAAATATCACACCAAAGCTATAGTTTAAGCAGGTTGTGGTCACTTACCAACATAGGAATGTTCGGCACCACGACCGAGTCGTCGTCGGCTCCGGCGCTCAGCTCGGGCATGAAGGTGTACGTCCTCTTGTAGTGGAAGGACAGGGTTCCGTTTTCGTTGTCCGTTATGTTCACTTTCTCCCACTCCTCCCTGGGGATGAAAAAGGGGAATTAGAAAAAAATCGATCAACGAAGCGACTCATATGGCGCAGTGGTTACCACGACGGCGTGCCGTGTAAGGGGTTCTAAGTTCGATTCGCTGCGGGGGAGATAAATTAATGATGACTACGGCCAAGCTATACTTTTAGATGTTATTTTTAGAGCATCCGTGAATAGCGATCTAGTCCCTTCTATCTGATCTTCTAGCTGATCTAGTCCACGCAGCGACGGAACACACAAATAGGCCTATTTATGCAAACCGGAACCAAGCTGTTTAACTAAAAGCTGTTTAATGTATTAGACAACTGATGTTTTGTGGATTGGTAAACATGTCATGAAAATGTTTTTCTGTCAAAATTGTCAGATCATTTTGATCTTAACAGGGTCGATAGAAGGAGCAATTTTAAGCTTTTCTGTGTACTTAACTCAATTTCGCCATGAGTGTGGATTGGTTCTGGTTTGCGTAAATAGGTCCAAATGAAAACGCCAAAACGTGCCACTGTGCTATTACTGCAATCAAATTTAGACTACTACTCGGTCGAGTTAACATGACACCTGGGAGGCTATTCTGTATGCATCCGTCCATAAGTTCTAACATCTTCGGAATCATTTTTAGCATATTTAGACACTTTTTTTTCATGAATTTAAAAGATTAACGTTGTCATTGATAATATTAAGCCACTGAATGAATAATATTGCTAGAATTTCATCAGTCTTACTCAAAAATGAGACCCGAAAATTCACGAAGTTTCGGATACGGGCGTACAGAGTAGCCTCCCAGGTGTCATGTTAACTTGATCGAGTAGTATATAGGTATACAATATGCAGGGGCACTGCTCTAAGCGTGATCGTCCGAAGTTTCCTGTACTTTCGAATGATCTTTTGTAATGTAATGTAAAAAGTAGTACATTGTTGTGTGTATATTTCGAGGGATGATGAGTAAAAGTAAAAGAATTATAAAGGGTATTAAACTTTTAATAGCACCATATTCTCGATATCTTAAGTACAGAGTTACGTATCCACAAAATAAGGGTCAGAACCAGGGTTGCCAACTTTTCCAGCCGCCAAAACCGGACAACAAATTTAATCTGGTCATACTTGCTCAAAATCGTAAAAAAAACCATTAACACGAGTCTAATGAATTTTATTAAGTTTTAATAAAATAGAGTTTGAAGAATTTCTAGGAACATTATTTTTTCTTAAAATTATACTTGGTCTCGCTTTTCACATTTTTGACACGTAATTTTCCTGCATCTGTTCTTAGAAATGTTTCAAACTCTGAACAGGTGAAATTATAGTTAGACATCACCATCAATTCTGCCTTCACCATTTCGACCTTCAGACGATTTCTTTCGTCCTGCCAAATATTTTTCATGACGCTAAATATGCGTTCTACAAACGCATTTGAAGGTGGAACCGCAAATATTGTCTGTACTATTCTTAGAAGATTTGGGGCTTTAGTTTTTTTTTAAAAACGCAGCCAAAATTAAATGAGCTCTTTTTGGGTTTGTTTCCTGACTCTGTTGGTCCGTGCTATTACGAGTACTTGGTCCAGGTTCCACAGCTTTTTGGTTGTTTTTTAGCTCCTGAACTACTGTATTCAGCAAACAAATTTTTGAGAATAGTTGGTCGCCATCAAATTTAACACCTAGCTTCTCCGCAACCATGACTACGTCCGTGAATTCCATTTCTTCGTTCAAATTGAATGGAGTACACAGTTTATAAAAAGAAGTGTCGCGTTCATAAATTTATCTGACCGGACAAATTGCATCCGGTCGGATGTTTGCGACCGGACCCCAACAATTCCGTCTAAAACCCAACAGTCCGGTCGAAAACCGGACGGTTGGGAACCCTGGTCAGAACTTAACACAGCATAATGAAAAGGATGGGTGTCAATAAAACTAAGCTATGTCGAGTGCGGTCAAAAGTAGGACTATTTATTTAATAAACATTTATTTTCATTAATACAAAAAATCAATATTGATTTCAAGTTGTTTCAACTGAGTGTGGCGACCCGTCGCCACGACAAGCGTCACTACATCAACATGCCGGTTTACCCGCGCCTATAGATGTTTCATATTATCAATCCATACTAATATTATAAATTCAAAAGTAACTCTGTCTGTCTGTCTATCTATCTGTCTGTCTGTCTGTCTGTCTGTCTGTCTGCTACGCTCCCCCGCTTAAACTACACAACCAATTGTAATTTTGGAATTGTAAATTTGGAACACAGATAGAGTGGACCTTGGGAAAGGACATAGGATGGTTTTTATCCTACGGGAACCTTAAAAACGGGTCCACGCGGGCGAAGCCACAGGCGGAAGGCTAGTAACACAATAAAATACTTCATTTTACCGAACCCCAAAAAGGATGACGGACGCAAACTAAATAACATCATCGTGCATCATCCGCAAACAGATTAAATTATCACGCAACATCGCGTGATGCCGTCACATACTGTACTGACATATAAACGCACTGACGTGACAATATTGTTAGTATATAGGTAAGTATAGTGGTCTGAAGGAAAATCACAAATTATGAGTTTCATTTCAATGTTATATACTTACCTACTATTATTTCTAAGATGGTTATTAAATATTTAAAAAAATTAAACCGACTTCAAATGTTTGTCAACCGAAAAGGAAAAAAATTTAAATAAGTACTACACGGTACTAATATGTCAAAAAGTACTAAACCGATTTTGATGAAACTTAGACTGATCCCTAAGTTGGAGTAGGTAACTAAATAGGAATATATTTAACCCGGCTTATACTTTTTGGATTATGTGTGTGTAGACAAACATACTTTGGCACAAGTGTTTAGATGCTCTTATAGAATATATCCAAAAACTGTGTAATTTTGACAGTATTACATACATATAGAATTGATAACGTCCTTTTTTGAAGTCGCTTAAAAAACTTTTTAATTTGTTTTGATCCTAAATGGTTCTAATATTATTATTACTGGCCCCTAATAAGCTGCATGTAATCTATGCAAATAAATAAACTTGTCTGTTTGTAATATTAAAATACCTAACCGCTTTTTACTACATGCGTATGAATGCTTATATGGTACATACATATACCAAAATAAATTTTTGTCTGTCTGTCTATTTGTCTGTCTGTTTGTTCCAGCTAATCTCTGAAACGACTGGACCAATTTAGACAGGACTTTAAATTCAATAAAATAAGGAACAATTACCTAAGGTCTAATAAAAAATTGATAGCGGAGTATATTCACTTTATGCTAATGATCCTTTCTAACGCGGGTGAAACCGCGGGACACAGCTAGTGTGAAATATAATTACGCCATTAGTATAAATATACTTAAAAATATATTATAAAAAAGTACATTTAAAAACAATAACAAGGCAGCATTTATAGCATTATTGTTATAATTAAAGTTCTGAAACCACAAGGTGTTTTATATAATAAGCTTTATTATACGAGTAGTTCATGATGCTGCAATTTTAAATAATAACTAGATAGATAGATAGATAGATTACTCTTTATTGTACACCAACAAATAAAAACATACATACACAGAGGTTGTACATAGTATTAATGTACATTGGCGGTCTTATCACTAAAAGTTATCTCTTCCAGACAACCAAAAAAAATTATTGAGAATTATTAATAAAAGTACATAACATCGGGTTCAGGTGCACAAATTTACAACAATTCAATTCAGTAGACAAACAGAGCAAACATACGTTTTTAGGAAAAAAGGAAATAATAATGACAATAGCATAGTCAGGAAAAGAAGTGATGAAAACAAAAGATAATGAAGAGGTTAAAGAAAATAGAGAAAGCGCTATTTATTATCTAGTATCTATCTATACGCTATCTATTATTATCTAGTAAGAAAAACAGCAAGTTTTTTAACACGCTTTTATTAACTTGACCTGTATGTATACATATATGTAACGGAATCTTTTAACTTCATTTTCACTTACTTCTAGGAGTCTGATTAACTTGAAAATTTGCACAGGGGTCAAGGGTAGATGACAATACAATAATCTCATAACTTTATATTAAAGCCCTAACTAGGATCATCAGGATAAAAAAAAACCGAGGGGTGGCTGATAAGTTCGTGGCCTAAGGTACTTAATGAAACAAATATAAAGTTTTATATTTTTAACACGTCTTAGTGTCTGATTAACTTAAAAATGTGCACAGGGGTCAAGGGCCGATGACAATGCAATAATATGAGAATAAAAATCCAACTACAAAATTAAAAATAAATAATGTAGTTTGAAAAACTAAAAACCACGCTTTTGTGAAAATACGAACTAAAAAGTAAAAAAATAAGAAGAAAATGTATTTTACTGTAAAAAAGCGTGGGGTGGTTTTTAAGATACTGTTGACACCATGCACCCGCGGCACCCTGGGACATGGTTGACATAGAATACGTTGCTCATAAGACGACAAAAATGTAATGATAAAACTCTGTTTAGGTATCACGATGACCGATGACGTAGTCGCCTTCTAACTCATTTGTATTCTAAAACCATTCTAGATCAATTTCTCGCAACTTCTTGTAGAATTTTCCATTATAACATTAACGTTAATTTTTATGTTACCGGCTTATCTGTATTAGTTGAGTAATTGAGTATCTTTGTAAGGACCTTGGTAATTTGATGCAATCAAAAACTAATTTTGTTGTTATTGTCTTTTATATTAAGTTAAAGTTTGAGGAAAATGTTTATTTTTGTAACATAATAATCAGTATTCCCTAATTACAGTATACCTTTTCTATAGAATTCCTCAGTTAAACCTTCAGATAATTGTAAAATAATTAATGATGATTAATAAGTAAAATAATAAATAAATATTTTTTTCAACCTTTTTATGTCACACTGCTGGGCACAGGTCTCCTTCTCACACTTCACAATTGAGAGGGATTTAGGCCATAGTCCACGACGCTGGCCATGTGCGGAATGGTGGACGTCATGCTTTCGAGAAATTATGAATTTCTCTCAGGCATGCACGGCGATGGAGAACATAGTAATCAATGAAATATCACGATATTTTCCATCACAGTGGAGTAGCGATAAATTCGCACATTACAGAGGTGCGAGCCGAGGATTTGAACCTGGGATCGGTCGCGTCGAAGACCGCGGTTTTTTACCACTCGGCCATCGCTGCTCAATTATTTAGTTATATAAATAAATATAAAACTAAATAATTAATAACTTGACACCAAATCTCAGAATATTACATTTCACATCATTTTTTTTTCTTTCAATTGTGGCATCCCAAACTCTGTGCATATTGCCAGCGTAAAGTATATTTTTGCATCATTTTTTTTGCCACTTTCAATTAAATTGGACGAAGTGATAATAGATAAAGTAGTCATCATAAAGTAATCAGTCAGTCTAGTCAGTCCAACATTCAAGTAAAGCGATGGCTACTTTACTAGAACGTGTCCGATGGAATTTTGGAGGCAAGCAGAAAAAACATATTTTAGCACTGTAATTCTATTTCACAAACACTCGTGCACTATAATTAACCTATATCAAACAAAATGCCATCAAATTTACCCGATATAACTGAAAGATACGCCAAGAAAATGAAAATAAAACGAGCACATCATCTTCTTTCCGACTTCCCGCCAAAACTCCCTTTTTTTTCTTTTTAGAAGCAATCTTACCACTACTTAACATAACATTAAAAAAAATGAAGAATAATATAGTATAGTTAAAAAAGGTAAAAACTAATCCATAATATAAGCAGAAAAAAATAATAATTATAAATACTAGTAATATTGTAAAAAAGTGTGGGTTGCTCGATATACGAAAAATGTGGTACAGAGCGCTCCACGCTTCTTTCACAATAATACTAGTATTTTTTGTTTATTATTGTTTTCTGCTTATTATTATTTTCTGTTATTTTTTCACTTTTTAGTTTTTTTAAATTATATTTGTTTCTCATTTTTAGTTCGATTTATTGTTAAAAATAAAAAAATCAAGTTCTCGGAATTAGATAAATTCATGATATTATTGTATTGCCACCGAATCTTGATAAGTGTCCAAAGTTTGAATTAAATCTGTCCGTTGAAAGTGGGTCAAAGTCGAGTCCTAAGGAGAGTTACAAACAAGCTCACAAACAAACACACTTGTGAAGCTAATAAAAGCGTGATAAAAATAATAATACGGCCACAATCCTTTTTGCTGGTCTCTGCCATAAAAATAGAGTTACGAAGCTGCTCCACTACGAGTTGGTGGTTAAAAATCGTTAAAGAATAGCGGTTAAAAAATTCTACTTAATTCAAAAACTTTAGTTTGCAATATTTTACGCAAACTACTATTGGTACTTTTCCCAACAAACCATGGCAGTCCTAAATTGTTCTGACCTTTTTGCCAAGTAAGCTGAGGGTAACACATTCGCTTCCCTCCCTCTCTCATACCAACATTAAAAATAACTAATAGTTTAAAAAAAACTAATAAAGCACGCTTTTGTGAAAAACTAACTAAAAGTAAAAAAAAAGAATAAGAAAAAAAAATTGTATGTAAAAAAATACGTAGGGTGCATAGAATGAAATGAAATGAAATATTTTAACATCCTGGGTAATATAATAATATAAGTAAACTTGATGTTTGTCATTGTTGTACGGCCGGCTGACCATCATCCGCTTTGGGCGCGCTAAGGCTTATATGGGCTAGGAGAAAAAAGCGGACGAAAAATGGTACTTATCAATCTATCAATATACTAACATACGACCGAAGCTAAAAATCTTGTTAAAAATATTAAGTAAGAAGCCTCTGACTTAAATATAATCGCAAGATTATAAACTGATAAAAAAGCTATTACTGTGTAAAAATAGATACGGATGTAATCAATCAGCTTTTTATTTAGCAGTCAGGATATTTATTTAAACACTGATTCAAGAAATACTTTTTATATAACAACGTTTGTAGAATAATTAGCATTGGTTAGTATTAGAAGCTGAGGTCAGTCCTTATTTTGCGGAAAACCATACGGGATTTTATATAATAGGATGACAACAAAACAACTATCAGTCTGAGACAAGTTTCGATCTTGCCTTGATGTGAAAAAAAATTTTTTTACACATTAAACACAGAAGTAATATAGTACCTACCATAGTGATGTCGGTATATTATATCGCCATACAAACATTACTAAAATTTATTTTTGCTAGAAAGGAATAGAATAATCTATAACTTCTTATAACTCTGATAACTAATAACAAATTTATTAGTAACTAAACTTCTGCCAGCGTTTTCGACAGCGTGTACCCATTTTATGGGTCCCCGAAGGATAAAAAATAGCCTATGTGCTATTCCAGGCAATACATCTAAATTTCTGCCATCCATTTGAAATACGACATGAAATGATATGAGCCAGTTGCTTGGACTTAGACATAAGCCAGTTGCTTCAACCGCGTTGACCCTATTACCCGTTTTCACGTAGGAATGAAGCATTTTCCCGCGGTAAAAAGTAGCCTATGTTCATCAGGGATAATGTCGGTTTATCATTATAATATTTTTCAAATCGGTCCAGTAGTTTCGGTAAAAAGTAGCCTATGTTCATCAGGGATAATGTCGGTTTATCATTATAATATTTTTCAAATCGGTCCAGTAGTTTCGGTAAAAAGTAGCCTATGTTCATCAGAGATAATGTCGGTTTATCATTATAATATTTTTCAAATCGGTCCAGTAGTTTCGGTAAAAAGTAGCCTATGTTCATCAGAGATAATGTCGGTTTATCATTATAATATTTTTCAAATCGGTCCAGTAGTTTCCGTAAAAAGTAGCCTATGTTCATCAGGGATAATGTCGGTTTATCATTATAATATTTTTCAAATCGGTCCAGTAGTTTCGGTAAAAAGTAGCCTATGTTCATCAGAGATAATGTCGGTTTATCATTATAATATTTTTCAAATCGGTCCAGTAGTTTCGGTAAAAAGTAGCCTATGTTCATCAGAGATAATGTCGGTTTATCATTATAATATTTTTCAAATCGGTTCAGTAGTTTCGGAACCTATTCAATACAAACAAACAAACAATCAAATCTTTCCTCTTTATAATATTAGTGTAGATGACTACCGACGTCTCTCCACGCACATTTAAGATAATAACGCTACATATAAATAACGGTATACACTCATAGCCCCACACTAGGATTACCTATGTCGTGGGTACCATGAACATACACAAAGACAGAAACACAAACACCCAGACCAAGTACAGAAATCAAAACTCATCAATTTCTGCCTCGCCGGGAATCGAACCCGGGACCCTCCGATCGGCAGTCCGGCATGGTAACCATTGCGCCACACGGGTCGTAAAGATAAATAGTAAGTAGGTTTTTTATGTATTTACCTACTAAGGCCGAAAAATATTTTTTGTAAGTTTTTGTGTTATAAGTAACCTAACGGAGCAGCGATGGCCGAGTGGTAAAAGCCGCGGTCTTCTACGCGACCGATCCCGGGTTCAAATCCTCGGCGCGCACCTCCGACAAAGAAATTTGTAATGTGCGCATTTATCGCTGCTCCAGGGTGATGGAAAATATCGTGATATTTAATTGATAACGATGTTCTTCATCGCCGTGCATGCCTGAGAGAAATTCATAATTTCTCGAAAGCATGACGTCCACCAATCCGCACTTGGCCAGCGTGGTGGACTATGGCCTAAATCCCCTCTCACTTGTGAGAAGGAGACCTGTGCCCAGCAGTGGGACATAAAAAATGGTTGAAAAAAAAGTAACCTAACAGTAAAAATTGCATTTTAATTTTCATTGTATGTAAGTATGTATGTATGTATGTATGTATGTATGTATGTATTGTATGTCTATGTGCAATTCCAGGCTACTACTAACGAAACAACAAATGAAACCGACTGTTGCATTTTTCCTTGCAGGTACATAAAAGTCTAAACACTTAGTCACCCCACTATCAACTAACAGCGGATTAATTCATCAAGGTTGTATGTAAGATCTTCGTGATCAAAAGCCATAATGACCCTCATATATAACGTAAGAATATTATGTGTATAAACAACATATAATGGCATGAAGCGCGCATGGCCCGGCGGTTAGCGTAGAACGCAAACGATCTATGCAACTAAGCCAAACGGGCGCGATCGGCTGTGAAATGGGTGACCGCTAGTGGCAAAAAATTTCATGCGCGTTTCCGTGCTTCGGAGGGCACGTTAAGCCATCGGCCCCGGTTGTTGTCGATAGATAACAGTCGTTAAACCTTGTCGGAGGCCTTATGGGCGGTTTGAAAACATCCGACGGCGGGTTGGCCACTAACCCGCATCTCCACTAACCCGCATTGGAGCAGCATGGTGGAGTAAGCTCCAGGTCTCCCCAATAATGGGGAGAGACCCGTGCCCAGCAGTGGGACGCAAAAAGGGTTGCAGCCAACATAATAGAAGAAGACGGGTATAATAATATTAAAAAACTAAGGATTTTTTAAATGGTATTTAGGATTTGGGGAGCTTTTAGAATCGAAATCCTTTATCTAAAATTAACGACGTCTAGAAGTAACGATATAAAAACGCCACTACCTACTATAGCGTAATTACTGGTTATAATACTGTAGCCTACAATAAAGTATCTAAAGTGATGTCACCCTAACCTACCCTTTTTTTGTATCGGGGGGAAACCTTCAAAAGGTACCCAGCACCTTGGGAGAGGACACCGGGTTATGTGGGATTTGAACCTCACTAAAAACCCCTCGGTGGCCTTCCTCTGCGTTTGGGAGGACTCCGGGATCTCCCATGGAACGCACCGGTGTCCTCCATACGCGACGCCCTGGAACGGGCCCATCTTTGGGAGAGCAGATATGATCTCCTGCACCTTCCGATGCTTACGGCGGTATGCGGCCACGCACACACCGCCGTCCTTCCCGGGGCTGCTGGCTGGACGGGTCGAGCTCCCACTCTCACCGCCCGCAGCCCCGGGAGCCCCCTTTTAGTCGCCTCTTACGATCAGGCAGGGGATACCGTAGCTCTATTCTTGATCCCAAACCTACAGGGACTACCCTAACCTACCCTAATTACCGCTACCAAAAGTGTATGTTACCTAAAAGATCCATTCAGTTTAAGAAAGATCTACAGTAGATTTGCATATAGTAACATTAATAAAAGTTACGTTACCTAAATTAGCAATACTCGATCTTATGTAATATTTACATAGTAACCTACACTATAGCTAAAGTAAATTTGCTTCAAACTGAACTTTTTGATAGATAGTGTACACTGGTGAGGGTTAAGCTCTTCGACCACAATAAATCTACAGAAAGTCATAGGTAACGTTACCAAAATACCGTTACCTAGTTTACCGTTACCAAAAAAATAAAATAACGTAAATACTCACTCGTACACGTAGGGCCCGAGCTCGTCGAGCACGGGTTTCGAGCCGTTGTTAAGGAATTCGTCCGCGTTCGTCACGTTGTACACGTACACGCGGACGAACGGACGGACGGGCGGCCGCGCCCACCACTCGAACGTCATCGAGCCGGGGCGGAGTACCAGCTCCTGGGAATAGAGGAAGAATGAAATAAATATTTTTATATAAATAAATAACGATTCTGCGCTACGTAGTTAGATTTAGAATTAAAATACTTTTGACTATTCTTATACAAATTTCTCCTCTCCTCACCACTTGAGGCGCTCTACAATAATGCCACGATCTTGTTTAATACATGTATATGAATTTGGACTACGTATGTCATGTATATTGACGACCTGCGTGGCGCAATGTTTACCATACCGGACTGCCAATCGAGGGGTTCGATTCCCGGCGAAACAGAAATTTCAATGATGAGTTTAAATTTCTGTTCTCGGTCTGAGTGTTTGTGTTCCTGTCTTTGTATGTATCCATGGTACCCACGACACAGGATATTAATTACCTTACTGTGGGGCTTTGAGTGAGTAAGGTTTTTTATTTATTTATTTATATAGTCATTATTTCCAAGTCCTGTATGAGTTAAATATCTTTCTAGAGACAGAACCTTATATATCTTAAAAACAGCCAACTAATGTTTAACTTCTAGGGAAACCTCCCCCCTCACTTTTTTCTTGAGATAAACATCTCAAGCAGTAAAATATTGTCACAGAAGCTTTTCCAAAATCATTTTGAAGATTTTAACAGCTGACTTGTTAAACATAATATGTACTTAACAGATATAACGTTAAGTAAAGATTCCAATTATCAATACAGTAATTGAGTTTAATCTACGAAAAAAGCCATAAAACAGCACCACAGAATAATTAATTTACATATGCTGACCTAAGCCATGTACTCCATTGAATCATCAAATCCTAAAAGGAATACGTCCACAATTTAATGGCGATTCCGTTCCATAACGGTAACTGGCCATATTTAGATTTCGCGTTTTTGGAAGCTTTAAAAATTTATTGCTGTCAATGTTTTACAAACATTATTAATTATGCGAAATCGGTCAAAAGGGGAATAAACTTTTGACAGTTCCCACACTTGTCTTATTTAACTGATTCGTTCTATAGTGAAGAAATATGTATATCTTTATTGTGACAAATGTTATTGCAATAGATGTTATTGTCACCTTGTTGTAAAATTTGGAGCTCTCGTTGGTAAGCAGAGACTGTAACCGAGTAGTAGCACAGTAGACAAAAAAGCCTGTAAGCAGTGTCGAATCTAGGATTTAAGTCTGGGAGAGGGCATTTTTATTTTGGGACAGTTGCGGGCTCAAATTTTGGAGGAGGTAAAAAAAATGTCAACGAGGGGGGGCTGATGTATGGCGTGTACTCGAACCGCGCCTGGTTTGAGGGAGGGTCTTGATTTTAGTTTGCAGAAGTTAGAGGTTTGTTAAGGGTGAATCCGAGAATGGTTTTGGGGGAGCCTCCTGCATCCGCTAGTGACTGCTAGCCACTTTGTGTAAAATGGTAGCTATAGCTCATGAACATCTACACACACACACACACACACACACACACACACAAGCAAGTGGTAAGGCCAAACCACACTAGCTACTTTAGTATCAGCGATCAGCGATTTTTTGTATGCAACGATGCTACATCGTTTTGGTAAATTAATCGCTGCATCAGAATCGCTGCGTACATTCCTGAGAGAAACTCATAATTCCTCGAAGGCAAGATGTCCACCAATCCGCACCACCGCGTGGTGGACTGTGCCCTAAATCTCTTCACCATCTTCACTTGTGACAGGAAACCTGTGCCCAGCAATGGGACGTAAAAAGGGTTGAGAAAAAAGGATGCTGAATCGCGATTTCCTGACTATGTACCTAAACTCGAATGCGGTAGCGCAGTCGTGCGTTTTAGCCACAGAACATACTAAAAGAGGTAGAATGGATATGTGGGCGGGGCAGACGTCGCCAAGAAGTTTTGAGCAAACGCTCAAAATTCCAAAATCTCTACAGAAACACGCGATCGTGCTACAATATTCCATTTCCATTCTAACTTCTGTTAATAATGTTCTGTTGTGCACGATGCAGCGTTGAACAGCTGCGATTTGCTTCAAAAAAGGTACTTAATCACCAATCGCCGCGCCGCGCCGATCCCAAAATTTTGCTAGTGATTCTTGGCCGTTAGTTTTGCTCAAAATTGAAAGCAATTACTCTGTTAGAGCAGCTATGGCCGAGTGGTAAAAGCCGCGGTCTCTTACGCGACCGATCCCGGGTTCAAATCCTCGGCGCGCACCTCTGACAAAGAAACTTGTAATGCGCGCATTTATCGCTGCTCCACGGTGATGGAAAATATCGTGATTGAATTTAATTGATTACGATGTTCTCCATCGCCGTTCATGCCTGAGAGAAATTCATAATTTCTCGAAAGCATGACGTCCACCAATCCGCACTTGGCCAGCGTGGTGGACTATGGCCTAAATCAGTCTCACTTGTGAGAAGGAGACCTGTGCCTAGCAGTGGGACATAAAAAAAAGGTTGAAAAAAAAACTCTGTTAGTCCGCAGCCTGACGGACGCCAGTTGCCATAATACATAATGTAAACTTGTATCATATGTAAAAATGTTAAACAAATTCAATATATATATATATCTCTCCTCCTCCTCCTTCTCTCAAACACTCACACTCACGCAAACACATTATAGTTACTAAAATGAGTGAATACGCTGGACTGAAACACAGTCGTAACTGAAGGTCTGATTACATTGGCCAACCTGCAAGGGGCCGACCCGGCATACATTGCTGGTTATCTGAATACATTGTAATAAAATACTCAAGATAACCAGCAATGTATGCCAAATCGGACCCTGCAAGTTGGTCAATGTAATCAGCCCTTAACTCAGCGACCAAAGACTTCTTTAGGTTCTCTATACAAGTATATCAATAAAGATTATTATTTAAAAAATTAAACAAACTCACATGGTCTATGAACAGCCTGACCCAGGTGCCGAAGAATATCGCGCAAATGATGCCGGCGAGTAGCAGCACCACTGCTGAAGCCAGCACGAACCCTGCAACAAGCGATTCATACGTAAATAAAGGTAAAAAAACATTTTGCATATCACATGTAATGAAACAACGAGTTTTGATTTCTGTTTTGCCACTCGAAACAAGACAATTTCAAACCAATGCGAATGTGTCAGTCAGAAACCTCTACTCTACCCGGCACCTTCATTTGTTTATTATTTACGTCTTTATTTCAAGTTTGTCAGAATCGCATTGACAACAGGTCGTCAAACCGTTGTCAAAAGATATTACTGCGCTATTTGTCTGAAATAGTCTTACTTCGACTGGCTACAGAAATCAAAACTCGTTGTTTCATTACATGTGATATGAAAAGTACAGTGTGTGCTACACAATATACTATTTCTCCCTTCAGTAATGGCATCACTCTGTGCATATTACCAACCAACTCCGAAGGAAAGTAACAAACTGAAAAAAACATGTTTTCGCAGTCATTTTATTCATTGTAATTAACCTATTAGGTATATCGTACAAAATGCCACGAACTTTATTCGGTAATAAAATAACATTAAAATATACTAAGAAATAAAAATAAAACAAAAGTACGACCTTTTCAACAGAGCTGGCAAAACTCCCTACCATTGTTTGTTTAATTTTATTATTTTTTAAAGTAACAAAACTTTTTGGATTTAAAGAAACTTGTTACTAACTTCAATGATTTCGAAAATCTTTCTATGTTGAATACCCTAAATGGTTAAAATTCTGGATAAGATCCGGCTTATGACGTTATAACACGATTCTGGAATTTTTTAAACTAGGTACCTAATTATATTGAAGGTTTTTGCTTAAGTTTTTTTGTACGTGATGCTGCGATCAGATTTGAGTCTTTTTACCCGACAGCGACAGAAGGAGTGTTATGTTTTTCCAATGGTGTATGTATGTTTGTATGTTTATGACTATGTTTCTTTGGCACGCTCTGCAGACTAAACGGCTAGATGAATTTAAGGTTGAGAGTTGGATTCGTCTCTGTCGTGAGAGTGACACTGGGTACATTAAAACCAAAAAACAAAATGACTGACTTTTAGAGCCAAATTAAACGACTACAAAAAAAAAACCTCAAATCCTATCGAGTGGGATATCAAAATGAAGGGTTTAATGAGGACACTACAAAAATGTAAAGTTAAAGAAAGAAAATGAAATAAAAAAATGCTAAAAAAGTAATAAAATATACGACGTCAACCAAATATTATATTACAAATTTCAAATACTTAATATTTACATTTGTAGGTATGTTACAATAGAGTTTTTAATGGATAGAGTGATACAAGTGGAAACTTATATGTAGTATAATACATGAATAATATAGTAGAGAAATTCTGATAATTTTAGACGTTTCTAATGTGATGTCGTCAATAAACACATTTTTTGCGCTAATTGATACGTACTTTTTAGTAGGACAACATCTGCCAGACCCAGTTTAACATATTTTAGACACGCACAAGGTCTGTAGATTCCTACCCTAACAAGGTCTACGATACTCTCACACATTATTATTCTTCACATCAAAAAGATTAAATCAAAATCGTGACAATATAATCCATTTAACAAGCGAATTCGTGTACAGAGACTAGTCAAGGACGTACTCCTTATTGCGTAATCCGTGTGTCTATTATAAACATTACATACAAAATTACAAACAATATAATGTTTAATAAGCATTATGGAGGTAATTATTTACTTTATACCGCGTCGAATTAATGTTTATTATGATATTAACGGTAATTATAAACATACTAACACTTAGTTCATTACAAAATTTGATCTCAAAAAAGTGACGTAATGACAAGTATAACTAATTTTTAACCGACACTAATAAAGAGATTCCCCAAATTCGACTGTTTCTTTATGTACACATATATTATGTATGTACGTCAGAACTTTTCATACAGGGTAGGTTTTTTTCCTACACCGATTTTCTTTTAATGATGTACTCTCAGGCATGCATGGTTATGGAAAACAACATAAAAATATCACAATATTTTTCCACACTCAAAAAAAAGACATTTCGACAGTTCTTCAGGCGAGATCCAATGTTTATTATTTTTTTATTTAAAAATAATCGCCAAAAATAACAGCCAAATTTTACATTTTATATTTTAATCTGGCAATTTTGTCAACCGGAAGTAAGAGAAAATATTCGAAAATATTAGCGTTCCTATATACAAGGTTTTTTTTTAATTTCGGGAGTATTTAATAGGATGCCAGATTTAACTCATATCTGTCGCGCTCGAGAAAATGTAATAATTCCTTCTTGGGCTCCCCTACCATAAGTTATCGAAGCTTGCAAACTTCTTGCAAACGTAAATACCGTGTTTTTACAGATCATTTACAGAAGGTTGGTGTAAGTTTGACGACCCATGTGGCGCAAAGGTTACCAAGCCGGACTGCCTATTGGAGGGTACCGGGTTCGGTTCCCGGCGAAGCAGAAGTTTGAATGATGAGTTTAAAATTTCTATTCTCGGTCTGGGTATTTGTGTATCTGTCTTAGTGTGTGTCCATGGTACCCACGACACAGGGAATATCTATGTGAAACATCTTTGAGTGTGAAACTTGAACAAGCTTTTATTTCAAATAGTGTACACCATATGTAGCCAAACTAATTTTTTTTTCTATTGATAAAATAAAAAACATGTCTCAAATTTCCCCAAACAAATTTTCGTTAATTAGCTATATTATCGTCCATTGTAAAATCACAATGCCGGTATTACATAATTACATAATGGTATTACAATAAGATGAACATCATTGTGTTGTCAAGGTAACGCACAAAAACAATGCGATGGATCATACAATGTGATGGGAAGTTTAATTTGACAATTATTTGGGTTCCATAATTTTATATTACAAAACTTGCTTGTTTTCTATTACTCAGTACTACTATTATCACACTTAGATTTCCTTTCGTTGACTAGGTGTAGAGTTTGTGAAGTTAGTTTTTTTTTCAACCTTTTTTATGTCCCACTGCTGGGCACAGGTCTCCTCTCACTAGTGAGAGGGATTTAGGCCATAGTCCACCACGCTGGCCAAGTGCGGATCGGCATGCATGATCAAAGCATGAACTTTCGAGAAATTATGAATTCCTCTCAAGCATGCACGGTAATGGAGAACATCGTAATCAATTAAATAACACGATTTTTTCCATCACCGTGGAGCAGCGATAAATGCGCACATTACAAATTTCTTTGTCAGATGTGCGCGCCGAGGATTTGAACCCGGGATCGATTGCGACGAAGACCGCGGATTCATACCACTCGGCCATCGCTGCTTAAGTTAGTTTTAGTAGTGTGTATTAGTTTTAGTAATTTCTCGCATCTGTGAGCAGGTGGAAGTGGGTTGATAGTGTCTCACACGATCAGCTGTCACGTGTGCCCATTATCAACCCATAGCCATTCTGTTATCTCAAATATATAATATACTTTTTTTAAAAGAGTGCTGCTGGGAATTTTTTTTCGCCGCCTTTTTTTCTCTCATCTCAACATCTAGCCCAAACGGGCACTTAAAGGCGAGGACCGGGTTTTTTTATTTCATGGAAGTAGCAGACGAGCATGCAGGCCACGTGGTGTTAAGTGGTCACTGCAGCCCATGGGCATCTACACACAACCTCAAGCAAGCATAGGTAAGTCTTGTCTGAGGTCGTATGCAGTTGGGCTGCTATTCCGGAGGCTGTTGGTCGGCTCATGTAAGTGTGGCCGGCAACTGCACCTTTCCACCGAAACACAACAGAATTGGTTCACGGCAGAAGTGGGTGCAGCAGTGGTACCTCCCCGGGTGAACCATAATAGTTCTACCACCTACATATACAAATACTATCGATATATAGATACATAAATAAAATAAAATACTTTATAAATATATTCCGTTTTGGAATACAAATAACATTTGCTCTTGGTGTGCGGTCATCGGCTCTTGGTGCCCTTGGGCGATGAATGGAGCTGAGAGAAAAGATACGGAGGAGAAACTTCCAGCAGCACTCTTTTAAATGCCAATTGTTACAGAGATAACGATAGATAAATCGATGGGTACATAGCATCGATATAAAAAGTAGGTAGATTCACAGTCGCCGCATAAAAGTGGCACCGGCAAAAGAAGGCATAACGGCAGCGATATGCCTTCTTTCGCTTTCATTTGCTAAACCGCCACGGACGTGTCGCACGTCTGATGCGCTAGAGAACAAAGTCAGTAATGGAGTCGCCATTTGTCTTTTATTTAAAAAAGGCGTATTGTTATTTTAGTTTTCCGAAAAATGAAATTCAAAAAGAAAAGTGGAAGTGTCTTAAAACCCACGGCGGACATAATAAATTTCATTCATATACTCCGCAGATTTCATATGTCCTAATTGAAATGATTCGTAGGTGGGAGAAGCGTATAAATAATAGCAGCCAAACGCGACTTCATTCGCGTGGACTTTAGTTTTAGATTTTCCAAAAATAAAAGTAGCCTAAGTTACACCTTATTACATCAGCTACCTGCCACAGAAAATCCCGTCAATATTGGTCCAGCCGTTTCAGAGATTAGTGGGAACAAACAGACAGATAGACGGGAATCAGACAGACAAAAATTGTAAAAAAAAATATTTTGGTATATGTAGTGTATAAACATTCATATGCATGTAGTAAAAGGCGGTTATTTTAATATTACAAACAGACACTTCAATTTTATTTACATATGTATAGATGTAAAATGTGAATATTGTAAAAACTGTTTGCTAGCGAAACAAAAACTACGGTTCCATATATTGATAGATATTAAAGATTTAGGCGGATTATGTTATGCATCAGAAGATGTGTATTTAATATATGAAAAAAGAGAATATGTTGTTAGGAAATTTCTACACACTGGTGAATGTATAAAAAAATGTGCATTTCATTTTAAAAAATGTATTTGGAGATATAATTGAACACTGTCAAGGAACAAACTTTGGCCATAAGATCGAGCTGTTAAAGGCTGTTATTGAAAAATATATTGACATACATTACGTCCTTATTATGCCGGGAAACTAAAAACCGCTGAAATCAAACGCAGATTGAAAAGGCAATTATTTAATATATTTTTGTATCAAGGTACCTAAATCTTTGCTGGGAATAGAAACCGGGACCCTAACACACACATGCGTATTATGATCACTGTGTTCATTTCATAAAATATAATGTTTATAGATTCTAAAAATTTTCTGTTGTCTGCTCGCATTAGAATTTTAAATAAATAAAAAAGAAACTCCACTCCACTGTCTATGTTCCAAGTGGTGTAAATATGGCGGTAAATTAATCTTGTAAACGAATTTGTGCTTTATTGTAATGCTTTTGGTTTCATTTCTCAATAAACTCCTATTTCGTAAGTCTAAAGTCGTAAAATTTTATTGCCGTATTATAAACATCGAACCAGAAGGTGATAAGTAACAATTTAACATGGACTTATAGTCTTACTTATGTTAGTAACATAAGGTTTAAAATAGATAAAAAGTAAGATACCTTAAAACATTTTTTTGTTTAGAATACTTGTAAACATAAGTAAGTTTTTACGCGGGGCCACCTTTTGACTCAAGTTTGTATGGGAACCTTGCATCTACCTACTTATTATATCGACTAGCTGTGCCCGCGACGTCGTCCGCGTGTATAAAGACTTTTATAAAATGGATTGATTAAAAATTAAGGATTATTTATTTGCATTGAATAAGTAGTAGGTAGATTATTCTTACATTATAGTGAAATCACTTATAATACAATGTTCATATGTTCAGAAGAAACCTAATGTATTTTTTCTAAATCCTTCAAACCTAAAACAGTAAGGAATGCTTACTGTACTGATCTTACTATCCACTTTTCTCACCTTTCGCTTTTCTCGCACAATCAGATTCTCTTTACAAATATGTACCTCGTTTATTAAAGTTAAGAGATAATGCTGTGCCCGTGGCTTCATCTATGTTAAAAATAGTATCTTTAGTAAATTGGGTGAATTTATACTGCAAAGAATGTATAGACTCATTCTATATACATAGCTTTAACCTACTGCAGAAAAGAGGTGCACTATACAACTACTTGTAGTTGGGAGATAAAATTTCTAAACATACACGTGCTTAGGATTAAACAATCGGAAAAATAATTGTAAGGTCAATTAATAAACTATAGGTTTAAAACTTGCGGACAGCAGTTTGGTCATAAGTCATAACTCATATAACATTGTGAAAACTAAAGCAGAAGGCAGGGTCTCTACACAGTGTGCTATCTGTATTTGGAAATAAAGAATATTTTTATAAATAATCTTTATAGAATCCTTAATATCTCCATCAATCAACGTGTGTGGATGAGCCCTCAGACCGTACGCAATAAAGAGACGAAAAAAAATGTGTTAAGTTATCATTGGTCCAATTAACAATGTTCAGCATCATACGTATACCTACCCAACGATGGGACAACCCGTGTGGCGCAGTGTTTACCATGCCGGACTGCTAATCGAACTGTCCCGGGTTAGAATCCGGGCGAAGCAGAAATTTTAATGATGAGTTTAAACTGTTCTCGGTCTGGGTGGTTGTGTTCTGTCTCTATGTGTAATCATGGCACCCACGACACAAGGTATATCTACCCTAATGTGAGGATATACGTGTGAAATGTTATTTTTTATTTTTTTTTACACTATGTACTTACTTTTATTAGACTTAAGGCTTTTATTTGAAATTATCTCCATCGCATCACTTTGGAGAAGAAATGAATATTGCTCAATAACGCCATCTACCGTATGACATGTAAACTTTGTGGTTGATAAATCGAATGTCAAATTACCAAATAGGTAGTGTTTATTATTCTAATAAATACATAGATATATGCTATTTCATTCTCTGACCAGGGTTGCCAACTTAGGGCTTTTAGCCCTAAATTTAGGGCGCAAACGTGTCTATTGGGCTTTTTTTAGGGCCTAAAAAAAATTAGGGCTATTTTTAGGGGCATAAAAAATGTCATGCATCCAATGATCCAAAACGAGATGTAAAGGCAAAAGTAGTCCTTGTTTGTTATCTCCATAGAATAAATCTATTTCCATGTGTTCCATCATTTAAGCTGTCCTTCAATGCTTTTTGTAAAAAAATTTACAGCTGGTAGCGACCTCTAAATCTTTATAAAAAATAAAACAAAAGAAACTAATTTCATATTTAGAGGTATATAATCAAACGAGAAAGTACCCCGGGGATAATTTAAAAGTCGAAAAATAAGGAGGGTGGTCCTTGTCCACCAGCTGTCAATTTTTTTACAAAAATTTTAGTAAACATTGGTATGACTTCAAGAATTCCGAAAGCTCAAATGAAACGCCAAGTCGGGACTTATACCATTTGTTAATAATTATTGACAATGTAGGTCTTTAATTATTTATACTAATAATTCTAATAAAAGGTTGTCAATAGAACTAAGTTATATTTTATTTACTTTAATATACCGAAATGGAAATGGAAATGGGGTCGACTTAACCTTGTCGAGTTTAACCTCTCGAAGACACAAGTTTGCGCGTTTACCGCTAAAAAAACCCCATTTGTTATAGCGCCCAAGTTCCAGGGTACCGCGCTCACCGTCGGTGAAAGTGTCGGTATCTTGGGAGTTGACAAGTAAAGTGCAGTACCGGAGTCATTTGGAGCACAAAGCCAAATTGGCGTCCAAAAAGCTTGGTGTCCTCAATAGGGCGAGGCAGTACTTCACTGCGGAGCAACTCCTGACGCTGTACAAGGCCCAGGTCAGACCCCACATGGAGTACTGCTCTCATCTCTGGGCAGGAGCACCAAAATACCAGCTACACCCATTTGACTCCGTTGAAAAGCGCGCAGTACGAATCGTCAACGACCCAAGATTGACTGACAGGCTAGAACCGCTCAGCTTGCGAAGAGACATAGGCTCGCTCTGCGTGTTCTACCGACTTTACTATGGTGAGTGCTCCGAGGAACTTTTCAAACTCATGACTACATCACCATTCCATGATTATACCACCAGGCGAAGGTTAAAGTTCCACCGGCACCATCTGGACTCGTGGCGGTCCTCCACAGTCCGCTTTGCACGCTCCTTTTTACCACGGATGTGTAGGTTATGGGACAACCTTCCAGCTGAGGCATTCCCAGTGGACTATAACATGGGGTTCTTCAAGAAAGCTGTAAAAAGAGCTCTCCTCCAAAGCCGGCAATGCTCGGGCTCCCCTGGGGTTGCCCGTGAACATAGGCGACGGTGATCGCTTAACACCACGCGGCCCGTCTGCCTTTTTGTTCGGTTTACATATAAAAAAAAAAACTTAAATTATAAATAGTGTTCCCGTCACGGGCGTATAGTCGTTTTAGTTTCTTGAACAACTTTTTTTAAATTTTTTTAGTATAAAAATTTAGTATTTGGCAACTGGAAGGAATTACAAAATATAGGGCTTTTTTTTGGGGCTTTTCTATTGTGCTTTAGGGTTATTTAGGGCTATTTCATCTTGATCTTAGGGGTATTTTTTTTAAGGAGTTGGTAACCCTGTCTCTGACTCGCTCTCTTCGTTCCCGGTCTTTAAAGATACTAGACGTGTTTTGTGGTGCTCCGTGTGTATTATAAACTGTGAAGTTATAACAATAAACTAAGTGTCCTGAACCAGTGCATTTTTAATAAGACAATTTTCCCAGTGCATTAAAGTAAATAGTTTCAATATTTAACATAATAGTGGTCCTTCGTCGCCTTGAAAAACTGTGCTCGGAGCGTGAACAAGATCGCCATTTTGTTTTGCCTTCAAAGACTCAATCTCAAGGAGATCGTCACGCGAGATCGACCGTGCCACACGGACAATCATTCATTCGTTCATCTTGCTTGTGCTGCACTCTGGCCGGGGCGGGAAGAGCATAGATCTACAAGAAGTCGAACCTACACAGCGACATCTACATTTTGTTTGTGTTACTAACTACGAGACGTACTACATTATCGTCACCAACACCGCTTCGGGGCGCACACGCCAACTAAACTACAGTGACTGCTACCTACACAACCACGGCGCATACGCCAACCTACCTATCATACTTTTCTGCCATCCTACTGGTATACATATTTCTCGGCGCACACGCCAATTTGTAACATTAACTACCTACTTCGCGGCGCATACGCCATCTAACGACAACAGTGTGCAACTGTTCCATACCATACTGTTTTATCGACATATTCGACATCGACGCTTACGTCATTTATACGTCATACATACGACGTTCGTTCAACTTCAAATCCATTCATTCTTCCCTTTTCTCTTGTGTAACATGGCGGAACACTGCCTCTTTTCTACGCTCAAAAAAAATAAATCCTAATTAATCTCGGTGTACACACCAAAATCGCTAAGCTGCACACAGCAAATCTAATAAAGATATTTGGATAGTGAAATCCACGAATATATATCATCATTACTTCGAAGCGAAGCTCCACACGTGCCACGATGCCTACGCCGGTGGAGGAACAGGCAGCGTCTTTGGATGCTCTGAAGACGCAAAGAAGCACAGTGAAGGGAAAACTAACACGCCTATTCAACTTCGTGCAACACTACAATCCCCAAGTAAACAACGCCCATGAGCTAAAGGCGCGGCAAGCGGAGATGGAAAAAATCGTCTGCAAATTTGAGGACTTACAAACCGCGATCGAACTGTTGGACGCTGATCCAGAACGAGCTGAGGCTCATGAGCAAGAACGTACTGTTTTCGAAGAAAAATACTTTTCTACCCAAGCGCAAATTGATGCTTTACTAGCGCCTGCGACTACATTACGATCGTCATTCGGACACGATCCGTTGTGCTCGACAATGTGTAACGATACCTGCACTTCAAGGAAACCTAGAGTGAAATTACCACAATTGGAACTCCCTAGATACGATGGGGACATTCGACAATGGCCTGCGTTTAAAAACATTTTTATGGCTTCTGTGGACGGCACTGATCTACCCGTTGTCAGTAAACTACAGTACCTAAAGTCGGCCCTAACTGGAGAAGCAGCGGGGCTCATTTCTTCATTACTCATCACTGAGGAAAATTATGTGAAAGCTTTGGAAATCCTTACTAAAAGGTATGAGAACAAAACCATTATTGTAAACTTTCATTTGAAAGCTGTAACTAATTTTGTAACTATTACCAGGTACAATTTGAAAGACTTTTTAGTCACTTTGCAACAAAGTCTAGATTCACTAAAGGCTATCAACCTACCTGTTGACAGCTGGGATGTTCTATTAGTGTTCATTATCTCGCAAAAATTGGACAACTCCTTAAGAGCTGCATGGGAGCTAAACAGAAAGGAAAATACTATTGCCACTATGTGTGAGTTGCTCGAATTCCTCAATGCACGTAGAACTGCCTTTGAAATGCTTAATGCGGATAAAGCAAGTGATAAACTAAATGTAAAGTCTTCCCATGTCACTTCTACCGAACCAATTGCATCTTGTATATTATGTCAAGGCAAACACTCATTGCATAAGTGTCCAAGCTATCTTGAGCTATCTGTTAATGACCGTGTGAACTTAATTAAAGCTAAATCTTTATGTTACAATTGCTTACAGCCTTATCAAGCCAGCCACAAGTGCTCTACTTATAAGTGCCTAACATGCAATGGCAGACATCACACAAGTATACATATGGATAAACCTAAGCAACAGGTTAGCTTTGCTTCTATCAATTTATTACCTACACCACCCACCACGCTAAATGACATTGCTGACCCACAACTACACACTACAAATTACGCTTCGGCTATGGGTACACCCATTGAAAATACCACTCTAACGCAACCACATGCACCTACCCCTCTATTGCAACCACATGCACCTGATACTACTTTGCAACATGCATCCCAAACCTCACCTTCTACTGTACTAGTGTCTAGTGCTAACAAGCAACAAATATTATTATCCACAGCTATCGTCAGAATACAATCTGCATCAGGAAAGTGGGTGAACGCTCGAGCTCTTCTGGATGCGGGCAGCGAGGTCAACATTGTTACCCACAGACTGGCTTCCTTACTACAGCTGGAACTCAAGCAAGATCTTAATAATATATCTGGTATTGGTAATACTTTAAAACATTCTCAAGTAAGTGTTCATACTAACATTTCATCTCGGTACAACAACTACTCAGCCGATCTCACATTCATTGTTATGGACAACATTGCTGTTCCCTTACCACATAACTACATACCTACTCACACGTGGCACATACCTACACAACAAGCAAACTCACTAGCTGACCCTACATTTTTCATACCTAGTTCAATTGATTTATTAATTGGGGCTGAACTTTTCTATTCCATTTTACAGACAGGTCGTTTAAAACTTGGCTCAAGTTTACCCTTCTTAATTGAAACTACCTTTGGGTGGGTTGTATCAGGCTCTTTCATCCCTGACACTCATGAACACACTTCTAACAACAACACACATGTTAGCATGCACCTGTCTCATACTTCCTCTGATGACATACTACAGTCTTTTTGGAACCAAGAGGAAATACTACCTACACACAAGTTGCTATCCCCCGATGACAAATACTGTGAAGACTTGTTTACTTCTACCACTACTCAAGATGACACCGGTAAATATGTTGTAAACTTACCTATACAGACAGACAAACTTGACAGTTTAGGAAATTCATTTAATACTGCCTATAATTGCCTATTAAAATTAGAATCAAGACTGACAAAGGATACTGACCTTTACACTCAATATAGGTCTTTCATCAATGAGTTCATTGACCTTGGTCATGCACACTATGTAAATAACTTCTCTCCGACTGACCCACATGCTTACTACATGCCTCATTTACCTGTGATAAGACCTGATAGTGCATCAACTAAATTGCGTACTGTCTTCAATGCAAGTGCTAAAACTTCCAGTGGTTTATCTCTGAATGACATACTCTATGAAGGTCCTAATATTTATAATGATATTTTTGATATCATACTCAGATTCAGACTTTATAAATATTCCTTTTCTTGTGACATTATTAAAAAGTTTAGAAATATTTGGATCAACCCGCAACATACCTCCCTCCAAAGAGTCCTATGGAGAGACTCCAAGTCTGACACACTACAGTGTTTAGAGTTGGATACTGTCACTTATGGCACTAAAAGTGCACCCTACCTTGCTTGTCGCACAATGCTAGACTTAGCTGACAAACATATGGTCACTCACCCTCGAGCAGCTGACTGTATAAAGTCCAGTTCCTATATGGATGACTATCTATGTGGAGCACAATCCTTACAGGAATGTATTCAATTATGTTCTGAACTTACTGACTTGCTAAGTAGAGCAGGTTTCCAGCTACATAAGTGGTCAGCCAATCACCCCCATATTTACTCACACATATTGAGTTTAGATTCAACTACACAAAATCCTACACTAGAAACTGAAAATAATTCATACAGTTTTGCTCTAAATGAATCAGTAAAAACCCTAGGTTTGCAGTGGCTACCTACACAGGATACATTGACTATTTCTATTCCTAATTTTGAAGAAAATGTCCCTTGTACCAAAAGAGGAATTTTATCTAAAATTGCCCAAATATTTGACCCTTTAGGTATTCTAGCACCCTCTACTATCTTGGCTAAGATACTCATGCAAGATATTTGGAAGCAAAACACTGATTGGGATTCTCTTATTCCCTCTGATTTACAAGAAACTTGGAACAAGTTTATTTCTCATTTTCATGATTTGAAATCGATAAATATCCCTAGGTACTATTTCTCTGACATACCTACACATATTATTTTACTAGGTTTCAGTGATGCCTCTCACAAAGCCTATGGTGCTTGCTTATACCTAAAAGCAACATATCCTAATAGTAAACCCACTTGTACTCTTGTGACTGCTAAATCTAAAGTTTCTCCTATTAAAAAACAACAATCTATTCCCAGATTAGAACTCTGTGGAGCTCTTCTCCTATCTAAACTAGTAAATAGATTCCAGGATGCCACGAAAAATAAAATAAATATTAATAATGTCTATTTATTTACTGACTCATCTATTGTACTAAGTTGGATCAAATCACCCTACAAAAATAAACATGATACATATGTCACACACCGTCTCATGCTAATCGTCGACACTACTAGAAGTGAGGATTGGTACTATGTTAATACTAAACAAAACCCAGCTGACTTGATCACACGTGGAGTTATGCCTAATATTCTACCTACTTGTTCACTATGGTGGCAAGGCCCTCAGTGGATAAGACAAGACCTAAAACATTGGCCTATTACTTCAGCTACTACAAAGACAGACATACAACAGGATACCAATTACTTACCTGACACAAACAATTACTTACCTGACTCAAAAGTGGTTAATATCTGCTCCTCTGTAGGTATTAATTATTCCTTTTTCTATCAATATTTTTGCAAACATTCAAGCTTTACTAACTTGACAAGAACAATGGCTTACTTGTTTAGATTCTTACATAACTTGAAAAACAAAAACAACAGACTTACTTCTTACCTGAGTGTGAAAGAACTAAAATACTCTCATGACTTCATCATACAAACTACACAATATAACACATATGCTAAAGAAATTCTAGAATTATCTAACATTCAACCAAACACTAACATACAATCTCCTACAAACACACACAAATTATTCACATTCACTTCTAGCCCTCTCAAAAAATTAAACCCATTCCTAGATCAAAATAAAATCCTATGTGTTGGAGGTCGCATACATCACTCAGACATTCCATACAATCAAGCACACCCTATCATACTACCAAGCAAAGATCACATAACTGCTCTTATCATTCGTCACTATCATTACAAACTACTACATTCTGGTATTCAAAATACATTATACAATATAAGACTTACCTACTGGCCTATACATGGTAGGCGTGAAGTTAAAAAATGTATTCATTCTTGTACCAGATGTATTAGGTATCAAGGAACGGTCTGTGGACAACAAATGTCTAGCCTACCAGCACCCCGGGTCACATTGACTCGAGCATTTACCCATGTAGGGATAGATTTCAGTGGCGCCATAGCCATTAGAAGTTCTATGACTAGAAACTGTAGGTACTCTAAAGGTTACATATGTTTATTTGTGTGTTTAGCTACTCGTGCACTTCATTTAGAGCTGGTCACTGACCTCTCTACTCAGGCTTTTATTTGTGCTCTCAAGAGATTTATCTCAAGACGTGGTATACCTACTTGTTTATATACTGATAATGCAACTAATTTTAAGGGTGCAAAATCTGAGCTTCATGATTTATATAAGATGTTCCTTAATGAAAAATGTTACAGTGAAATAAATGATTTTTGTGCCTCAAACTACATTGAGTTCAAGTTTTCTATTCCATTAGCAAGCCATATGGGTGGCATATATGAGGCTGGTATAAAATCAGTTAAATCACTGCTTAAGAGATATTTATTTAATATTAAGTTAACATATGAGTTACTTTATACTGTCTTAGTTCAGATTGAAGGGATTCTCAACTCTAGGCCCTTATATCCTATTACTGATTTACCTAATGATTTAACATGTTTAACTCCTTCTCATTTTATTATAGGGACAGCACTGACTGACTTACCAGAACCTAACCAGCTTGATATTAATGAATCTAGATTGAATGTTTACAAAAGAATAATTCAAATCAAACAAAGATTTTGGAAACAATTCTATTTTAGCTACCTGTCGGAACTACAAACCAGAAATAAATGGCTAGGAATTCAAAAAAACTTAAATATTGGAGATTTAGTTCTAATAAAAGATGAGGCTACTCCTCCTACTTTTTGGCCCCTAGGCAGAGTTATCTCTACGAATTTAAACAAAACTGATGGCCTAATCAGGTCAGTACTGGTTCGTACTTCTAAAGGTAACTATACTAGACCTATACATAAGTTAATTTTATTACCAAATAAGTCTGATGATATGACATAAATACTTATCTATCTACCTTTAATTATTTTGTTTATTGATGTATTTTGCTTACCTATTGTCAACTATATTAACTACCTATCTATAGTCCTATTATGTAATGTAAATCCAGCTACTTACCTTAACTTTACTTCTTAACACATTCATTTACCTAGGTAGTCGTAATTACTTGTTTAATTGGTGGAGCTATGTACTTAATACATACTCAACTTTGCTGTTTATATACTTACCTATTAGATTAGCTATTGGGATATAGGTTCTAACTAATTAAATAAAAAGCAGGACTCTTAAAGTCAACATTATTTTTGTATAAACTTAGATAGTAAGCTTTGCACTTTAAAAAGGGGCGAGAATGTTTATTATTCTAATAAATACATAGATATATGCTATTTCATTCTCTGACTCGCTCTCTTCGTTCCCGGTCTTTAAAGATACTAGACGTGTTTTGTGGTGCTCCGTGTGTATTATAAACTGTGAAGTTATAACAATAAACTAAGTGTCCTGAACCAGTGCATTTTTAATAAGACAATTTTCCCAGTGCATTAAAGTAAATAGTTTCAATATTTATATTGAGATTAACAGTTAGTTCACTAAAAGTTTAACTATTCGTCACCTAGATGTCTGCAGTAGTCTCGTTTTGTTAAGGCTTTGTACATTCTGTATGAAGATTTAGATTCTGTATCTTACAACCTTAATGCTGGATGCATTGAGATTGTAAGATTTGGATTTCGGTTCATCGGAGCTAGAGGCCTCCTCAATATTAGGAGAGCTCCATGCTCAGCAGTGGAATGCTAAAAAGGTTGCAGCTTGATATAATGTAGCGATAATAATCGTTTCAGCTGCAGCCTGTTCATAATCTTCCACCCCAAAAGAAGACTAATAAGCTGAGCAACTAACTCAATGCAGCCTGTGATGTAAGGTTCGGCGGCGGTAAGGCTCGCGATGCGATTATTAGGTACCTATAGTAAAGAAAGAAAATACAGTAAGCTGATCTAAGTATATTTAATATAGTCGACAATATTAGTGAGAGTTCAAAATAATTTTACTTAAATGTAAACTTTTATTTATGGTTTTGAATGAGCTGTTACCGAAACTTTCATACAAATTCCCCAAAGTGCCTTTTAAGTTTATGTCGCGTATTGTGTAAATGAACATAACTTTTTTGTTTATCACCCGATTGATATGAAATACACACTAATGTTACGGAAATTCATTCAACAATATATCAGTAAACACATCATTCAAAGAAGGGAAAAGAATTTGAGAATGAAATATTAAGTTAAGGTTAATTATTGTACGCTTGAGATACCAACTTTCGAATCCATTTTATTTGCTATTGAGGGGTAGTTTTGAAAAAAGCTTAAATAGAATTCTTACTTTGTTAGTAAAGATTACAAATACAAAATTATAACTATATTACTCTGCACAAAAATATTCTGTACATCAAGTTTCGACACTCAATTTTCAAAGAGTTTCAAAGAAAATTGACATTTAAAGGGTGAATTTCGGAAAATGCTGAAACACGTATTCTTTTATTTTGGTTAGAAAATATTTATACCAAATTTCAAGAAAATCTATTGAAAAAATCCAAGTTTTCCATACAAATTTTCATCGCTCATTTCACAGCCTTAAAGGGTGATTATTAAAATTATCTATAGCCTAAATGTTAGCGAGGACCAATATATATAAAACAAAAAAGTTTCATCAAAATCCGTCCAGTAGTTTTTGCGTGAAAAGCTAACAACAGACAGACAGACAGACAGACAGACAGACAGACAATAATTTCAAAACTTATATTTTTAGCTTCTGTTACTTATAAAAGGACCCCTTGAAGTATTTTTTTAAATTTATATGCAATGTACAGAATTGACCCTGCTTACAGTTTTATTATATGTATAGATAAGGGTTTTACAGCGTTGCGAAGTTAACTGCATTTAAAGTAACTACTTTTGCAATGTACACAAACACCTGAGTACAATATATGTAATATATCTAAGCAATAAACTTTATGACGTTTGTATAGCTGACAGTTTTATTGTGTACCTACGGGTGTCAATAGTACGTTTGCTTTCAAGAAGCATTTAAATTCCAACGGAGTGTACAGTTGAGTTACCGAGTTTATATATTAATGTACATTTGAATTACTGAGTTCATATAACTGTCATTGATGGATTAAATTATATTTGCTTTAGCATTCAGATAACATAAGGACCGATTAGACGGCACTCTTTATCGGGCACGATTTGGCATACACTGCTGGTTATCTGAGTACATTATAATAAAATACTTAAGGTAACCAGCAGTGTATGCCAAATCGGGCCCTTGATGTTGGCCAATGTAATCGCCCCATTTTTTTAATTTTTTTATATAAATTAACCGAACAAAAAGGCAGACGGGCCGCGTGGTGTTAAGCAATCACCGTCGCCTATGGACACGGGCAACCCCAGGGGAGCCACCCGAGCATTGCTGGCTTTGGAGGAGAGCTTTTTTACAGCTTTCTTGAACAACCCCATGTCATAGTAAAAAGGAGCGGTCAAAGCGGACTGTGGAGGACCGCCACGAGTCCAGATGGTGTCGGTGGAACTTTAACCTTCGTCTGGTACCAGTACCAGTAGTAGGTACCTAGTACATTTAGTGCGGTTTCACACCAGTATACTTTTCTGCACAATTGCGCGTATTTTGTTTGTTTTTTGAAGCGCGTGTTGCCGCATAACGTCAAGATTTGACATTTTCCGATACCTTTTTGTACGCGTGTAAGCGTGTTTTCCGAAACGACAGTGTACGCGCCGAAAATTACGCTAGTTAGACAACAAACTAAGATATTATGACCTGTTAAGATAATAGATAAATAAATTATGTGTAATTTGGAAATGTAAAAACCCTAAAACAAATTTGCCTTTTTAATTGGTAAAACACAATCTCTTATCGATGTAAGTACTGTGTTCTTGCAAATAAACAAATTGAATTGAATTGAATCACCCAATTGTGTAGATTGCGATGTGGTGGAAGATGTATACCACATTTTAATGAAATGTGTTCGGAACGAGTCTCAGAGACGAGATATTTTTTTAGAAAAAACAGTTTTGAATGTTGGATTATGTAACACTGCCCTAGCGGATCCTTCGGGCGATTTTGCTAGGGCACTATATAAATTAGCAAAAATGTGTGTTAAATGTAGACCATGAATGATAGAGTAATATAATTTTATATGTTTTTGTATTATTTGAACAGAAAAAAACAATATTGTAAGTGCATCGAATTAACTATATATGTATTAGTATAAGAATTATATTACAGAGCGGCATTGCCTATAAAGGTAAAGCTCTCTAAATAAAGATAAAAAAAACCCTAAAACAAGAAAGTTGTCATACGCGATTACACTTAACTTAATAATCGACTAATAGGGGTAGGTAAATTATAGAACAGGAGCTCATTGTATATTTGACAATATTTTTAAATACAAGACAAATTGTAGTAGTCGTAAAAGTAAAGTAAAAAGTAAAATTTAAAAAAAATCCATCTTTTGCTTGTGATCTCAAACTGGCGCAGTCGGGTAATAATAATAGACTTAAAAACATAATTTTGGAGTTTTGACTACAACTTGAAAAAAGAATATTGTGTTATTTTATTTTAATTCATTGGTGTATTTTTGGAGTATAAGTATATCGGATAAAATTATGGCATTTTTTTCGATGTAGGTAAATAACAGTAGCTTTTCGGGATGCCTGCAATACACACTCTACTCTGTACTCTCTAGTAACACCACATTCTATTAAAGTACCTAGTATTATAAAAAAATATGCCAGCGGGCTTCAATGTAACGGTCAAAAATTCAAATATTACTAGGTACTCGACAAAATTAACTTTCGAACTAGAATAGCTTGTCCAACACATATATAGAAGCGATTTCGATTCTTGCCTGACATTTAAAATAAAAAATAACAAGTCTCACGTGTGTTCGTCGTGTTTTTAATAAACCTACTAATATTATAAATGCAAAAGTAAGTTTGTTTGTTACTCTTTCACGCGAAAAACTCTACCGTACATCATGAAACTTTGTACATATATTCTTGGAGTTATCAGAAGTAAAATAGGATACTTTAAAAAGAATTAACGCGGGTGAAACCGCGGGGAACAGCTAGTATTTAATATGTTATCCCATAACAATCTTATGCTGAGACCAAAGCTCAGCATTTGCACATTACAATCGCTCTTTGCTCAAAACACGTAACTTTTGTGAGAATTTAAACATGAAAATTGTTTTAAAATTGGCAGCCATGTTTGATTTCAAAATGGCGCCATATTTGGTAAACACTGTCACTTGTTTGTCTTTCTTTTCGGCGAAGACGTCCGTGTTAATACAATTTGAATGGATGTTATGAGGTTATCACTAAACAATGTGATGTTTGCCGGAATCGCTTGAAGTTTACGCGTGCGTGATGTTTAAAAAGTGTGGAAGAGAAATTTCGAGAGAGTGCAGACCAGTAATGCGTTCAGTCATCTTATTTAATTTGACATAGTGATAAAAACACAATAAATATCAAATGTAGAATGTCAAATTATTAAACCTATACTAATATATAAGCTATACTAATATATAATTGCCTTGACAATGCTAAATGATGTACTGGCTGAAAATCCTAATTTGGACATTTTTTATTCCACACCTGCTGTATTTCTGGAAAGTGCAAAAGGGTACGTTGAAAAATTTTGTAATAAGTAAGTAAACGAATTGGATTATACAATATCTGTAATGTTTACTTGTGCAATATTAAATTAAATAAATAAATAATAATAGAAGCGCGCATGGCCTGGCGGCTAGCGTAGAACGCAAGCGATCTATGCAGCTGAGCAAAACGGGCGCGGTCGGGTGTGAGATGGGTGACCGCTAGTGGCAAAAAAAAATTTCATGCGCGTTTCCGTGCTTCGGAGGGCACGTTAAGCCGTCGGTCCCGGTTGTTGTCGGAGGCCTTATTTTTGGCGGTTTGAAAACATCCGACAGCAGGTTGGCCACTAACCCGCATCTCCACCAACCCGCATTGGAGCAGCGTGGTGGAGTAAGCTCCAGGCTTCCCCAATAAGTGGGAGAGACTCGTGCCCAGCAGTGGGACGCAAAAAGGGTTGCAGCCAATATATAAAGCTGAAGAGTTTGTTTGCTTGTTTGAATGCGCTAATCTCAAGAACTACTGATTCGAATTGAAAAATTATTTTTGTGTAGAATAGTCCATTGGGGAAAGCTATAGGCTATGTAACATCATGCTCTGACTAATACCAAAGTCCATGTGGACGATGTCGCAGGCAGCCGCTATTTAAGTATAATGATAGGATGGATGATCTAATATTAATTGAATTATAATTGCTAAAATGCATCATTTTTTTAGTATAGCATAAAATATTGAAGGAATGAAATCTAAATACTTAAGTATTATGATGAAATTATAAGATAATGGAATCGAAGCTGGGAGTCACGGCAGTCTTTCGTTTTCGTTTCGTTCATGAATAAATCACCTGTAATAGGTTTCTTGATGAAGGTAGGTACCATTCCATTACCACAACCGCTGCATTTAAAATAACTGACAACAAGCGATCACTTTACTCTAAGAGTCTAATGAAGCCTGCTTTGCTTTGCTTATCTCTTGGTAAATGATCTGAACGTCAGTAAATTCAGATTTATATACAAATATTATGTAATAACCGTACAATGACAATCATCAAGTATATATTTTTACCCAGGATGTTAAGAAACTATTTCATTTTATCATTGGCCTGGTAGCAAGAAGCAATTGGATGCGTAGAGCCAAAAAAAAAACTTTGCGCGCCTTTGTAAAGGCCTTGTCGAGCAGTGGACCGATAAAGGCTTAAGAAAGAGAGAGAGAACTGGGAAAGAAGGAAAAAAGTGATTTCTGAAACACAGTGCGAATTAATGCAGAAGGCAGGATCACATAGTGTGCCAAATATTTTTTGAAATAAAGAACTTTTTATATAATACTCTGCGCTATTTTTTCTTTTCTTTTCCATTACTTTTATAAAATGACATTAGCTTACAATGATAGCATTGTTACATTAACATCAGCCAAACGCCATGCTCCATTATCGGCAATTTTTCTTCTATCAATTCTCACGCGATTCCACCATTTGCAAAACGCTTCGTAACAATTGTGTTGAGATGTGACGGATTGTGACGCAACTATAAAATGTCACCGCTGGAAGCGACACTATAATGTCAGTTAAAGCTAAAAGCTGTTATACTCGTATCTACATATATTCTATTTCACGAAGTCTGAGCATCTCTTGTTCTATCTATACTAATATTATAAAGAGGAAAGATTTGTATTTTTGTATGTTTGTAATGAATAAACTCAAAAACTACTATTCCGATTTCAAAAATTCTTTCACTACTAGAAAGCTACATTTACCCTGAGTAACATAGGCTACTTTTTATCGCGGGAAAATGCTTCATTCCTACGTGAAAACGGGTAATAGGGTCAACGCGGTTGAAGCAACTGGCTAAACGCCTATGATTTTAATATAGCAATGAAGCCTGGAATAGCACATAGGCTATTTTTATCCTACGGGGACCCATTAATACGTGATATATGTACTGACAAGCGCATTTCTGTGCGGAAACTAGCGTTTTGAACGAAAGGATGACATTAACTTTAAAATTATTACCTTGTTACTCTCTCTCTACTGACGTTACTCAAAGTTAGTTACTGAACGTCATTTTTTTTATTCTGTCTGCTCTAGGTACGCTTAGACAATGCTGAGCTGAAGAAAAGAGCAAACGGAGAAAAACTTCTATCTTAAAATATGGGGTCAATGGGGGCTTCCTTACAGAGTAGCTATGGGTCGATAAGGAACATACGTGACAGCTACCGCATGTGTCAATGTCGTTCCACAGCCATCTTAAATAATAATAATAAATAAATAATGTGCTCTTGTTTTTTTTTTCATTTTCTTGGTGTATTTTTGAGTTATATCGGATAAAGTTGATGGTATTTTGTTTGGTATAGGTTAATTACAGTGCACGAGTGTTTGTGAAATAGAATAACAGTGCTAAAATGTGTTTTTCTGCTTGCCTCCAAAATTCCATCGGACACGTTCTAGTAAAGTAGCCATCGCTTTACTTGAATGTTGGACTGACTAGACTGACTGATTACTGACGACTTACTTACTGACTTTGTTATTACTTCGTCCAGTTTCATTGAAACTGGCAAAAAATTGATGCAACAATTATACTTGACGCTGGCAGTATGCACAGAGTTTGCGATGCCATAATTGAAGAAAAAAAAATGTCAAGCATGGAAACATCGGGAATCTTTAACCTTTTATGCAAATTAACATCAGAATTAAGTGTCACTGACCAGTTTCGACATCGGAGGACCAAGGGCGTATTTCTTTCACTCGATTGAATTGCCGCGTTGCAAATCAGAGCCGGTGTCAGTGGTTTCCGGATAATTTGCGTATTTGCCAATTGCCAACAAGCTTGCAATTTTGTGTAATTTTATTAGTGCTACTTGCATTTCATTATGGGCTTGTGTTTCTGTAATAATCATTTTTCTGTTGGGCGTAATGGACAGTTTTGTGAAGACTTAGACAGACTGTCAGGTATTTATTGGACATTTGGTTTGTTCATTAAATTTTTTGACTTATAGGTACATATCTACTATACAAACATTTTTAACCTCGTATTTATGTACTAGCAGCCGGCCGCGACGTTGTTCGCGTGGATTGTAGTTTTAATTTTTTTTTAATGTAGCCTAAGTTACTCTTTATTACATCAGCTACCTGCCAGTGAAAATCCCGCCAAAATCGATCCACCGTTTCAGAGATTAGTCCGGACAAACAGACAGACAGATAGATAGACAAAAATTGTAAAAATTGCTGTTTTGGTATGTGTACTGTATGTGTATATGTATTCATATGCATGTAGTAATTCATGCAAATTTCTAAGGAACTTACTCGTATGGTTCGCGACTCTTGCTTGTACATCTTTTTAAATGTTAGGATTTTTTATAACGACTTATGCATCCAATTATCCATATTAATAACCTTTATAAAGGTAACATATATATTTAATTTATTTACATAAGTATCTCTAGTTTTTTATCAAAAATCAATCCGTGACAAACGGAAATCATTAAGCCGCTAGGCCATTTTTCAGATTTCTATTTTTTGATATAATTTTCTAGATCAAGTGCTGCGGATATAGATAATAAAATTTTATTTTACACGCGAACCTGTGTTGCAAAACTCATTGTAGAAATTTAGGCATAGTGTCAAAATCTCGTATAGATGTTCTTAGTCTGTTCATTTGAGAATGATTTGAGTATTTTATAAGGTAAAAAAATCTACGTACGTCCATTTTTCCAAACTTTTTTATGTCCCACTGATAAGCACAGGTATCCTCTCGGAAATGAGAGGGACGCAGGCCATAGTCCACTACGCAGGTCATCGACGCAGGTCAATGCTGCTCGCATGCTTTGAATCTACACTAATATTATAAAGAGGAAATATTTGATTGTTTCTATTGATTGGCTCGGAAACTACTGGACCGATTTGAAAAATTATTTTATTATTAGAAACATGTTAGAAACAGACATTATCCCTGATGACCATAGGCTACTTTTTACCGCAGGAAAATGCTTCATTCTACGGGAAAACTTGTCCACGCGGATGAAGGAACTGGCTAAACGCCTATGATTTTTATATAACAATATACCTATCATCTTAAGACGTATTTCAAATGGATGGAAGTAAGTCAGAGATATAGCCTGGAATAGTGCATAGGCTATTTTTTATCCTACGGGGAGCAAAGTACGTACGAACGAAAGACGAAAGAACAAAGTAATAGCAGATTATTTAACACAAATAGCAATAATATCCCCGATTAGTGCATTGTAATACAAATTACCCTCATCATCATCATCGCAATACTTTCCATCACCGGTCTTCAATATATCTTCATTCTGAAGAATGACGATCGATCAGTCATACGAAATGACATAAGTTAACTACTCTAAGGTAACTCACACTACCACTCTTTTACTACAATCCCAAAGCAATTGTATAACTTTCATGGCTTACTAATGCGACCAGTATCTAGAAGCTCAGACTAATTTGAAATAACAAAGGGATAAAGCAAAATTAATTATTAATATAATATTTAATTAAAACGTTAAAGTTAAACTAAACTTTCCATTTCTTTGGGGAAAACGTATAGCCAACGCGGCTAGATCCACAGGCGGTAATATCTACCGTTTTTCTAAAATCCCTAAAAAATGGAATAGAAGTTGCCTAGAATCCGTCAATATTGCGCGTCCCGAAACATCAACGTTTTCATTATTACACACTAGCCTTCCGCCAGCGGCTTCGCCCGCGTGGACCCGTTTAGTGGGTCCCCGTAGGATAAAAAATAGCCTATGTGCTATTCCAGCCTTCATTGCTATATTAAAATCATATGCGTTTAGCCAGTTGCTTCAACCGCGTTGATCCTATTACCCGTTTTCACGCAGGAATGAAGTATTTTCCCGCGGTAAAAAGTAGCCTATGTTACTCAGGGTGAATGTAGCTTTCTAATGGTGAAAGAATTTTTGAAATCGGAACATTAGTTTTTGAGTTTATTCATTACAAAGATAAAAAAATACAAATCTTTCTTCTTTATAATATTAGTATAGATATGTCCCGTGGACGTGCCCTTCAAAGTGGCATATGACTATGACGTATGAGTTAAACGTACATTACTAGCCAACAAATTGTGTCACGTATTATGTTTCGCTGACGTATGTATAATCATTTCGTTACATAAATCAGCGCTTGCTTCGTGTTGTAATATTTGTAATATCTCTGGGAAGGTACGGCGCTTGGGCCATAGACTACGAGTATATGAGCAAAAACACGCTCAAATCTGGCAGGCGCGGTCCCAGAGGGAGGGTCACAGGGGACATGACCCCCCCAAAATCCATCCATCAGTCATGCGTAGATGGAAGGCGAAACAAACCAATTGGGACACCCCTTCCTCCAAATTTCTTTACGACCCCCCCCCCCCCCCCTCCAAACAGAAGGCTACAACCGCGCCTGATTTCTGGTATCTGTACTTGAGGGAGTTTTAACACACACATATACAAACCATACGTGATACGCACCAACACACCTATGCGCACAATTGACAGTAACCCTTTTCCCTCCCACTGTTGGGCACAGGAGTCTCCCTATATCTTGTTATTTGTAATTTAATTATTTTGAAAAATATATGTTAGGGTGGGTTATATCGAATGTTGCCCCGCGCCCTTTTCTCCTACTCGTATATGCGTAGATCGCTTGATAGCCTCCGTGGCGTAGTGGGTGATGAGCCGACTGCGAAACGTGAGGTCGTGGGTTCGATTCCCACTCAGGACAAATATTTGTGTGATGAACATGACTATTTGTTCTGTGTCTGGGGGTTAATTTATCTATATAAGGTAAATGTATTTAGAATTATATAAGTATGTTTAACAGCTTTCTGATTACCATAGTACAAGCTCTGCTTAGTTTGGAATCAGATGGTGTTGTGTGAATTGTCCAAAGATATTTATTTATTTTATCGCTTGTTTTCTATGCCAGCGTCTGGGCCATGCGCACTTTGCTCCACCAATCCGCATTTGGCCAACGTTAAATGGCCTAAACACCTCTCTCACTTCTAAAAGGACACATGTGCCAATTAGTAAGAAATAAGAGAGATTGAAAAAAGGAAAGCTACAATAAACTACAAAATACTCCAATAATGTGCAATTTCGCGCGAATTAGTTCCAACAAATTCGTCGTACTATCATTGCTGCTATTGTATTAGGTAATTTGTAATTTACCGTCACAATAACGATTTATTATGAATGAAATGAGTGTGAGTAACAACGGTTGAACGAAAGGACAACAATACTAAATAAATATAGTAATGTAGTTTGAAAAACTAAAAAACACGCTTTTGTGAAAATATTGTGTTTTTTAGTTTTTTAAACTAAGTACATTATTTATTTTTTGTGCTACGTAAAATAACGACAAACAAATAAACCTAAAAAATAAAGAAATAAAAGAAAATAATTTTCACATTTATAATATTACTAGCTGACCCCGCAAACTTCGTACCGCGTAAATGTTTGGGGTGGGCCACCCTTATCACTTAGGGGGATGAAAAATAGATAGTAGCCGATTTTCAGACTTACCCGATATGCACACAAAATTTCATGAGAATCGGTCGAGCCGTTTCGTAGGAGTATGGTAACTAACATTGTGACACGAGAATTTTATTAAGATATATTATGGATTAATTTCAGAATATCAAAGGTTCATTTCAACACGAGACGGACCCAAAAAAACCAAACTGGAAATAACACAAAGAATCATCCATCACTGTTTCTTGGATTTCACAAAAAAGGTAAAAACAACATCGAAATCCACTGTAGTACCGCTGTCGTTAACTTGTTTTACTCGTCTTGTCATTCTAATCATGATTCGATTAAGCCTTCTAAGAATATGTATGCCAAAAATACACCATTGTTTTACGTCAATTGCAAGTTAACTTTAATCAGAGATATAAGAGTTTGTTTATCTTTCTTTTGTGTCTGTGTGGTGTTGTATTTTTATATACTTACTAGCGGCCGCCCGCGACTTCGTGCGTGTGGACGTTTGTTTGTTTGTTTGAACGCGCTAATCTCAGGAACAACTGGTTCGAATTGAAAAAATATTTTTGTGTTGAATAGTCCATTTATTGGGGAAGGATTATATAACATCATGCTATGACTAACACGAAAGTCCACGCGGACGAAGTTGCGAGCGACCGCTAGTCATAGCATGATGTGATATAGCTTATAGCCTTCCCCAATAAATGGACTATCCAAGTTTCACTGCTGCAGCCGTCCCTGTCATGAAACAATTTTAATGTGTTTCGGTGGAAACGGTTGTTGGAAACTTGACTAATTTCCAATGTGAATTTAAGTAAGTTTGTAAGTTACTAAAGTTTTATTGTTCAAGCGTCGTAGTATCTGTTGAAACTTATAAAATAATGCCCTGAAGCATTCTTTGGCAGATGGATACGGATACGGCCAGTAAACTCTGGAGGCTAACTTGTGGAAAGTAGTAACACTTAGGTACTTACTACACATAGCAAAATAAAAGAGTTCTAGGTATATTATCCCAGTCCCTGTAGCTTCGGGATTAAGAATAGAGCTACGGTATCCCCTGCCTGATCGTAAGAGGCGACTAAAAGGGGACTTCCGGGGTTGCGGACGGGGAGAGTCGGAGCTCGATCCGTCCAGCCAGCAGCCCCGGGAAGGACGGCGGTGTGTGCGTGTGGCCGCATGCCGCCGTAAACATCGGAAGGTGCAGGAGAGCACATCTAACCTCCGAAGATGGGCCCATTCTGGGCTCCGCGCGTGGATAACACCGGTGCATTCCTTAGGAGATCCCGGAGTCCTCCCCAAGCGCAGAGGCGGGCCACCGAGGGGGTTTTAGTGCGGTCAAATCCCACATAACCCGGTATCCTCTCCCTAGGTGCCGGGTACCTTTTGAAGGTTTCCCCCCCGACACCAAAAAAAAGGTATATTATCCCACAATTAAAAACATCCGTGGCAATTAAATATTCAGTTAAATTTTTATCAGTTTATCAGTTTGCGGGTGATTTTTAGCTTTCTTTTCCACCTTAACGGCATTTATTTAGACAGTAATGAATTAGGAACAAATGTCGTAAACATTTATTCCCTAAAGCTGTTACCTATTTCCTATTAGACCTAATTGGATTAGGTAATTTTGTAGATTGAAGCTAGAGTGAACTTTTAATGCAAGTTAGAAAATAACGAATAAATAGATAATAAACGATATTACAGTACTTTTACCTCACGAAGCGACGTGCACTTTACTTGTGGTATCCAAGTGTAGAAACACGCTAAGAATGTGTGCGTGAAAATGAGTACCGTCAGCATATAAACTGTTGGGAAACAGGTATTTTATTTTTAAATATAATTTTGAATATGTTTATTTTTTCTTTATATTCTTTATATTTGTATAAATAAAAATTACATATTTATAAAAACAATAATATACACTTTGTATTTACTTGTGAAAAGAAAATAAACTACAAATAATCCTAACTTTCTAACTATAATATTATAAGTGCGAAAGTGAGTTTGTTTTTTTTGTTTTTTACGTCTTCACACTCTAAGTATTACACCAATCGTCATAAAATTTTGCACACACATTGTCTGGGGTACAGAGAAGGACATGAACTACATTTCATCCCGGAAAAAGGAGTGTTTCCGGGGATGGATATTAACGCGGGCGGAGGAGTAATAAAATAAAATAAAACAAGCTAGGTACATTTGTTCTCTTTATTAATATCAATCAAAATCGTCCGAATTGTAGAACCACAATAAAAGCTTAAAACCCTAGGACGAAGAAGAATCAGAATCAATCAAATTATCCGTATCAGTTTCATCAGAATCATCTTGTAAATTTATGATTATTTCAAAATCGCTATCAAAATACTTCATGTATTCTTGCGTCTCGGACGGTACTGAGAGCTCCCGCGCCTCCCGCGCTTACGCACACATTCACAGCGTGTTTGTGAACTTCGTTAACACAAGTAAAGAGCGCGTCGCTTCATGAGATAACAGTACTATAACATTAACAACCATAATCACGTAATTTTATGGTAAAACTTATTCCATTAAAACCTTATGAAAAAGAAATTTACATTAATGATAGGTACTTAATAATTATTTTTACGACGATATTATGAGTGTAAAAATAACAATATCAGTTTTACGATTTAGCATTAAATTAGTAATAGCCATAAAGACAACACAACCACTGTCACCTTTTCTACTAGAATAGCCCAAAAAAATTTAACGTAAACAAATGAACTTTTAAACGTAAATAAATGAATTTAATTTAATTTATGATCCATGAGCTTTTTAAAGTCCACTGTTGGACATAGGCTTCTGCAAATGTTTGCCTCTCCTTCCGTTCCTGCGCCCTCTGAATCCAGCGACTTTCCGCTGTATTCTTCAGGTCGTCAGGCTACCTGGTTGGAGGGCGGCCCATCACTATTTACACGGTCAACATACGATGACCTCCTAACCCTCCTAACAATACAACTATCCCTTCATGGCATCTATTTAAGTAGTGTTACTTTATTTCTTAAAAAGTTTAAAAAGTAACGATATTTTGGCCGAAAATGTGCTCAATATAGGTATTAATTAACAGCCGTTGTCCTGTCCTGAAAATTCTAGAATGTCACCACCTACCAAACCAGCTATACATTTTAATCATAAAGAGAGACATCCAAATACACGAAAGATGTTCATCAAAATCAAACCAGCCGTTTAGAAAAAAATAAATAACAAAACAGAGGACCTACTGCATACACGCATCCGTAAGTTCTTACCTTTTCGGAATCAGTTTTGGCATAATCAGGCCGTATTTCATTTCACGAATGTATAATATTGGCGTACCTAGTCGTTGATGACAGTAAGCCACTGAATAATGAATGAATAATTTCTACAGTGTTATCCATAAATATGACATCCGAAAATTTCCGAAGTATCGAATCGGATACGGGCATAATCAGTTCGGCAAAATTATATAATCTACATATTATAAACATATTGTCATATGAGATAAAAATAGTCTCACTTGTAAATTAGTACAAAATTGATGATTCAGAGTTACCACTAAAATTATCACCTTCGACTGTTTCGTGAGATTCAAGTTCTATGCATTGGATACCTATAACAATTGCTGTTATTTTATTTCACAACACTCGTAATTAACCTAAGTATATTGAATTGAATGCCATCAACTGTATTAGATATATAACTCAAAAATACACCAAGAAAATGAAAATAAAACATTATGTCATTGCTGACTTGCCGCCAACACTCGAATCCTTTTAAATGTACATTTACAGTGTCTATTTATATGTTTATTGTCAAATTCTATTACTTATTCTATTAATTCTCAAAATTTATCAGCTGCCAGAAAGCTAATAATATTACGGCTTGTCGACCGCTAGCGTCAAAATTAACATTACACACTCATAGTCCCACAGTAAGGTAATTAATACCCTGTGTCATGGGTACCATGGACACATACAAAGACAGGCACACACCAGACCGAGAACAGAAATTTAAACTCATCATTCAAATTTCTGTTTCGCCGGGAATCGCACCCGACACCCCTCGATTGGCAATCCGGCATTGGAACCATTGCGCCACGCGGGTCGTCAAACCGTCAAAATTTAAGTGTGTTTTCGTGCTTGCGGATAAAGTGTAACCATCTATGACATGGACACTCCTCAGAAGCCTCAAAAATTAGGCAGTAAATCAAACTTAACACAAAGAACGTTGATATAAAGTGAAAATTCTCAAAATAACGTCCATTCAACACCATTCATCTACTGCAAATGGTAATGTAACCTACATTCGCGTTGCACAAGAAGTGAACGGTCGATCATGAATTCGACCGAGTGCCTGCGAGTGTTGGTAAGTTTTAACCTTAAAGCATCAGGGTATGACAGATATGACATCCGTCAGAGGAGTGGCCTTTACGGGCGAACCCCTCGTCCCAACGTGCATGCACAGTGTGCCTTCTAGTTATACAACTAGTGTGTCTGTGTGTGACTGTGTCAATATTGACGGTGCATAGAAAATGACGTTGTTAATTAAACGTTACACACTCATAGCCCCACCCACAGTAAGGTAATTAATACCCTGTGTCGTGGGTACCATGGACACATACAAAGACAGGAACACAAACACCCAGACCGAGAACAGAAATTTAAACTCATCATTCAAACTTCTGTTTCGCCGGGAATCGAACCCGGGACCCCTCAATTGGCAGTCCGGCATGGTAACCATTGCGCCACGCGGGTCGTCAAATTGAAATAGACATATTTAGAAATGAATGCATCTGTAGCGATGAAAGAATATTTGTGAATGTGTGACACCATTAAAATGTGTGCGTTTTTTCCCCGCATCAGATTTCGTACAAAAGTACAGAAGCGAGGCGCTATGCCGTCTCTCCTAAAGGGTAAGTAAGTAACTTTGATGCTCTAAGGTTTTAACTAAGAAATGAGAAATAACTGTAGGCCTTTTTGAAAGAATTAAGCAAAATCATGATTATCGAGGCACGGATTTAACCTTGCCTGTAAATTTATTGCACGAGTGCTTGAAATACGAGTAGGGATGAAATATTTCAAGCAGCAATGTATACTAATGATAATTATATTATGAATACGAAAGTTTGTTTGTATATTTGGATGGATGTTTGTTGCTCAATCACGCAAGAACTGTTGAACATATCGATATATTATATCGATGGTTGAACGGATCGGGATGACTTTTGACACGGATATAGATTATAGATAGATAGTCTGGAATATAATTATATTAAATTCTTTAACTATTTTTTTATTTAGGCTACTTTTAATCCCGGAAAAAAGTACTGTTTAAATGGGATAGATATTAGTATAATCATATAAACTCAAATCAACCTAGCGAAGCCTGGTCAAGGTGTGCGTTATAAGACCTTTTTTTGTATCGGGGGGAATACTTCAAAAGTTACCCAACACCTTGGGAGAGGATACCAGGTTATGTGGGATTTGACCTCACTAAAACCCCCTCGAGCAGCGATGGCCGAGTGGTAAAAAACCGCGGTCTTCGACGCGACCGACCCCAGGTTCAAATCCTCGGCTCGCACCTCTGACAAAGAAATTTGTCGCTCGTCATTTTACCGCTGTTCCACGGTGATGGAAAATATCGTGATATTTCATTGATTACGATGTTCTCCATCGCCGTGCATGCCTGACAGAAATTCATAATTTCTTCAAAGCATGACGTCCACCAATCCGCACTTGGCCAGCGAGGTGCCAGCTAAATTCCTCTAAATTGTGTGAGAAGGAGACCTGTGCCCAGCAGTGGGACATAACAAAGGTTGAAAAAAAAAACCCTCGGTGGCCTGCCTCTGCGCTTGGGGAGGACTTCAGCGGAATGCACCGGTGTTCTCCACGCGTGGCGCCCTTCTAAATACGTATTACATTATGGCCGAACGGGCCCATCTTTGAGAGAGCAGATGTGCTTTCCTGCACCTTCCGATGCTTACGGCGGCATGCGGCCACGCACACACCGACACCGTCCTTCCCGGAGCTGCTGGCTGGACAGGTCGAGCTCCCACTCTCACCGCCCGCAACCCCGGAAGCTCCCTTTTAGTCGCCTCTTATGATCAGACAGGGAAACCGTAGTTCTAATCTAAATCCCGAAGCTACAGGGACAGCGTTATAAGACCTAGGCCACCCATCCAATTTCTTACCTACACACTGTTACTTTGCTCCGTATTGTAACGTTGTGTTCTACATCTGCCGCGGGCCTTCGCCCGTTAAACATAACAAATTTCTTTTTTCTCCTCGTTATCATAATAATATACTTAGTAATGTATAATTATGCAACATTAACTAAACCTTGAAGAAATCTGGGTAAGCAAATTCCAAAAGGTTTTTGAAACGTCTGCAAGGTTTTCAGTAATTTTTAACACGCTTATATTAACTTGACCTGTATCTATGTATGTATGTAATGGAATCTTTGAACATCATTTTCACTTACTTCTAGGAGTCTGATTAACTTGAAAATTTGCCAAGGGGTCAAGGGTCGATGACAATACAATAATCTCATAACTTTATATTTAAGTCGTAACTAGGATCATCAGGATAAAAAAAATATACGACGGGCGGCTGATAAATTCGTGGCCTAAGGTACTTAATGAAACAAATATAAAGTTTTATATTTTTAACACGTCTAAGCGTCTGATTAACATGAAAATTTACACAGGGGTCAAGGGCCGATGACAATGCACTAATATGAGGATAAAAATCCTACTAAAAAGTTAAAAAAAAAATAATGTAGTTTAAAAAACTAAAAAACACGCTTTTGTGAAAATACGAACTAAAAAAATAAGAAGAAAATGTATTTTATTGTACAAAAAAGCGTGGGGTGGTTTTTAAGATACTATTGACACCATGCACCCCACGCTTTTTTGTACAGTAAAATACATTACACGATTTTACATTTTAACATACATTCATTTGAATGCACTGTATTATATTTAAACCAGTAAACCGCTCGGGTGATTTGAATTGAACACGACGACCCGTGTGGCGCAATGGTTACTATGCCGGACTGTCAATCGAAAGGTCCCGGGTTCGATTCCCGGCGAAACAGAAATTTGAATGATAAGTTTAAATTTCTGTTCTCGGTCTGGGTGTTTGTGTTACTGTCTTTGTGTGTGTCCATGGCACCCACGACGCAGGGTATATCTACCTTACTGTGGGGCTATGCTATGAGTGTGAAACGTTATTTATTTATTTATATGATCATACCAATGTATTTCAGGGAACGGCACATTTTTTCCGGGATAAAAAGTTGCCTTTGTGCTATTAAACATTTTTTTTAATAAATAAACCGTACAAAAAGACAGACGGGCCGCGTGGTGTAAGCGATCACCGTCGCCTATGAATACGGACAACCCCAGGAGAGCCACCCGAGCAATGCCGGCTTTGGAGGAGAGCTTTTTTACAGCTTTATAATATATTTTATATCTGTGCTAAATTTCATTCCAATCCGTTCTTCTTTCATGATTGAGAAACAAACATCCAAATTTTAAAATTTGTATTATTAGTAAAAAATTAAAATCTATAATAAAATTTAAAAAATATTAAATTACCTTGGAAACTATAGAGGAGGGAACAGTAATTATTTTGCAGTCATGAACAGTCAAATTTAACGTTGTATGTCGATGGTGTATACTCATCGCAAAAACTACCGAACCGATTTTGATGATGCTTGGACTTTTCTCTGAGTTAGAAGAATATACATGTAGCGACCTTCCGCTACTCATCAAGAGATGGCACCACGGGTATTCCTGAATCACGCTATCAAAGTTTTCGGAATATCCTACCATATATAGAAGCTCCGAATTGAGTCAGTTGTGGAGCGTGGCCGCTCCCCGGGCATGATCACCTCGCCCGGCGGGAGATCTCCCTTTGCCAAATACGTATTGTACAATATTCAATACATACGTACATACATAAGTTGTTTCGAAATTCTGTTAAGCTGATAACCTTCTTTTTTAAGGTCGACTAAAAATAGGTCGGAGACAACTCCGCGAAAATTGATAAAAATTGTATACGCACTGACATATAATTAAGTAGATATCATTATAAGGAAAATTGTGGTCAACGCAGAAACACAAGGAAGTGAGTTATTTATATTTTATACAAACTAAGATATAAATTATGTGACGGTAAGTAACTACTTGAAAACAAGTGATTTAAACGTGCAGTAAGCACGTTTTTCTCGTCTCTGCGTAAAATATTACGCGCACTTATGTAAAATATAGTTTCGAATTTTAACTAAGTCGGTATTTTTATTATTTTAAGAACGGTTAGTACCTTTCACTGCTAAATATTTAAACGTTATGCTATTAAAGTAACTGAAATTTATTTTGAGCGCTATTCTTAATGCCACAGGTATAGATACTTCAACTCAGTTGTGCGCGCAGCGCTATGTAAGGGTAAACCTGTATATACACAGTGACTTTGTGTGCGTGACAAGAGGTACAGTGAAGTTGCTCGGACGATCACGGCCGCGTCACTGTCACACAAATTAAAGCTGCATATTTACTAGCTCACGCACACATAGCGCCGCGCGCACAACTGAGTTGAAGTATCTGTAACATAATTTTCTCTGGCATCATTCTGCCTTTCTTAATACAATCGTATATCGTATCGTATATCGCCTTACACCTTTAAATCTTTTGCCCCTTTCTTTAAAACTAGTCAAAGACAAAGACAATTATTTGCACAAATATGGGTGTTTACAAAGTTGTTTATATATATATATTTAGTTCGCCATATTTACCTTCATGAGGTATGCAAATATACAATGATAAAAGTCGTTATGATATATTATAATAATAGTAAAAATCATTGAGTCGTTATCAATTTTGGACACGGTGTTTATTCAGAACGAAAGGTGCACGCCATTTTTTTTTATTTCAATGGAGTAGCAGACGAGCATGCAGGCCACGTGGTGTTAAGTGATCGGTGCGGCCCATGGACATCTGCACACAACCTCAAGCAAGCATAGGTAAGTCTTGTTTGAGGTCGTATATAGTTGCGCTGCTACTCCGAAGGCTGGTGGTCGCCTCATGTAAGTGTGGCCGGCAACTGCATCTTTCCACCGAAACAACAGAATTGGTTCACGGCAGAAGTGGGTGCAGCGGTGGTACTTCCCGGGCGAACCATAATAGATCTACCACCTACAGCCGTTTTAAAAACGGCCCGACTCCATAATAGTTTTGATCATTACCAATAGCAAGAAAAGGTATTAAATACTAAGTAATTAACAATTTTCCTTTTTACTTTAAAAGTCAGAAGTCAGTTATATTTTTCCGTTAAAAACTTAATCATTCTTATGATCAAAAGATCCAAAATAAATTATAAAATTTTATTAGTTCAAGAGCTCAATTTCACAAGAATTTCGAACCTTTCAACACCCAGGTTTGCATCATATGTGTATATCGTCAATGAAATAAATAATTATTTCCCGCTTTTCAGTAAATTTGAGGTCGATATTAATCTTTTAAAATTCATAATAATCTAGCGATTTTTGATTACAAAAATTCATAATGTGATGTTTTATAGCAAGAAACTGAACAGTAGAAATACAAACGAAGTGGTATTCACTTCATACGGTTAATACCCATTGGCTGGCTGCAGCCCTTTTTGCGTCTAACTACTGGGCACGGGTCTCTCCCCATTATTGGGGAGGCCTGGAGCTTACTCCACCACGCTGCTGCTGCTGTTAGTGGAGATGCGAGTTAGGCTAACCCGCTATCGGATGTTTTCAAACCGCCCATAAGGCCTCCGACAAGGTTTAACGACTGTTATCTATCGACAACAACCGGGACCGACGGCTTGACGTGCCCTCCGAAGCACGGAAACGCGCATGAATTTTTTTGCCACTAGCGGTCACCCATATCAAACCCGACCGCGCCCGTTTGGCTTAGTTGCATAGATCGTTTGCGTTCTATGCTAACCGCCGGGCCATGCGCGCTTCACATATTCATAGTGATACTCATTACATCGGAATAATTAAACTTCGTCATTATACTTTTTGTCATTAACATTATAATCACTTAAAAGCATTTAACGATGCCAGTTTTCATTTCATTTACTGCAATAATTATTCCATTGCTAAGAAAATACAATCTTGAAGTAGTCATTAAGAGGATTTTTTTTTGCTGACCTTAAACAGCCACTTTTTTTGCTGACCTTAAATGGCCACTTTAACTCATAGAATATACACATATTAATTTTCTAAGATAACTGTAATAAGTATTAAGTACCTATAAAACGAACATAGAACGGAAATAAAACATATTATAATAATAAGTGAATTAAGTACAAAAGTAACAAAATAATGTTATATTTATAATTCTATTGTACCTACATTGTGTTGACAGTGAACTCTTCCTAAACGGCTGGACCGATTTTAATGAATTTTTTTGTGTGTGTTCAAGTGGATTCGAGGATGGTTCAGATTCACAATTTATTCCACTGGAAATTGTTTTTTTATTTTTTTCATTTATAAGTAGTTTCCTCATATAAATAATGTTCCTACCTGTCAAACGCTTGTATGCCGTGCCTTGTCGTTCTAAACTTTGACACAGTCAGAATAACAGCACATTTCGTATGTCACTATTTGTTTTATATTTTTGTTTGACAGTAACATGAAAACTCTTTAAGATAATAAGAAAACAAATCCTATTTCATTACTTTTAAGGCAGGACAACGTCTGCGGGGTCCACTAGTACAATAATAAAATTTTAATACAGTGATTTAATTGTGTTTTATTAATCTTTCCTAATTTATGAATTTGCATACTTCTCGAACATGTGCAATGACTGTAAAAGTGAAATAAATGCGAAAATGTTTGTCTCAGACATTGACAGTTGGCAATGTCATTGACATTGTCATCATCATTATCACCGTTTTCAAGTAAGCTAGATCCGTTAGATCTTTATTTCAGAACAACGGAACCGACAATGATTAAGGCTATTATACAGGCTTCGGTTTGAGTATATTTATGTATTATATTTAACGGTATGGACCGTCGTCGTCTACTTCCCCCATAAAAATTACATCAATGTTTGTCTTCTTTTAACGTGTAAGTAATGTGATTGAAAAGAACAAGACAATCATCAAAATCGGTTCTAAAACGACGAAGTTATCCGCGAACAAACATAAAAAAAGCATATTATTATATACGATCGAATTGAGTAACCTCCTCCTTTTTTGAAGTCGGTTAAAAAGTCATTAAGTTAGTAATTAAAATAGGCTTATAACGCTTTTGTAATTTTGTAAATAACAGGGTAAATATAGATGAGTCCATCGTCCGTCAATTATTAAATTGTGGACTGTGATTGTGGCTGTCAAACTGTAGATCAATTTTCGAACTGAAATTTCATACTACGAGTAATAACGTGTCTACAACTTCTAAGGTCATTGGCTTCTTTCACATTACTAATTATACCAAAATCCAACGATAGGAACTCCGTGTTGTAATCGTGAACCGACAAAAACGTTCGTCGGCTATCTTTGCGCAAAACCTTCGTGATTTCGTCAATTTCATAACAACGAACGCTCAACGAGACAGACGTAACTTTCTAGCGTTGTACAACTGATTATAATAGGCCACTTTTTTCGGAATTTCCAAAGAATTGTCACTGCTTTATATAAACAAATAGCTAAATACTGGTCGATATTACGTTCTAGATTTAGTCCGCGAAGTCCGGGTGCATATAAATGTGTTTTTTTTTTCTGTGATGGCATCGGAAGATTTGAATATATCGCCAGTTTGCCACTGACATTTCCATCCAATTCCAGCTCGTTACATTGGAACTGAGCGACATAATGATACTTAGTCAAAATTAGTGTGTCGCCAGTAATCAGGCATTTCAAGTTAATCAGACACATTAACCAAGTAAAGTGATAGCTACTTTATTTGGAACTGTCCAATGGAGTTTTAGAGACGACTCGATTTATTTACTATCTGATTTTTAAGATTTAAGTTCCAATAAAGTTTCTAACATGTTTGTCAAAGTATCTACAATAAAGAGAGAGATAGAAAAAAACTAAATAAACATTAGACTAATCAAACATGTAAGTAAAACACGTAGGTTAGGGAAAACCACAGAGGAAACTAGTGGGTACCTACTAGTATAAGAAAAATCCCGACCGAAATATTCTTCGTTTCAAGTTACAAGATGTGCCAGGCGGTTTTACCCGCGTTATACCTAAAACCTTCTTCAATAAATGGTCTATCGAACATAAAAATATTTTTTCAATTCCATCCAGTAGGTAGCTCCTGAGATTAGCGCTTTCAAAACTCTTCAGCTTTATAATATTAAAGTTTTATGAAAGGCAACAGTTATTGAACCTATCTGAATATGTTTATCAATACCTAGCTGTATATCAATCGTGTAAAGTTGTAAATTGTCCTTATTAAAGGAATTTTTGATAGATATATTTTTAAACAGCAGAATAAAATATGTTGCCACGACGCAAGTCTCGTACGTAGGTGAAGAGATTTAATCGCAATATTTTCCTCAATCTGTCAGAGTAAAAGATCAAATTTAATTGCATCTGTAGATAGGACATTAAACATTTTAATCGAGAAAAGAACGGATTTTTCCATTCAAGATCGCCATAAACAGGTTGAGATACAATGTTGTTTTCAGCTGTTAGCTGAGAGGCTTATAGGTAAAAATCATTTGTGAAAATTCGCAATATTTTTTCCGGAAAAAATTAAAATCAAAATTGTTTTTATAATAATTTTGTAGATATTTAAAATCGATAATTATTTTAGGTAATGCGGATAAATTTTTGAGTGTATAAAGGGCAAAACTCATACTTCGACTATAAAAAAAAAACAAAAACAATACTATGTCAACTTGACATTGTCACAAAATCTACTTCCTTCGCTCCTTCCTGTGTGAATTCTTCGAAATCCAATACAAACAATACAATAAACTAATTCCACAAGGCCAAACTGAATTTGCACAAACTAACAAAAACACACACAATAATTTAAAAAAAAACAGACGACAAAAATAAAAACCACAACACTCACTTATTTTCAAATTGTCGCGTATTAATCCGAAAATGTTACGGAATTTGAACGCCATTTTAGAAAACGGGCACAGATTACGAATAACGCGCGAACAGTTGGCGCGATTTCGTCGGGCGCGCTGAAGTGACTGGCTGAATGTAGCCGCTCACAATTGGCTGTTGAAAATTGTTTTTTTTTTCCGCTGCTCGCCGTTCGTGATTAATTTCGCAATTGTTAATGGGTTACGGTGAACAATTTAGCAGGTTGCAGTCTTATCCGCTCGGATTAACGTTGCTATGTTATTACTCATTATGTTTATTGTTAATGACCATGTTTAATGTAAGTAGGTACGACGTACGACTTAGTAGTTAGTAACTAGAGTTTACTTTACAGTTTAGTGAAAGTCCCAGCCCAGTGTTTTTATTTGAATTTCATTTAATTTCTTTTTGTGGTTTCCTTAGGGTTGGCAGGTCCCGATTTCCATGAGACGTCACGTTTTTCAGGGGTTTGAGGACGCGTCTTGATTATACTATGTCAGGACCGTAAATGGACATGAATCATTGTATTTCATTCAAAACCATGGTAATAGCTAATTTAGCGTTATAAATTGGAATAAAAATTAATTTTAACTTGACTTGCAGAGTTTTTCTTTGCCTCGATCTGCAAACTCAAATTATGATTTGCCTTAAATTAACCTTTTGGCCCATTTGAAACAACTGGGACCTCGCCACGATAAGACGACTTTAGGTATAAACATATAATTTTATTAACAGGTTTACTTACATTCTTTTCAAGATTTTTTCATTCAATATTGCCGAATTACTAAAAGTTGCTAAAATTCTTACTTCGGCACACAAATGCAAAAGTCACGAATGCGTATTTGTTTATAGACATAATAAGATTCTATTATTATAGAGTATGCTTTCTTTTACAAGACAGGCTTGTAAATTCCTTACAGAGTTGGCGTTATCACACCATAATAATATTTTCCTTATCCATTTGATTTTGTGTACCTGCTTCCTATTTTGAAATAAAAAAATAAATTTAATGCTACAAACTTAAAAATACATTCTTGACAACTGCCAAAATTAACACATGAACAAAATAAAGGTTTTGGCATAGGTATGTAATGTTCATTAAAATTTCTGCTTTACCGGGATCTAAACCAGGGACTAAAATATCTATAAAAAATATCGATAATAAAATTTAATCGATAAATATTTCGATTTTTCTATTATGATAATTATATCGATAAAAATATCGATAATTATATATCGATACCTAGTGTCAATACTCAATATCGTAGACACACTTATTGTCTTCGTTATCGCTCCGCAGCGCAGGGAATACCATCCCCCCCCCCGCCCCCCGATACTTTCGCTTGCCAAATCTGGCAACGTCGCACTCGCACGCATTTTTATTACTTACATTATCGATATAAATTATCGATATTTTAATCGCTATTTTTATATCGATATCAAACTATCGAAATTTTATGGTTATATCGATATTTTTAAAATATCGATTTTAGTCCCTGATCTAAACCCTCTGATTGGCAGTCCGGTTGGCATGGTAATCGTTATGCCACACGGGTCGTCGATTATAAACATGCGTACATTGCACATTGCTTACAAGTTTATTTCGGCTAAATTGCTTGGAATTGGTTAATATTTATATACGCCTACACAAATTTACTGCGGCAAATTACCAAACTGCTTACTTAAATTATAGCCCAAGCGATCTACGCAGCTAAGTGCAACAAGCGCAGGCGGGTGTAAGATGGGTCATCGCTAGTGGCATCGCACTGGCACTCTCGAGGTTAAATAAATAATAAATAAACGTTACACACTCATAGCCCCACAGTAAGGTAATTAATACCCTGTGGCGTGGGTACCATGGACACATACAAAGACAGGAGCACAAACACCCAGACCGAGAACAGAAATTGAAACTCATCATTCAAATTTCTGTTTCACCGGGAATCGAAACCAGGACCCCTCGATTGGCAGTCCGCCATGGTAACCATTGTGCCAAGCGGGTCGTCAACGTCACATTATTTAATGTGCATGTGCACGCCTCACAACATTCATAGGACTTAGTGACGTAGCACATCTATATCAAACTTTAAACTAGTTTTTACGATCCTTACCTTCATGCTTTAAATGTCCCTAACCTTGACACAGTGTCAGAAAATCCATTGTTTAAAACGAGCCGAAAAAAGTTTTGCGGATGGTCAGTGCATCCATAGACTGAATAGCGTATAGAAAGAATATTCTCTGATGGATTCAAACCGAGGTACAAATAAATATGAATAAATAATTAAATAAACAAACAACTAAATAAATACATACTTGAAGAAATAAAATTTTAAAAATTTAATTTTCAAAATGCGCAATATGGGATCAAATAAAAATAAAATTAAAATTAAAATTGATATGATAATAATGTACATTTTTATAAATTGTGTTATTATTAAGTTTTTTTCTTTTATCTTTTATATTTGCATACCTCATGAAGGTAAATATGGCGTACTAAATATGTATTAACAACTTTTGTAAACACCCATATTTGTGCAAATAAAGTTCTTTGTCTTTGTCTGAAAAACTTGAAAAAGCAGTGACTGTCTAAACTTGACTAAACATAGGTGTGTCCTGGTGTGTAGTAAATATAAACTTTTTAACGTTATAAAATACGAGCTTTTCGCCCGCGGTTCCTCTCGCGTGAACTACATGTTTTTTCCATAGGAATGAAATATTTTCCTCGGGTAAAAAGTAGCATGTGCCTCTCTTCTGTCCCAAACTATCTCTATACAAAAATTAGGTCTATTCGTAGCACCAAGTATGTTTCGTTTTGCAAATATGACGACATTGACGACCCGCTTGGCACAATTGTTACCATGCCGGACTGCCAATCGAGTGATGAGTTTAAATTTCTGTTCTCGGTCTGGGTGTTTGTGTTCCTGTCTTTGTATGTGTCCATGGTACCCACGACACAGGCTATTAATTACCTTACTGTGGTGCTATGAGTGTGTAACGTTTATTTTTTTATAAATATGGATATTACAAAAATTGTTTTACATTAATTATGATGAGTACGACAAATTTATCTTAGTGTGGTATTCAAATTATGATGACAAAAATAAAAATAAAAGTTTATGTGTAATAAGTAGTAATAACTATAATAATATGATAATCATAATATTCTAAGTTTTTTTTATTATGAAATGCTAAAATATAACCTGCATGTGACTTTAATTTCAATTTGAAAATGACAGTTTACTGTTCTTTCTATTCTTCACGATCGCTATGACCTGCACCGTAAAGCTTTTCCACGACTGGCTGTATGAGTTGAACTACCTTTGCCCGATGGCAATAAAACCAATAAAAAAGCGGCACTACGTTTAGTGCGGGAAGTATTGTAAAAACTGTTTTATTGTCTTTTTATCTGTCAAATGACTAGATATAATGTTTTTTTTATCTGTAGTCTAGTTTTTTATTAGGTACTAGAACTTTTAATTGGCTTTTGTACGCGATTTTACTTTTTCTTGACGTTGAAAAGTTTTATTATTACAAAGAGCTCTACGGTGCTTCCTCTTACAGAATGAAACGCAAGTGGTTTAAAAAGCTACGCAACGTTAGTAGCGGTCGATAGTTGGATGGATGACGGTAGTGGAAAATAATTTATTGCTCTATTCTATGTCCTTATACACACACACACCCATGATAAATCCAGGGGTAGTGGTGGTCATAATTGGTGACTTGGAGAAGGTTTTAGTGTGTTACAAATACCACATAATCCGGTATTCACTTCCAAAGTGCTGGGCACCTTTTGAAGGGTCAACATCCTACCCCACGGAGGAAAACACTGAGACATCGTGGTAGTTCATTACACTTGAAATTTTACTTTCGGGATATATACCACGAATTACTTTATTATTGAGCTCTCGATATTTCGATGCAGTTGCTTGCACCATGTTAACGGATGAACTGGATGATGATATCGCGGGTGGATGATGAAAAGTTCGGGAGCTCGGAGCATGATATAAATGATATGTAAGTATAAAACTTCAAATGCTATAAGGCGGCTCTCTTAGTATGCTATAAATAGTGCTTTTCAATACTATTTATATTATGACAGGCGTACATATGGAAGTCAAATCAATCTAAGATAAGCGAATTAGAACTAAAATAAATATAAAATGCCCAAAATGCTTATTCAAACCTCAAAAAAATTTACGTACCGTTGTGAGATGAACAAAAAAACGGACTATGTTAATTTCTCATGATAATTAACTATTTAATTGAATAATTATGTAAGAACGCGACATTCGGTTTATTTAAAATAAAATTTCAAGGTTCCTCATTTAAGCTGTAACTTGTTTAAAAGTTAATTATTAATTTTCAACTAGAATAAATGTTAACAATTATGTTAGACGCCTTACTTCCCATAGTGTCGCATATTATTAATTTCTCTCTACAGTCTGGTCAATATCCTACACTATGGAAAAAAGCTATCGTGCGACCTTTGCCGAAAATACCGAACCCTGTCTCCCCAAGTCATTTCCGCCCGATATCTATTCTGCCTTTCCTTTCTAAACTTCTAGAGGCCTGTGTTCACAAGCAAATTTCTACATTCTTCTCTAAACATAACCTATTAGACAAATACCAGTCTGGGTTTCGCGCCGGCCACAGTACCACAACTGCTCTTATTAAAGTCATCGATGACGTAAGACGTGGAATGGACAGTCAGAAAGTTACTCATAGATTTTTCCAATGCTTTTAACACAGTAGACCACGAAATCCTTCTATCCATACTTGCACGGTATAGATTCTCACCCCTGGCCTTGTGTTGGTTTTCATCATATCTTCGCGGCCGACAGCAGTCTGTCAGATTCGGAAATAAATCATCCGAATGGGCTGATCTCAAAGCTGGCGTGCCGCAAGGCGGTATACTCTCTCCTTTATTGTTTTCTCTGTTTATCAATTCCATTAGCTTTTCATTGAACTGTTCGTACCATCTATATGCAGACGACCTGCAACTTTACGTTCAAAGCCCCGTTGAAGAACTTGATATTACAATTAGCAAAATTAATAGTAATCTGCAGGCTATCAGTGAGTGGTCGGCCAAGTACGGAATCACGGTTAACCCGGCTAAATGTCAGGCTATGCTGATGGGTGGCGCCAGGATGCTAGCCAAGATTGATATCTCCAATCTACCACAAATTGTCTACAATGGGAAGGTAATCCCATTGTTCGACTCTATTAAAAATCTCGGCCTATTGATTGATCCCACTCTAAGCTGGCGGCCTCACATCTGTGAAGTCAGTCGGAAAGTCGTTGGATCTCTCCAATCTTTGTATCGCCTAAAAAATTTCTTACCACTTAAAATCAAGATTCAACTTATAAATACTTTAGTTTTTCCAATCATTGATTATGCTGATATTTGTTACTCAGACCTATCTGAAGAACTTCTTAATAAACTGGAACGCCTACTCAACAACTGCATCCGATTTATTTTTGGTCTTCGAAAGTATGACCATATCTCTCAATATCGTTCGCAACTCAATTGGCTCTCGATTCGGCAAAGGCGTAATTCCAGGATGCTATTCACGCTATATTCGATTCTTCGTGAGTCGACTTCTCCTACCTATTTAAAGGAAAACTTTCAGCTTCTCTGCTCTACACATGACAGGACGCTACGCTCCTCAGCCAATCTTAGCCTCTGCATTCCACCACACAGTTCTGGTTTTTTCCATAAATCTTTTACCGTTCAGGCTACACTGCTCTGGAACTCCTTACCCTTTGACATTAGGAACTCTCAGACCAAGAATTCTTTCAAGAGACGAGTCCGGCAACACTTCCTCAAGCAAAATGCTGCTTAAGAAGAGACTGGTTAAAATAATTGACTATTTCTTATCATTATGTGCAACTATATGTAATTATTATACTATTATTATATTTATACTGTATCTTATACCCTTATGAATTTATATATTATCAACATATTATATTATATTTTTTTATGTATTATGCAGGCATGATTTTTTTTTACCATATACATCATGATAATTTACTATATGTATTATATTGCAAAAATATACAAATTTATACATTATTTTAACGCACCTACCACAGCTTCACACCAACGCCAATAAAGAATAAATAAATAAATAAATAAATAGAATACAATTTGAACTGATTGACAATAATCTTTGAAAAATCCAGATGTTTTAACCTAAAGCTAGCGTAAGACTTGTCTGAAGTCGGCAACAGCACCTTAGGGGAGTCCTTTGATTACGAAAGGCATTTAAGGGGGGCAAATATCATGTAATATTCTCCCGTAAGATCAGAGATAAATTTCGAAAAAGTAATATTAAGTGAATTAAGAGATGTCTTTACTAAAATATGATGATTCAAAAAATCTGCAATATCACCTCACTTATTTAATGGTAGCGCCTTTTCCACCGATAGTTTTGCCACCTATAAATCAGCACATGAAGGCAATCAATAAAATCTCCACCAACCCGTATTGGGGCAACGTGGTACAGTAAGCTCCAGGCCTTCCAAATGGGAAGAGACCCGGCCCAGCAGTGGGACGCAAAAAGGGTTGCAGTCAGTCCATAGAATACGAGTATTTTTACATAATCCCAAATCCTTGAGTAGAGCAAAATTTTTCAAAAACACCCATTATAACCGCAACTTAAGTTGCAGGAGATAATCTGTGGCAACCACAGATTACGAATGTCGTAACTTTGCGGTCAATGGGTTATGCTCTATGGTTCTGTTAAGAGCTAAAGGTCGTTGCCGCAGAGTGCATTACGGATAGAAATGTCTTCCGGTGTCTTGAATTTTCATTTCAGTGGAGTAAGGAAGTGACATAACACAAAAATTCAGAAGAGGAAGTATGTATGTTATGTTATTGTCGGTATGTAAAATCAAGAACTGAACTGATTTAAACTGTGACCTTATATCATTTTTGTTCGTATCCCGGTGAACCGTTCAGACGCCATAATGAAACAGTAGACCTTTACGATTTGTAATCATTTCTAGTAGAATTTCCACGTGGTAAAATTTTCAAAATCGTTTCTTGCAATACAATGTACTATTTTAGATTTAAAAAACCAAAATTAATGAAATTTTGCAGACGATACATAGAAAAAAATTATTAAAACGTTGATGTACTTTCGTGGATAGCAACTTGGACCAGACCACAATCGATATTAGTTTAATTTATAACATATTCTATAAACATAGAGGGAGACTTTTTATGAAAGAGCTATTCGATATTTTAACCGACTTCCAAAAGGATAGAGGAGATATAGTGTTCGGCTGTGTGTATTTTTTATGTATGTTTGTTCGCCGGTTATTTCGTCAATTGTGGGCCGATTTTCCAAATTTTTTTAAACCTATAGGGAAGATTATTAACTCACTATACTCTAATAGGGTTTCCAAACACCAAATTATAAATAACTGAAGAAAAAAGCGTGCGAATTCGCAAGTGAAAATAAGGAGTTCGGACACAATTTTTGAAGTGAAAACTTCTTTAGCGGCGTTTTGCACTTTTTTTGGGTTGGGCGTGGCCTGATCGAATATTCGCAAGACGGAGGGGTGACAGCTGATGGCTCAACAGTCTATACTTGTAAAATTTGTTTATATCAAGTATTTAAAACATGGACATTGAACAAAGTGCATCTATTAATGAAAAAAGTGACGAAGAAATAGTGAAAGAAAATGAGTGAGTACTTTATAAAAATAATAGATGAAAACCTACTGAAAATACTTGATGAAAAATAATATTGATAATAAAAGTAATTCGTGCGAAATTATTCCCTACCCATTCCAAAATATCAAAAATGCACAACGTTAATGTTCAAGTTTTCACTTTTGCCGGCACTACCGGAGTGCAAACCGTTGTTTTTTTATTGCCAGTTCTACAATAGGTGTGTTCTAAAGCCAAATAAATAATTGAATGCATCAATGCATACTAGTAATTCAACCTTGGCTCGCTTAGTTAGAACATAAACTTGCCGCAAAAACTGTAACTGCGGCAATTTGTGTCTAAGGGCCTCGTTCACCATCTCTAAGTAAAGTGTTGATGAGTTACGTCCCAAGTAAAGTTAATTGGCAAGTAAAAGCTATGAGTACGGGTCAGTTTATCATATGATTAGTGCTACTCGAACATCGTGAAATTGAAATTGAAGTTACGGGTGACTTTAACCGACAATTAGTGTACTTGTCACTTTACTTGAAGGTGGTGAAAGAGGCCCTTAGTGTTATTGTACCAGTGGATATCTACCGGAAAGTAATTTTGTAACTGGTTTTAAATGAGCCACAAACAAGTGATAATATAAATAAAGTAGAACAAATTACTGGGCTTCTGATAATTTTTAAGGTTCCGTACCTCGAAAGGAAAAATTACTACTACTACACTACTACAATACCCTACACTACTTCCTGTGAACTCAGAATCTTCAAAGGTACGAAGCATCGTCTTATAGCACAGATAAAGGAAAAATTGCGAAAACCGTTAATTTTGACGTGATAACGTCTTTAAAATCGTTTTAGTCGGGTGACATGTTCAGAAACTTGTGTCACACCAAAACCTCACGAGCGCGATCGCAGGTATAACGAGAGAGAGACGGACCGATCTCCCGTCTCATCTCGAGCGCTGCCAGTCATTCCGTGAAACTTGTCACGCGGAATCCTCACGAGCGGAGGCTGGCATAGCGTTCGAGTGAGTGGACCGATCTTCCGTCTCTCTCACTCTAGCGGCATACAAACGAATGGAGATTTTCTCGTGCGGACGTTATCACGTAAACATCTCGATCGTAAACCTACTTTACAAACAATTTGCCGTTTTTTTTATACAACATCAAATCAAATTTAAAATATTTTACGGAACCCTCGGTGCACGAGTCCGACTTGCACTTGGCCGGTTTTTAATAGTGATATTATCAAAATGAAGTTTTCACGCCATTTCTCTAGAGAAATCTGAAAATATTATCATCAAAATTGCCTATATATATTCCTATTTTATATTATTATTATTTTAACATTCGCATTCGCTCAATATTTTCATGGTTATCGGCTAACGGCTAAAAATACCAACATAAAAATCTTAACAACACTCTTTTGAATGCCAGTTGTAGCTCTCTTATTATGAGTAACTCTCATGCATGCACTGTGCTGGAAAACATCGTAATTAATTAAATATCACAATGTTTCCGTCACCGTGGAGCAGCGATAAATACGCAGATACTTTTAATGAGCTGTCAAAACGTTACATCCTCATACATTTTGTATGAGAAAATGATAAGTGACGTCACTTATCATCAGTGATCGGAGTAGGTAGAGTGATTTTATGTACTTGCGTCACATTTTGTGCACGAAATCTTAATATGGATATGCCTTATCCGGAAAAACTATCCGGAACATTTCGGGACTTTATAATTGGAGTAAACGCTACTTATTGTATAAATAAAATACGTTGAATTATATACAAAAAGAGGAAAAAATATAATACCAATGAAATAAAATAAAAGTAGTACAATAAATTATATTCTTTATTATACAAATAAACAACATAGTATAAAATATTATATTAAATATAGGTAAATATAAGACGCATATTTCTTACTTCTTTGAGTTTATAGAAAGTTGAACAATAGTTTGCTTAATTTAAACAAAAAAAACATGCTGAACAAATAAAGCGTAAATAGTGACTAACTTCCAAGAGAATATGACAATTTAAATCTACGGTTGCAAGTTTCAAAAATAATGCCGTTCTGTTATATAATGTGCTCTTAAAATAACAAATAATAGTAATTTACATTAAAATATACTATAAACTTTTAAAGTACAATTTATAGTATATTTAAATTTAATTTAAGATACTTAAAATATGCGGTATTTGTTGATTTGAACTTCGTCGAGTACATGCCTCCAATTGATCATATAATTTTAACATGAACTGATTTTGTTTTTAATTATTTTTTGTAAACGATGTAGCAAATAAATTAATTTGATTTAATATTATTTATACGGCAGTACCATGATTTTTTTCGTGATTGCTTTTGTTTGTGATTTAATATTTAATAAATCCTTGCGGTAAGCTAGTAGCGGTAGCAGTAATCTACGCAGTAATTCGCAACCTAAGTCCGACAAACTGTGAAAAGTTTACGTAATCCTAAGTTTCGGTAACACGCGGGAATGTCCGTACTAATTTATTTTTAAAGATCGTACGTAATATTTGCTCACATATTTTGATTTTATCCTCTTACAAACTAGAATCATACTTTAATTAAAATTTAAATATTTTTGTAATCCGGAAATTCCGGAGGCGTATCCATATTAACACATACTTGACACGTTAATTTTCCGTTTCACTCTACCTACTCCGATCACTGCTTATCATATATAGTCAATTGACTTCATTATTATTGATTTAAGCGGCAATAATAATCATGTATAAAAAGAATTAACAATTATATTGCTTTCCAAGCGTGATTTAGTGCAACCTTTTTAAGGTAAGGATTTTCAATTTTTTTGTGCATAGTGTCCAAGACCCTAGTCAGTGGTGCGCGCCGGGGTATGAACTCGGTATCTCTGGCATCTCCATCTCGGAGACCGCGGTCTATCCCGCTCGGTCATCACTGCTAATTCAATTTATATAGGCACTAGCAGCCGCCCGCGAATTCGTCCGCGTGGACTTTATTTTTTTGCCTAACCTTTTTGGTAACTTGAACCGTTCACGCAGCGCACGCAACGGAAGCCCTCAAATATGAATAACTTACCCGTTTTTGCAACATTTTTCACTGATGCTTCGCTCCTATTGGTCGCAGCGTAAAGTTATATATCCTAAAGCCCTCCTCTATAAATGGACTATCCAACACAAAAATATTTTTTCAATTTGAGCCAGTAGTTCCTGAGATTAGCGCGTTCAAACAAACAAACTCTTCAGTTTTATTACTCGGTCAAGTTAACATGACACCTGGGAGGCTACTCTGTAGTCTCTGTACGCCCATATCCGAAACTTCGTGAATTTTCGGGTCTCATTTTTGAGTAACACTGATGAAATTCTAGCAATATTATTCATTCAGTGGCTTCATATTATCAATGACAACGTTAATCTTTTAAATTCATGAAAAAAGAAAGTGTCTAAATATGCCAAAAATGATTCCGAAAATGTTAGAACTTATGGACGGATGCATACAGAATAGCCTCCCAGGTGTCATGTTAACTCGACCGAGTAGTATATATATTAGTACAGAATTGTCTATATACCGCAACCGGGAGGATATTGTTGTATATCTTGCATACTGATGACTTGAGGAAGATAGCGAGAGGGATACAGAGGGCGTAGTACAAGACGGGCCGAAGTTAAGGGAAAAGGATAAAGGAGGCCAGTTGAGCGGAATATCCAACAGTGGAATCCTAAGACCCAAAAAACAATTTCCGTACTTATGAAAGTCCATGAACCATGATAGGTATCCACTCGACTTACAATCTACAAGGCCTCAACTGATACTTAAAAAATAATTTTGGCAAAATACAACACCATCATTTATTTTATTTGTTTATGTATTATGTAAGCTCTTAAATCATCTCGACATATTGCTATTAAGATGGTGTGGTAAATACGGTTATGGACAAATATTTATTAAGTACTTTATAAGACCTCTTCATAGTTAAACTGCGTAGTTACTCGCAGTTTTATCTTTAACTATGAGATTCCTGTATGTTTTTATGTCCCATTGGGCACAGGTCTCCTCACCTCACAAGTGAGAGGGATTTAGGCCATAGTCCACCACGCTGGCCAAGTGCGGATTGGTGGACGTCATGCTTTCGAGAAATTATGAATTTCTCTCAGGCATGCACGGCGATGGAGAACATCGTAATCAATTAAATATCACGATATTTTCCATCACCGTGGAGCAGCGATAAATGCGCACATTACAAATTTCTTTGTCAAAGGTGCGCGCCGAGGATTTGTACCTGGGATCGGTCGCGTCGAATACCGCGGTTTTTTACCACTCGGCCATCGCTGCTTAATGGTGTTAATTCTATTTTTGCCGACTTCCAAAAGGAGGAAGTACCTACTGTATTCGACTGTATGTATTTTTTATATATATTTTCACCGATTACTCCGGCGTTTGTGGACCGATTTTCAAAATTATTTTGTTGTTCGAAAGCTTATACTCCCGATGTGGTCCTATTGTCACCAAGTGGAGATCTGATGATGGGATCCCAGTGAAATCGAGGGGAACATCCAAATTTTGTAGACACACACACTGATTTTCTTATACTTTTCTGATGCAAGAGATATTTGTGCACAGTAAGTAGTTGGTGAGGGTTATCTATTAATAACAGTCGTTAAACCTTGTTGGAGGGCTAATGTGCGGTTTGAAAACTTCCGACAGCGGTATAGGTAACCTGCATCTTACAAACCCACATGAGAGCAGCGTGGTGGCATGAGCTTCAAGCCTTTCAAATTTTGGGTTGAGACTTGAGACCTGTGTCCAGCAGTGGGACGCAAAATAAGGGTTGAAGCCAAACGAGATACCCTTTTTTGTATCATGGGGAACCGGTACCGGGGGGAAAAAGGTACCCGGCACCTTGGGAGAGGATACCGGGTTATATGGGATTTGACCGCACTAAAACCCCCTCGGTGGCCTGCCTCTGCGCTTGGGGAGAACTCCGGAATCTCCGGTGGAACGCACCGGTGACCTCCACGCGCGGCGACCAGATAGGGCCCATCTTCGGGAGAGCAAATATGCTCTCCCGCACCTTCCGATGTTTACGGCGATATGCGGCATGCGGCCACGCACACGCCACGTCCTTCCCGGGGCTGCTGGCTGGGCGGATCAAGCTCCCGCTTACACCGTCCACAACCCCGGAAGCCCCTTTTAGTCGCCTCTTACGATCAGGCAGGGGATACCGTAGCTCTATTCGTAATCGCGAAGCTACAGGGCCCCATAAAATATTTCTTGTGCCGCTTTCAATCAAAATAAACAAGTTCTTCGAGTTACATAACGTTAGAAAAACCAAGCAAGGTTAATGGAACATAAAAATCTCAAGATCCTTAAACACAACATGACCTTAAGATCACAGTAGTTTTGTCAGTAACTAGGTAATCTATACTAATCTAATACCTTTAAATGAGGAATTCTTGTATATAAATATATAACTGAAGCTGAAGGGTCTCGGGTTCGATTCCCGGCGAAACAGAAATTTTAATGATGACTTTAAAATTTCTGTTATCGGTCTGGGGTGGACACACACAAACACACCTGTCTTTGTGTGTCTTTGTTTCTTTGTGTGGGGATATGAGTCTGAAGTATTATTTATTATTATTTATTTACATCTATACAAATAAATGAAATTGGAGTGTCTGTTTGTAAAATTAAAATAACCGCTTTTTTACTACGTGCATATAAATATATATACGGTACATATAATGAAATAACATTTTTTACAATTTTGACTATCTGTCTGTCTGTTTGTTCCGGCTAGGCGGCTAATCTCTAAAACGGCTCGACCGATTTTGACGGGACTTTCACTTGCAGGTAGCTGATATAATAAGGAGTAACTTGGGCTACTTTTATTTAAGAATTTTTTAGGTGGTAGAACTATTATCGTTCGCCCGGGGATGTACCACCGCTGCACCCACGTCTGCCGTGAACCAAATCTATTGTGGTATTTCGGTGGAGAGGTGCAGTTGCCGGCCACACTTACATGAGGCGACCACCAGCCTCCGGAGTAGAAGCGCAACTGCATACGACCTCAGACAAGACTTACCTATGCAGCGACCACTTTACACCACGTGGCCTGCATGCTCGTCTGCTACTCCATTCAAATAAAAAAAAAGGGTTGCACTCCGGGAGTGCCGGCAGAAGTGAAAACATTAACGTTGTGCATTTTTGATGTCTTGGAATCGTTAGGGAATAATTCCGCACGAATTGCTTGAATTATCAGTACCTATTAATTTCTATCTAGTATTTTTATAAAGTACTCACTCATTTTCTTTCACTATTTCTTCGTCACTTTTTTCATTAATAGATGCACTTTGTTCAATGACCATATTTTAATTTTAAATACTTAATATAAACGAATTTTAAAAGTATATACTGTCGAGCCGTCATCAGCTGTCACCCCTTCGTCTTGCGGTTTTTCGATCAGCACACGTGACCTGATGCGAGTTTCACAGTTTTTACCCATCCCACAAAAGTGCTCAACGCCGTTAAAGAAGTTTTCACTTCAAAAAGAATAATTCTAAAACGAAAGTCCACGCGGACGAAGTCGCGGGCGGCCGCTAGTACTTAATAAAGTAACGTAGTGCAAAATTTGTATCTTAGCATGACGTCAAATGTTTCTTGGCGTAAGTGTATTTGCATGGTCAATATTGTATGTCGCAGAGACCTTGTACTATAGTAGAGGAGCCCACATTGCTAAATAAGGATTTACTCGAGCGCCACTGGGACTTGTTATAGAGACTAAATTGTAGAAAGAAAGAAAATATAAGAAAACTTATCATATCATTTGCTGTGGCAAAATTAGTAATTTAGTATAGTTTGGCAAAGGAAGATCAAAAGTAGTCATGCCTGGCACTGCACACTTGCAGGATGTTTAGAAAACGTCGATAACGTGATTCAGTGTACCCGTGGTGCCATACCTTGACGAGTTGCGGAATTTTGGCGGAATTCAAAAAATATCAAGTTGATAAAAACATCAAGTTTATTTAAAGATACAACTACTGTCCTTGTTATAGATTATGAAAAAATATTTGAATTACGCTGTGTTGTTTGGGAAGAAAAAACAAATGAATGAATTCGACGACCCGCGTGGCGCAATGGTTACCATGCCGGACTGCCAATCGTGGGGTCCAAGGTTTGATTCCCGGCGAAACAAAAATTTGAATAATGAGTTTAAATTTCTCTTCTCGGTCGGCGTGTTTGTGATCCTGTCTTTGTATGTGTCCATGGTACCCACGACACAGGGTATTAATTACCTTACTGTGGGGCTATGAGTGTGTAATGTTTATTGTTTATTATGTTTGTTTAATGCCACACCTAGAACCTATTTAGTGTAAGTAATCTGTTAGTTTTTTTATCGCACTGAAGATATGAACTAAAGAAATGTGCGTATTCTATTTCTTCTAATTCTCTCAGTAACATTGCCTTAATCTGCAAGAGCTTCATAATCTGAAGTGCTCGAGTAAACTCCAAAATCCCCTCTGGGTTCTACTACTCAATATTTAGTGTCAAAATACCTATGCGTAATGTATCCGACGGATGTGGTCGAATGTACCTAACTGACGAACGTTTAGTCAATGCAAAATAAGCTATTATCCTGTTAACATAGGGTAGGGCTGCCATCACCTAAATTGCTGACACCGGATAAACACGGCAAAAATCCCGGACATTTGGGCAAAATATGGTTTTTCCCCAGACATCTCTGGAATAGTATATTGTGTGGCAAGGTGTGAAACAAGACGATTTCTGGCGAGGGCGAGAGGTGACTGCCCGAGCGAAGAGAGGGCTGTCATCGCCCTGGTCTGAAATCGTGTTTCATCCCGTGCCACACACTGTATTTTTCATATCACATGTAATGAAACAACGAGTTTTGATTTATTTAGCCATCGAAGTAAGACTATTTCAGACAAATAGCGCAGTAATATCTTTTGACAACGATTTGACGACAGTTGTCAATGCGATTCTGACAGACTTGAAATAAAGATCTTTTAATTGTCTTTATTAAAAACTTATTATAATAATACTATGGTTCACTTTCATACTAAAAGTATTTAATTTAAGGGTGCGTGTTATCAAATCAATTGTCCATTTCAGAATGCGTCCCGGATCTCTCCCGAATTTCAGGGCCGGCTCTCTTCCGCGATGATGTGACGATGACGTCGCCAATACCCAGACACTTTTCAAAAACCCTGCCGGACGGCCCCCGGACGCCCTTCAAACTAAGACAAATCCGGGGAAATCCGGACGGATGGCAGCCCTAACATAGGGTTATGAAATTGATAAGTTTTACGAGAAGCACTAAAAATATGTCTTAAAATTTTTTTTTAATAAATACTGTTCATTTTTGTAAAATACTGTTTATTTTCCATCTCAGACCTAAATATACATTAATTCTTGTAAAAAAAAATTGGGTACCATAGCCCCGACGGGCATCTATTATAATATAATTTGTAAGAGTTAAAAGAAAAAATTAAAGAAAAAAGAAATTTGTTTTGTCGATATTGATTCTCCACGATAAGCGAAAACATCATGTTTTAATGAGTCAAAAATATCGAAATCAAAAATATTTATTTCATATTAGGAATACAAAATATTCGCTTAATGAATGTCATTTTTTCCCGGTCATCGCCTTTAGGTGCCCGTTTGGGCTAGATGTTGAGCTGAGAGAAAAAAGGTGTGAAAGATATTTTTTATATTGATACTGCATTTTTTTAGACTGCAAACTGCAAAAATGCACTACAAAAATAAATATCACAGGTAGTGGATATTTGTATATAGTACCTGGACGCCCTGGACGCGAAGCGCGCATGGCTCGGCGGCGAGCGTAGAACGCAAGCGATCTATGCAGCTAAGCCAAACGGGCGCGGTCAGGTGTGAGATGGGTGACCGCTAGTGGCAAAAATTTCATGCGCGTTTCCGTGCTTCGGAGGGCACGTTAAGCCGTCGGTCCCGGTTGTTGTCGATAGATAACAGTCGTTAAACCTTGTCGGAGGCCTTATGGGCAGTTTGAAAACATCCGACAGCGGGTTGGCCACTAACCCGCATCTCCACCAACCCGCATTGGAGCAGCGTGGTGGAGTAAGCTCCAGGCCTCCCCAATATTGGGGAGAGACCCGTGCCCAGCAGTGGGACGCAAAAAGGGTTGCAGCCAGCCAGCCTGGACGCCCGAGCGTTGCTCGAATGAAAACAATTGATTTTCTTGGTTTATTTTTAAGCAAAACTTTCATTGGCTTAGTGTTACTTAACAAAGCCTTTTGAAATACCTAGCTCCCAATTGAAAAAAAAAATGTCACAGAAAATAAAAAACGCAACTTGCCTACTTGAGGTTTGAACCCGGGTCTCTAGCTCCGTAGTCAGCTTTCGTAACCATTCGACCAAGAAAACTTTAATTCCAACGACGAAATTTTTATAGAGGTCTTTCATATCGATATTGTCATTTGTTTGAAGGGCGGATTGACAGTCGACATTTGAGGCTTTCTACGCCACAATATTATTAAAATTCTCCAGTAGATGTCAGTAAGAGTAATTTTATAATTAATGGCATAAACATTAAATAAAACGACAATTTCTATCAATAAAAAATTTCTGAATCGATTTATCATCCCCGAAACCAGGGTACTAAATTTCATCAAAGCCGGAGCCGTTTCCGAGATTCAAAAAATATATTTAGATTTATACAAGAATTGCTTGTTTAAAGGTATTAGATTTAATTCAATTATTTTATAGTAGGTACTGGTATCATGTTACACTTCATAAACATGGAGATGTAATCTTATTTGCGTAGGTGTGTTCATATATAGTGGTTATTAATTATTTAAATACATCAGCTATATGTAAAGTGCCATGCGTAACAAATTATAATTTTTAAGTTATCACGATGTGCAGATGACTTGTTTATGACGTCTAAAAACGTTATTTTTTTAAGACAATGGAAAAATTTATTGTAAAAAAATTCAAAGGTTATATTATTTATACTAGTGGCCGCCCAAGACTTCGTCCGCGTGGACTTCGGTACTAGTCATAGCATGATTTATACATATAGCCTAAAGGGGTTGCCCGTGTCCATAGGCGACGGTGATCACTTGATCCCACGCGGCCCGTCTGCCTTTTTGTTCGGTTTATTTATAAAAAAAGCCTTGCCCGATAAATGGACTATCCAACACAAAAAAGATTTTTTCAATTGGAACCAGTAGTTCCTGAGATTAGTGCGTTAAACTTACAAACGAACGAACAAACCCTTCAGCTTTATGTATAGATTATCGACGACCCGTGTGGCGCAATGGTTACCATGCCGGACTGCCAATCGGAGGGTCCCGGGTTCGATTCCCGGCGAAACGGAAATATCAAATTTCAATGATTGTTTAAATTTCTGTTCTCGGTCTGGGTGTTTGTGTTTCTGTCTTTGTATGTGTCCATGGTACCCACGACACAGGGTATATCTACCCTGCTGTGAGGCTATGAGTGTGAAACGTTATTTTTTTTATTGAATATACTGAAAACCAGCACGGCGCGGGACCAAGTTCCTACGTCGGAAAAGAAGAGTCACACCCTTTTTGCCTTTTGCCTAGTGTATGCTAATTTGCTTTGAAGTGTATATATCTACAATATTTTAAGGCAATAAATGGATTTTATTATTATTATTTGATTGAAGATTTGAAGGAATAACCCCAATTTTAATACAACGGTACAATTAACACTACTTTGCAAAATTTTAGAAAAGAAAAGAATATCAACACAACAGCTACAACAAGGGGAACACATCAATTAAAAACATCTATGTACTAGATCGAAGATATTCTAAATACCTACTTAATCTCTAAATTCAGGTTAAATGTATTATTATTTTTTACAATCACGTAATAACACAAGTTTAAATGTTTCTGGTGGGTAATATTATGATATGAGCGCTTGACGTATTTCGTTTTTATAAAACTCTGACCAAAGATACTTTTGAATGTAAATTATTCAGTTTAACTCTTAAGACAAGCAAGCAATTAAAAAAATATTTACATAAAACAATAAGGAAGTATTGTTGGCGGGACGTAACAGCTGTCACAATACTTACATAAAAAACACAAAAGAATGCTGGTGATGGTAATTTAAACAAATAATTATTAATTTAAAAAGAAACATCTTTTAATTTAAAGAGAAACATTATTAAAGATTTTTTTATTGAAAAAGTCTGTTGTACTAAAATTAAAATAATAATATTTTATAATTGATTATGCTTTTTATTTTATTAACATCAAATAAACAGAACCTCTCAAATAAAATACTTACATTCAATCCTATAATGATGAAGAAAAAAGAAAGATAAGTTTTCAAAGAAACATTTTATATTTAGATTTGATATCCATCAATCAAAGTACTGGCACACCATACGACTTCAAAAAAATAACTAACTTTGGGAGCGCCCGCTAATAATATTCATTAATTTCTGATGATTAATTGTATTATATTATCTATACTAATATTATAAAGAGGAAAGATGTGTATTTTTGTTTTTTTGTATGTTTGTAATGAATAAACTCAAAAACTACTGTTCCGATTTCATAAATTCTTTCACCATTAGAAAGCTACATTCACCCTGAGTAACATAGGCTACCGGCTAGGCTTACCGCGCGAAAATGCTTCATTCCTATGTGAAAACGGGTAATAGTGTCAAAGCGGTTGAAGCAAATGGCTAAACGCCTATGATTTTAATATAGCAATGAAGCCTGGAATAGCACATAGGCTATTTTTTATCCTACGGGGACCCATTAAACGGGTCCACGCGGGCGAAGCGCTGGCGGAAGGCTAGTACAATACAATATAAGACTTTTATTTAAATGCGATAAAACAATAAAATTTATCATTCATGGTGTATCGTATTCTAAAGATTAGGTCCATTAATTTGCCACAATTTTCCTGTGAATTAAATTGCGGTTAGATTTTAATTAATTAATTAATGATTAATGAACCAATGAATTTTTCATGGATTAGCAATCAATAAATTGTTTTTATTCCAACAGCGCGTTTGTTGCATAGCAAGCTAAACTTGATTTCATTTTAATTGGTTCATATTTGAATATCATTAGCTTGCGTCAGACTTTATCTCACTCGATAACTCAATAGCTTATATTAACGGCAAAATGCAGCGGAGGATGATCAAACCATCACGTATATTTAGGGTTGCCACCCGTCCGGGTTTCCCCGGATTTGTCCTAGTTTAGAGGTCGTCCGGGGAGCGTCCGGGCCGGACTTAATTGGTAGTCCGGGTTTAAAAAGAATAAAGTCTTGAGCCGCCCGCGACACATGCACTGTGCTCGCACGCCGCGGTCAACCGACGAACCGACTGGATACCGTCCTGGTTGAGAAATTTTAGAGATGGCAACCCTACGTATATTTGACGACCCACGTGGCGTAATGGTTAGCATGCCGGACTGCCGATCGGAGGGTCCCGGGTTCGATTCCCGGCGAAGCAGAAATTTGAATGATGACTTTAAATTTCTGTTATCGGTCTGGGTGTTTGTCTGTCTTTGTGTATGTTCATGGCACCCACGACACATATAACTACCATACTGTGGGGCTATGAGTGTGAAACGTTATTTATTTATTTATTTTATTTTTATATTTAAAAAAACTAGAACCGCCTTCAAAAAAAAATCGCCTGATATTCTTTCTTGATAATGGTAATGACTAAAAATTATATTAGAGTCGGGACATTAGTAAAATGGTGTACCTTTTGTTCTGAAGTTTGCGTCTCGAAACCAACATCTCATGATGATACAGATAATGATTATTTCAATTAACATAAAAAAATGGATGAAACACTATTATTGCCTTTAGTTTCCTTTGAATTTTCCAGGATTCCATCATCAGACCCTGAGCTGGTAGCCACAGCACCACCTTATCTTAATATATATAAATTACGTGTCACGTTGTTTGTCCGCGATGAACTCCTAAACTACTTAACCGATTTTAATAAAATTTGCACACCGTGTGCAATTTGATCCAACTTGAAAGATTACATCTCAATTTATAGTCGCAATATTATTTTATTTCAGATACTTTAAGGCAGGACAACGTCTGCCGGGTTCGCTAGGACACTTAAAAATATTTTTCTAAATCAGTTCACCCGTGTTCGAGTAATCAGTGAACATATCGTACATAAACAGGTCCCGACGAATTGAAAACCTCCTTTTTATAAGTTAAAAATATTTTTGGCTGCAACCCTTTTTGCGTCCCACTGCTGGGCACGGGTCTCTCCCACTTATTGGGGAAGCCTGGAGCTTACTCCACCACCATGCGGGTTAGTGGCCAACCCGCTGTCGGATGTTTTCAAACCGCCCATAAAGCCTCCGACAAGGTTTGACGACTGTTATCTATCGACAACAACCGGGACCGACGGCTTAACGTGCCCTCCGAAGCACGGAAACGCGCGTGAATTTTTTTGCCACTAGCGGTCACCCATCTCACACCCGACCGCGCCCGTTTGGCTCAGCTGCATAGATCGCTTGCGTTCTACGCTAGCCGCCGGGCCATGCGCGCTTCAATAAAATATCATCAGCTTCAAAAAATATTTTAACAACCATAGATTTCGTGTTTATAAAAATAATAAAACCTTAATGTTGGCGGCATCAGCAAAGAATACTTTAATTACGTCCAATATATTTTAAGGACATAAAAACGATTTCTTGAGAAAAATATACATAATATAAGCTCTTTATTACTCTCGTATATTTAACAAGGATTAATGAGGTACGGATACTATTATGTCATACTGATCTGTTTGGGTAGAAAATAATTTTGGCTCAGTATTTCCTTCGAAGTATAATTTATTTATATAATTTGTTTATTTTCATATCACACAGGTCAGCGTTCACCCGGTCATTCCACCTGTACTTTGGGCGGCCGTCGGCCCACCACTAGTCCCGAAACTCCCGAGAATACCTTCACAGGGGACATGACACCCCCCAAAATCCAACAGTCATGCGTAGATTGAAGGCGAACAAGCCAATTTGGTAGCATTTTAATTTTGTCACACATTCACAAATATTCTTTCATCGCTACAGACGCATACATTTCTAAATATGTTTAATTTCAATTAACAACATAATTTTCTATGCACCGTCAACACTGACAACGACACACAGACGCACTAGTTGTATAACTAGAAGGCACATTGTGCATGCACGTTGGGGCGAGGGGTTCGCCTGTAAAGGCCACTCCTCTGACGGGAGTCATACCTGTCATACCTTGATGCTTTAAGCCTCCCGCCAAAACTCCCGATAACTTTGTATGATATTATTGTTTGTTAGTTCACAGTTTAAAAACTTTTTTGACAACTGTCAAACAAATAAGATTGATCTTGATCCGATCTGATTACTATTGACATACTTATTACTATGACAGTCAGTATTTTTTTATGTGTACATTTAATTAAAATTAAATTGTAGAAAAAAGCGCCAGGTAGTAAACCCGTCCGAATATTATATCATCTATCACATCCGTGTACATGTTTTTTAAAATTTGCATTTAAATAAAACCATAATAAAGTACATAATTCACGGAAATTATTTATTCAAGTCTGTCTGTTTTTGTTTTAGAACTGGTTTAAAGTTTCTGAGATTTAAGAATGTGTTTTGAATTAATCTCCACGCTTTAAAATAGATTTTTTTTGGAACGAAAATCGATTATCTGGGCACAGATCTCATTACTAAAATTCTTTATTTATTAAAAAAAATTAACAGGGTCGTCAAAAACAATAAAACTTTTAGAAACAATATGTTTTTTTAACAATTTTGTTACTATAGTCAATAATGCTTAATAATCTTAAATTCCAAACATTTCACGTGTTTTTTGTAAGGCTAACGAACGAGTCTTAGTGAATTAATAATTTTATTATAGACTAAATTGCCTAGAAATGAAACAACAACACAATAAAGACTACATTATAATCAAGATGATTTAAATTCTAACATCGACAACAAATTGGCGCAGGTTTAATTTAGTCTTCAGAAATAGAATTATAAATAGTTTTCAATTTATTTTTTAATACTTTTATTAAAATATACATCAGGTCAGGAAGCAGTTGGAAGTAGTATGATAAAATTGTCACACACGATCTGCTGTCACGTGCAGTGGATTAATTTTATGGACTCTACACATTGGAATAAAAAAAAATCTTTACGAATGGTCTCGGCCGTTTAGCCATGTTGCCAATGTCTAGTCCACATTTGCATCAAGTAGGTATTTGCTGGTTTTGTTGAAACCGAACGATATAATAATAGGAGTCAGTCAAGTCAGTCATATATTCAAATAATACCTATATTATATCGAATAAAATACCATCAACTTTTTTTGACATATATCTAAAATACACCGATAAAATGGTAATAAAACAAGAACACTATATATATATTTTTAACGTCCCGCCAAAACTCCAGTATTTTTTCTTTCATGCTTGCAGATTTAAACTTCAAATAAAATTGTTCTCATGATATGGGAGGTAACTGACGTCCTGACGTGCTGACGTCATAAATATCTCGTTTATATTCTGGGCCACGAAGTAAGGCAAACACTCTTATCACCGCAACGAAGAACATTAGTTGAATTTTTATTGTTTCTTGATACATATTTAATTCAAACCCATCGATTTGCCTACGTATTCTTTTTAATTTGTCTCCTAAATTCGATTGATCTGCCTTTTGCTCGTTCCCATTATATAATTGTAGTTGTAGCCATTCTGTGATTTGAAATTTTAAATTTATCTACTTTCTGTAGTGTTGCTGGGAGATTTTTCTGTCGCTTTCTTCTCTTAATTTAACACATTTAGACCAAACGAGCATCTAGAGACGGTCATAGACTACAAATTACTTTTATTATAATATGAATAGGTACTGTTTACACACTCCTACCGAGAAAACGAGACAATTAGTAAATTTTCAGGCCTAAACGCGTCGCGTTTTAACTGTGTTCTCTATATCAAAACCCACGAAAGGGAATGAAAAGCCATCGTATGTTGTAAATTTGTTATAATTACAGTTTTAAGGCACTTAAAAATCTTGGTTTCACATAATATATTATTCGCTAATCCGCATAAATTAGAGAGAATACCACGCATCTGACAAATGTAGCCAATGTAAAATTTTGCGGGCAATGTGCATACACAGGATTCCGCTACCATTTTGATATTACTTTCATCCATTTCATTACTATAATATTATATTAGTCAAAACCAAAAGCTCGATCAAAATAAAACAAAAAATATTTTGACACTTTCCAATTTGCCAAGTATTTCCATGTATACAAGACGTTAAATATTTCAAGTATAAAAGGTTTTGGATTGATAAGGGAGAATTCCAGTTCCGTCACCTTTAGTGTATAATCTATGCACATAATACGTTTTTTATCTATGCTTAAATTCTGTAAGAAGCATACGCAGGGCATTCTTTACTAATTAAATTTGGTGTTTTGAAATTACATGGTAAGATTATTTCAAACCGACTTAAAACTCCGACGTGCATTCTGAAAAACATTTTTTATGTATAATATCGCTGCTCCACGGTGAGGGAAATTATTGTGATTTTATTAATTCCGATGTTTTCTATCACCGGGCATGCCTGAGAGAAAATCATAATTTCTCGAAAGCATTTCGTGATAAAAATAATTAATATTTGTCCTCAACATTGTTTACCTAATAATATTAAATTTCTTTTTAAAGAACCAAGAAATAAATCACTTAAAAACAAACTGTTTTTCTTTACATTTTTTTTAAATACCTACTTAATACAATAAAGCTTCTACGAAAAGTTATAAAAACTACTTAGCTCTAAAATGCCTGAGTTTTTTTAAGACGAACAAACATCACTATCCAGTTGAAAACATCATCGTAATTAACTATTTGAAGAATGTTAAGAAAAAATCTCTCATTAGAAGCAGCATGTATTCGGCAATAAAATAACGTTATCATAACAGGTTACATAAAAAATTATATAAAAAATCCGTTGCGATGTTAGACTTGATCTCTAGCTAAACCTGATTTGAGTCAAACAAACATATTGTTATCCCTACTTAAATGGAATTCTAACGGAGGCCTGGAGTTTTTTTTAAACATTACACACTCATAGCCTCACATTAAGGTAATCGTGTAAGTGTGTGTCGTGAGTACCATGGACACATACAAAGACAGGAACACAAACACCCAGACCGAGAAAAGAAATTTAAACTCATCATTCAAACTTCTGTTTCGCCGGGAATCGAACCCGGGACCCCTCGATTGGCAGTCCGGCATGGTAACCATTGTGCCATGCGGGTCGTCAATTTGCGTCGCTTATTTAAAATATCTATACTGAAACATTGTATAAAAATAATTTCAAAAATAACAAAAAATTTAAACCGACTACAAACAGTAAAAAAATTTTTCTTGTGAATGGCAATAACTCCTAAAACTATGTATTTTGATGTGCCCGTGTCTTTAGTATAATGTAGACTTTTCCTTTGAGAGCGATTTAGGAATTATAACTTTAATATATCTATATATAAAAAAAATTTCTCGTATCGCAATGTTAATTGCCATACTCCTCCGAAACAGTTTGATCGATTTTTATGAAATTTTATATGCATATTTGGCCTTAGAATCCGTTGTAATCTATAGCTAGTAAGAAATATAAAAATCGCTTTAATAATACATAACAATTATCCAGTACCACGACATAAGAACATTCTGATTACAAGCTATGCTTCTAAAAATACTCAGAATAAGTTGTAACAAGCAGTGAATAATGGAGTAATTTTTAAACTTTGCCAAACTCCTCCGAAACAGTTTGATCGATTTTTATGAAATTTTATATGCCTTAGAATCCGTCGTAATCTATAGCTAGTAAGAAATATAAAAATCGCTTTAATAATACATAACAATTATTGTACCAAGACATAACAACATTCTGGTTACAAGCCATGCTTCTAAAAATACTCAGAATAAGTTGTAACAAGCAGTGAATAATGGAGTAATTTTGAACCTAAGACTTTCTCTTTTTACGTGCTGAGACAATGGGCTATCGACGTGTGTAGGTTTTGAGAGGCGAAAAGAAATTTTTATTTCTATTCACAACTCGTATAGCAACAAAAATGAAAAGTTTTTTGTTTTTTTTTTTGGAGTAGCAGATGAGCATGCTGGCTACGCTAGTGGTAATCCAGTCTTGGCCTACCAAGTCAATTGAGGTACTTTTAATGAACTGTCAAAATGTGACATCTTCATACAAAAAATGAAAAGTTTTTTTTTTTTGGAGTAGCAGATGAGCATGCAGGCCACGCTAAAGGTAATCCAGTCTTGGCCTACCAAGTCAATTGAGGTACTTTTAATGAACTGTCAAAATGTGACATCTTCATACAAAAAAATCAAAAAACCAACGGGTTGCACTCCGTTAATGCCGGCAGAAGTGAAAACTTGAACATTAACGTTGTGCATTTTTGATATTTTGGAATGGTTAGGGAATAATTTCGCACGAATTGCTTTTATTATCAATATTATTTTTCATCTAGTATTTTCAGTAGGTATTCATCTAGTATCTTTATAAAGTACTCACTCATTTTCTTTCACTATTTCTTCGTCACTTTTTTCATTAATACTCTACTATCTTACGATTTTTCGATCAGGCCACGTGTCCTGAAGCGAGTTTAACATTTTTATCTATCCCAAAAAAAGTGCACAACGCCGCTAAAGAAGTTTTCACTTCAAAAATATTTGTAACATCATAAATCAACCTCTTTAAAGTATATGCATTTTGATTTTTTGTTCATAGTGTTCAAAGTCCTATTTAACGCTGCAGCCCTTTGAAAATTTTCCATTTAAAGCATTTATATACAACCTTGTACACACAACATTAAGCAAGCTTGATCCTTGCTTGAAGTCGTATGCAGTTCTTTGCGCTGGGATTGGTGGCTAATTAAATAATAAAATTAACGTTTCACACTCATAGCCCCACAGTAGGGTAGATATCACAGAACATTGTTAAGAAAGGTAGAACGGCAATAATACGCCGATGGTATGAAGACTGGTGTCGCCGATTAAGCCCCGCCTTTCACCTCCATTACATCTGTACTTAAATAAATACGAAGCTTACGCACATATTTGCAATTTCAAATCTAGCCAATCTTAGCGCCGCACAATCACGCGATTTCAAATGACCGAATCACACCCAAGCACGCACACAAGCACGCATATTGTAGCACGATCGCGTGTTTCTGTAGAGATTTTGGAAATTTGAGCGTTTGCTCAAAATTCCTTGGCGACGTCTGCCCCGCCCACATTTCCATTCTAACTTCTGTTAATAATGTTCTGTGGTAGATATACCCTGTGTCGTGGGTACCATGGACACACACTGAGACAGAAACACAAACACCCAGACCGAAAACAGAAATTTAAACTCATCATTGAAATTTCTGCTTCGCCGGGATTCGAACCCGGGACCCTTCGATTGGCAGTCCGGCATGGTAACCATTGCGCCACGCGGGTCGTCTAATTGGCGTCTTATTTAATACTCCACCGGAACAAAAATAGCATCTAAGTATAATTTTGACAATATAAAATTTTCTTATTTTCTTTATGAAGCGCGCATGGCTCGGCGGCTAGCGTAGAACGCAAACGGTTTACGCAGCTAAGCCAAACGGGCGCGGTCGGTTGTGAGATGGGTGACCGTTTGTGGCAAAAAATTTCATGCGCGTTTCCGTGTTTCGGAGGGCACGTTAAGCCGTCGGTCCCGGTTGTTGTCGATAGATAACAGTCGTTAAACCTTATCGGAGGCCTTATGGGCGGTTTGAAAACATCCGACAGCGGGTTGGCCACTAACCCGCATCTCCACCAACCCGCATTGGAGCAGCGTGGTGGAGTAAGCTCCAGGCCTCCCCAATAAGGGGGAGAGACCCGTGCCCAGCAGTGGGACGCAAAAGGGTTGCAGCCAAATTTTCTTATTAATTCGTTCGAATTTTAGGAAGCTTATGACGTTTACAACGAATGCTTGCGGCAAATTGCTCATAGTTTACGAATGCCACTGAAAAAATATAGGTACCACTGTTGTATTTTTATTGACATTGGAATTGGACCAAGTGGTGGTATGTATATTATGATGTATTGTACCTATATGATAAAAAAGGAGGTAAGTTTCAAAATTATTGAAGTAATAAAGTTTGATTTATACATAACAATATAAATCCCTACTAATTATTATAAATTCGAAAGTAACTCTGTCTGTCTGTCTGTATGTCTGTCTGTCTGCTACGCTTTCCCGCTTAAACTACTGAACCGACTTTAATGAGATTTGGAACACAGAGTGGACCTTGGGAAAGGACATAGGATGGTTTTAATCCTACGGGAACCTATAAAACGGGTCCACGCGGGCGAAGTCGCTGGCGAAAGGCTAGTAACAATATAAATCCCTACTAATATTATAAAGTCGAAAATAACTCTGTCTGTCTGTCTGCTACGCTTTCCCACTTAAACTACTGAACCGACTTTAATGAGATTTGGAACACAGATAGAGTGGACCTTGGGAAAGGACATAGGATGGTTTTAATCCCACGGGAATCTATAAAACGGGTCCGCGCGGGCGAAGCCGCTGGCGGAGGGCGGGTACTTAATAAAACACTCATACCAACTAGTATTTGTCTTAATACCTTAGAATCTTAATACAAGTTATTGATATTCACTTAACAACTACATGTAAAAATACTTACGAGTATGTTAATCAGTTATCGCTTCAAACACTTGTGTTTTTCTTACTTTAAAAAGAAAATTCAATAGTTGGTTGTTAAGGTTTTTATGTTTCCTGTGCGAACAAATACTTTACAAGGAATTTCTGCTTTGTATTTAAAACTACAAAGAATCAACTTCCTAAGAATTGTACAGAACGTACAGCTTAAATCTGATCTCAATACAAAAATTATAAATAAATAAAATAAAAATCCTTATAAAACCTATAGGTACTTAGAGGTTTTTGTTGAGAAGTTGAAAAAAAAACATGTCAGTAGCGCTTTTGTTTTATTTTCATTTATTCGTATTTTTGAGTCGGGCAAATCGGACAAAGTCGATTGCATTATAAAAGGAAAAACTACTATTTTGTTCGATATACTTAGATTAATTGTAGCACGAGTGTAGCGAATAAAACAACAATGCAAAAATATGTTTTTGCACTTACCTCTAAACTCCATCGGCCAATATCTGGTAAAGTAGATATAGATGGGATATCTGACAGACTTCAGAACGGGACTGACTATATCGATAACTGATATAACTTTGATATTAGTCAAAGTACAGTCGCCAGGTTTCAACGAAACCGCTAAAAACTGGATACAAATTTTCATTTGACATTAGCAAATTGGTCAAACGAGAGAGACGACATCCGTAAACAAGAGTAGTATTATAAAACATCAGAGTTTTTTGAGACATAATTTAATTCAATATAATTAAGTAATTAAACTAAGTTAATTAAAATAATTGTTGTATCTAATGTATGCTTTACCATGAAGAGCAAAAACGGCAAGTTTTTTTTTTGCATTTGGATTGTAACTTCTAGATTTAAAATCCCATTGAAACAGGTCTAATGTAAGGTCATAACGGTTTCAAGTTAAAAATGTAAAAATATGTACATAAGTATATGAGTTGGACCACTCACGTAGTAACAGAACAACAGATCGTAATTTGTTTGCATATAGATAGTATTTGACTAAGGCCATTTAGAAGGATTTTATATCGCAACATCGTTTAAAGCAAAAACAAGTTTATATTTTTATATAGACACGTAAAATCAATGAACTTGCAGAAATCAATAAAAAATCATGTTAAAATGAAGTATAATTATGAATTCCATAAACTTTTTCTGTAAGTTTTTGACTCAGATTCAGAGGGCGCAGGACCGGACGTAGTGGCGAACATTAGGGGAGGCCTATGTCCAGCAGTGGACTTTAAAAGGCTGATGGATGGATGGATGGATGGATTTGACTCTGTGAAAGTGACATACAAACATATCTGAAATTCCCAAAAACTAACATATCCAATTACTATTTAATACGCTTGAAAACAACAAAACCAACTTTCACAACAACCTTGAAAAAAAATCAAAACAAAAAAAAACAAAACAATCGCATCGCATTACAATAAAAAGCTACTTACACCACTTCCTCAGGAATGCGCTCGTAAGCTTCGCGCACAATTTGTCACGGCCCTGCATTTTGACAGCTGTCAAATTTGCACAGATAAAACGGGGGAGAGGGCAAAGATTTCCACAATACACAGCACTTCACTTCACCACGTACATTTATAGTTTTTTTTTATTTGAATGTTTTTTTTTTCACTGTCGTGTGCGCGGTGCCACAGTCGCGCGATTACTGGCTAACTACAGTCGAGTCTCCGCAGCCGATGAACCGTGGTATGACTCCATGCGTGTAGGATCTGTAACAGAGATTTTAAACTGTAATTAAGTCTCGAAGATCATGGGTAAAGTCGTTAGTTGTAAGGTCTTTTTGACCTCTAGGGATGTGGCCCTGACCGAGATCACCTTTAAATGAGGAAATATTTATGTCTGTTTGTAATTAGTGCCTTGTTAAGAAATCACGCACGTTTGGTTACCATGTACGGAACGGTGCTCATCAGTACAGTCGGTAAGGAGTAATATCAAACTATCACTAACGCTGTGTCAAACTGTCATGGGACCCGGGTTCAATTCACACAATAGTCAGTAAGACATACAGTGCAGAATGTTTTTCTAGAGGAATTCAAACGACGTTGCGGTCTGAGGGACTTACATATATACCCATTTCTGAGTACGAGTTTTCAGTTCGAAAATTGTACCTGTATTGTCTCGATTTAGTGTGCGACACCAGTCAAGATGGCTGGGGAGGTTAATTTTTTTTAATTTATTAAAGGACTGTCGCTGAGCGACCATATCGTCCAGTTAGAGTCCTAAGTCTGCCAGCTGAAGCAGTTTTTTGACATGTTCTGCCTTCGGAGTGGCCAAAATACTGTTCACATTGCCAATACTATAACATTGTCTTCAGGGAGGTTATTATGAAGGGAAATGTGTGTCAGTTAGCAGACGAGCATGCACGCCACGTTGTGTCAAGTGGTCGCTGCAGTCTATGGACGTCTACACACAACATCAAGCTAGCATCAGTCTTAGTTACGTGTTATTGCGCTGCTACTCCGAAGGCTAATGTTCGAGTGATCCGTCTCATGTAAGTGTGGTGCACCTTTTCACCGAAACACAAAATGCTTCACGGCAGTAGCGGATCCAGGATTTCAGTTTAGGGGGCTGGGACTTGATTTTAGTTGGTGGCAGGTGCGGTCTAAATTTGTCGCCGGGCTGGAGGGGTGACTGACCGCTGGTTTGGGGGGCTAAAGCAAGATACGTATTATTTGAGGTTTGTCAAGGGTGAACCCGATTGTTTTTGGGGGGGCTTGAAGCCCCTAACCCCGCTAGCCCGCCAGTGCCAGAAGTACGTGCAGCAGTGACATATTCCCGGCCGAACTATAAAAGTTCTATTAGTACATAGCAGGTAAAGGAAAACATGTTCAGAAAAAACGTCATTGCTTAGTCTTTAAAAACAGACCTAAGTTATGTAAATCGTTAATTTTAATACATTTGCGCAAGTCCAACGGCGTGTTAGGTCAAACCCGTTCCATCAGGACCGGTCCAGCCACTTGTCGTTTCATAAGCTATTTTGAAAAGCTCAAGTATTTTTTTAGTTGGACCTGAACGTAGGGCTGCTAGGTCAATGGTCCGGTGATTGAAGTTCTGTGGCGCAAAACGTAAAATAAAGCCTTTATATGTAGTCTTGTAGTTATTAAGTACCGAGCCTGTGACGTCTTTAGAATATGATCTCGTTGTAAGCTTTGTTTTGTTAGGTTTGACAAATTTTGGGTTTTAAATATGTACTTAGAGGAGAAAGAAGAGAAGGCCCAGGAGAAGTTTAAACGACAAGGTGAGTAATGCCGAGAGGTGTAGCTCCACAATAAAAAGCGAATTAAATATACGTAAAGCTGTAGAGCAGCGATGGCCGAGTGGTAAAAAACCACGGTCTTCGACGCGACCGATCCTGGGTTCAAATCCTCGGCGCGCACCTGTTACAAAGAAATTTGTAATGTGCGGATTTATCGCTGCTCCACGGTGATGAAAAATATCGTGATATTTAATTGATTACGATGTTCTCCACCACCATTCATAATTTATCGAAAGCATGACGTCCACCAATCCGCACTTGGCCAGCGTGGTGGACTATGGCCTAAATCCCTCTCCTTTGTGAGGAGACTTGTGCCCAGCAGTGGGACATAAAAAAAAGGTTGAAAAAATAAGCTGTAAAAAAGCTCTCCTTCAAATCCAACAATGCTTAATTGACTCCCTTTATTGGTGGCGGGAAGAAACATTCAAAAAGTACCCTTTACCTTGGGAAAGATACCAAGGTTACCTATGTGAGATTTACTGCATTAATGCCCCCTCGGTGGCCTGCTTTAGCGTTTTAGAAGAACCGGCATCTCCAGGGTAACTCACCGGTGCACTCCACACGCGGCGACCCTAAAGGGGCCCAAAAACAGCAAGAAGATGGTATTCTTCTGCAACTTCCAGTGCTTACGACGGCATGCGGCCATATTCACACCGCAGTCCTTCTCGAGGCCCGTAAGTCGCCTCTCACTTACAGGCGTGGGATATCCTAACTCTATTCTTAATACCGAAGTTACAAGGACTCAGGTAACTCCCCTAATGATTGCTTAACATCACACGGCCCGTCTGCCTTTTTGTCCGGTTCAGAAGAAATATAACTTAATGGATACTTCTGAAATTAAACGAGACCCAAGCGACCTCTACACAATTATTTTTGCCAAAAAATGTCACAATTTTGCTATCTACGTCACTCGGATTTCGTGAACGGAAAATTTTACACCAAGTCACTGAACTTAAATCGGAAAAAACAGCGTCGAAGGATTTATAAAAATTATAATTCGCGCCATTTCTTCCTGTTTCCTACCGGAAGTGCTGGCGGATAATTAAAGACGAAATGTCAATTTTAAGTTACGTCTGATTGATGATTCTGAATGGTGAGCCTTTGACTTTTATTGTAAAGGTTAAGAATTCTCATTACTGAGAGATTATTTATTGATGGGTCAGTAGTCTTCATATACATTGGTCAGATGTTAAGGTTACATAATTACCTATATAACCATCCTTCCATCAGCTCTTCTAAAGGCTGACCTTTAGAAGAGCATAGGCCACTTTGTTCCGCACGTCCCAAGTTATCGTAAACTGTTTATTTTTTTCTCAATCGGCTTCAAAAACGTATGTTCTCAATTCAACTGTATCTGTCAACTTTTTAAAGAGTCAGCCAACAATTTGATCTAAAGCTGACTAACAATTTTTGAGTTATCCTTATAAGTCTCCAAATAAGTGAGGGTTTTTTTAGATTTACTCAAGCGTGACAGATTAAGATTAATGGGACATACCTTGCACCCCCTTGAGAACTCCCTGTTACATACAGCTATTTACTTTTTTGTGCAAGCGGCAAATTAAAAAATCCCTTCATCCTCTTACGACTGCGCAATCAATAATCTATACATTGATTGGTACAGATTTTATGCTAAATTCGTCAGATTAAGAAAGTCTGTACCTACTTATGAATCTGTGTGTGGTAGAACTATTATGGTTCGCCCGGGGAAGTACCACCGCTGCACCCACTTCTGCCGTGAACCAACTCTATTGTATTTCGGTGGAAAGGTGCATTGCCGGCCACACTTACATGAGGCGACCACCAGCCTCAGGAATAGCAGCGCAACTGCATACGACCTCAGACGAGACTTACCTATGCTTGCTTGAGGTTGTATGTAGATGTCCATGGGCTACAGAGACCACTTAACACCTCGTGGCCTGCATGCTCGTCTGCTACTCCATTCAAATTAAAAAAAAATGTATTTATTTAAGTGTTCTTCATTCATTTATTTTTGCAATAGAAATATTCGGAAAATGAATGTAAATGTTTTCGCGGTCAACGACTTTCAGTGACCTTAACTGCCCTTTCAACCTATGTTGAGCTGAAAATTTCCGTAGATCTATCCTCCTCCAACCAGGTGGACAGTCACCGTTGGATTCAGTGAGTGCAGAATCGTACCGAGTTGCGAGTCATACCTTTAGCGATCGGGTGTGAGATGGGTGACCGCTAGTGGCAAAAAAAATATTCATGCGCGTTTCCGTGCTTCGGAGGGCACGTTAAGCCGTCGGTCCCGGTTGTTGTCGATAGATAACAGTCGTTAAACCTAGTCGGATGCCTTATGGGCGATTTGAAAACATCCGACAGCGGGTTGGCCACTAACCCGCATCTCCACCAACCCGCATTGGAGCAGCGTGGTGGAGTAAGCTCCAGGCCTTACCAATAATGGGGAGAGCCAATTACCTACCTATATGTCAAACAAATGAAACGCATTGCGATAGTATTAAATATCAAACAGAACAAAACTTCAAATGATTCAGGTGGTGCCTAGCCCGGTATAGATGCTTAGAAGTGACCAACCGATTTTAGCAACCAAAAAATTCCTTTTTAAACATACGTATTACATTACACGGTATCTAGGTAACCCGGACAGAGGACTGTTGGCGAATATTACCGGTTTTAACAAATTATGTAAGCGGTACCGGCTCGCTGACGACAGAACCACATTCGTAGAGCCTACGACGCTGAATGTGGATTTACTCGAGCGATGTCCGTACTTAGTGGTTTTTTTTCTATTTACTCACAATGCCCCGAGGCGTGTTGAAGCCAACCGAATCAGGCGCGGTCGGGTGTAAGATGGGTGACTGCTAGTGGCAAATTTTGTGCGTATTTCCGTACTACTATAAGCCGACTTTATCGGTTGTTATCGACTGACAGCAAATATCGATGAACCATGTCGGAGGTATAATGAGTGTTTCGAAATGATCCGACTGCGGATTAGCCACTTACCTGCATCTTCACCAATCCGCATTGGAGGAGTGTGGTGGAGTACGCTCCAGGCCTCCTCAATAACGGGGAGAGACCGTGCTCAGCAGTGGAATGTAAATAAGGGTTGAAGCCAAAGATTTTTTTTATTTGAATGGAGTAGCAGACGAGCATGCAGGCCACGTGGTGTTAAGTGGTCGCTGCAGCCCATGGACATCTACATACAACTCAAGCAAGCATAGGTAAGTCTTGTCTGAGGTCGTATGCAGTTGTGCTGCTACTCCAGAGGCTGGTGGTCGCCTCATGTAAGTGTGGCCGGCAATGCACCTTTCCACCGAAACACAATAGAGTTGGTTCACGGCAGAAGTGGGTGCAGCGGTGGTACTTCCCCTGGCGAACCATAATCCTTCTACCACCCACAGATTCATAAGTGCAGACTTTCTTAATCTGACGAATTTAGCATAAAATCTATACCAATCAATGTATAGATTATTGATTGCACAGTCGTAAGAGGATGAAGGGATTTTTTAATTTGCCGCTTGCACAAAAAAGTAAATAGCTGTATGTAACAGGGAGTTCTCAAGGGGGTGCAAGGTATGTCCCATTAATCTTAATCTGTCACGCTTGAGTAAATCTAAAAATCCCCTCGTAAGATTCTCTGCGAATGTTATGAGAACTATTGCTCGTATACTCACAGGCCTACCTCGGGATTTCCTGAGTCGTAATTAATAATAACATATTCAAAACAAGATAATGACGTATACATACATATGTATATCATAATTTTGAAAGTGGTATAACTTACAATTTGCCCTTCAGTGGAAAGGTGCGGCGGCTAGAGTAACATGAGGCGCCTATCAGCCTCCATAAAAACTCTTTAGTTTTTGCCTATCTTTTAGGTAAGTAACTTGGACTGTTGAAGCAGAACGCAACGGAAGCCCTCAAATGTGAATAATTTTCCCCGTTTTTGCAAAATTTTTCACTGATTCTACGCTCCTATTAGTCGCAGCGCAATGTTATATAGCCTAAAGGCTTCCTCGATAAATGGACTATCCAACACAAAAATAATTTTTCAATTCGAACCAGTAGTTCCTGAGATTAGCGCGTTCAAACAAACAAACAAACAAACAAACTCTTCAGCTTTATATATTAGCATAGATAAAAGCAGACGAGTATGAGGTCCTGGCAGTCCATGGTCACACACAACCTCAAGCAAGCCTGAGTCTTTCCTCTGACGAGGCTGATGGTCGCCTAATGTAGGTCTGGTCGGCAACCCCACCTATTTTTGTATCGGGAGGTGAGGGACTATCAAATGGTACCCGGCACCTTGGAAGAGGATACCGGATTATGTGGGATTTGAACGGGCCCATCTTTGGGGGAGCAAATGTGCTCTCCTGCACCTTCCGATTCGTACAGCGGCATGCGGCCACGCATAGCACACACCACCGTCTTTCCCGAGGCTGCTGGCTGGACGGATCGAGCTCGCACTCTCATTGCCCACAACCCCGGAAGCCCCCTTTTAGTCGCCTCTTACGATCAGGCAGGGGATACCGTAGCTCTATTCTTAATCCCGAAGCTACAGGGACTGCCTCATGCAAGTCTGGCCGACACTTCGCATTTCACCGAACTATATTAGAATTCCTTCACTTATTCTATCAACGTTCGACCCACAAGGAAGACCGGTAGTGTTCCGCTTTTAGGAATCTAGTTTTGTAATCTTATTTCAATTACTGTGTCTTACAAACGCCAACGTTTGAGAGGAGAACTACCAGTAATCGCAAGCATTTCATAAAGGCTGAATTTTTTATTTGTGTATCGTATATAGGCCTTGGGGATGCAAGCAGTGGACAGATAAAGGCTAAAGAGAGAGAGAGTATCGGCAATTACAGAAAAAAGAAAAAGAAAATATTTATGTCATATTAGTAACACAATATATTCGCTTAATGAATGTTGTTTTTTCCGGTTACCGCCTTTACGGGCTTGTTTGGACTAAATGTTATTTTATGAAAAAAAGCCTGCGAAAAAAAAACTCATAGGATTATAATTTTTATGAATGAGTAAAAATGGATTCAGCAGTGATATTTCCCCGGTCGAAATATAAAAAGTCTACAAGTTTTTCTCTTATGTCCCTAGTGTAGATTAGCATTACGTTAAAAAACCTATTTCATGGGTACCATAGACACATACAAAGACATAAACATAAACATCCAGACCGAGATAAAAAATTTAAACTCATCATTCAAATTTCTGTTTCGCCATGAATCGAACCCGGGACCCCTTGATTGGCAGTCCGACATGGTAGCCATTGCGCCATGCGGGTCCTTAAAACGTAAGCAACACTTAAGTTTAATAGTCATAATATTTTAAGCAGGCGCTTCAATGGTGCCTATAAAATTTATGAACATTAGGTACTGCTCTTTCATCCCTTTTTTAACTATCATGGGTCTCAGAATTGAGAAGAATTTGGCTGTCAAGATACCACCATATGCCTTTGAGACATGTTACACTTCACTTTAACCAACAGTTAGATCATAAGTAAATTTTTCATCAACAATTTTTCTGCTTTTAGAAACTAGGACCATATTTTTTTTCACACAATTAAGAACAACGATATGACACCAGGTGACTGACAGAAGATTATTTCTGTACACGACTTATATCCAGAATATACTTGCAATTTTTGGCGACTCGCCTCTCAAGCTACAACTATTATTTCCACCACATGACGTTATGGATCCAACCACCACCTAACTACAGGAACATAATGCAAATTCAACCCTAACACTTCTGTAATAAAGTTGACAATGTTTCAGCGCACGTGATGGTACTATTCAGGTGAATGGTCAGTGGTCACCGCTTTCACGGCTTATGTAAGGAATACGCAAAACGGCAAAAGTAAGTGTCATCTTGCGTGCGCTATAAGTAATTGTTTTTTTTTTATTTTGACCTGAAAATTATAGCTGTATATTTTTAGAGTACTTACTACTTCGCATCAATCCTTACACTAGTTGTGCCCGCGACGTCGTCCGCGATAAATCGACTTTCCAACACTTCGGAAAAATGATTTTTTTAATTCGAACCAGTGGTTCCTGAGATAGCGCCTTCAAAATTTTTACTTTTCAGACAAGGGCGATTTTCCAATTTTTTTTACGTTTCGTAAAACATTTCTCACATACTTAAGTACTTAGTTATACACTTTGGGGCCCCCTTCGGTCGACGCCGATGCCAGGCATGATTATGGTAAGTGCCCCCTTACCATAATCATGCCTGGCACCAAATTATTTTTGAATGGAGTAGCAGACGAGCATGCAGGGCACGTGGTGTTAAGTGGCCGCTGCAGCCCATGGACATCTACAACCTCAACCAAGCATAGGTAAGTCTTATCTGAGGTCGTATGCAGTTGCGCTGCTACTCCAGAGGCTGATGGTCGTCTCTTGTAAGTATGGCCGGCAACTGCATCTTTCCACCGAAACACAATAGAATTGGTTCAGGGCAGAAGTGGGTGCAGCGGTGGTACTTCCCCGGGCGAACCATAATAGTTTTATCACCTACAATAATAGGTCTATTTTGTAAGCTTCGTGAAAAATAACTGGTCATGGCTGTATGGCCTTTATGCGTCTCACTGCTGGGCACCCGTCTCTTCCCATTATTGGGAAGGGGAGGGAATGGGAGCCCATCTGCTGTCGGATGTTTGCTAAATGTTTTTCAATAAGGCCTCCGACAAGGTTTAACGACTGTTATCTATCGACAACAACCGGGAACTACGGCTTAACGTGCCCTCCGAAGGACGGAAACACGCAGGAATTTTTTAGTCACGCGGTAGCCAGTAGCGGTCACCCATCTCACACCCGACCGCGCCCGTTTGGCTTAGTTACGTAGATCGCTTGCTTTCTACGCTAACCGCCCGGCCATGCGCGCTTCATACTCATTCATTTTTAATAACGGCATCGCAAACTCTGTGCATATTGCCAGCGTCATGTATTTTTGCCGCACTTGGTAGTCTTAGAAAATATCAGTGTCGTCAGGTATCAGTCAGTCTAGTCAGTCAGATGTTCAAGTAAAGTGATGGCTACTTTACGAGAACATGTCCGATGGAGTTTTGGAGGCAAGCCGAAAAAACATGTTTTCGCACTGTTATTTTATTTCACAACACTCGTGCACTGTCATTAATCTATATCGAACAAAATGCCATCAACTTTATCCAATTAACTCAAAAATACACCAAGAAAATGAAAATAAAACAAGAGGACAACTTGTCCCTTCAGACTTCCCGCCAAAACTCCCTTCATACTCATTCATGACTAGACTCTCCGATTACTAGAAAATAAACATGAGAGGATAAACATGAACATCAATCAACACAACAACCAACAAATTACACCTATCCATAGATACCAAAGCATCAATGTACCGGAATGGCGTCCGGCACTGCCGGTTCGGTTTCGTCAACGTTGCAACATTGGGATGTGCGGATCCGATCCGGCAATTATTCAGCAATACGTTGCCACATAATATCATCCTTTTGTTTCAAGGCTGATAGCGAAATCTGGATTAATATACAAGATGTGGTAGATTTTGCAGGACCGACCGAGGAAGTACCACCGCTGTACCTACTTCCGCCGTGAAGCAATCCTGTTATATTTCCATGGAAAGGTGCTGTTACCCAAGGGGAAGGGAAAGAACATAGGATGGTTTTAATCCTACGGGAACCTACAAAACGGATCCGCGCGGGCAAAGCCGCTGGCGGAAGGTTAGTTTATAATTGTGTATTTATGGCTTCTCCACTGTGATGAAAAATGTGATATTGATTTTATTAATTACGATATTTTTCATGACGCACGGTCTGCCTTAGAGAAGCACATAATTTCTCGATGCATGTTGTCCACCAATCCGCACTTGACCAGCGCGGTGGACTTAATCCCTCTCACTTGTGATAGGAAACCTGTGCCCAGCAGTGGGACATATAAAAAGGGTTGAAAAAAAATATCAACAACGGTTCGGGAGTCACAGTTCAACGAGCTTATACTGAACTCAGCAAACATTAAGCTGTCTTCAAATATATGGAAACAATGGAACCGTTACACCGCAAATATTATGGAATGACAAGTGATCCCTCTACAGCGGTGAATCATCGAACCCTGACCCGTGAGTAATAACCACAATTAACAAAGCAACGCCACTGAACTTATCTCTACAGTCATTGGTCTGACGTTAAAGGATTTTCCGATTCCGTTAGGGTTTAAAAAGTCGTATACGAAATTTTGCCGATTTCAATGATTTTTAACACGCTTATATTAGCTTGACCTGTATGTATGTATTCAACGGTATCTTTTAACTTCATTTTCACCTATTTCTAAGCGTCTGATTAACTTGAAAAATACAAGTTGAAACTTGCACAGAGGGGTCAAGGGCCGATGACAATGCAATAATATGAAAAAAAAAATCCAACAAAAAAAAAAGTAGTTTTTTTAAAACACGCTTTTGTGAAAATAGGAACTAAAAAGTAAATAATAAGAAGATAATTTATTTTACTGTAAAAAAAGCGTGGGGTGCATATTTTTACACATAAGATGTTGCAGTTAAAATACAGTATTTCCATAAGTTTTATTGCACTCAATATGTGATCATTTCAATAACAATCTAATACATTAGCCAAGAATGGATTCATCCATGTTTTCATAGAAGAACTTGTAATCTATTAAAAAGCAATACAATAGAACTGTCCCTACTCCAAGTCATCAAAGAAAGAAGCTCTTCTTTGCATTGTGACGTGACGGTACGCCCGGACAAGCGACGCGTAACAGAAGCAACCGCGAACTATTTATACTGTACGGGGTTCCGTACATTTAAACTTATAGGTAAAAAAAGTATGAGTAGCCAGATGGGTTAGGATTTTGCAGAATTTCTGGGTGTTTGTGTTTCTGTCTTTATGTTTTTCCATAGTACCTATGACACAGAGTGTCCTACCTACTGTGAGGCTAATGAGTGCGGTCAGAAAAATCTTTCAATTCAATTTAAGCCTATAAGAAAGGCTAAGAAAGTAAATTTTAAAATGGCTAATAAATTACAGTTTATTTTATTTATAGGGTTTGTTCCCATGGCCTGCGGATCTCCAAAACAACTGGACCACCGCTCCTATCAACGGGAGCGCGCTTACTCAAGCGAGACGACACGCGCCGTGCTGTGTTTTGTGTGTTTGTTGTGTATTTGTGTCTGGATAATTCAATCATCTGAACTGTAAAGACCGCGGTCTCCAACACGGAGATACCGTGTTCAAATTCTCGGCGCGCACCTCTGACACAAAGATAAGAAATTATACGAGTAGTAACGGGCGTATTCATCGCTGCTCCATACTAATGGAAAATATTGTGATCAGAGCTTCAAATACCGCTATAAAATCATAACGTATTATCTACTTGTCTACTTGTGCCCATATCGTTATAAAAAACATAACGTTTTACAACTAAACGTTATTTACACGTCAAAATAACGCTATATCAGCAAACGCTATTTAGAAAATAACGATATAAATAACGTTATATTTACGGGGAATGATAATTATCATAATAATATGCAGCGAGCTAACAACGCAGCAATATCGCTTAGCAATATTATAACGTTATTTATTTCGATTTTGATATTTCATAAAGTTATTCTTTTAATACCGCTATTCGTCTTTTCGTTAGTAATGTCAAAATAATAACGAAACGAAATACGTATAACGTTATATAACATTATATTTTGATATTTTTTATAACTTTATGAAGCTCTGATTGTGATGTTTAATTAATTGCGAACTTTTCCATTAATTTCTCGAGGTTATGATGTCCACCAATCCATACTTGGCTAACGTGGTAGATTATGGCCATCACTCGTGATAGGAGACTTGTGCCCAGCAGTGGTAAAATGTAAATATATCACCTCTTAAATCGGTAAATACAGTCTTGCAGTCGCACTACAGTTACGTGGGAATGACGCACAGACAATACCCAATACAATTGTGTTTATTATTGTCTAAAAATTGAGCAGTGAGTCCAAGAGGGCGTTTTTGGATTTCCTCGAGCGCTTGAGATTAACAAAATAGTACCCGGTTCTAGCACCACTATGCGGAGAGTCAGATCGGGCGTTGTTATGTTTCTCATGATTTCATATTTTGTTTATTTGGGGTAGGCAAATATAAACAAATTAAAAAAGAATTAAATAGTTTACATAATGGCCATTATTATTTCCTTTCTGAATGGACTTACTTTTGTACTACGAGTTGACTGGCAGAGAGTGCCATTAGGCATAAAGTCCGCCCTTTGTATTTTCTTTTATAAGTGCAATAAAGAATAAATATAATATATAATATAATATTATAAAGCTGAAGAGTTTGTTAGTTAGTTTCTTTGTTTGTTTAAATGCGCTTATCTCAGGAACTACTGGTTCGGTTTCTAAAGGACCAAGGTCCATTTATCGTGGAAGGTTTGATTTACAAATCTATATCTACGTGATCCACGTCGCGGGCAGTCATAAGCGAGCCACGCCTATTATAAGTCCCTAGTTGCCAGACCCTGGCAACTGGGCCTCACTATGGCCTAAATGCCTCTAAATTTTGGGACTTCTTTCCATATATGAAACACTATAAAGGGTTCAAATAAAAAGAAATTGAGTTTATCTATGTACCTTTTTTTCTTTTAAAATCGTTATTGCTAAAATACTAGGGGCATTGGAAAATTGGTTACCCTCTAGACCAATGAAATAGCAATAATCATATTGTAACTACATTTTTCCTGATACTTATTTCCTTCTAAGTCCATTCCAACGCCTTTAAAAGTCCACAGCTGGACATAGGTCTCCTGTAATTTTCGCCACTCCGCGGCTTCATGCTGTCTTCTTCAGGTCGTTAGTTCACCTGGTTGGAGGGCGGCCTGAGCTCCTTTTGCCAATTCAAATTAAAATTCTTTATTTGCAAGTACACAGTGTTTTTGTAAAGATCTTAAATCTAATGATAGTTCAGTGCGTTCTACCACACAGGGTGTGCAAAATTTTGACAATGCTACAATGCTACTATTATGTTCTAGTAAATCCACATTTAGCATCGTAGGCCCGCCTACTGTTGAGTAACGGTGTTTCGCAGGCGATATTCTCACACAAACAGTAAATGCTATTCGTTAATTAACCAGATAATATAGTTTTTCGCGCTTTTTGCGATAAGGTTGCCGAAACGAAGCTTGTTGAAATATCAGAAGTTTACGAATCTAAAATCGATTATCGATCTCTTAATTTCGGTTATTGGATAAGTTAGTGGTATTCATTTAGATCTCTTATTTATTTTCTTTACGGCTGAAGACTGAAATATTGATATATTAAAATATCTATCGTGCTACATTTCTTTCAATTTCATTTGAATGGATAATCAGACAAGCATGCAGGTCACGTGGTGTTTTATACATGATTTTTATTACCTTTAAAATCAATAAAACTTTAGTCAAATGACTATAAATGAGTTGTGACGCCACAACTCATTTTCTCATATAAAATGTATGGAGATGTCACGTTTTGACAGCTCATTGAAAGTATCTCAATTGACTTGGTAGACCAAGACCGGATTCTATTGCTTGCAGTGGTTTTTAAATAAATATTATTATGTTATTTGGCCTATATCCTCTAGCTAGCATTACTTCTAATCAAACAATGAAGAATATAATGAAGAAAGATTCCAGTCTTTAGTTAATAATGCGCAACACCCAGAGCCGCTGCTTTCGGGGCCAGCATCTGGGACTGAACCCTCCGTATCATTACAGAATGCCAGCTTCGTAGCGGAGAATCCATTATCCTGTAAAAATCAAACACTCATGTTCAGCGATGAACTAGGCAAAAACATGGGTGCCAGATTATATAAAAAGATTGGCCAGAATATATGTAATTTTAGCATGCCCGGGGCTACAATGACAGAAATAATGGATAAGGTAATTTTAGGCAAATATGACCCCACTACCACTTTAATTTTATTATTTGGTAGACGGGGAAAAGTTCGGCAAAACCAATTTACCAATTATATTAAAAAACTACAAGACCTTAAAGTCAAAAAAATTATCTTATTTACAATTCCTTATGTTAAGGAGGATTATAATGAAAATAAATTAAGACATCAATTAAATATACATATGTATAATTTAATTGGCAATCATAACAAATGTATTAATTTAGAATGCTCTGATCATAATTATAATAATAATGACATATTTAATTTGATTGACATCAATAAAATATTTAAAAATAATTTGATTTTGACATTGGATAGATTTCATCTATCAAATTTTATTTATAAACAGATAGCTGCCCTGCTATCATATTATTTAAACCTAGACTCGGCTATAAACTTAGCTATAAAAACTTCTGCTTCTATTGAGCAGATTAATGTATCGACATGTAGTAATACTTGTAGTAATACTGCATTGAAATGTTTAAATCATTTCCAAAATAATTTAAATTAAATGATGAGACAACAGAGACATCAATCTCTAGCAACTGTATAATTACGTGTATATGCCCTCTATCAAGTAATATAATAAGAAATAATAAATGTCTAAACTTGGTGCATCAAAATATCCAAGGTCTGCTATCCAAAGAACTAGAATTAGAATTATTTTTAAAGGAATACAATATTAATATTATGTGTATTACAGAACATTGGTTGAAAGATTACCAACTTGTTTTTAACTTTGATAAGCACCAAGTCGCAAGTTCGTTCAGTAGGCAGACAGCCTTACGTGGTGGCTCGTTAATTTTTGTAAGTAAGGACCTAAAGTTTAAGGTTCGTCAAGACATCGTGAGCCTTTCTATTGAACGAACTATAGAAATAGCCTGTGTGGAGTTATTAAATTGTATTATTGTTTGTATTTATAGACCTCCAAATTCTTTGTATGATACTTTTGAGTCAGTTTTAGAACAATTATTGGATAAATTGTGCAACAACACTAAAAAGAAGAAGGACATAGTTGTTTGTGGTGATTTTAATATAAATATATTGGAGGATTCAGCAATAAGCAAAAAGTTTTTGTCCGTCTTAAAATGCTGTAATCTTACTAACGTGTTTTCACAACCAACTAGGATTACACAATCCACAGCTACTTGTATAGATAATATTTTTACAGAAGGGTCACCAGCGCAATCTATGATAATAAACAACTTAAGCTCTGATCATTGTGGCCAATTAGTTTGCTTTAATTACAGGATGGACAGACAGGTTAGTAAGAGCAAGGTGGTCGTTCCAGTGACTAAAAAACGCATGGAGAGATTTAGATGTGCTATTGAAAATGGGTTTCGTATTCCAGCCCATAAAAATGTAAATAAACATTATGGGGCATTATGTTCTCATATACACAAAATATATAAGACTGTCTTTACATCAAAAACAATCTCTCCTAAAAACTGTAAATCATTCAGTGATTGGGCGACTTTAGGGATACATAAAAGTAGACAAAAATTATATGATCTCTATGAAGAGAGATCGTATAATCGAGACGAGTCCTTTTGTGCACACGTTAGAAATTATTCAAAATTGTTTAAGCAAGTATGTATCGCGGCCAAGTCATTGCATATTGGTAACCAAATTAAATCTAGTAAGAATAAAATTAAAACGACTTGGAACATTATTAACGCCGAGACTGGAAGAGTCAATGACCGTTGTCGTGTCTATAAACTTATTATGGACGGTACCGTCATTGAATCAGACGAACTTGTAGCAAAAACATTTGAAAAATACTTTGCTGACATTCCAGTATCGACGACTAAATCACTTAGGTCTTCCCCTGAAGCCGCCGAATCATTGCTTAAGAAAAATGTAAGCGAATGCAAATGTAAGTTTATATTCAGGCCCGTAGACGCTAAACACATTGTAAAGATATTTAAGACCTTAGAAATTAAGAACACTACTGATCTTTGGGGTATCTCTGTAAAAATACTTAGTTCAATAATTGACTTAATAGCACCCCACTTAGCTATAATATTCAATAACTGTATTAAGAGTGGTGACTTTCCTGATCTAATGAAACATAGTAAAGTGATACCTTTATTTAAGTCGGGCAATACTTCAGATCCCTCCAACTTTAGACCAATTTCAATTCTGCCCTCCATTAGTAAAATCTTTGAGAAAATAATTTTAGAACAACTTCTAAAACACTTTACAAATAATAGACTTATTCATAAAAATCAATTCGGTTTTACGAGGGGTCGCTCAACCACAGATGCCGGAGTAGAGCTTTTTAAGACCATAGTAGATGCTTGGGAGGGGTCACGGGATGCTTTAGGTGTCTTTTGTGACCTATCTAAGGCATTTGACTGTGTGCACCATGAAACATTAATCAGGAAACTCAATCACTATGGCATCAAAGAAACCGCGCTCAAGCTTCTGGAGTCTTATTTGAGTGATAGGATCCAGAGGGTTGAAGTGAACGATAAAATGTCAAACGGGTCTGTAGTTCATTTGGGGGTCCCACAGGGCTCAGTACTCGGCCCGTTCCTATTTTTAATATATATTAACGATCTGCCATATATGGTGGAGAATAATCACGAGATAGTATTGTTTGCAGATGATACTTCCTTAATTTTCAAAACTAATAGACAAACTGATGATTATGACGATGTGAACAATGCTCTCTCTGAGGTGGTAAATTGGTTTAATGTAAATAACTTAGTACTCAATAACAAAAAGACCAATTGTATTAAGTTTTCACCACCTAATGTTAAAGAAAATGTTGTAAAACCTCAATTGAATGGCGAGGAAATGAGCTTTGTTGATGAAGCTGTATTTCTTGGATTAACTGTTGATTCTAGGCTTCAATGGGGACCCCATATCTCTCGGTTAGCGAATAGACTAAGTTCTGCCGTCTTTGCGATTAAAAAAATAAGATCACTTACAGATGTCGATACAGCCAGATTGGTCTATTTTAGTTATTTCCATAGTATAATGTCGTATGGTATTTTACTGTGGGGAAATGCAGCTAATGTCGACACAATATTTATTTTGCAGAAGAGGGCTATTCGCGCAATATATAAATTAAATTCTAGAGAATCACTGAGAGAAAAATTTAAGGAGACTAATATACTAACATTTGCATCGCAATATATTTATGAAAATATAATGTATGTTCGTAAAAACAAACACGAATTTATGACCTTTTTGGATCTACATAGTTCGAACTGTGTTTCGACAAGGAATGGCCACAAACTTGCATTCCCCAAGTGTAGGCTCCGCAAAAAGAGCCACTCTTTTATCGGGATGTCGATCAGAATATACAATACAATCCCGGAAAATGTTCAATCCCTTCCTTTTCACAGATTTAAAAAAAAAGTCAAACAAGTCCTGTGCCGCAAGGCTTTTTACGATCTTAAGGACTATTTAATTGATAAAAAAGCTTGGGATTGAGGTGTAGTCCCACAAGGCTGTTTCTATAACTGATGTAATAGACTTAAATGAATTAAATTGCCATGTTAGCAGATGGCTGTGGGACGACATTGACACATGCGGTAGCTGTCACGTATGTTCCTTATCGGCCCATAGCTACTCTGTAAGAAAGTTAGCTATTGTATACCCCATATTTTAAAACAGGGCTGAAGTTTTTCTCCGTCTGCTCTTTTCTTCAGCTCAGCATTGCCTAAGCGCACCCAGAGCAGACAGAACAAAAAATAACGTTCACTAAGAGTTTGTAAAGGAACCGTACAGTGAATAAAGAATATTTCATTTCATTTCATTTCATTTCATTTCATTTCATTTCATTTCATTTCATTTCAATGAATTCGTATAAATGACTAATATAGGTGGAATGTACGTTATTGCGAAAGCGATTGTAACATTATATCAGCCAATGACCTTGTCAATCCTTTTGCTGTGATCCTGACACACTTTCATCAACATTAATATGGATAGAAAGATATGTTATAACATTAATTTGCGGTTTTCTCTCAAGATTGTGACAGGTTCTTCTAGAAGCAAGGCCAAAGTAGAGAATCTCATTGAGCAAGATCATTCGTTTTTGGCAAACGAAACCTTTTTAGAAAACCTTCATATGCTTTTTGAAACACCGAAGTATGTAGGCTCTCTAGTAGTCAGAGGCGTATGATCTTAATATAAGTAATATATATTTCATATGTTCGTGTGTATGTCACTGGACTGACTAAACGACTGGACGGATTATGGTGAAATTTTTTGTGTGTATTCAAGGCGATTTGAGAATGGAATGGCAATTTTGTCTCGGCAAAAGGAGCACAGGCCGCCCTCTAGCCAGGTGGAATGACGACCTGAAGAAGACAGCGGGAAGCCACTGGATTCATATATCGCAAGATCAGACTGAGTTCTAAAGGCTGATGAGTGGATGGATGGAGAGAGTGAATATTTTAACTGTTCATATTTGTTAATTTAGAAAAAAAAAACCATTCGTAAGGTTACGAAAACAAGGGATGATTGATTATTCACTTAAATTGTTTACATTAAAATTATTACACTTAAATTATGTAAATAAATAAATAAATACCGTGGGTCCCGTCCCGTCCCGTCCAGTCGGTATATCTATACCGACTGTCAAATTCCATTCCCGGCGAAGCAGAAATTTGAATGAAGTGTTTAAAATTTCTTTTCTCGATCTGGGTTTTTGTGTTTTTGTCTTTGTGTGTGTCCAAATTACCCACGGCACAGGTTAATATACATTTACGCTGCTGTGGAGCTGTAAGCGTAAAACGTTATTCAGGACTAGCGGCCGCCCGCGACTCCGTCCGCTTGGACTTTAGAGTCATAGCATGATGTTATATAGCCTAAAGCCTTCCTCTATAAATGGACTATCCAACACAAAAATAATTTTTCAATTCGAACCAGTAGTTCCTGACATTAGCGCGTTCAAACAAACAAACAAACAAACTCTTCAGCTTTATTTATTTATTTATTTATTTAAACTTTTCTACCGTACATAACATCGGATAGAAGGCGGACTTAATGCTTAAAGCATTCTCTACCAGTCAACCTTAAGGTAGTGGGAGATCAATGAAGGCGGTAACAAGGAAACAGTAACGAAATGTTACAAGTAGGAAAAAGAAAGCAGAAAAAAAAAATTGCGACACAGAAAGTAAAAAATAAAATAAAATACGAACTGTATAAAATATGTAACGAGGATTATAAAACATATAACAAAGATGCATAATAATCATAAAAATTATATACGCAGAAGTGTAACGTGTAACGAAAAACGTTGATATGATATTATTATATATTTGTAATATAAATATAAATGTAAATAATAAAAATAAATATAAAATAAATAGTTACATATACGTAAATACCTACATATATATTTAGATTATACATATATAATTAATAAATATTTAATATATACGAGGGGGATGATGACCTTAAAGTTCACATTAGGCATAGCCTAAGGCGGAGGAGTAGTGTGCAATAATTCTCCGTTTAAAAGTAAATTTGCGGGACTGTTTTCTGATATCGTCGGGTAATGCATTCCAAAGTCGAGAGGCTTGGACCGTGAAGGAGTGGGAAGTGAAGCCAGAGCGGTGAAGTGGGATTGAAAGAGATAATGTGTCAGAAGATCGCAGCAGTCTATTATGGTTGTCTCGAAGGAACTGAAACTTGTTTTTCAGATAACTGGGTGCAAAATCATCAAAGAGAATAGAAAACAGAGATAAGAGTATCCGAATATGTCTTCGTTGACGAATCGGAAGCCATTTAAGCTGAGAACGGAATGAAGAAACATGATCGAATTTACGAAGACGAAAGATAAAACGGATACAGCTGTTAAGAAGACGGTCTAACTTATTAAGGAATTCTTCACTGAGATCAGGCGAACACACGTCAGCATAATCAATTATGGGGAGAATTAGAGCTTGCACCAGAACCAATTTAACCTTGATTGGTAAGAAATTTCTGTAGCGATTTAAAGCACAAAGCTTTGATATGACTGAGCGGCTTATATTTTGTATTTCAGATGACCAGTTCAGAGTAGAATCCATGTAAATGCCAAGATTTTTGACACTGCTAGAAAAAGGAATTGTGTGGCCTCCAAGCGTGATAGGGGCAACAGACCCAATGTCAATCTTGGCAAGTTGTCGTCTACTGCCAATTATAATGGCTTGGCATTTACTGACATTGACTTGTATACCAAAATTTAAAGACCAGTTAGACAGGGCACACAAATCAGAATTGATTTTTTTGATGGAAGCGTTAATCATGTCAGCATCAGCAACTGTGTAGATTTGCAAGTCATCGGCGTAGAGGTGGTAAGAGCAGCTGAGACGTGTAGTGAGAGAGTTAATAAAGATTGAGAAAAGCAGTGGGGATAGTATTCCCCCTTGTGGGACACCGGATGACAACTGACACCAGTCAGAATAATTACGTCCCCAGCGGACGGCTTGTTGGCGACCACAAAGGTAGGAGGAGAACCAGCTTAGCGTAGAAGACGCGAAGTTAAAATGACGAAGCAAGGCACAGAGGATATCATGGTCAACTAAGTTAAATGCATTGGTGAAATCAATTAGAACGAGAATAGTGACCTTTCTATCCTCCATTCCTTCTCTAATATCCTCTGTGACTTTAAGAAGTGCAGTGGTTGTGCTATGTCCGGAGCGAAAGCCGGATTGAAATGGGGAGATTAAACCATTGTCGAAAATAAATCGTGTTACTTGCTGGTGTACAGTAGATTCTAGTAGTTTAGACATAACAGGTAAAATGGAAATGGGTCTATAGTTATTAAGTTGTGAGGGACTGGCCACTTTGGGCAGAGGAATAATGTGTGCTTTTCTCCACGAGTCGGGAAAAACCCCTGACTGCATCGAGAAATTTATAATATGAGTAATCACAGGTAGTAAATATTCAAAAACAGATGAGATCATCTTACGACTTATTTCATCACAACCTACCGCTTCAGACTTAATAGCAAAAAAGTGTTTACGAACATCGGCGGCTGACACGGCAGAGAGAGAGAAAGAAGAATTAATAGGTTTGGCCCAGGAAGATATTTCAGAGATAGTACGATATTTAACACTAGGAGAAAGAAAAGGAGTAGCAGCAAAGTGCTTGTTTAAATCATTTAATGAAAAGTTGGTGTTTGGTGTAGTGGTGGGTTGTTTACACAGTCCCAAGGAGCGTAGGAACTTCCAGATATTGGCCGGTGACGAATTTAAAATATTATCATGGAAGTATCGTCTCTTAGCTGCCCTTACCATCTGGTTACATCGATTACGAGCAGCTTTATATAAGCACCAGTTCTCCTCGCACCTATCACGCTTGAATTTGCGAAACGCCCTGTCACGACGTGTCATTGCCATACGAACTCCTCGTGTAATCCAAGGAGCAGGGGCTCTCTTTATACGTACTGCTTTGACCGGTGCATGTTTGTCATACAGTCTTAACAGCAGATTGCTAAATGTGGAAACTTTTAAATCGACTGTTGACGCAGCATATACCGGCGAGAAGTCCGTTATCGCAGCATCCTTATGCAGTGCATCTAGATTTAATCTGGCAAAGTTGCGCATAAAGATAATATCTGGCTTGTGCTTCTTATGTTTTAATTTAATGGCAAGGTAAATTAGATCGTGGCGCGAAAATCCAGGAACCGACATCTGACCATGCTTAATTACAAGTTGTGGTGAGGAGGTGATTATTAAATCAAGACAGGTGTCAGGAGTGAGGAGATTGTGGTGTGTTGGTCCGCTAGGGAGATAGGATAAGTTAACAGAAGATAGGATATTTAGCAGTTTAGTGCTTTGTTGAGAAGTTTTTAGAAGGTCAGTGTTAAAGTCGCCCATGATAATGTGACGTGTGTAGTCTGAACAGAGTGATTCCAAGACTGACTCCAAGGCGGAAAAGTAATCTACGGAGGGAGGACAGTAAACGACCCCAAGTACAACTTTGGAACACCCGACCTGAACCTCCAGAAACAAATACTCTGCTGAGCCAGAGTGTTGGGAAGGTGACGACGTTATTACACTGTATTTGATATCGTGTCGAAGGTAGATAGCGACACCACCTCCACCTTTACCAATTCTGTCATTTCTAATTAGTATATAATTAGGTAGATTGTAAGAGTAACTAGAGAGCTGAGGCTTAAGCCAACTTTCTGAAATAAGGATCGCATGTAAATATGAAGAAGAATCGGAGAAGGCTTCAAGTAAATCTGAATAATGTGAAGGTATACTCTGTGCATTAATATGACAGACATTGAAGGAGGAGAGGGGGTGTGTGAAAGTGTTTTTTAATATGGAGGATAAGGTTTCTGGTTCATCAAAAGATTCTAGACTGTCGGAGGAATCATGTGCAGTATAAAATGAATCATCATCAGACATTATAGCAATAAAGGTATGAAATTTATAAATAAATATGAATATAAAAATAATATAAAATAAATATATATGTATATAAATGAGGGAATATATATATATATATATATATATATATATTCAATGAGTTGCCGAGGGACTAGCAGTAAAAAAAATAAAAAGAGGATTTAAAAATGTTCAAAGATCGCCCGTCCCGCCAGTTGACCGTAACAAAGCATAATATAAGCATAATAAAATACTATGCTTATATTAGTATGCTAATATAAGCATAGTAACTACCTACGTCAACAATTAATGAAATAAAAGTCAGAAGGTACAAAAAGTGAAAAAGAATGGCAACAAAACAAAGAGCAGAAAAAGAGTAGTAACGCTATGCTATTTAAATTGGAATGTAATTGGCGTTGGTTTTTACAAAATTTCATATTAAGAGAATGAAATAAAAAAAAAAAATTAAAAAAAAAAACGGATTCATGAAACAGCATATTGCGGAATCTATCGCATTCCAATTCAATTTGCATAGAAAGAACATGCAGTAATAATAATGAGTAAATTCTCCAGATACAACAGAAGAAGACAGAAAAGCAACAAAGAGATATGCGAAGCTTGAATAATCTACAACATTGGCCTAATTAAAAATGGTAGTTGCAAAATCAACAGCTGGGTGGGAACAACGCCACAGTTATTCGAGTGAAGTAGTACAGATTCATTCATTCAGACAAAGTGACAAAATTTGCATAGTTTTCAAATGTTGTTTCAAAATGTTAATGACATTATTTGTATCTATATTATTATTACGTATAAATATAGAAAACTTAAGCTATTAATCACTAGTACCTAATTCTATTAAAAGAAAAAGTTGTCACAAAATTGTCGCCAGTTATCCTAATTCAACCAAGAGGAAAGATCTTAATAATATTCTCCATTCAACTATGAGCTACCTACTAGGTAGTAGATTGTAAGCACACCATAAATCAACTCAGTATAAATCAAGCAAAGCCGTTAAGGCTGTGGGAAAAGAATATATCATGACCTTTAAATGTAATGTTACATGGGATACCTAAATAATAAAAAGAAAAACAAAACAAAACAACATATTCTATAGTTAATAAGTAAAAGCAGTGTCTGAAATAATTTTATATACTGTTATATACCAAGGATATTATTTATTGAAATATAAGTATGTAATTTTATTCATTGTGTAATAAAATATTAATAATAGGTATAAAAAATAATAATAAAAAAATTGTTTTCATTTTCTTGGTGTATCTTTGAGTTATATCAGATAAAGTTGATGGCTTTTTGTTTGATATAGGTTAATTACAGTGCACGAATGTTTGAGAAATAGAGTAACAGTGCTAAAATATGTCTTTTTCCGCTTGCCTCCAAAATTACATCGGACACGTTCCAGTAAAGGCTGTAAAGTAGCCATCGCTTTACTTGAATGTTGGACTGACTAGACTGACTGATTACTGACGACTGATTACTGACGCTGGCAGTATGCATAGTTTGCGATGCCATAATTGAAAAAAAAACAAAAAAACATAATGACATTGAGTGACAACAGATGATGATAGATATTACTTAATTTTGACATGTAATTAATTTTAGTTTTGTATATTACCTATATTGTTTTGAAGGTTATTTAATAAGATTAGTTCTAGGTTTTTGTACATAAATATGGTAATTTAATCTTGTAGGATGTTAATAAATAAATAAATAAAAGTTATCTATTCAGTATTGTATAACTAACTACAGTAATTAGTTAGTGATTATTAGCACAGAGTACTTTTATTTCCATTTAAACATATCATTAAGTTTCATAGAAAGAAGAATACTACAATATTTGTTTTGTATATACCGAACTACAAACTACTTTATGGCCCGAGGCCCCAAGTTGAAGTGCATACAAACAAGTGATAGATTTAAACTGAGGATTTATAATGCAAACGATATTCACATACCATAAATGTAGATATATTGTAGGAAAAACTGCGTGTGCTATGTGATAAGATAAGGCTGGCTCAAATGATCATGAAACAAGCAGTTATTATAATGGGGTACCCTTTACTCTTACACACCAAGTTCAAACCACATTAAACAATACAAGACTGATTATTAAGAAAAAAAAAATGTAAATAGTGATGATGATGATGAGGTATTAACATAATATGCAAAAGCATTGAATGAGACTATCTACACAGTAAGCTGCTACTGGCTGCTTTATCACCCAGGCATTATCTACCTAACCCCAGTCAATAATATAATACTAAGTTGGTGAATATCATGAAGAAAGTTAAAGCAGTAACTATTAATTAATACAAGTAATCAAACTTGCCTTGCAATTAAATTATTGATATTTAATCTCAACAATATGTCATGTGCAAAAACTGTAACTTTTGATCAGTTGTTAAATTACAAAAGAATATGTAGCCTTTATATATGTATTAAAAAAAATATTGACATAGATATAGATAAAAAGTAGCCTATGTGCTATTTCAGACTACATATAAGCTATCTCTGTGCCAAATTTCATCCCAATTCAGTGAAAGAATAACAAACATACATACATCCTGTTGAAATGAAAGATACACTATTTTCCTAAAAGTACGACTACAAAATAGTTTCAAGAATCATTACAATTAACAAGAAAGAACATCAATCCTACAACCCATCATATATGGCAATAATAATAAAGAAAATAACACGAGATCACATATGGTAAGTGCGTCCTCCGTCGGTTTTTGCACCGTAAAATTATTTACATACAATGCCTGACCTTAGTCCCGCCATATAAGTTTTGGATGCACCATTGAAGGAAATCACATTATTGGAATGTCTTTGTGAATATGTCAAGATGAACTCTGTGGTGTGGAATGCTTCCTAATTTTTATGTAGTAGGTGGTAGAACTATTAGTCCCTGTTGCTTCGGGATTAAGAATAGAGCTACGGTATCCCCTGCTTGATCATAAGAGGCGACTAAAAGGGGGCTTCCGTGGATGCGGACGGTGAGAATGGGAGCTTGACCCGTCCAGTCAGCAGCCCCGGGAGGGACGGCGGTGTATGATTGGCCGCGTGCCGCCGCGAACACCTGAAGGTGCAGGAGAGCACATCGCTCTCCCGAAGATGGGCCCGTTCTGGGGCGCCGCGCGTGGAGAACACCGGTGCGTTTCACTGGAGATCCCGGAGTCCTCCCTAAGAGCAGAGGCAGGCCACCGAGGGGGTTTTAGTGCGGTCAAATCCCACATAACCCGGTATCCTCTCCCAAGGTGTCGGGTACCTTTTGAAGGTTTCTCCCCCGATACCAAAATTTTTATGGTTTGCCCGGGGAAGTACCATCCTGCACCCACTTCTGCCGTGAACCAATTAATTCTATTGTGTTTCGGTGGAAAGGTGCAGTTTACACTTACATGAGGCGACCACCAGCCTCCGCGAAGTAACAGCGCAACTGCATACGACCTCAGACAAGACTTACCTATGCTTGCTTGAGGTTGTATGTAGATGTCCATAGGCTGCAGCGTAAGCTTAACACCACGTGTCCTGCATGCTCGTCTGCTACTCCATTCAAATAAAAAAAACTTCCGATGTTACTACGATATTGAATACTATGCACAAAAGAATTCAAAAACGACGACGATGACGACCCGTGTGGCGCAATGGTTACCAAGCCGGACTGCCGAACGGAGGGTCCCGGGTGCGATTCCCGGCGAGAGGCAGAAATTAAAATGATGAGTTTTAATTCCTGTACTTGGTCCGGGTGTTTGTGTTTCTGTCTTTGTGTGTGTCCATGGTACCCACGACACAGGGAGTCCTAGTGTGGGGCTATGAGTGTGTAGGCAGAAATTGAAATGATGAGTCTTAATTTCTGTACTTGGTCTGGGTGTTTGTGTTTCTATCTTTGTGTATGTCCATGGTACCCACGACACAGGGAGTCCTAGTGTGGGGCTATGAGTGTGTAGCGTTATTTATATAATAAAATGTTGCATTTAACCACGCTTGGAAAGCAGAATTCTTTCTGCGGACCAGTCAGTGGCCAGTCAGTCAGTTACAGTGGACCAAATTGTGAATCTAAACCATCCTCGAATCCATTTGAATACACACAAAAAAAATCATTAAAATCTGTCCAGCTGTTAAGAAGGAGTTCAATGACATACACACTCACACAAGAATTATATATATTAAGATAGATTGCGGAAACCGAAATCAGTTAAGTAACTTGGTTGCAACTATTTTGCGTCCCATTGCTGGGCACTGGTCTCTTTCCATTGGAAAAGCCTGGAGCTTACTCCACCACGCTGCTCTAATGCTAAACTCTACCAAGTTTAGAATGAAACGTACGAGTATTTTCCAACATGACCCGCGTGGCGTAATGATTACCATACCGGCCTGCCTTTCAGAGGGTCCTGGGGTCGATTCCCGGCGAAGCAGAAATTTGAATGACGAGTTTAAATATTCTGTTATCGGTCTGGGTGTTTGTGTTTCTGTCTTTGTGTATGTCCATGGCACCCACGACACAGGGTATATGTACCCTACTGTGGGGCTATGAGTGTAAAGCGTTATTATTATTATAACATACAATAGTTGGGCCCGTTTGTACAATTCTCCTTGGGAACGTGAACTGTTTGTGTTATGTAGATGTTTATGTACATTAGACGAAAAATCCGATTTTAAGACTTAGAATAAAATATTTATACCGCTATATTAACCCTAAAGGATTAACTTGATTCAGTTATTGAATGTTTGAGTGAAATGAATGAATGAAGGATTGTTGACAGAGCATTAAACTAAAAAGGCGTGTCATATCCGCCATCTTGACTGGCATGGTATTCGGCTTAAAAATAAATTTTATTACAAAGTGGCGTTAGTTTATTGTTACTGCTGAAGACTCCAGAGAAAAACCAGTTTGTAAACGGTTTGTTGACAATAATACTATATTCTGAAACTGTCCGTCAGTTTGTCCAAACAAACGCTAGTTTGATGCAACAGTGAGTCAGATGGGACAATGTGCATTGTTCATACGATAACATAACAATGGCCAATGACTGATAGTGCTAAGTGCAATAAGGTACTTGTGTATCCCCTGTATTTCAGGATTACGGTATTCTCTGTATGATAAGTGACGGCTCAAAAGGGTCTTCCTGGGATGCGAACGGCGAGAATGGCGTTCAGCCAGCGGCCCCGGGAAGTAAAGCGGTGTGTGCATGGCCGCACGACGTCGTAAGCACCTGAAGGTGAAGGAGACCTACATTCCTTTTTTTTATTTGAATGGAGTAGCAGACGAGCATGCAGTCCACGTGGTGTTGTTAAGTGGTCGCTGCAGCCCATGAACATCTACATACAACCTCAAGCAAGCATAGGTAAGTCTTGTCTGAGGTCGTACGCAGTTGCGCTGCTACTCCGGAGGCTGGTGGTCGCCTCATGTAAGTGTGCTCTCTCAAAATTGGCACCTTTAGGTCACCTAGCTTGGAGGACACTGGAGCATTCCGGTATCTCTCTCAAGATAACTTCTAAAGGTTTTCTTCCGTTACAAAAAGATATTGGGTATCCTGGGACAAATTCTCCTACTGGCATCCAAGGGCTCTCAGAGAAGCTTTGTAATTGCTTGCGTTCTACGCTATCCGCTGGGCTATGCACGCTTCTGCTTACTAGTATTTTTCAAACTAAGCAGTTTACCTTAACCGTGAGATCTAACGCAAACATAACCTTAAAACCAATACAATAGTAAAAACACAATACGATCCAAGTGTTGGCCGGACAGAAAGTGACTTGCGAACAAAAAACCACGTTTGGTGAAAGCGGAAACAGCTTGGATGGGGCTTGGGCCAAGGTGGAAGTGATGGCGGTTTGATGGGAAATATGGATGGATGCCTTATAGCAACTACGGTTTTGAAACCTGTCACGATCAGCTATCACGTGTGACCATTATCCACCCATAGCCATTCTGTTATCTCAAATATATTATTATGTACTTTTTTTAAAAGAGTGCTGGGAGTTTTTTTCCGCCGCCTTTTTTCTCTCAGCTCAACATCTAGCCCAAACGGGCGCCTAAAGGCGATGACCGGGAAAGAATGACATTTATTAAGCGAATATTTTGTATTCCGAATGTGAAATAAATATTTTTTCTTTCTTTCTTTCTTTCTACTCAGATCCATTAAAAACTTAGAATTCTGCTTAAAACAAAGTGAGGCCAGTTAAAACTTCTCGTTGTGTACATGCACACGCACGCACATTTACAACAAAATTGCACCTTGTTTTGCCAGTCGAATTCTACAGCGCATCGAGCAAAACGTTATCACAATATGAAAAATCACAAGAAAAAAATGCCAGACTGTCTGTTAAAGGATATAATCCATACTTTCATGCTAATATTACAAACTCGTAAGGAACTTCTCTGTCTGTGTGTCTGTAACGCTTTCCCGCTTATACTACTAAAGCAATTTTAATAAAAATTGGTTATCAGATAGAATGGACCTTGGGAAAGGACATAATATGATGGTTTTTATCCTACGGTAACACAAAACGGGTCCATAATAAATTTTTTTCATCTGAGCCCATCAAAGGAGAAGCCTTTGCGCTTCGCTTTAATACATTGCTATTCGGAATATTTGGCTATTTGATGGTGGAGAAAAAAAAAACATTCAAATTAATGAAAACGTCCTATACTGAGCTCGACATCATCCTGTAGAGGCACGAGTCTCTACTCTTTATCCAGCTTAATCCACCACGCTGCTCCAATGCGAGTAGGTGGACAAGCAAGCGGGCGCGGTCGCAGCCTTCAATTTTAGGGGGGGGGGGGGTCGCCATGAAATTTTGGGTGGGGCACTAAGAAATTTGGGGGAACAGGTGTCCCAAGTTTCGCCTTCCATCTACGCATGACTGATGGATTGGGGGGGGGTCATATCCACTGTAACCTTTCTCCCCCCCTGGGACCGCACCTGCATGCAAGTTAGTGGCTGACCCGAACGGCTGCTATCTATCAATACCAACTGGGACTGACGGGCATGAAATTTTCAACTATTGGTGGCCACTGACGGCGTAGGTTGTAGTAGTAGATCACTGTGTTCTACACTACTTACACTAGCCACTTAGCCATGCCATTGCTTGACGGGCTGCGAAAGGTCGCCATGTTATTATGATATTAGCAAAGCAATACATTCCATTATCGAAATTGTAATACGTTTCTCACTCATAACTTGGACCAACATCATCTTTACTATTCGTTCGGCATCCACGTCAATTTATCGCACGCTCGCGTGGGAATGCCGTCTAAATTCATTGGCTCTTGAGCTATTCATACAAAAACTAAGAAATTATCGCCTCACACTTATGGTCGAAGACAGCTTAGATGAAAGATACTGACTTCTTGTTCAGATTCTATATTGATACACTACTAGATTTTGGGTTCCGTACAGTTCCGGCAACACATACAACGAGGTGAACATCTACCAGAGCAGACCCTGGCAAGATTTAAAATTTTGATTTCGGCGCGAAGGCGAAGAAGACGAGAAGGTCCACTCTTCCTGCCTTCCTTTCAAATAAAGAGAATGAGAAGGTTTCTATATACCGGTTCATAGTGCTCCATGAGACAAGGTACGTAAAAAACGTACCTACAAGTCGTCTTAAACAGACCATAGTTACCTGGCCCACCCAACAACCAGCAAACTGAAAATCGGTGAAAAGCGTCGTTTTATTTCTACTACCCTGGCAGCTGCCCCTGAAGACATCTTCCAGCTTCAACTATGATAAGACCTCAGAATAGCTAAGCATGAGTAAAGAAGACAAAAATGCAGTTGTTTTAAGCTAGGCACTGGTGTAGATGTCTAATGGATTGCCGCCGCAGCAACCAACCAGGCCCCGATGGCAAAGGGAGATCTCCCGCCGAGCGAGGTGATCATGCCCGGGGAGCGGCCGCGCTCCAACTGATTCAATTCGGAGCTTTTATATATTATTATGCTCGGATATTCATAAAATTTCGATAGCGTGATTCAAGAATACCCGTGGCGCCATCTCTTGATGAGTAGCGGAAGTTCGCTACACCACTTTGATATAACGGCAAATGTAAGTAAGTAGTATAAAACGGTAGAAACAAGAAAGAAGACGTCAGAAAATCTCGTACTCGTAAATCTGCCACATGGTTGAAGAGAGGGATCTCGCTCGATCTCGCTACATCGAGAGATTCGAGAGGCATTCCAGCATGGTAACTATTTCGCCACACCAGGTGTCGATGAGTTTGAATCGTTATTTTATTGAAGTGCGGATAATTAGTAGTATATACTCAAACCAAACATACAAAGTTTGACCGTAAAAAGATTGACCTAAATTCTTGAATATTCTACTGCGTATTATCCAATTCTTTTTTGAAGCAAATCCATCTAAATGTTATCTGTCGTAAGATGTCCATTGTTGGTCTACACTTGACCTACTATACCCAACCGAACGACCAAGTCCGAGCCTCGGGCTTTTCTAACCTGAACTTTATTACAGCGTGATAAAGTTCGCAATCAATGGCCGATAGTATAATTGCAACAAGAAAAATTCTTGCAGAATCTGTTGAGAACACAACACACTTCACCTTAAGATGGCTTGTTACAAAAACCTTATCGCAAGGTGATAAGGTTGATTATCGATTGATTTATGAGTTATCATTAATTGCGAATGTTTATCTAAGTTTGAATGTAGGCCCGAAGCACAAGGTTGTTTTCGTAACTGTGAATCTTATTGGGATATAATAACGACAATCTTTATAATAAAACTGTATCGGGGTCAACTTTTAGATAATATCTGAAACGAATTTTTACGTTGTCCACACTGATTTATCTAATTTCAAATTAGCGAAGACAAGAGGAAGAAATTCTGTTAAAAAGCACAAGGAAAAAAACCCTTGGAAATTTGCATTCGCAAGCCAACATTAATAACAATAATATGAAACGTTACACACTCTCATAGCCCCACAGTAAGGTAATTAATACCCTGTGTCGTGGGTACCATGGACACATACGAAGACCCCTCGATTGGCAGTCCGGCATGGTAACCATTACGCCACGCTCGTCGTAGAATTTGAATGAACTGAGTATTCGTTCGGTCGCAAGGTGCAGTTTCCACCGCAAGTCTAAATCCACATTGTCTAGAACCTCGCTTGTGGTGGTGTTCTTATTAGAAGAGTTAGGGGATTGGAGTCTAGATTAGACGGACAGTAAAAAATACAGTCGAATTAGAAGAATTTTAAAGTTCCTTTTTGAAGTTGGTTAAAAGAAAGATGGACAACAAACAGATTGTATACACACGTCATTTATTAGCTTCACTTGTAACTATGTGTGTAAGAAAATCTTGGAATCTTTATTTGACCCACATCCCGGTCTTCGATTAGGATTAAATTTTGTACACGCTCTGAGTTCTGATGACAATACATAACTAGCTAAGAAACGTCATTAAAAATCCAATATGGCGGCCTCCCTAAGATGGCGGATAGGCTATTTGAAATGCACCCCCATGATATGGGTATCAAATGAAAGGGTTTGCTGTCAGGAATACGAAAAAAATTGTCACGTGACTTAAATCCAACATGGCTGACATCCAAGATGGTGGATTGTCTATTTGAAATGCACCCCTATGATATGGGTATTAAATGAAAGGATTTGCTGAGTAGGATACGAAATAATTGAAAAAAAAATGTAGTTTATAAAACTAAAGTTAGTTTCTTCTTATGGTATACACGGAAATCTCTTTAAATGTATTTTACTGTAAAAAAAGCGTGGGGTGCATGGTGTCAATGGTATCTTAAAAACCACCCCACGCTTTTTTTATAGTAAAATAAGTTCTTCTGATTTTTAACTTTTTAGTTCGTATTTTCACAAAAGCGTGTTTTAATTTTTTAAACTACATTATTTTATTTTGAGAACAAAAGCCCTAATAATGAGCAATACGAAGAGATTTCCGTGTATACCATAAGAAGAAACTAGCAATAACACACGAACAACAATTACGTGGGGAAGCGACGCGCGACGCTCTCTCAGATATAAATAACTGGCGATTAACTCGTAATCTACCCGTTGTTGTGGAATGATCAGCATTCCAGAGGAAGAAGAATTTTTTAGAAGCTTCACAATCATAAACCTTTTTGAAGTGAAAACTTCTTTAGCGGCGTTGAGCACTTTTGTGGGATGGGTAAAAACTGTGAAACTCGCGTCAGGTCACGTGTGCTGATCGAAAAACCGTAAGACGGTTGGAGAGTAGTGTTGTAACATCGAAATCGATTAATCGAACAATCGATTGTTTATTTTTTAATCGATTGTAAGGGTTTCGATTAATTTAAAAAATCGATTTTTTTTTAAATCTATTTTCATAAAAAATGGGTTATAAAATAATTTTTTTTCAAAGTATGAAAAAAAAAATGAAAAGAATTAGAAAATGAAATATAAATTGTAATGTTTGTGTACGATAGCGCAATAAATAAATATTGTATTCTACGACATAAATAATAGTACTTTTATATTGATAATAAAAGCAATTCGTTCAAAATTATTCCCTAACTATCCCAATAAATCAAAAATGCACAACGTTAATAATCAAGTTTTCACTTCTGCCGGCACTCCCGGTGTGCAACCCGTAATTTTTATTTGAATGGATTAGCAGACGACCATGCAGGCCACGTGGTGTAAAGTGGTCGCTGCAGCTCATGAACATCTACACACAACCTCAAGCAAGCATAGGTAAGTCTTGTCTGAGGTCGTATGCAGTTGCGATGCTACCCGGAGGCTGGTGGTCGCCTCATGTAAGTGTGGCCGGCAACTGCACCTTTCCATCGAAACACAACAGAATTGGTTCACGGCAGAAGTGGGTGCAGCGGTGGTACTTCCCCGGGCGAATCATAATAGTTCTACCACCTACCTTTAGTAGGATTTCCTGTCATATGCATACGTTTAAGCGTATGAAGCCCTGGTAAGAAGTCATTTGGAGTATAATTCGGTTATATGGGCTCCGAATGAAAATAAATATAAAACAATGTTAGAGCGGATTCAGAATAAATTTGCTCGGAATCTGTACTCGAGAATGTACGGGGTATACCCAGGTTACCCATTACTGTATCCCAGTTTATTCGTTCTCGGTATGGTGGGGTACAGTAAGTTGGAAACGAGGAGGGACGCCTCTCTCGTGAAGTACCTGTTTACAGTACTCAGAGGGCAACAATGCAACCCGGCCATTTTAGAGCAACTGAGGCTGTGCGTGCCCGACAACAGTGTGGAGCGCCGGCGCCGGCCGTGCCTGCTGGAGGTGCCGCGCGCGCGGTCTCGCTTGCTGCACGCGGCGCCGCTCACGCGAGCGGTGCGACTGCTTAACGCTGTGGCTGCTCGAATTGATATATTCACTTGTACACTGAGCGAGTTCACAAAAGTGGTATACAGTTTGTTTAATAATGAAAATGTGATTTAAGATGTTAATTGTGTATTATTTTATTTTTGATTTTGTCTATTCTGAAATGTGTATTATTAAATTGAATGTATCTGATTATGACATGAAACAACAAGATATGCTGACATGACATAAATTTAATTAGGTATTTAATAATTTTGACATTTTTTGTGACTGTTTTTTACAATCTATTTTAAATTGACATTAATTTATTGAATTTAATGAATATTTGGGTAATATTAATTAAAAATATGAATGATTTTGTTAAATAAGGATCACTTCACTAACGCATTGGTATTATACTGTAATGTTAGCTGTAAGTTTAATAAATAAATAAATTAACTCTCAAAATAAATTAACTTTCGAACAGAAGTGTCTTATTTATATTATAACATGCCTTTTTTGGTGTCGGGAGCGAGACCTTTAAAAGGTAACTGGTACCACGGAAGAAATACTTGATTGGCTGCAACCCTTTTTACGTCCCACTGCTGAGCACGGGTCTCTCCCCGTTATTGGGGAGGCCTGCTTATCCACCACGCTGCTCTAATGCGAGTTGGTGGACATGCGGGTTAGTGGCCAACCTGCTGTCGGATGTTTTCAAACCGCCCATAAGGCCCCCGACAAGGTTAAACGACTGTTATCTATCGACAATAACCGGGACCGACGGCTTAACGTGTGGTTATGTGGTTCTTAAACAACCCATTGAGCCTGCTTCAGCGCTTGGAGGAGACTCCGGCATCTGGAGAAGGACGTACAGTGTCTGCCATGCCAGATATCAAAGGCCATCGGGGATAATTGTCGTCGAAAGTAAGTTTTTAACGTGTCTGTATTTCTTTTCTAAGGTCACCCTTCTAACTGTTATATTATGTTGGAAATTGTCTCACAAACAATGGATCATTACGCAGTTTTGGTCGCAAGGCTTCTTAAGTTACGAAATGGTTCCGAAGGTCGGGGTACCAATTAGAGTGGATACTTCAGTTACTGCAGACTTACAAAGATGGCCGATGGATAAAATGCGCTGAATAAAGTTAAAACATTTGACACTTGATAGGCGGTCGAAACATGAAAAGAACTTTCATGTGATAATGTGAGTGAGAGTCATAATGCGGAAGTATCACCTTTTTTTGGCACCTTGGGAGAGGGGATACCGGGTTATGTGGGATTTGTACTGCACTAAAACCCCCTCGGTGGCCTGCATCTGCGCTTGGAGAGGACTCTGGGATCTCCAGTGGAACGCACCGGTATCCTCCGCGCGCGGCGCCCAGTACTGGCCCCTCTTTGGGAGAGCAAATGTGCTCTCTTGCACCTTCCGATGCTTACGGCGTCATGCGGCCATGCACACACCGCCATCCTTCCCGGGGCCGCTGGCTGGACGGATGTTGTGGGTACCATGGACACACACAAATACAGAAACACAAACACCCAGACCGAGAACAGAAATTTTAAACTAATCATTCAAATTTCTGCATCGCCGGGAATCGAACCCGGGAAATCTCGATCGACTGTCCGGCATGGTAACCATTGCGCCAAACTGGTCGTCGAATTTCTATTGTGTTTTTGTGGATAGTGGATGCCAGCCAGACTTACATCAGCGAATTTCCACAAATCATACTATATATGCTCCCGAGTATGTACAGGATTTAAGGCGTTTTATCCATCATTCCTGAGGCTTCCCTGAGGCATCCATGAAAATGTATGATGTGTTTATATTAGACATAAGTGGTACTTCATACAATATATCATACCATACCATACCATATAGTGGTACTTCACCGGTCGTACCGTACCATACTGGTCTGCATGGCGGGTCAGGGTGTCATGTATTGAACTAAAACGGTTCCTCATATCTGGATTTAATATAAACAGGACCACACAGGATCAAATGTCAAATAAAAAAGACTCACCAATATTGATATACTATTGATATGGGGAAGAAAGTTCTTTGAATGGCAACCACGTCTTGGCAAGAGGAGCATTGGCCACCCTCAAACCAGGTAATTTATGGGATAACCTTTCAGTTGAGGCATTTCCAGTGGACTCTCCAAAGCTGCCAATGCTCGGGTGGCTCCCCTGGGGTTGCCCGTGTCCATAGGCGGCGGTGATCGTTTAACACCAAGCGGCCCATCTGCCTTTTTGTTCAGTTCATTTATAATAAAAGGTGAACTGATGCCCATAAGAAGACAGCGGGAAACAACTGGATTCAGAGGGCGCAGAGCCGGACGGAGTAGCGAATGTTAGGTGAAACCTAAGTCCAGCAGTGGACTTCTAAAGGCTGATGGATGGATGGATAGACATGGAATTCATGGAAATATATACATTTTGAAGTTGGCTAAAACCTAGCAGGTGAAAGTCATTCCTATGGCGATTTAAAACTTACTAAACATCAGTAGGTGACAGTACTTTTATCCAACCTACCGAGCATCGAACCTGCGTTCGCCTAGTACGTGACACGCATGCCCATCGCGTCACGTAGGAGGTCGGTTGCGACACGGGCGACCTCTGGCGGCCCTTGAGATGTTGCGAGCGTATGACATGTACGTGAACTGGCGAGGTTAGGGGGATTGATATCTACAACTTAGTTGCTAAGCTAAGCGATCGACAGAGAGAACTATAAGCAATAGGGGGGCGTCCATTAATTACGTGAAGCATTTAAGAGGAACGAGGTGGTCGAGTCAAATCTCGGCTAGTTTTACTTAAGGTCACACAGCATCTCAGCGTCTTAGCAAATATCACGTTCTTTTTTCGATAAAAACTGAGTAAAATTTTAAAAAGTAACGATGTATCTTAAATAAATATGGCTGTTCACTTTAGTCGTTATTAATTATTTAATTTTTCGTAATGGCAATTTGTTGTCTTGTTGTGATTGTCTATGAATGACGTGAATCGAAAAGAAAAAAGGTAGAAGTTCGTCTAATTTTCGTTTTTGTGCATTTTTTCGTATTTCGGTCGCATATGCGCAAATCTTTCAGTGTCGTATATTCTTTCACAAAATAACCACTGTTTGTATAAGTTCGTTTGTACAATAAGTTTAGTAGATAAAAGTAAGACTTGAATGTGAAGTGTTCGATCTGCCAAGGAATGGCAGATCTAGAATTTCAGTTTTTGGGGCCAGAGGATAGAGGAAGCCTGGAAGATGGCTTGACTTGTGTAAAACGCAAGCAAGCTAATTTACGCAGCGTGATAAAGTGCACGATCGGGTGTCAGACACGTGACCGTTAGTGGCAAATTTAGTGCGCATTTCCGTGCTTTGGAGGCACGTTTCGCCGTCGAAAACTGTTGTTATCGACAGATAGCAGTCGTCAAATCTTGTCGGAGGCCTCATGGGCCGTTTGAAAACATCCGACCGTGGGTTGGCCGCTAACCCGCACCGCATCTCCATCAACCGGTAAAAACCTGTTTCCGGTTTTTACCGGTTTTACCAGAGGCCTTATATTACTACTAACTATTCTACTATAACATACAAAACATAATATAAGGGTGTTGCAATAACCTTTATATCATTACTAGCGGCCGCCCGCGACTTCGTCCGCGTGGACTTTCGTTTTAGAATTTTTCTAAAATAAGGTACTTGCGGCAAACAAGGGCCACCTTATTTTAAATTTAATTATTTAGGTTAATTAATTGATAATAATAAAAAATGTATTATTAGGAGAACATTTATTGTTTTAGCAACATAACTAAGTACAAATTTTGCCTTAGCATGTCAAATTTCGCTTCAGAATAAAACATTTTTAAAACCTCTTCTATGCCCTTATTAAATATACGTAGTTTAAATAAGGACCATGATTTTGAGTCAATATTTAATTGGATAACCAAAATGAACACAATATTTTTAGATCCCTATAGCTTATACAATCATTTGGCATGAAATCACATCTATGAATATACATAAATTAACGAGATAAATAGTGATGGACCTTATTAAACTAAAGAAACAAAAAAAATATGAAAAAGCATATTTCCCAACAACAAATTAATAAAATTATCATATCCCTCAACAAAGTATCCTTTTCTCTAAATAAAGCTTTGATATTTAAAAAAAAATAAAGACATAAAATAAGTCAACAAATTTGGTGGACCTTATTAAACTTATGGAAAATTGAAACTGGTTTCACTACACATATTTAGTGTAGTAAAATAAGCAATTAGTCTATTTGCACATTGGACATTCAAAATCTAAATCCTCTTTCGTTAAGCCCAAGCATTCTTCATGAAACCATCTTTTGCACGCAGGGCAATTTCTCATGTCTGCAAAACGCTCTTCATTACACGCTTAACAGTACCATTTGTCCTCGGCATCTACGGTGTTGGGATTTTCTTACGTTTTTTTTTATTCTTCACCTTCTTCTGTTGTTTCTTCTTGATTCACTCGTAAATTCTCTTTGGTTCTTTTGGCGTTCTTCTTTTTTATTTTCCCTGTCTCTAAATATGTCCTTTTTAACTATCCGGGCTTTGTAGTTTATAGCTTTACGTCGAGGTTTTTGTTTTGTTACAGCATAGTTGTGTACCAACACACAAACAATTTTTTGAAAGAAGATTTAGTACTATTTTTAAGCCTCAGCCTTTCTAATGGAATATCCTACGAATCGTCGTCACTCGTTTCAGAACCTTGCCGTACATTAACATTATTGTGACACAAAGTACTAATTTGTTTGATATTAGTACCTTGTTCTTGTAGCTTTGAAAGTGGCTCTTCATTTTCGTCTTCAAATGAGCTGTATACATTTAAAGCCTGATCTACAACACGTTTTAGTCGAGATCTATGATCCAAAATAAATGCTTCTTCATAATAATCAGTAATAGAAGTATCCGACTCAGAACTGTGAATTATTGGTCGTCTGACTGTAGCATGAGGCCCGTTTAGTTCAGCTAACACCTTATAGTTTCTAGCGTCGGAGTCTGATGTCGACTAAACGATTTTTATTGCTTCTATTCAATTCTGAACAGGTAGAGAAGGGCGTGATGAAAAATCAGCTTGAGTCAGCAAAGATGTAGAACTTGGTTTAAAGTGTTCAATAAATGTCTTGTCAGAATCGGAACTATTAGCGCTGGGAATTTCGCACCAGGAGTTGGTGACTTATGTCCAGTGATAACTTGCTCTAGAGGTTTTTCAGTCAGCACAGATGGTGCATATGCTTCAGCTGGAATTGCGTCCGGATTATATTTGGATAGAGTCCTGTAGCCCTAAACCCATTTACACTGTTCTGATGGCTCATACATTTCGACCAGACTTTGCTAAAAATTAAAGTAAAACGTGCTTTAGTTAATTTTTTGTCAGGAAATTGGTACAAAAACGTCAAAAACTCCTCGTTCCAATGATGTTCAAATGATTTATTGACGTTTTTATCTAAAGGCTGAAGCTCGTGCGTCGTGTTTGATAGTAAGTAGTATAATACAATATTTTATTTATCAGCTGCCTCCACAATTTTATAATCCAAGTGACAAGAAGCGCCATCAAATACTAGCAAACACTTTCCTCCCATTTTATATTTTCCTAAGTGATGAATAAAATCCACGACCAATGACGAGGTCATACTTCCTTTTGGGGCCATTCTTACAATCGATCCTACTGGCAAATTGTCATAAAATTTGGGTTTTGCTCTTTTGCCCTTAAAAATTATGGCAGTATGGCACTCCCTAAAGCTGCAACTGTCATTGTGCGTTTTCAGTGTGTTCTGGAGCAACCATGCAACCTCTTGGATCCTAGTTTTACTAAAACCATGGGCTGATTGTGTATTGTCAATCTGCAATCTTTCTCGTCCATGTTGAACAAGCGCTCGGGATTGTTGTTAATATCCAGCTCTTCATAAAAAAATTGTATTCTTCAAAATGTTGCATAGATATATTTTAATTTAATTTTTGAGCCCTACCTGGATTCAAAATTTGTACTTTGCGCTTTGAAATGTCGAGGTGCCGTTTTAAAAAGAGTTTCAGCCAGTCTTTTCCAGCCTGCTGAAAGAATTTATTGAAATTATTAAGAATGTTGTTTTGTTCACAAAAAACGCATGCTTGTTGTCGTATAACTTTAGGCGTTAACGGAAAACCTATGGCCGCAAGTCTTTTGATTCTAGATTCCAAATCATTTTCTTGCTCTGCAGTTAAAACTGTGCGACGGCCTATTTGTTTTACTAATTTTCCGGATTTCAGATGATTCACCAAAGTTCTGGGAATAGAATAACGTGCGGCCGCTGCCCGTTGAGACAACCGTCCCTCATTAACAGCTGCCATTGCAGCTTCTAATTATTGTAATGACCAAAGTCCTCGAGCTTTCTTGGCTCCATGAGTGCGATCTAAAACATTTAAAAAGTCGATCAAATGAAAAAACAACAATAAAAAAAATTAAACATTACATCCTTGTTAAACTCTGCTTATTTACCCTTGCAAAAGTTTAAAATAAAACAAAACTTTGATTATTAAAAGTACACATTCATTAGTTTAATAAGGGCCGGCCCATTTACCCGCCATTCATCTGGCCCTTATTAGGTTTTGGTACTCATTTTACTCGATTCGATGTTAAATACACATAAATCAATATTTTTTTTAGAACTTACCCTGCTTTATTATCAATTAAACTGTAAGGTTTACTTTATAATAATAAGTTTTATAAACAACAGTATATTTCACATACAATTTCGTTCCATTCAAGAGACAATATTACTATTGAGTGGCACAGACCAATCCTCTGAACGGCGACGCGGCTACTGACAAAATGGCGGAGCCCGTGAGAATGCGCTGGCGTATATTAGCCTTCCTATTGGTCCTTAACGTGTGTGCGTAATTAGAATAAAATCCAACCGTTAGAAGTACATTATTTTAAAAGTGGCCCTTGATAAACACCGGCCCTTGTTACCCGCGGGTACCTTATAAGTAGCCTAAGTTAGTCCTTATTACATCAGCTACCTGCCAGTGAAAGTCCCGTCAAAATAAGTCCAGCCGTTTCAGAGATTTGCCGGAACAAACAGACAGACAGACAGACCGACAGACAGACAATAATTGTAAAAAAATGTTATTTTGGTAAATGTACCGTATATACATTCATATGGATGTAGTAAAAAGCGGTTATTTCAATATAACAAACAGACGTTCCAATTTTATTTATTTGTATAGATGTATAGATAATATATTGTTTAAAATCGTCTTGAAATTAAACTAAGATTCTACCTGGTTGCATGTAGTTAATTATTACCTATAATTATTCATACCTTTGCCCCATAGATGGATAAATATTATGTATGCAGTATTTTTTCTGAAGGTTAACAAGTTATTTTACTGCAAAATCATTAAAAAAAAGATTTAATGTCCAGTCCATAAGTGTGTTTCTGTAATCGTAAAAAAATATATAATTATAAAAGATTTTTTCACATTACTTAAAGTTTATTAAGTTGAGTTCACGGAAAAATCTATCCATTAATCTTCAACCGTAATAAAAAACCTGTACAATATACTGTATTTGTATGCAGAAAAACTAATTCCGGTTGGTAGAGCTTCGGGATTAGTCCTTGTAGCTTCGGGATTAAGAATACAACTACGGTATCCCCTGCCTGATCGTAAGAGGCGACTAAAAGGGGGCTTCCGGGGTTGCGGGCGGTGAGAGTGGGAGCTCGATCCGTCCAGCCAGCAGCCCCGGGAAGGCCGGCGGTGTATGCGTGGCCACATGCCGCCGTAAGCATCGGAAGGTGCAGGAGAGCACATCTGCTCTCCCGAAAATGGGCCCATTCTGGGCGCTGCGCGTGGAGGATACCGGTGCGTTCCACTGGAGATCCCGGCGTCCTCCCCAAGTGCGTGCCTCCGTAGATGCTGAGGGGGTTTTAGAGCGGTCAAACCCCATTAAGGTCCCCCGTCCCCCCGATACCAAAAAAAGGGTAGTGATAAGAGTGTCCGTAGCTCGCAACTACTATTATATACTAAAAGAATACGAGAGCTACAGTATCCCCTGCCTGATCGTAAGAGGAGGGGGGAGGGACAAGGGATCTTGTGGGGTTGGCGGCAAGAGTCTCCCACTCTTGCCGCCAACTCCACTCGAACCACCTAGGAAGCAGTCCATTTTTTATCGGGCAGGAAACCTTCAATAGTAACCCTAAAGAAAGTGTGATAACATGGATGTGCCTAATATTACGCCGTCGGCTACAAGTTTTTAAGTAGGTACCTAGTTAAAAAAAAATTTAATGAATTTTATTCAAATTAAGTTTTTATTAAAGTTGTTTGCCTAATTAAATTTATCGAATCTTAATTATGTACTTTTTTATGTCAAGTAATAATTCTAGACGCGCTCTGACGGTCATCCTAGCCAAACAACAAGTCACCTATAATCCATTTATAAAAACGGCTAAGTGACGTTCAGCCAAGTCGTTGGACGTTTTCAGCTACTTGGCTGGTTGTCATTTAGCCACTTCATTGAATGCCGGCGGGCATTTAAGAGGAAACGCTAGCGCCGTATTCCCATACAAATGCATTCTCCTATTTTCTCCCTGGATAATGCTTCTAGAGGAATGATTTTTTGTGACAATATCTAAGTCTGCTAAAACTATGCCCCTATGTTTTGTTTTTTTCAATCAACTAATTAGATCAGAAAATATGACTCTTCAAAAATCGTAGAAAATGCCTCTTTCATACAGCCCTAATCCAACAACTGCAAAACAAATTTGAAAGGTTTTTACGACCAAATAAAAACATAGGGGCATATACTTATTCTATTTCTTGATTTTTGTGAAATAAATATATTTAATAAACTCAATTTTGAAGGAGGGAAGAGGAGAATACGAAACTTCGATTTAGTAAGAAAGTTTGTAGGTATAATCGGTCTGAGCTGCATCTGTCCCTATCGCACGCGGCGGATAGCGCAGGGCGCAGCGCGATAGCAATAGTCATTCCAAAATTCCTATTTTTCGAAATTGGCTGAACCCGCGTTTCCTCTTAAAGGCTGAGAGAAAGAGACCAAAGGGATTCGTGAAAAAACCGACAGCCAAGTGGAGCACGCGGCGCTCTCCGCGAATGATACATTACAATCTAACGTTACAAATGAGTCTTTGGTTTCTGTTACGCGAACCCGATACATTACACCAAAATGTTACAATTCAGTCGCCACCTTAATGAAAGGGCTAGCCTTTTAATTGAATGGCCGGTGTGACGAGATGGCTGTGTAGCGACCTGCCGCTACTCATCAAGAGATGGCGCCACGGGTATTCCTGAATCACGCTATTGAAGTTTTCGGAATATCCTAACATATATACCAGCTCCGAATTGAGCCAGTTGGAGCGCGGCCGCTCCCTCCCGGGCATGATCACTTCGCCCGGCGGGAGATCTCCCTTTGCCAAAGCTGCGATATAATTGCATTATATCGCAAATTGCATGATTCTGAATACGCGTTTCCTAACTATATTTTACAAAGATATTACTAAAGATGCTTAACAATCTTCCGTTGAAGTCAACACTGGGTGAAGGTCGACAAATAGCACTATCATCACATTCACATGCAACCGGGTCGCCGGATGTTAAGTCACTATAGAGACGTCCAAACGCAACTAGCGAGACTCCGTTCGTCTGTCTGTCACACGCCTCGGAATGGAGACGAGTGACAGGAAACTGTAAGAATTTTCTAGAGACTGATCATTATAGTTGCGTCCATGATTTCGTCACCGTAAGAAAGAAAAGGAAAGAAGGGTCAGTAGAAGGGAAGCGATCACGAGGCAGATCACCGACTCGTTGGACGGATGCTGTAAAAAGCCTAACAAAATGTTCCATCGTCGATTGTTCCCGCAATGCCACTAACGGAAGCCGCTGGAAATGCATCGCTAGAGCCGCTATATCCAGGGAGAGTGAAGACCTATCACGACAAGGATCATCTTAAGACCACGACCACTCTGTCAAGAGTGAACGACTGAAGAGAGAGAAGAAAGAAAAAATCCTTAGTAATTGGCTACGGGTGACTTAGAGTACACCAAAATCCAATCTCGTATATCTTGAGACCTTCGCTCGGTCTCAAAAGTTATGTACATAAATAAAGATCTATCCGCAATATACGTACCATTACTAAGGGCCTCGTTCACCATCTCCAAGTAAAGTGTTGATTAGTTACGTCCCAAGTAAAGTTAATTGGCAAGTAAAAGCTATGAGTACGGGTCAGTTTATCATACCTAAGTATGATTAGTGCTACTCGAACATCGTGAAATTGAAATTGAAGTTACGGGTGACTTTAACCGACAATTAGCGTACTTTTCACTTTACTTGAAGGTGATGAAAGAGGCCCTTAGGGTAGGGTTGCCATCTCTAAAATTTGTAAACCAGGACAAGACGCGTTAAAACCCCGGATTTTAGAGCCCATAACCCGGACATTTCAACAGCGGGGGGACGGTGGATTTACCGAGCCAGTTCGTCGGTTGATTGCAATGTGGGGGCACAGTGTGTGTGTCATTTTTTTAAACCCGGACTACTAATGAAGTCCGGCCCGGACGCTTTCCGGACGCCTTCTAAACTAGGACAAATCCGGGGAAACCCGGACGGATTGGCAACCCTACCTAAGAGTCGTTTTTTTTATCGCTGGATACAACTATGCGTACAATAAATGTTAACGACGTTACTCATACGACATACGAGTTAAATTGTTAAAATAAATTTTAACGGATTCTTAAAACTTTCAAATAAACTTCAAAATCAAATTAAATTATAAATGTAAATAATTTAGTAAATAAATAATAACTTTAGTTTAATTTCGTGATTATTGTATGCCTGAATAAGATAGACTGTTTAAATACTATTGTAAAACACAAACACCAATTTTTTTTTGTAAGCAGTCATCAATAAAAGTTTTTCATTTCAGTTTATTTCATTTCATATGAAGAGGACAGCAATAACATTACCTGACGAATAATTTAACGTTATGATAAAACTGTCAAATATGTACATATAGGGAATCTATAAAAGATTAAACTTTTTTTATAAGTATATACCGAACCAAAAAGGCAGACGGGTCGCGTGGTGCGTCGCCTATGGACACGGGCAACCCCAGGGGAGCCACGCGAGCATCTTGCCGGCTTTCGAAAAGAGCTTCAAATTTCAATACTTAATAGGATACAATAATAATTATGATGACTTATGAGAGACAAATTTAAAAAAGAAACGAATTGATTTTTCTATCAGAGACAACCAAAAACGGATTATAATAATATACTTATTGGTGTCAGTCGTTACCAATATTTATACTGAATAGAATAGAATGGAATGGAATGGAATGGAATGGAATGGAATGGAATGGAATGGAATGGAATGGAATAGAATAGAATAGAATAGAATGGAATAGAATGGAATAGAATGGAATAGAATAGAATAGAATAGAATAGAATAGAATAGAATAGAATAGAATAGAATAGAATAGAATAGAATAGAATAGAATAGAATAGAATAGAATAGAATAGAATAGAATAGAATAGAATAGAATAGAATAGAATAGAATAGAATAGAATAGAATAGAATAGAATAGAATAGAATAGAATAGAATAGAATAGAATAGAATAGAATAGAATAGAATAGAATAGAATAGAATAGAATAGAATAGAATAGAATAGAATAGAATAGAATAGAATAGAATAGAATAGAATAGAATAGAATAGAATAGAATAGAATAGAATAGAATAGAATAGAATAGAATAGAATAGAATAGAATAGAATAGAATAGAATAGAATAGAATAGAATAGAATAGAATAGAATAGAATAGAATAGAATAGAATAGAATAGAATAGAATAGAATAGAATAGAATAGAATAGAATAGAATAGAATAGAATAGAATAGAATAGAATAGAATAGAATAGAATAGAATAGAATAGAATAGAATAGAATAGAATAGAATAGAATAGAATAACACAGAATAGAATAGAAGTTATTTATTTCACCTTGAATAGAAAAAGAAATTACAAAAATACAATAAATAAATAAACACAATTAGCCAGTAACAAAAACAAGATAAGAAGATACAAAATAATTTAGAAAGAACAAATAATTGGCATTAAACTATGTAGATTAGTATTATAATGGGAGATTTTAATACCTGTTTACTCAAGCAAGACTCCAGATCTTCCCGGTTAACTTCTGTAATAGAAGCAGCAAATCTTCATATCTTGCCACTTTCTGCTACACATTTCTTTCCTAATTCAAATCCATCTCTTCTAGATCTTATATTCGTCTCTTCCATAGAACATGTTGCTAAACATGGTCAATTTGCTGCTGACTGCTTCTCGTATCATGATCTGATATTTTTATCCTACAAAATTTGTCCCCCTAAGGCTAGATCGAGAACTCTTTTTCAGCGCAATTTTGCGGGGATGGATATTGAAAAATTAATCGAGGATGCGAAGAAAATCGATTGGTCTGTTGTTACAGAGGCGGATACTATTGACGAACAGGTTGCACTTTTCAACTCTCTAATCATTCAGCTTTATGATATACATGCACCTGTTCGGCCAATACGCGTTCGTCATCTCCCCGCTCCATGGCATACAGATGAGATGAAAAAATTAATTCAAAAGAAAAACCGTGCCAAGGCTAAGTACAAGTCAAATCCCTCAAATACATCGCAGTATGAAAAATACAAGTCTGCTCGCAATCGCTGCAACAAGGAATGTAGAGATGCACAGCGTCGCCACATTCATAATTCCGTTCAAAATGAAGATCCAGCCAAGGTCTGGAAATTTCTTAGGTCTTTAGGAGTTGGAAAGCAACAACAGGCTACTCTTCCCGAAAATTTAGACTTGAACTGTCTCAACGATCACTTTTCTTCTACGTCTTTCATAACTAATAATGAAAAATCGTCTACGATTAACTTTCTTTCTTCTTCCCACTCCTACAATTCCACAGTTTTCTTTTAGTCATATTGCGGATTGTGACGTTAAGAAAAGTATTTTGTCAATCCATTCCGATTCTGTTGGTAGCGACTGCATTAGCCGTAAGATGATCACTCCCTTACTCGATATACTGGCCCCTATCATATCTGACATTTTTAATAAATCTGTTAGTACTGGTTCCTTTCCTTCTGCTTGGAAAGATGCACAAATTATCCCTCTTCCCAAAAAACCCAATCCTTCTTCTGTGTCCGACTACCGTCCTATTTCCATTCTTCCTTTTCTCTCAAAAGCTCTTGAACGTATCATCCACCATCAGTTTAGTTCCTTCCTCTCTCGTCAAAGTTTGCTAAATCCTTTTCAATCCGGTTTTCGTCCTGGTCATAGTACGGCTACTGCGCTTGCAAAGATCACAGATGACATTAGAAATGGTATGGACAATCAACAACTCACAGTGCTTACCTTACTCGACTTCAGCAATGCATTTGGCACTGTTGATTTTGATGTCCTATTGGCATTATTGCGCTCAATCAACGTATCTCCAATCGCAATTGACTGGTTTCAAAACTACTTAAGCGGACGCCGGCAGCGTGTACAAGTCAAAAATTGTTTTTCCTCTTGGACTATTACGAGTGCAGGCGTGCCGCAAGGTGGTGTGCTGTCTCCTCTCTTATTTTCTATCTTTATTAATTCAGTTTGCTCTCATATTTCTTCTCTCTACCACTTGTATGCAGACGACCTACAAATATATACGCAGGCTCCACTCAATGAACTCCCGTCTGCCATCGGTAAGATGAATGAGGATTTGACTTGTATTTTAAAATGGACGAAATCATTTGGACTCCAGGTAAATCCATCTAAGACGCAGTGTATTATCATTGGCAGTTCTAAATTTATTTCTAAAATTGACTGGACCAATCTAACGCCGATTGTCTTTGATGGTGTTATTATACCATACAGTGAAAAAGTGAAAAACTTAGGTATAATAATGGACCGCTGTATCACCTGGATACCCCATATAAATAATGTCAGCAGATCCCTTTTCGGTCGGCTGAAGTCGCTAAGGAGACTCAGCAATTTTCTGCCAATCCCGACAAAAATTACGCTAGCTCATTCACTCCTATTACCTGTTCTCGACTACGCTGATATTTGCTATCCAGACATAACCCAGGAGCAACTAAATAAACTTGAGCGTCTTCAGAATGCTTGTATACGATTTGTATTTGGTCTTCGTAAATACGATCACATTTCAGAGTTTCGTACAAAACTCAAGTGGCTCCCTATCCGTCTTCGCAGGAATACTCACCTTCTTGTTGCTTTGTATTCGGCACTATTCCACCCGTCGGCCCCTGCTTATTTAAAAGAGCGTTTTCAATTTCTACATGTTGCTCATAAACGTTTCTTACGATCCACTGAAAATCTTTGTCTCAACACTCCCATTCATTCCTCTTCCTTTTTTACAAAATCTTTTACTGTTACTGCCATACGCTTATGGAATTCTCTTCCTTCTACGATCCGCCTTTCTGATAACATTTCTACCTTTAAAAATCGACTACGGGACTATTATCTTTCATCTGATTCTTCTTAAAATGCTTCCTTTCCTATAACTTTCAAATAATTTGTATATTGCATAGCGTTGTGATGTTTATGTAAGTATATTTATGTTATGTTAGGTATATATATATATATAATATGTATGTATATGTGTATATATAATATGTATGTATGTAAGTATGTATGTATATATTTATATATCTATGTATCAATATATTATGTAGACAATAATTCTTATGTATGTATTGCAGATCAAATTTTATTTACCATATTTACATTTACTTTTGTGCACTGATGCCCTACGTTTAACATTACTCAACCATTCACTACCCTAAGGCAGTCTGGAAGAAATCGCTATCAGCGATAAGGCCGCCTTTTGTCTACACTGTATTGTTCAATATGTTTAATGCTGTATTTCTGAATTTGTGTGTACAATAAAGCAGATTTGTATTTGTAGATTATAATATTAACTAGGTTGCGCGTGTTGCGCTCGCAGCAAGCTGCTCGCGTGGCATCCTTTTTGTCGTATTTCGGTAGCAAAATTTTTAGCTAGTTATTTATTTATGTAGCAACAATTGATATCTTTGTTTTCAGGCAAAGAACCGAGATCATCTATCAACGATACAAATTATTCTCTATATAATAATATAATATCGTTATACCATAGTTTATTGAACAGTCAAAATTATTGTGTAATGGTAAATTAAAGTCTGGAAACTGTGTATTTTATATAACCGTGTGACGCAATGTTAACCATGCCAGACTGCCTATCAGGGGATTCCGAGTTCGATTCCCTTCGAAGCAGAAATTTAAATGATGAGTTTAAAATTTCTGTTCCCGGTCTGTTTGTGTTTCTGTCTTTGTGTGGGTCCTTGGTACTGTCAACACATGGTATATCTACCCTACTCATGGTATATATATTATGATAAATATTAACTACCTACCGCTAATTCCATTTCTGGCTGCAACCCTTTTTTGCCACTACTGAGCACGGGTCTTTGATTCCCCATTACGAGGAAGGCCAGAAGCTTACTTCACCGTTCTGCTCCAAGCCGGGGTTTTAGATGTGTAGAAGCAACTTGAAGCAACTCTGTTCTGTTGTGTTTCAGTGGGAAGTTGTGGGTGCCGACCACAGTTCTCCCTGTGATTGTAACCTTTTTTTTGTATCGGGGGTGAAACCTTCAAAAGGTACCCAGCACCTTGGGAGAGGATACTGGGCTATGCGGGATTTGACCTCACTAAAACCCCCTCGGTGGCCTGCCTCTGCGCTTGGGGAGGACTCCGGGATCTCTCGTGGAACGCACCGGTGTCCTCCATACGCGACACCCTGGAACGGGCCCATCTTTGGGAGAGCAGATGTGCTCTCCTGCACCTTCCGATGCTTACGGCGGCATGCGGCCACGCACACACCGCCGTCCTTCCCGGGGCTGCTGGCTGGACGGGTCGAGCTCCCACTCTCACCGCTCGCAGCCCCGGAAGCTCCCTTTTAGTCGCGTATTACGATCAGGCAGGGGATACCGTAGCTGTATTCTTAATCCCGAAACTACAGGAAAATACTACCGCTGAATCTGTTTCAGCTCTAAAGTAACTCTATTTTGTTTCGGTAGGCAGCCGCACTTGCTGGCCACACTTTTATCTGTGGTTAAAATCGAGAAAGTACTATCGCTGAGTCTTTCTGCTCTAAAACAACTCTATTGTGTTTCGGTGGATGAAAGCGGCTGCCGACAACACTTTTATTTGTTGAAGTAACTCTATCGTTTTCGGTGGACAGGTGCAATTTCTGACCACACTTTTATTTGTGCATGTAACTGAGGAGGTACTACCGCTGAATACATTTCTCTCCTGAAGAATTTCTATTGTGTTTCGCCGGAAAGATGCGGTGGCTGGCCACTCACTATCTGTTATTGTTTTGTGTTTCCGTGGAAAGGTGTGGTTGCCAGCCAAACTTTTATCTGTTGAAGCAACTCTCGCATGAGCTTACGTAGAAGCACACTTTATCATTCTATTTATATTTGGGTTTTTAGATATTATGTAGAAATAATTTGAAGCATCTCTGTTGTGTTTCAGTGGAAAGTTGTGGGTGCCGGCCACACTTCACTTTGTGGTTGTAACCGAGAAAGTACAACCACTGAAATTTTTTTAGCTCTAAACCAACTTTATTGTGTTTTGTGGACAGGTTCAGTCCTTGGCCACACTTTTATCTGTGGTTGTGACCGAGAAAGTACTACCTGCTAATTAGTGAGAGTAACTCTATCGTGTTTCGGAGGACAGGTGTAATTGATGACCACACTTTTGTCTGTCGTAACTGAGGAGGTACCGCTGAATCCATTCCTGTCCTAAAGCATCTCTATTGAGTTTCGAGGGAAAGGTGCGGCTGTCGGCCACACGTTTATTTGTGGTTGTAACTAATGAAATACTACCACTTAACTCATTTCTGCCCTGAAGCAACTCTATTGTGTTTCAAAGGACAGATGCAGTTGCTTGCCACACTTTTATGTGGATGGTACTAAGGACGTACTACCACTAAACCCATTTCTACCGTGAAGCAATTCTATTATATTTAGATCCTACGAATATTCATTTATAATAACCTACATAAAGCAACGTATACAAGTATGAACGCAACTGTATACGACCTCAGGCAAGAATGGCTTGATTGAGATATGTAGATGTCCATGGGCTGTAGCGACCACATACACCGCGAGGACTACAAATGGTCATTAACGTGTGAGATGGATGACCGCTGGTGGCAAATTTCAAGCGCGTTTTTAAGCTTCGAAAGATACACTAAGCCGTTGGACCTGGGTTATATCAATAGCTATGTAATTGGTCGCAACCCTTTTTGCGTCCCACTGCTGGGCACGGGTCTCTCCCCATTATTGGGAAGGCCTGGAGCTTACTCCACCACGCTGCTCCAATGCGGGTTGGTGGAGATGCGGGTTAGTGGCCAACCCGCTGTCGGATGTTTTCAAACCGCCCATAAGGCCTCCGACAAGGTTTAACGACTGTTATCTATCGATAACAACCGGGACCGACGCGCGACAGCTTAACGTGCCCTCCGAAGCACGGAAACGCGCATGATTTTTTTTTGCCACTTACGGTCACCCATCTCACACCCGACCGCGCCCGTTTGGCTTAGTTGCATAGATCGTTTGCGTTCTACGCTAACCGCCGGGCCATGCGCGCTTCTATAATAGCTATGTAGTAGTCGTTAAACTTTGTCAGTGGCCTAGTGGCGGTTCGAAAACATCTGACAGCTGGTTGGCCGCCAACCCTCATTACAGAGCGTGGTGGAGTAAGCTCCATGCGTCCCTGATACTGAGCAGAGACCCATGCCCATTAGTGGGACACGAAAAGGCAGCCTTGCATTACGAATTACGTCGAAACGGAAGAAATTATATAAATAAAATATGTTCTTGAGCAGCGATGACCGAGCGGGAAAGACCGCAGCCTCCGACATGGATATACCGTGATCAAACCCCGGCTTGGAGCTCTTACAAAGAAAATTTTTATGTGCGAATTAATTGCTGTTGATATTTAATTACCATATTTTCAATCATCAAGTTACTCATAATTATTCAAAGGCATGATATCCACCTATCCACTCTTGGCCAGCGTGGTAGACTATGGTCTACATCCCTCCCACTTTCTAGAGGAGATTTGTGCCCAGCATTGGGTCATAAGAGGGTTGAAAAAATATGTATTTCAGGTAAATTATTAAATCATTATAAAAACGTCTATATTCCCAAGTTTAATAACACAATGTATGCTCAGATAAAATAAAAAAAGTAAACAAAACCACTTTTACGTGTATGTACTTTATAAAAGCGTTTAAAACACCTTAGCAGAAAGAGCTCAATATTCTCGAAATAATTTAATACATTAAGGTAATAACATAGTATGTAATAATATTATTTAATCTAGCGCAGAACAACACGATTCAACTTAAAAATAATATACATATATTACTCTTGACATGAAATTAGTTTGGTATGTAAATTATTAAATTAGGTATTTGATCAATTAGTGGTCAAAGGTGAAATATGGTGAACAATATGTTAATTATGTAAAATCTTTGTACATACCCAATTTCTCTTCAAAATAAATGCCGAAAGTTATGCTTGTTACGCGAAATTTAAAAAAATCTACAAACACACATTCAAACACATTCAAATAAATCACTACTTAATTGAAAACAATCCATTTTATTACGCAAAATTTACAAAATGGTTGCGGGAATCAAAAGAAATTTGAGGCAACTATTTACCGCCAATTATCTTAAAATTTTGAACATGAGTTTTTTTAATTCCAAATTTAGAATATCTATAAGTGGCCAGTACAATCTTTAGATTATTTTAAATAGCCGTATTATTTACAATAGCCGTACAGCCAGTAATGGTAAGTTTGAACTTGGTTAAACTTTGTTATTTTTTTACAATGTTTGACGTAAGTATGTAAATAAAAGCGACCAATAATAAATAATGTAAGATGGAACTACAGATGAAAAAAAGTCATCAAAGTAAGCATATTACTATTAAGCAGTTATTGATTTTATACCTACTTTATATTTTAAAGTATTAATTTAATTGTAATATAAATACTTTACATAATTTTAATAAAAAAAATATTCTGTCATATTAATCAAAGTCACTGAATTGTTCCTAATTATGAAGGGTATTCATATCAACAGGAGACTATACTGTTAAATATTTCACACAAAAAAGCATTTGTATAAAAATGTATAATTCAACAAAGAAATATTTTTGCAACGACATGTAAGGTGAATTGGTACCTAGAAATTGCCCATACATTACACTAAAATCAAAACGACATAATAGCCTGAAATCTTACATTAAAAAAGCGTTTGTATGAAAATTATTATTTTTTGTATGACAACACTAAAGTATTATTACTTAAATATGCAGAAAATCTTAGTACTTACAAATTTACATACATTGTAATGACGTCAAAAGGAACACTCAGCCCAAACTATCACATAGAAAAATGCATTTGTATGAAAATTATTATTTTTTGTATGGCATCACTGATATTTTTTGGAACCAAAATAAACAAATAGTTTGTCCTTCTAAACGCCTAGTACATTTTAATGTTCTTAAATAGCACCGACAGACTGAAATAATGAATACAAGATAACAATTTCATGACATATTCGATACTTGAAAGATTTTGTAAGAATTTTTTTATTTTTATATGGCAACCCTAAAATATTTTTTCAATAATATGTACAGTATTGTTGTATCTTGCAACGCTTCATACATTGTAGTATCGTTAAAAAGTGGCAACAATTTAAAATTTGACATAAAAAAATATTTTTGTATGAAAGTCGATTTTTTTGTATGGCAACCCAAAAATATATTTTTACTGAAACATTAGACTTGTTTATATCTACCATAAATTCAAAGTTATAATTATGCCAAATGTTGCCAACAGGCTAAAATATTCCACACAATACCCGATTTGTCGGGAAAATTTTAAATACTTGTATGAAAAAAAAAATTTTTTCTATGGCAACATTGAAATATTTTTGAAAAAACTTATACAGTGCAATAAGTTCTACAAACGCCTTATACCATTTGTTGACATCAAAAGGAGATAAAACCTGAAAATTTAACATACAAAAATTTGTTTGTATGAAAATCACTTTTTTTGTATGGCAACATGAAAATATTTTTCTACAAATATTTACAATTTGGGAGTGTCTATAGATCCAAAGTAATTCAAATTACATTAAATAGTGCAAATAGGCTGTAGTATTCGAAGCAAAATTACTTATTTTCTGGCGAATTTGATAGGGTAAATCAATTGTATGAAAAATTTTATTTTTTGTATGGCAATACTGAGAGATTATTGCAATAATTAGTAAAGTGAAGTAGTAGCTTCAAACACGTCATACATTGTAACAACATTAAAAGAAAACAACTGCGCGAAATCTTACATACAAAAATATATTTGTTTGGAAATTATTATTTTTGTATGGCAACATTGAAATTTTTTCACATCAAAATTTGCAACTTATTACTAACTACCAAATATTTACACACTTAATTGCGTTAGCTTGTGGTAACACACTGAAATATTCGATATAAAACTTCATTGGCATGAAAAACAATTTTTGTGTATGGCAACATTGTGATTTCATATTTTTCCCATAATCACCATACTATAAGGAATAAATCTCCCATACGTTATTGATACTCCAGATCCACAGTTTTTGCTCCACTATTCGAAACATGAAGACCAGGAAAAAAATTGAAAAAAAATTCTAGCTCCCAGTGTTGCCAGGTGGTAAAGATAAAAATAGCCAAATGTCATTGAGACAGCCACTTTAAAATATCTGGGTCAATATTTTAATCAAAAATGTTTCTCCTTCTACTTTTCATGTTTTTGAATGGAAAGTTTACAAATTTGTATGAAAGAAAAAAAATTAATAAAACCTGGCAACACTTCAAGTCAAGTTACATATCCGCTCAGTACAAAGTAATCCGCTGAAATGTTGCCAACTACCAAATTTTTCCCATCGAAAAATAGCATTTTTTGTTCTTTTTACAAACTGGCCACCACGGCGTCCGCCATCTTGAATAAAAAAAAATGTAACTCAATCCGTCAAAATTGAGAATACACTTAAGCCAATAGATATCAATTGTAAAATGAAAGATTAAATTCCTTGAACAAAAAACTCCCGTAAAGTTACCTCGAAAATTTAAAATTTTCAAATTCAAAAATCTCGGCGGCCATTTTGTTTTTTTATTTTTTTCTCATTTCATCGTATTTGTCGTCCCAATATTATTCGAAAAAATGTCCAATATTGGGTACGTGCAGAAAACAAAAATAAAGTTGACCTGCTCAGCTCGGCCGCCATCTTGAATTTCTGACGTTTCGGATTTTTCCTATAGACACGAAGGTAAATCAAAAATATCACTCACACATTATTATTACCTCCCATGCTTACTTTTGGCTGTGTAATTCGAAATGTCGAAAAAACGGAAAAAAAAATCTAGCTCCTAGTGTTGCCAGGTGATGAAGATAAAAATGGTCAAATGTCATTGAGACAGCCCCTTAAAAATATCTGGCTCAATATTTTAATCAAAAATGTTTCTCCTTCCACTTTTCATGTTTTTGTATGGGAGGTTTCCAATTTTGTATGAAAGAAAAAAAAATTGACAAGACCTGGCAACACTTCGAGTCAAGTTACACAACCAATCAGTACAACAAAATCCGCTGAAATGTTGCCAACCTGGATAAAATTCACGTCAAAAAACTCGATTTTTCGTATGTTTTACAAAATGGCCGATGTGGGTCAGCCATTTTGTTTAAAAAAATAATAGATTCCAATTTGTCAAAATTGAGCATATGTCAGAGACAAAAGTAGAAAAAACATAATAAAATGTTAAAAACCCACAAAATGGCGACCCCGCAAACACACCTCGAAAATCGGAAAAATTCAATTTTATGTATCTCGGCGGCCATCTTGTTTTTTCAATTTTTTCAATTTTTTTCGTTTTTCTTGTCCTGCATTTATTCGAAATCGACACCCATCTTGGGTCGTTGCGAATAAAAAAAAATATTCACCTGCTCAGCTCGGCCGCCATCTTGAATTTCTGACGTTTCGGATTTTTCCCATAGACACGAAAGTCAACCAATAATATCACCCATACATCATATTCACCTCCCACCACTCTCCGCTCCGTGGTAATAGACAATGTGTGAAATGGGAAAAAAATTCCTGCGGCCAGTGTTGCCAGGTGATGTCTTTAAAAATGGTCAAATGTCATTAAGGGCATCACAGTTCATCTGCCAATTAATTTTTTTTATTAATAAATCTTCTCCTTCTACTTTTCATGTTTTTGAATGGAAAGTTCAAAAAAATTTATAAAAGGAAAAAAAGTCGACCAAACCTGGCAACACTTTGAGCGGAGTCACACAATCGCCTCGAACAAAGTAACCCGATCAAATGTTGCCAACCTCGAAATATTTCCCCTCGAAAAATGGTGTTTTTTGCACTTTTTACAAAATGGCCGCCACACGTCCGCCATCTTGTTTAAAAAAATTACCACCCTCATTTTGCGAGATTTCAGGGTATTTCCAAGACATTTTAGAAAAAATATCAAAAATGTATCTAAAAACCACCGAATGACAGCTCGTCAAACACACCTCGAAAAGGGCAAAAATTTAACCAAACATATCCGCGCCGCCATCTTGAATTTCCAAAAACGGCCACATTTTTCGTAATCTTCACCCCAAGGTTACTCGAAAACGACACCCATATTGGGCATAGGGAAATAAATAAAAAATTTGACATTTCAAACTCGGCCGCCATCTTGAATTTTTAAATTTCGAAATTTTTCCGTTACTCCCGAGAGGGGATAGGGGAAACCCCTCATACATCACTTTGACCGTATCAAGCTCCTCGGGGGAGAGGGGGGGCGGTGAAAAACGAATCCTTTTAAGATTATATAATATAATAACTAGGTTGCGCGTGTTGCGCTCGCAGCAAGCTGCTCGCGTGGCATCCTTTTTGTCGTATATTTGAATAAAATTTTTAGCTAGTTATATAATGATATGGCAGCAATTGATATCTTTGTTTTCAGACAAACAACCAAATGATCTATCAACGACAAACTATTAACTATAGTTAGAGAATAAAAATCGTTAAAACATCTTTCACGCATTAAAAAGTCATCATTTTAGTGGTGACAATGATTCATTGACGTCAGGGCCTCTTGCTGGTTAACCGAGTAGTGAAGTGAGGAGTATTCCAAACTGTCTATCTTATATACCCATGTGACGCAATGGTGACCATGCTGGATTGCCGGTCAGACGGTCACAGGTTGGATTCCCCGCGAAGCAGAAATTTGAATGATTAATTTAAAATTTCTGGTCTCGATCTGTTTGTGTTTCTGTTTTTGTGTAAGTGTATCCATGGTTCCCACGACACAGGGTATATCTATCCTACTGTGGGGCTAGGTGATGACCGGGATCCTTTTTTTTACATAACTCCAGTGCAAAATACAAACAAGATAAAGCATTTTTTCAAATTTATAATCGCCGAGGTACGCTATTATAAGATAAAAATATTGAGTACCGATGAATCCATTTCTGGCTGCAACCCTTGTTTGCCACTACTGAGCACGGGTCTTTCCCCATTACGAGGAAGGCTTGGAGCTTTCTTCACCGTTCTGTTCCAATTCGGGGTTTTAGAAATGTAGAAGCAGCTTGAATCAACTCTGTTCTGTTGTGTTTCAGTGGAAAGTTGTGGGTACCGGCCACACTTCTCTCTATGATTGTAACCGAGAAAGTACTATCGTTGAGTCTATCATAACATAGCAGTTGCTGCCCACACCTTTATTGTGTGTGGCAGCGATGGCCGAGCGGGTAAGAGCGCGGCCTCCTACATGGATATTCCGTGATCAAAACCCGGCGCGCAGCTCTTACGAAGAACATTGTTATGTGCGTATTTATTGCTGTTGATATTTAATTACTATATTTTCAATCACCATGCTTGCCTGAGAGTTACTCATAATTACTCAAAGGCATAATATCCACCTATCCACTCTTGGCCAGCGTGGTGGACTATGGTCTACATCCCTCCCACTTTCTAGAGGAGATTTGTGCCCAGCATTAGGTCATAAGAGGGTTGAAAAAACAAATAAATAAATAAATAAATAAATAAAAAAAAATTGGCAAGTAAAGGCTATGAGTACAGGTCAGTTTCTCATATGATTAGTGCTACTCGAACATCGTGAAATTGAAGTTACGGGTGACTTTAACCGACAATTAGCGTACTTGTCACTTACTTGAAGGTGGTGAAAGAGGCCCTAAGTAAATGAATAAATTAGGTATTTGATCAATTAGTGGTGAAATATGGCGAACGTAACATTTTGTAAAATCTTTGTACTTGCATACCCAATTTCTCTTCAAAATAAATGCCGAAAGTTGTGCTTATTTCGCGAAATTTAAAAAATCCACAAAAACACATTCAAACACGTCATTAATTGAAAATAATCCACATTATTACACAAAATTTACAAAATTGTTGCGAACCAAAAGAAACTACAGGCAACGATTTACCGCCAATGAGGTAAAAAACTGCTTATTTCTCACTTCAGATGTCGCTAACGCAAAATTTTGTACATGAGTTTTTTTATTCCAAATTTAAAGTACGATCTATATGTGGCCAGTACAATCTTTAGATTATTTTCATATAGAATAGCCGTACAGTCAGTAATGGTAAGTTTGAACTTGTTAAACCTTGTTAATTTTTTTTATAATAATTTACGTATTTAAATAAAAGTGACCAATAATTACTAACGTAATATGGAACTACAGATGAAAAAAGCTCATCAAAGTAAGCATATAACAGTAATATTTGCAGCTATTGATTTTATACGTACTTTATATTTAATTGTATTTATTTCATTATAATATAAATAATTTACATCACTTAAGTAAAAAAAATATTCTGTCATATTATTCAAAATCACTGAATTGTACCTAACTTTGAAGGGTATTAATATCAAAAGGAGACTATACTGTAAAATATTTCACACATAAAAAGTTTGTATAAAAATTTATAATGTTTGTATGGCAATTGGTTCCTAGAAATGGCCCATACCTAAAATCCAAACGACGTAATAGCTTGAAATTTTACATTAAAAAGGGTTTGTATGAAAATTATTATTTTTTGTATGACAACACCAAAGTATTATTACTTAAATATGTACAAAATATTAGTACTTACAAACTTCCATACATTGTAATGACGTCAAAAGGAACACTCAGCCCAAACTATCACATAGAAAAATGCATTTGTATGAAAATTATTATTTTTTGTATGACCACACTGATATTTTTTGGTACCAAAATAAACTAATTGTTTGTCCTTCCAAATGCCTAGTACATTTTAATGTTCCTAAATAGCACCGACAGACTGAAATGTTGAATACAAAATAACAATTTCATGACATATTCGATACTTGAAAGATTTTGTAAGAATATTTTTATTTTTTGTATGGAAACCCTAAAATATTTTTTCAATAAAATGTACAGTATAAATGTGTCTTGCAATACTTCATACATTGTAATATCATTATAAAGTGGCAACAATTTGAAATTTGACTAAAAAGTATATTTTTGTATGAAAGTCGGTTTTTTTGTATGGCAACCCAAAAATATATTTTTACTGAAACATTAAACTTGTTTATGTCTATCATAAATTCAAAGTTATAATTATGCTAAATGTTGCCAACAGGCTAAAATATTGCATACAATACCCGATTTGTCGGGATAATTTTAAATACTTGTATGAAAAAAAATTTTTTTGTATGGCAACATTGAAATATTTTTGAAAAAACTTATACAGTGCAATAAGTTCTACAAACGCCTCATACCATTTGTTGACATCAAAAGGAGACAAAACCTGAAAATTTAACATACAAAAATTTGTTTGTATGAAAATCACTTTTTTTGTATGGCAACACGAAAATTTTTTTCTACAAATATTTACTATTTGTGAGTATCTATAGATTAAAAGTAATTAAAATTATATTAAATAGTGCAAATAGGTTATAGTATTCGAAGCTAAATTACTTATTTTCAGGCAAATTTGATAGGGTAAAACACTTGTATGAAAACTTTTATTTTTTGTGTGGCAACACTGAGTGATTATTGCAATAATTAGTAAAGTGAAGTAGTAGCTTTAAACGCTTCATACATTGTAACAACATTGAAAGAAAACAAATGCGCGAAATCTTACATACAAAAATATATTTGTTTGGAAATTATTTTTTTTGTATGGCAACATCAAAAATTTTTAGCATCAAAATTTGCAATTTATTACTTACTACCAAACATTTATACACTTAATGGCGTTAACCTGTGATAACACACTGAAATATTCGATATAAAATTTCATAGGCATGAAAAACAATTTTTGTGTATGGCAACATTGTGATTTAATATTTTTCCCATAATTACCATACTATAAGGAATAAATCTCCCATACGTTGTTGATACTCCAGATCTACAGTTTTTGCTCCACTATTCGAAACATGAAGACCAGGAAAAAAATTGAAAAAAAATTCTAGCTCCCAGTGTTGCCAGGTGGTAAAGATAAAAATAGCCAAATGTCATTGAGACAGCCACTGTAAAATATCTGGGTCAATATTTTAATTAAAAATGTTTCTCCTTCTACTTTTCATGTTTTTGAATGGAAAGTTTACAAATTTGTATGAAAGAAAAAAAAATGACAAAACCTGGCTATACTTCAAGTCAAGTTACACAACCGCTGGGTACAAAGTAATCCGCTGAAACGTTGCCAACCACCAAAATTTTCACACCGAAAAATAGCATTTTTTGTTGTTTTTACAAACTGGCCACCACGGCGTCCGCCATCTTGAATAAAAAAAAATGTAACACAATCCGTCAAAATTGAGAATACACCAAAGCTAATAGATGTCAATTTTAAAATGAACGATTAAATTCCTTGAACAAAAAACTCCCGTAAAGTTACCTCGAAAATTTAAAATTTTCAAATTCAAAAATCTCGGCGGCCATTTTGTTTTTTTATTTTTTTCTAATTTCATCGTATTTTTTGTCTCAACATTATGCGAAAACGATTCCAATATTGGGTACGTGCAGTAAACAAAAATAAAGTTGACCTGCTCAGCTCAGCCGCCATCTTGAATTTCTGACGTTTCGGATTTTTCCTATAGACACGAGGGTAAATCAAAAATATCACCCATACATTATTATTACCTCCCATGCTTACTTTTGGCTGTGTAATTCGAAATGTCGAAAAAACGGAAAAAAAAATCTAGCTCCTAGTGTTGCCAGGTGATGAAGTTAAAAATGGTCAAATGTCATTGAGACCGCCCCTTAAAAATATCTGGCTCAATATTTTAATCAAAAATGTTTCTCCTTCCACTTTTCATGTTTTTGTATGGGAGGTTTCCAATTTTGTATGAAAGAAAAAAAAATTGACCAAACCTGGCAACACTTCAAGTCAAGTTATACAACCGATCAGTACAACAAAATCCGCTAAAATGTTGCCAACCTGGAAAAAATTCACGTCAAAAAACTCGATTTTTCGTATGTTTTACAAAATGGCCGACGTAGGTCAGTCATCTTGTTCAAAAAAATAATGTATTCCAATCTGTCAAAATTGAGCATGTGCCAGAGACAAAAATAAAAAAAGCATACTTAAATGTGAAAAACCCACAAAATGGCGACCCCGCAAACACACCTCGAAAATCGGAAAAATTCAATTTTATGTATCTCGGCGGCCATCTTGTTTTTTCAATTTTTTCATTTTTTTTCGTTTTTCTTGTCCCGCTTTTATTCGAAACCGACACCCATCTCGGGTCGGTGCGAATAAAAAAAAAATATTCACCTGCTCAGCTCGGCCGCCATCTTGAATTTCTGACGTTTCGGATTTTTCCCATAGACACGAAAGTCAACCAATAATATCACCCATACATCATATTCACCCCCCACCACTCCCCGCTCCGTGGTAATAGACAATGTGTGAAATGGGAAAAAAATTCCTGCGGCCAGTGTTGCCAGTCGAAGTCTTCAAAAATGGTCTAATGTCATTGAGGGCATCACAGTGCGTCTGCCAATAAAACATTTTCATTAAAAAATCTTCTCCTTCTACTTTTCATGTTTTTGAATGGAAAGTTCAAAAAAATGTATGAAAGAAAATAAAGTCGACCAAACCTGGCAACACTTTGAGTAGAGTCCCACAATCGCCTCGAACTAAGCAACCCGATCAAATGTTGCCAACCTCGAGATATTTCCCCTCGAAAAATTGTGTTTTTCGCACTTTTTACAAAATGGCCCCCACACGTCCGCCATCTTGTTTAAAAAAATTACCACCCTCATTTTGCCAAATTTCAGGGTATTTCCAAGACATTTTAGAAAAAACATCAAAAATATATCTAAAAACCACCAAATGACAGCACCTCAAAAACACCTCGAAAAGGGCAAAAATTTAATTAAACATATCCGCGCCGCCATCTTGAATTTCCAAAAACGGCCATTTTTTTCGTAATCTCCACCCCAAAATTATCCGAAAACGACACCCATATTGGGCATAGAGAAATAAATAAAAAATTTGACATTTCAAACTCGGCCGCCATCTTGAATTTTTAAATTTGGAAATTTTTCCGTTACTCCCGAGAAGGGATAGGGGAAACCCCTCATACATCACTTTGACGTATAAAGCTCCTCGGGGGTGAGGGGGGGAGGTGAAAAACGAATCCTTTTAAGATTATATAATATAATTTATATAAACCAACGATGAAAAAGGTCACCCTCAGCCTGTGCCATAACGGAAGACCGTAACGGCTGCTGATTTTCAGGGAGACCTGTAAACAATGCACAGCTCGGACGGTGCCAGTCCTATCATTGATTTTAACGATAGCTAATTTATAACTATTACGATATCAAATTTCTTTAACGAATCGTCGTTAACATATATAGATATATCATTTTGACGTGATAACGTCTTTAAAATCGTTTTAGTCGGGTGACATGTTCAGAAACTTGTGTCACACCAAAACCTCACGAGCGCGATCGCAGGTATAACGAGAGAGAGACGGACCGATCTCCCGTCTCATCTCGAGCGCTGCCAGTCATTCCGTGAAACTTGTCACGCGGAATCCTCACGAGCGGAGGCTGGCATAGCGTTCGAGTGAGTGGACCGATCTTCCGTCTCTCTCACTCTAGCGGCATACAAACGAATGGAGATTTTCTCGTGCGGGCGTTATCACGTAAACATCTCGATCGTAAACCTACTTTACAAACAATTTGCCGTTTTTTTTTTCAACCTTTTATTTTCTTTATGTCCCACAGCTGGGCATAGGTCTCCTACTCACAAGTGAGAGGGATTTAGGCCATAGTCCACCACGCTGGCCAAGTGCGGATTGGTGGACGTCATGCTTTCGAGAAATTATGAATTTCTCTCAGGCATGCACAGCACGGCGATGGGGAACATCGTAATCAATTAAATATCACGATATTTTCCATCACCGTGAAGCAGCGATAAATGCGCACATTACAAATTTCTTTGTCAGAGGTGCGCGCCGAGGCGAGGATTTGAACTCGGGATCGCGGTCGCGTAGAAGACCGCAGCTTTTACCACTCGGCCATCGCTGCTCCTTTTAACTATTACGATACCAAATTTCTACAACGAATCATCGTTACATATATAGATAGAAAGAAAGAAAGAAAAAATATTTATTTCATATTAGGAATACAAAATATTCGCTTAATGAATGTCATTTTTTCCCGGTCATCGCCTTTAATTGCCCGTTTGGGCTAGATGTTGAGCTGAGAGAAAAAAGGCGGCGGAAAAAAACTCCCAGCACTCTTTAAAAAAAAAAACAGTACATATATAATTGAGATAACAGTATGGCTATGGGTCCATAATGGGCACACGTGACAGCTGATCGTATGAGACACTATAAACCCACTTCCAGCTGCTCACAGTTGCGATATATCGTTACTACGAGTATATAATCTATCTCGTTTTCGCAACTGAGATGAGCCTCCCTCGCACTGGATTGCAATAATGTCACATTACTTTGTCTCGTACCAGATAAAAATAAGTTTCCTGTTACTTATTACGCTTACGAGTTGATCACTGCTAGGGTTGTCAACACTAACACTATAGGATAATTAGTAATTACCGAAAATCGCACTGTCACAACTCACACAAATGCATATTCACGGTGACATCACGCTTGTATACACACTCGCAAACGTGAGTATATTATTACCAATACATATAATCTATACATATAAAAGAGGATGTTTGTATATATGGCATCGCAAAACTCAGAAACTATTCGACCGATTATTATGAAAATTGGTATGTATATGTATTTTTTCACGGAGAAGGTTTATATGCTATCCATTATTATTATTATTTAACATTTAAACGCGATACGGAGTTCGCGGGGTCAGCTAGTAAACTATAAATGAACAGGATACGTCAATAAAGAAGAATATCTAATGTACAAAAAGAGAATGCAATTGATAGCACTATTTTTTCCCATTTAAATGTAGAAGCATACCAGCATGCGATCCACTTGGTGTTAGGTGCTTGCTCAGCCCATGACATCTACACATAACCTCAAGCGAGCCTTGGTATCGGGGAGGAGAAACCTTCAAAATGTACCCAGCGCCTTAGGAGAGGATACCGGGTTATGTGGGATTTGACCTCACTGAAACCCTCTCGGTGGCCTGCCTCTGCGCTTGGGGAGGACTCCGGGATCTCCAATGGAACGCACCGGTGTCCTCCACGCGCGGCGCCCTGGAACGGGCCCATATTTGGGAGAGCAGATGTGCTCTCCTGCACCACCTTCCAATGCTTACGGCGGCATGCAGCCACGCACACACCATCATCATTCCCTGAGCTGCTAGCTACCCCGGTAGCCCCCTTTAAGTCGCCTCTTACGATCAGGCAGGGGATACCGTAGCTCTATTCTTAATCCCGAAGCTACAGGGACTACCTCAAGCTAGCCTAAGTCTTGCCTGTGGTCGTATGGTTGTATGCCGTTGCGCTGCTACTCCGGAGGTTAGTGGTCGCCTCATGTTACTCTGGCCGGCAACTGCACCTTTCCACCGAAACACGACACTTCCCCGATCGAACCATTAAGTATATCCATCAGCATCAAGCCATCCAACATACGCGTATCCTATACATATATACAAACTAGCGGCCGCCCGCGACTTCGTCCGCGTGGACTTTAATTTAAGATTTTTTCTACAATATAAGTAGCCTAAGGTACTCCTTATTACATCAGCTACCTGCCAGTGAAAATGCAGTCAAAATCGGTCCAGCGGTTTTAGAGATTAGCCGGAACAAACAGACAGACAGATAGACAGATTAACATTATAGATAAATAAAATTAGAGTGTCTCTTTGTAATATTAAAATAATCGCTTTTTACTACATACATATGAAGTATATACGATACATAGATATACCAAAATAACATTTTTTATAATTTTTGTCTATCTGTCTATCTGTTTGTTTTGTTCCGGCTAATCTCTGTAACGTCTGGACCGATTTTGACGGGACTTTCACTGGCAGGTAGCTGATGTAATTAGTAGTAACTTAGGCTTCTTTTATTTTCTATTTCTATTATTAATTTTCTATTATTAATTCTGAAACGAAAGTCTACGCGGACGAATTGGCGGGTGGACGCTAGTACTGAATAAATATCGTTGAGGTCTCTCATGTAAAGTCTCATCTATATCAAGCAATAATTGCAATAATTTCATAATTCTCAACAAAAACGACCACTAACAGTAATTATAACAGCTTCAATAATAATTAACCCACAGCCCTACGAGCATTGCGACACGGTGACACGTAACATTACACGCAACTACGTGACGTAACGTGTTAAACGATAGCTACATTCTGAGTGCATTCGAATAATCAGAATAACCACTGTTGTACCTTTCAACTTAAACATGAGAAGCAATAACTCACCGATTAAAATAATGGTTTTTGCGGTTGTTTGGTACATCTAAAAATAAATCAATGGAGCGGTTATCCCCACTGACCACACCACGACCTTAACTAAATGACCATCTGACCTTACCCGCTTGCCGTAATTATTCTAAAACTCCAATAAAAACTGCATAATTCGATTTCACAATTTAGACATTGAGAGTGCAATAACTTGCTTGACTAGGGTTTAATTATTGCCTTAATTAGGGTTGCCATCCGTCCGGGTTTCCCCGGATTTGTCCTAGTTTAGAGGGCGTCCGGGGAGCATCCGGGCCGGACTTAATTGGTAGTTCGGGTTTAAAAAGAATAAAGTCTTGGGCCGCCCGCGACTCACGCACTGTGCCCGCACGCCGCGGTCAACCGACGAACTAGTTGTGGGTCGTTGTCAAATTCCAAAAACCATCCGAGGACTGTTTTGGAATGAAACGTAAAACAGTTCAATCGTCGCGGAACACAAAACGGTCTCTTGAAACGGTTCGTCTTTGCAACGCCCACTCCTACGACGAACCGACTCGCTAAATTCACTGTCCCCCCGCTGTTGACATGTCCGGGGTTTGGAGTTTTAACGCGTCTTGTCCTGGTTGACAAATTTTAGAGATGGCAACCCTAGCCTTAATCAATGGTTGATAGATCTATGGTTAAAAAAAATGTAGTTACAAATGTTAACGTTTAAAAAACCGGCCAAGTGCGAGTCGGACTCGCGCACCGAGGGTTCCGTAAAATACTTTTTTATATGTATATAAGTTTACGGGAAGTAACCAGTAGGTTTTGATTTCGAGTGTCGAAAATTTGCGGAAATAAGCGGCATTAATGGCTGTATCTTTTGATTGCACTGGCTTAGAAATTTTATTTTTTTACAGCTCCTAGGGACAGTAGACCTGAGTATTTGATATAAACTCCAGCTTGATAACTCCACGCGTTTCTGCGAAAAAGGGTCTTGACAGACAGACAGACGGACAACAAAGTAATCCTATATTGGTCCCGTTTTTTCCTTTCGAGATACGGAACCCTAAAAAGGGACACGGAGCTTGGAAAGAACGTTGCTCCATTGCAGCCTGCAGGTTGGTGGAGATGCGGGTTGGTGACCAACCCACTGTTGGATGTTTTCAAACCACCCATAAGGCATCCGGCAAGGCTTAACCATACATGTCCACCACACTACACCACGCGGGTAGGTAGGTACTCTTTTTTCAGCATAGAAAATGTGTCTTTATTAGTATATAAACATTTCATATTTTTTCATATTTGTCTTTATTAGTATAAAAACACATTTCAAAACATTTTTTCTTTGTAATAGCCTGTTGACTACTAAAGCCTACCTCGCATTTTCAACATCACCCAGGGTGGACTGGTAGACAATGCCAATTGGCATTAAGTTTTACCCTTTGTGACTCTTATCTTAAGGTGTTTCACAGAAATAAATAAATAAAAATATAACAAGCAACAAGACGTAATATGTATGATGAAAGACTTAAATATACCTATTAAGCTTTGTTTTTTTTATAAAATCCATATTTTAATATTAAAAATCCAAAAGTAACTCTGTCTGTCTGTAACGCTTTCCCGCTGAAACTACTGAACCAATTTTAATGAAATGTGGAACACAAATAGGGTGGACCTTGGGAAAGGACATAGGATGGTTTTTATCCTACCTAATAAAACGGGTCTACGCGGGCAGAGCCGGTGACGGAAGGTTAGTTAATTATATAAAAGAACCCAAAAGTATGCTACATCCTTCGTGTATCTTTTTATATGATGTGGGTTTTCCTCGAATCATAACAACATATATAAAACTATACCTACCTATTTAATTTGTATCTCATTTACATCAAACGTCAGCTGTCTACATAGTTTTTAGGATTCAATAATCTAATTGCAAAAAACGGAACCCTTATATACCTATTTACGCTTATCATCCTTATAAAACTTTTACTTGCGAGGTGTCTACATAGACCTAAAAAAAGGCATTAAGGTTCCAAAAATTTATTTTTGGTCAAATTAATCTCTTATAAAAAAAACATACAGCTGAATACATTACCTCCTCCTTTTGGAAGTCGGTAAAAAGATAGACACATCTTAGTTTCTTCTAAAATAAACGACAGAAAATTAAAAAAATAATACACGCTATAGATCTGCTGAACGAATGATACCTATAGTCAGCCGTTTTTAAAATATAGCATTAGAGAGAATAATATACCATTTCAAAAACCGCCTATCATTTGTCAAATATTACTTGTTACTCTCAATAAAATCCTTAATCTATGCTTATTTTATTATCCCCATCGTATTATTAAAGCGCGCATGGCCTGACGATCAGGCGTACCAGGGGACATGACCCCCCCCCCCCTCCCAACAAATCCATCAGTCATGCGTAGATGGAAGGCGAAACAAGCCAATTTGGGACACCTCTTTTCCCAAATTTCTTAGTGACCCCCTCAAAATTTATTGGCCATCCCCCCCCCCCTCCAAATTTGAAGGCTGCGACCGCGCCTGCCAACGACTAGCGTAAAACGCAAGCGATCTTACATAGCTAAGCCAAACAAGAGATGGGTGACCGATAGTGGCAAACATTTTGTGCGCGTTTTTGTGCTTCACAGAGCAGGTAAACCGACGGTCCCTGTCATTATCAACAGAGGCCTTATGGGCGGTTTGAATACATCCGACAGCGGGTTAGCCACCCTTGGAGTTTGGCTACGCATTGGAGCAGGTACCAATAATGGGGAGAGACCCGTGCCCCGGAATAGGACGCAAAAAGGGTTGCAGGGAAAATCTATGCTTACTATTACGGAACCCTTCATGGGCGACTACGAGTCGCATCTGTCCCTCCACTAACCTGCATCTCCACCAACCCGCATTGGATCAGGTACCCATAATATATGCAAAAATATATGCTTACTACTTATGCTTGGCTGCAACCGTTTTTGCGTCCCACTGCTGGGCACGGGTCTCTGCTCATTATTGGGAGGCCTGGAGCTTACTTCACCACGCTGCTCCAATGCGGGTTGGTAGAGATGCGGATTAGTGGCCAACCCGCTGTCGGATGTTTTCAAACCGCCCATAAGGCCTCCAACAAGGTTTAACGACTGTTATCTATCGACAACAACAGGGACCGACGGCTTGACGTGCACTCCGAAGCACGGAAACGCGCGTGATTTTTTTTTGCCACTAGCGGTCACCCATCTCACACCCGACAGCGCCCGTTTGGCTTAACTGCAAAGACCGCTTGTGTTCTACGCTAGCCGCCGAGCCATGCGCGCTTCTACTTATGCTTATGCTTACTACTACGGAACTCTTCATGGGTGGTGCGAGTCGCATCTGTCCGCTTTTTTACGAATAAAGCACAGACCAAGAAAGACGTGCGAAGAATGTCACAGCAAAAAATCTACCGGCGCCCATCGGACCGGAACGCTTCTGACCGTGATAATAAAAGAAAATATTTTCGTTGGCCGGTGATATACCCAATGTTTATTTATAACGTGACGTGTATGGTGACCACATTTTTTTTCAATTTGAATGGTGCAGCAGACGAACCTGCCGATTCCCGGTACGGGAAAATCTTTTTAGTCCCTGTAGCTTCGGGATTAAGAATAGAATTATGGTATCCCCTGCCGAATCGTAAGAGGCGACTAAAAGGGGGCTTTCGGGGTTGTGGACGGTGTGAGTGGGAGCTCGATCCGTCCAGCCAGCAGCCCCGGGAAGGACGGCAGTAAGGTCGTGGGTACCATGGACACATACAAAGACAGGAACACAAACACCCAGACCGAGAACAGAAGTTTAAACTCATCATTCATATTTCTGTTTCGCTGGGAATCGAACCCGGAACCCCTCGATTGGCAGTCCGGCATGGTAATCATTGCGCCACGCGGGTCGTCACACGTACGCAAAACCTTCTTTTTACCCGGGTAAAATATCTCATTCCTATGGGAAAAACATGTCACCCACCATAGAAATCGAAAAAGGATTTCCAATATCTTTGTCACCTTTTTTTTTGGTATTCGGGGGGGGGGGAAACCTTCAAAAGGTACCCGACACCTTGGGAGAGGATACCGGGTTATGTGGGATTTGACCGCACTAAAACCCCCTCGGTGGCCTGCCTCTGCGTTTGTGAGGACTCCGGGATCTCCTTAGGAACGCACCGGTGTCTCCACTCGCGGCGCCCCATAACGGGCCCATCTTCGGGAGAGCAGATGTGCTCTCCTGCACCTTCTGATGCTTACTGCGGCATGCGGCCACGCACACACCGCCATCCTTCCCGAGGCTGCTAGCTGGACGGGTCATAAGCTCCTACTCTCACCGTCCGCATCCCCGGAAGCCCCCTTTTAGTCGCCTCTTACGATCAGGCAGGGGATACCGTAGCTCTATTCTTAATCCCGAAGCTACAGGGACTAATATCTTTGTCACCTAGGTACGGAAATCGAGTGTAGTTTCACAATAACGTTAACTTTTAAGTTAATTTTTATGAAGATTATAATTTTATAACTCCTTACAATACCTGCATAACACATGACATGAGTGAGAGATAAATTAAACTCATAATAAGATGGCACAAAACATTCTACATTACGTTTAGTTTTTGCTAAATTAATGAATCTGGTATAAGCTAGGCAATTTTTTGCTTATTCAAGATTTTGTACATAATGTTCAGTTGATAGCAAACCAAATTTATGGGTTTTGCAACTTGAAAAACGATAAAAACAAACGAACGCAAGCAAAATATGTACGCCGATAAGCTACCTACAATCGTAGTCGAGAGTAAAATGAGTGACCGTTGGCGCCAAAACTCATGCACAGTTCGCGGTAGATGACTGCAAACTGCAACCCATTTTGATTTGAGTGCCAGTGTTGGGCACTAGTCACTCACAGTCACAGCTACACGGTGGAGTAAGCTCCCCCGGGCCTCTCAAAAATGGGAAATCAATACAAATAAATAAAATTGGAGTGTCTGTTTGTAATATTACAATAACAGTTTTTTAATACATGCATAATGAATATACGGTATACATATACGAAATGAAATGAAATATTCTTTATTCACTGTACGGTTCATTTAGTTTCTTAGTGAACGTTATTATTTTTTTGTTCTGTCTGCTCTGGGTGAGCTTAAGCAATGCTGAGCTGAAGAAAAGAGCAGACGGAGAAAAACTTCAGCCCTGTTTTAAAATATGAGGTATACAATAATTAGCTTTCTTACAGAGTAGCTATGGGCAGATACGGAACATACGTGACAGCTACTACATATAATACCAAAATAACATTTTTAACAATGTTGTCTGTCTGTCTGTTTGTTCCGGCTAATCTCTGAAACGGCTGGACGGATTTTGACGGGACTTTCATTGGCAGAGAGGTGATGTAATAAGGAGTAACTTGGGCTACTTATATTTTAGAAAAAATCTCGTGGGCGGCCGCTATTTATAAATATATTTAGAGTCAAAAATATAGGTATTTGTATCCATCCATATCCATCCATCCATATTGTATGTATGTATAAAAATATAGGTATGGTATTCGAAGTAACAGTGCAACTGGATTCAACCTAGTAGTCCCTGTAGCTTCGGGATAAAGAAAGCTACCGTATCCTTTACCTGATCGTAAGAGGCGGCTAAAAGGGGCTTCCAGGGTTGCAGGCGGTGAGAATGGGAGCTCGATCCGTCCAGCCAGCGGCCGCGGTATGGACGGCGGTGTGTGTGTGGCCGTATGCGGGCGAAAGCGTCTGAAGGTGCAGGAGAGCACATTTACTCTCCCGAAGATGGGCCCGTTCCAGGGCGCCGCGCGTGGTAGACACCGGTGCGTTCCACTGGAGATCCCGGAGTCCTCCCCAAGCGCAGAGGCAGGCCACCGAGGATGTTTTGGTGCGGTACAAATCCCACACAACCCGGTAGAATAGAATTAGTATATCTATTCAAGTTAACCCTGACAGCTGACAAAACTCAAATTTTGCGTATCGTGCCTAATTTTTAAATCCACACGCCACCCGGATGCGTTCAAAGCACAAGAGTCGCGCACTATTGCCAGCAATGTTTCAAGTTGGTAAAAATACCGTTTGGTCAACTCAAGCCCCCTTTCCCTATTAGCTACTTTTAGCATCGGCGATGCTACCATTTGAATAAAAACCAAAGAGAGTTTGCGAGTAACCGTCGTACAGTCAATAACCCTGATGATGATCATTTTTGGGCAAAACACGTGTTGGTGGTCGTACGTATGCTGGTGTATTTTTATTGTTGCATGTGCATGTATCCTATGTGGGAGGGAGGAAAGTGCATAGTACTGCATGAAAAAAGTATACACAAGTTGTAAATAAAAGAACGATCTGAGTACGCCAAACATGATTCCAAAAATTTTAGAACTTACGGAAGGATGCATATAGATACAGAGTAGGCCCTCAGTACCTCACTAGTACGAGTACTACGCCCATACCATAGGAAATACTCAGCCTCGTAAGGCACAGAAGGTTCAGCCTCGTTTCAGAATTATTACATCACTGAGAGCAAAAATCTGACGACTTGCGAAAACTGACTGGTTTCCTCTCTGTACCAATGATATTAAATTTAATGCTAGTACAGACATACATAGTAGTAGCTATAGCAGCAGTAGTTTTAGTACACACATACATGTCTGCATATTGCTTCAATAGATCTCAAGAAGCGCACATGGCCCGGCGGTTAGCGTAGAACGCAAACGATCTATGCAACTAAGCTAAACGGGCGCGGTTCGGTGTGAGATGGGTGACCGCTAGTGGAAAAAAAATTCACGTAAACCCGTAAAACGCAAATGGCACGTTAAGCTGTCGGTCCCGGTTGTTGTCGATAGATAACAGTCGTTAAACCTTGTCGGAGGTCTTATGAGCGGTTTGCTTTCAAAACATCCGACATCGGGTTGGCCACTATCTCGCAACTCCACCAACCCGCATGGGAGCAGCGTGGTGAAGTAAGCTCCAGGCCTGCCCAATAATGGGGAGAGACCCGTGCCCAACAGTGGAACGCAAAAAGGGTTGCATCTAGATCTCAAGATATTCTAACCTAAAGGACTTAAAGATAGGTACTATTCAAGATGACTATTCTGATGGGGTCTGAAGACTGGGAACTATCGATACAAATCACAACCAACGTCATGACTGCCCTCTGACCGCGAAAACGCTTCAAATTGGTTGTAATACAAATGACTTCAGTCATCATAACATTGATTATGACATCAATTTTTGTGCAATTTAAGCAACCCGACAAGTACTTAAAGTCTTTCTACCCTCAAAACCTCAAATACCCTCCTTCACAGAACTTACGTAAACAAATATGCAAATACAGCCTTTAAACTTTCATTAATTGCAGTTTCGTGGCAGAAATTGGCAAAGACAACGCTTTACACTGCCCTTGAGCATCAGAGATAAAGATTATTAATAATCTAGATCAAAGAATACGAAAAAATACGCAAGGTAATTTGCAATTTAAATTAGTCTCGTTGAGAAATACTTAATTCTTGCGTATTAAGAGGCATTTCTTAATGGAAGACTAGGTATTATTGGCAAACATACCGATGTTCAAGTTGGCATCAGCACGGCTGTTGCTCAACCGTTAAAAAAATAAGGCTATATAACTCGTTCCTTGTAAATATGAAATGGTAACTCACCACAGCAAATATGACTACCGCAACAGAGACGTTAATTTCGAAAATAATGTGTCTGCAACAATATCACGATCACAACACACACAGAATTTATTTTTGCCAAAACACAATTATTTATTTTGGTTCGTATTTGACAGCTGCCAAAGTTCCCGCCACTAGTTTTCTTTTTCAGGGAGTTTTTTTTAAAGTCACCGCGTTCGGCCTCAGAGCGAACGGTTCGCGGTACGTCGCCCCACTGACTGGCTTGACCACTTTCCAATCTTGAGCTGAATTAGTGTATAACCAACGCACAATTTAACTGGGAAAGCGTGTCAAGAATTTAAAAACCATTAAAACAATGAGCATAGGGTCCATTCTCCTATAACCGAGGTATACCCGCCTGTAAGTTACACATTTTATTTTAAATAACATACATACCCATCTCTTCGGGACACCAAAACGAATCTTATTAATGGAAGTTAAAGATTATATTTACTTCAACGTATGTATGTTACGTTTCGTACGAAGTGCATCTTACGTGTGTGCTAATTTCTTGCTATATAAGGAAGATAACTTTATATGACTTGACTGTCACAATACTCACAATAAGTACTCTTTAAGCGTAGTTTAAGTAAATTTAGCACGAAGGAAAATTTCTTGACGATAGCTGAAACTTTCAGTCTATTGAACGTCCAGGTTCAAAACTGGGTTTTGCAACTTCTTAATCGGCGATTAAATTTAGTGACATGGTTTAAGCCACAGGTTTAAGCCAGACCATCTCCTAAACGAAAACAGAAACCTATGAAGAATAAGCTAGATATTATGCTATCTCCTGATGTTTCCTTTGTATCTATACTAAAATATAAAGCTGAAAGGTTTGTATGTTTGTTTGTTTGAACGTGTTAATCTCGGGAACTACTGGTTCAAATTGAAAAATTATTTTTGTGTTGAATAGTCAGTTTAGTATTAAATATTTTAAATACTTTGTGTACATGTCCTCGAATAACGTAGAAGGCAAAACGCACGGTAGATACCCAGTTTGAAAAAAATTGCCAGGGCCCAGGAAAGGGATACAAGAAGGGTTGCAGCCATTTTGAATCTAAAGAGAAACATACTATTTGTTTGAAAGTTTGGTTTTTGATGTTTTATACATAGTTCAAACCATTTTTAGGGTTCCGTAGCCAAATTGCAAAAAACGGAACCTTTACAGATTTTTCTTCCTCGACGAACGTATTATCCAACACAAAAATATTTTCTCATTTCAAACCAGTTTTTTTAACCTTTTCTATGTCCCACTGCTGGGCATAGGTCTTCTCTAACAAGTGAGAGAGATTTAGGCCATACGCACTGGGCCAGCGTGGTGGACCCACCACGGATTGGTGGACATCATAACTTCGAGAAATTATGAGTTTCTCTCCGGCATGTCTCGACCCATAGCTATTCTGTTATCTCGAATACATAAATCAAAGCACTTTTTTCTGAGAGCTGGGAGTTTATTTGCGCCGCCTTTTTTCTCTCAGCTCATCATCTAGCCCAAACGGGCACCTAAAGGCGATGACCGAGAAAAATTATATTCTTAAGCGAATATTTTGTATTCCTAATTTGAAATAAATTTTTTTCTTTCTTTTCTTTTCCATTCATCACCGTGGAGCTGCGATGAAATGCGCACATTACTTACTTTGTCAGAGATGCGCACCGGCTTGAAACAAATAAACTCGAATCTCCAGCTTTGTAGCCAAAGATATTTTTATAAGTCGAGACGACCCGAGTGGCGCAATGGTTACCATGCCGGACTGCCAATCAAGGTGTCCCGGGTTCGATTCCCGGCGAAACAGAAATTTGAATGATGAGTTTAAATTTCTGTTCTCGGTCTGGGTGCTTGTGTTCCTGTCTTTGTATGTGTCCATGGTACCCACGACACAGGGTATTAATTATCCTACTGTGGGGCTATGAGTGTATAACGTTTATTTATTTTTTTATTATTTATTATAAGTACTTAAGTATAATATTAGTAAGATAGCAATAACGGACTTTGATCTTTTCCGCGTTAATTACATACCAACTGTTTTTAAGATCCAGTCCACCTTCAATTCATTATTTTATTGCGAAATATAAATATATAAATACTTTTTAAAATGTGTACTTTTCCTATTAGTCATATCCTCAAGTACTAGTACTACTAGCACTTACTTAGGTACCGGTTTTTCTGGTATCAAAGTTATTGAGTTGACGGTGAGCCCGACGGTGGACAAAATTAAATCAACCTTTATACCCACCTACCTACCTACAATGTTATGTCTACTCGTATATCCGCAATTGTTTGTTTGTTTTTAATGAATAGGCTCCGAAAGTACTGGTCCGATTTGAAAAATTACTTTTTAATACAGTTGCTCAAAAAGTGACGTATTACAGGGACGTATAGCGTGCGGGAAGTGGGCTATACACACTCGTGCTTTTTCTTTACCTTTTCCGCACTCATGGTTTCTCTTTCCCAACTGTCAAAATAATGCCTATTAAAAAGAAAAAAACCAACCACGAAGTTTTAGAAGTTTTTATGATTCATGCAAATATTTCTAAAAAGAAGCCACTAATTTGTTTCAATATCAGATTTAATGATTTGATTCAATGAGTTAGGTTAGGTTTCATTTCATTTCATCCCATTTCATATAAAAATCTACTGAAGACTTGCTGTATGGGCATAGTTCCCTTTGCCTACCCAGAATGGGTGAAGAAAACAAAAAAATCTCTGCGTAGTATTATTTTATTCTTATGCTCTGCATTAATACGTAAGTACATTATTCTTAGTCTAAGCTCTGCATAAAGGTATTCATTTACGGTTGGCGCAATTTTTCAAAAATGTTCTTTGCGAGTTTTAATTATTTTATTAAATTGCTTAATTTTTTCGCAACTGTATTAAAAATAGTTGTTCAGTACACGTGCGGAACCGTCATTGGAAGGAGTTCCGACTGTCAACCCTCACCTTCGGCTGCGCCTCGGCTCGGGTAGACATTTTTATCGGAACTCCTTGCAATGACAGCCTTTCCGCACTTGTAATGAAATACACTATTTACCATTAAAAGCCGAAATTATCCCTGATGAACATAGGCTACTTTTTACCGCGGGAAAATGCTTTATTCCTACAGGAATCGGGTAATAGGGTCCACGTCGTTGAAGCAACAGGCTAAACCCCTTATCATTTTAAAAATGGCAGCATCCCCTTTTGCGTCCCACTGCTGGGGCACGGGTTGCTCTCTATTATTGGTGAGGCCTGGAGATTACTCGCCTACTGTGCTCCAATGTTGTCATTTATTTACAAGCTGCCAGTAAGGCCTCCGACAAGTTTTAACGACTGCCATCTAACAATAACAACCGGTACCGATGTTCTACGTGCCCTCCGAAGCATGGAAACGTGCATGTAATTTACCATAAAAGTGGTCACCCATCTCAACCCATCGTAGACCGCTTGCGTCCTACTCGAGCCGATGGGCCATGCGCGCTATGTAATAAAGTTGCTAATACGTTAAAAATAACTACGTAGATCTAAATTATTTTAAGAATATATGTATGTTAAAGTCAATCTAAACTATGTGCGACACACGTCTTAAAATAAGGAGGGAGCTATCAGCTGACGCGTTTAACGCAAGAGCTGAGCGCTCCTCACTCCACTATCTTACATTGAGGCACAATACAAAAGTGTGCTTGAGTATAAAGTTTTTTTTTTCAATTATGGCATCGCAAACTCTGTGCATACTGCCAGCATCAAGTATTATTTTTGCATCAATTTTTGCCAGTTTCAATGAAACTGGACGAAGTAATAACAAAGTCAGTAAGTAAGTCGTCAGTAATCAGTCAGTCTAGTCAGTCCAACATTCAAGTAAAGCGATGGCTACTTTACTAGAACGTGTCCGATGGAATTTTGGAGGCAAGCAGAAAAAACATATTTTAGCACTGTTATTCTATTTCACAAACACACGTGCACTGTAATTAACCTATATCAAACAAAATGCCATCAAATTTATCCGATATAACTCAAAAATATACCAAAAAAATGAAAATAAAACAAGAGCACTATATGTCTTTCTCGACTTCCCGCCAAAACTCTTTAAAAAAGTTAAGTATTTAAAAAGTAATACCAATTAATTAATATATTCAAATGGCTGAAAATAATTTTGAAGAAATTGGAATTGGAATGCAATTTTGTGGGAGGGATATCCTAAGATTAATCAGGAATTCTAATAAGTAATAGGAGCTAAAATATTGATGTTTTCAATGTTATACTTAGTGGAAAATAAGAACGAAATAAACGTTGTACTAAACGAATTGTGTTTGAACTTTGACCCAACCAATACAATGGAAATGTGTAAGTTTCCGACCAGATTTACATGTAGTGACATAATAATAATAATAATTCTTTATTCATTTCACAAAGTATTTTTTACTTAAATAAGTGGCTAGAGCCTCCCTTTAAGCTCAGAGCGCCTGTAGTAGGAGGCTCCGCTCTTCCACAAGTTACACAAACAAAAGTTATGAAATAATTTTAAATAACTATTATAAAAATGTGCATGTGTGTGTGCTGTATGGATTCATTTGAGTGACTTTTCAAGCAGTAATTCAGTCTCCTCATAAGTAGGTAAGTGTCTGTACTTTTTTATTGCATTTTTACATTCAAAGTGGGACATTCTGTATATTCCTATTATAAGTTTATTGATTTTATTATATAGTTCAGCTGCGCGTTTACTGTGACATGGTAGTGACCATTAACCCCCAGAGAAGTTTTGGCGGGAAGTCGGAATTAGTCGGAAAAGACATGATGTACTCTTGTTTTATTTTCATTTTCTTGGTGTATTTTTGAGTTATATCGAATAAAGTTGATGGCATTTTTTTGTTCGATAGTTTAATTATAGTGCACGAGTGTTGTGAAATAGAATAACAGTACTGAAATGTTTTTCCTGCTTGCCTCCAAAATTCCATCGGAATCATTCTGGTAAAGTAGCCATCGCTTTACTTGAATGTTTGACTGACTGATTACTGACGACCAACTTTATCTATTATTATCGTCCAATTTCGTTGAAACTGGCAAATAAGTGATGTAAAAATTATACTTGACGCTGGCAATGCAGAGTTTGCGATGGCATTATTAAAAATGAAAAAACTGCAACTCATGCTTGTTTTAGTATGATTTAAAAACATCCGAGGTCGGTGACTATAATATATTCCGGCCTTTCATATTACGTACGAGTATGTCCATGCCCACCGGTGGGGCTCTAAGGTTGCCGCCAAGAACTTTCCAATACATAAGGCTACATATTAAGGTAATAAATAAAACCATTGATAGCAAATAACAGTAATTTAATAGCATAAGATCTCTATCCAAGTTGTAACATATTTATATACAATACTATGTATGATTTCCAATTAAATAGGTTATGATATGAAATTCGCTTATTGACAGCTGTCAAAATTGTGTTATATACATTTCATTAGCAAGATTTGCCGTTAGGCATCGGACTTTTATGCCAAAGGAATTATTTGCTCCACGATAAAGAAAAATTACCTTGAAAAAAAAATGTATTTTATTCTTACGGAAACAGTATTGTCAACTAAAATGACGCAACTATTTTATGTACATCCGCATTTTATAATTATTATTAACACATCTAGACAGCTGTCAAAGAGCTTAGATTAATTATTGGCAGTTAAATCTCTATATGGATAGGGTTGCCATCTCTAATATTTGTCAACCAGGACAAGACGCGTTAAAACCCCGATTTTGATTGGTTGATCGCGACATAGGCACAGTGCGTGTGTCGCGAGCGGCACAAAATTTTTTTTTTAACCCGGACTACAAATGAAGTCCGGCCCGGACGCTCCCCGGACGCCCTCTACACTAGGACAAATCCGGGGAAACCTGGACGGATGGCAACCCTATATGGAAGAAGTATCAGAAACATCGTTATTATTCCTAGAAAGCTAATAAAAACCCGTTTGTAAACATAAATATTTTGTAAAAATAAAAATCGTTTGCACAATCCATTGCTTTGTAGCTTATTTGTAAAGATACCACGTTTTATAAGGCTCTTCTATAAGTTGTCTCGTTTCTAGGATTCCGTACCCGAAGGGTGCCAATGGGACCCTATTACTAAGCCTCCGCTGTCCGTCCGTCTGTCATCAGGCTGTACCTCATGAACCGTGATGGCTAGACAGAAATTTTCACAGATGATGTATTTCTGTTGCCGCTATAACAGCAAATACTAAAAATAGAAAAAAAATTAAGGGGGCTCCCATACAATAAACGTGATTTTTTATAGATAATGGTACGGAACCCTTCGTGCGTGAGTCCGACTCGCACTTGCCCAGTTTATGTCAGCATAGATATGCGAAAAGAAGTATCCTAATTTACTTATAAAAGGTTTATAAAGCCCTTCAATTTTTATGAATGAGAGTATTACAATTTTGTAATTATTGCATTATATCTGCTAAACAAAAAAATGGAAGATCATTGTCATCCACGAATTATTATGACAGTCGTATTTATGAATCTTTGACCTCCCCTCTCTTTTAATTTTATTTTTCATGGATAACGTCCAGATTTTAATGCTAATAAACGTAAATCACACATTGTAAAAAATTTGTTGTCTGTAAAGTCGGTTTACGGACGATAGTTTACGTGACAACGCCATAACAAAACAATGAAAACCACATTAACTTTTCAATTCACTTTATAAGCAGTCGACGAACGGCGCAAGCCGAACGCTCAAGACTCAGCGTAACGTTACAATGAGTTGCCATTTCTATAATTTGTCAACCCGGACAAGACGCGTTAAAGCCCCGGATTTAAGAGCCCAAAACCCGGACATGTCAACAGCGGGGGAACGGTGAATTTAGCGAGTCGGTTCGTCGGTTGACCGCGGCGTGCGGGCACAGTGCGTGTGTCGCGGGCGGCCCAAGACTTTATTCTTTTTAAACCCGGACTACCAATGAAGTCCGGCCCGGACGCTCCCCGGACGCCCTCTAAACTAGGACAAATCCGGGGAAACCCGGACGGATGGCAACCCTACAATGAGTCATACTTTATCGTGCGTGCAGCAGGCGTTCATCGATTCACTAAACGTTGTCACGTCAAAAATGGACTGTCATCCACGAATTATTATAAGTTTTTTTTTTCATGGATAGCATCTAGATATCAATGCTAGTAAACAATATACACTAAGCGCCTCTTTTACCACCTTCAAGTAAGGTGACAAGTACGCTAATTGTCGGTTAAAGTCACCCGTAACTTCCATTTCAATTTCACGATCTTCGAGCAGCACTAATCATATGATAAACTGACCCGTACTCATAGCTTTTACTTGCCAATTAACTTGACTTGGGACGTAACTAATCAACACTTGGAGATGGTGAACGAGGCCCTATATCGCACACCGTAAAAATGTAAATAAATAGTTAATTAAAATTCACTAAGCACATAACAACATATTAATAAGTTAATTGCAATAGACTAGTCACTAAGATGTTTAATAGATCCGATTGTTTTCCGTAAAATAAAACTTGCTCTCATTAATATCTATCATGAACGTCACACCCATCAAATTTCCTAATAAAACATATTTTTAATATACCTCACGGAGGTAAATAAGGTACGTTGGGGTAAGAACGTATAAGTTAAATATCTACCGAATCTGTGGTTATTTTTTTATACTGGCAACATAGGGCGAGACGCCATTTTGTTTTGCTACTACCTTCAGTTAAAAAAACGTAAAAGATTCTGTACCTGTTATATTTTTAAACAAAATAAAAAGTATGTTGTAGCAAGTACCTACAAGATCGGATATTTTCTTTTTATAAACCTTAGGTTCTTAGCCACTTGGGTGATTTAGAGGGTAGTCCGGTCTTTCCCCTACATCGTCCGATCTTTCCCATGTTTTTTTTTAATGTATGTCCGTACTTTAAACTCGCATAACTCAGCAGTCGTTCGTCTGTGCAAACGAAAAAAAAATTCTAGTTTGCTTGTTTATTATCAATCTTTACTTTAATTTATTGTGCTGGCTGGTATAGATTATGAGAAAAAATAATGGCCAACATCTTACGAATGCAGCTATAAACCATCGGAACTTACCCCAACGTACTAGCGAACTACAACCAGAATAGCGTCGTTGCACTGCAGCGCTGGATCAGCATTGCCACCAGGCGCGGTTCCAGGGGAGGTGGTCACAGGGGACATGACAACCCCCCCAAAATCCATCAGTCATGCGTAGATGAAAGGCGCAACAAGCCAATTTGGGACACCTCTTCCGCCAAATTTCTTAGTGCCCCCCCCGCAAAATGAAGGCGCGACCGCGCCTGATTGCTACTGGATCAGGCCGTTTCCATCTAATCCAGCAACACTCTTACTTTGTTAGGGTGACAACAAGTTAGCAGCAAAAATGACTATTCCACGTCTTGGAATGCACAGACAATTAAAATATTGTCAAAAAATCTTTGCATCATTCTGCTTCGTGCGAAAAAAATCTAAATCCATGGCTTCACGAATTGCGAATGAACTGTTTGAGGAAGAATTTTTAAAGAAAAGGCTAATTTGACAGGCAGACCGGCGCGGTCCTGGGGATATGACCCCCCCCCAAATCCATCAGTCATGCGTAGATGGAAGGCGAAACAAGCCAATTTGGGACACTTCTCCCCCCTTACTTATTAACCCCCTCCAAATTTTCTTGGCAACTCCCCCAAAATTGAACGCTGCGACCGCGCCTGTACGCAGAGTTCTTCAAAAAATGTCAAAGCAGACCATGTTTTGATTTACTTTTTTGGCAAGCTTGTATTGTATACCAGACAAACTGAAGTGTGGTTGTGTGTGGATCAATGTAAATCGACCTTAAAGGTAAGCCATACGAAAAGCATTGTTATTGGTAAGTTTTTGTACTACAAACACCACTTTTTGGCACACCCTACAATAACTTTTCTATCTCTATGCACAAACATACATACAAACTTTTAAATTGCACATAAATAAATACTAGCTTTATTCCTATCTATACAAATAAATAAAATTGGAGTGTCTGTTTGTAATATTACAATAATCCCTTTTTACTACATATATGAATGTATACATATACCAAAACAACATTTTTTACAATTTTTGTCCGGCTGTTTATTCCAGCTAATCTCTGAAACGTCTGGACCGATTTTGACGGGACTTTCACTGCCAGGTAGCTGATGTAATAAGGCGTAACTTAGGCTACTTTTAATTTTCGCGAGCGGATGCTATTCATCAATAAATTCTATGGTAAAACATATTCTTCTCCACTATCACTATTCTCTGCTTCTACGAGTTCACTTTTCATACTATTTTGGCGTAATACACTTTCCCAAACGTCGTGAGCAACGCTGGCATCGGTCTTCGGATTGTCATACACTGCTCCGGGATGCTTTCGCATGTAATGCCTTATAGCATTCTGCTTATGGGAGAATTTCTTTGGACAGTACTTGCAATCAAACGGTTTTTCATTAGTATGTATACGCATATGATATCGGAGTCTGCTTTCCTTCGGAAACCTTTTTTGGCATATATTGCAGTCTAGGTGCTTAACTTTGGAGTGTCCTTGGCTGTGTCTTTCCATGTTGTGCTTATGAGCGAACATCCTATTGCAAATGGGGCACGCGTAAGGTTTTTCACCGGTATGTTTCCTCATATGTGGTTTTATCAGGCCGGCAGAAGTGAATTGTTTGGAGCAAATTTTGCACGAATATGGTTTGATCCCATTGTGTAATTGCATGTGTCTTATGAGTGTTGACTTGTGCTTGAAGTTCATTTTGCATAGTTCACACGTATAGGGCTTCTCCGTGGTGTGTTTCTGAAGATGACTTTTGAGTAGGTAGGGACGTTTGAAGACCTTATCGCAGACATGGCAGACTAGGGGGCGGTCGATAGGAACCTTACAACGGCTTTTCCCTTGATGCTTGAGGTAATTGTGCTTGACACTAAACTGTCTTTTGCAGATGTCACATTGGTAGGGTTTGACGACTAGGTGCGTTCGTTTGTGCTGTCCCAGGTTCGAAGTAGACTTGAACTGCTTGCCGCAGTCCTCACAGTCGTATGACTTTGCAACTGGGCCATCGGAATGGCTTAGAATATGGTTTTTCAGATGAAATTCCTTGATAAACCTTCGAGAGCAGATGGGACACTCTAGTTTTTCTCTGTTGTGAAGCGCCTGGTGTCTTTGGACATTGCTTTTGGATGCGAAACGTTTCTGGCATATGGGACACATGTACTTGCCGTCTTCAACCACATTGAGGTTAAGAGCAGCTTCTGTAACTGAAAATTTAATACATTATTATTTATTTTTTGTTCAACTAACACAAATAAAGTATGATATAATTTGGCTGCAATGCAACCCTTTTAGTGTCCCACTGCTGGGTACGAGTCTCTAGTCCCTGTAGCTTCGGGATTAAGAATATAGCTACGTCATTCCCTGCCTGATCGTAAGAGGCGACTAAAAGGGGGCTTACGGGGTTGCGGTGTGGGGGCTCGACCCATCCAGCCAGCAGCCCCGGGAAGGGCGCCGGTGTGTGCGTGGCCGCATACCGCTGTGAGCACCTGAGGGTGCAGCAGAGTGCATCTGCTCTCCCGAAGATGCCGCGTGCGGAGGACATCGGTGCGTTCCAATGGAGATCCCGGAGTCCTTCCCAAGCGCAGAGGCAGGCCACCGAGAGGGTTTTAGTGCGGTACAAATCCCACATAGCCTGGTTTCTCCCCATTATTATTGAGGAGGCCTGAGGCTGACTCCACCACCCTGCTCCAATAAAGTTTATTGGCCAACCCAGTGTCAAATGTATATAATAAACATTGACTATTATAAATTTTTCGTTACGCTGAAATCGCTAATTAAAATCGCTAAATGTCTTCCTCTCACCAAAATGCAATGCCTTACCAAGGCGCACTTGATCTTCGAATTTATTGTTTAACATTTGCAAAGCATTAAATAAATAAAGAGTTTTCAAACCACTCATAAGGACAACAACGGGGTTGGGGATGAAAATTCACTTGAATTTCAGTTGGGGATGTCGAAAAAGACATTGTGCTCTTGTTTTATTTTCATTTTCTTAGTGTATTTTTGAGTTATATCGGATAAATTTGATGGCATTTTGTTCGATATAGGTTAATTATAGTGCACGAGTGTTGTGAGTGAATTAAAATAACAGTGCGAAAATATGTTTTTTCAGCTTGCCTCCAAAACTCCATTGGTCACGTTCTAGTAAAGAGCCATCGCTTTACTTGAATATCTGACTGACTTGACTGACAACATACTGACTTTATACCTAATATTACTCATCCAGTTTCACCAAAACTGACAAAAACGTGATGCAAAAATTATACTTGACACTGGCAATGTGCAGTTTGCGATGCCATAATTGAAGGAAAAAAAACTTCAGTTGTCGATGTCAATGGGTGATTACTTACTTACATATTGTATTATTTATACTTGCGGATATAGTTAGAAGTACCTGGACGCCCGAGCGTTGCTCGGATAAAAACAATTTATTTACTTGGTTTATGTTTAAGCAAAACATTCATTGTTTTGTGTTACTTTACAAATCCTTTTAAAATGCCCAGCTCCCAATTAAAAAAATTGTCACAAAAAATAAAAAAAACGCAACTTGCCTACTTGAAATTTGAACCCGGGTCTCTGGCTCCTAGTCGGCTTTCGTTTCCATTCGACCAAGAAAGCTTTAATTCCGGTGACGAAATTTTTATAGAGGTCTTTCATAATTATCGACATTGTCATTTGTTTGAAGGGTGGATTGACGGACAACATTTGACGGCTTTCTACGCCACAATATTATTAATATTTTCCAACAGATGTCAGTAAGAGTAATTTTATATTTAACTGCATAAACATTTAAAAAAAACGACAATTTCTATCAATAAAAATTTGTGGATCGATTTATCATCCCCGCAACCAGTGTACTAAATTTCATCAAAATCTTTGGAGCCGTTTCCGAGATTCAAAAAATATATTTAGATATATACAAGAATTGCTCGTTTAAAGGTATTAGATAAATCTGAGCTGAGTATGTTGGCCACCAACCCGTATATCTAACCAAGGCACCATTGGAGCAACGGTGTGGAGTAGGCACCATGTTTCAAATTCCTGAATGAGATCTGTCCTCGGCAGTGGGACACAACAATCTGTAGACTACCAAATCAATTGAGGTACTTTTAATTAACTGTCAAAACGTGACATCCTCATACATTATAAATGAAAAAATGATTTGTGCTCATTAAGTATAGTCAATTGACTTGTACGAAGTACTTGCATATTCGCACATATTTTAGTAATGCATTCGAACATCCCGATCCGATCGTTAACAATTTTAATTATGTGTTTCTTCGTAATGCAACTTTTGCTTGTACTGCGATACATGCATTCTACCTATTTGGCTGCAACCCTTTTTGCGTCCCACTGCTGGGCACGGGTCTCTCCCCATTATTGGGGAGGCCTGGAGCTTACTCCACCACGCTGCTCCAATGCGGGTTGGTGGAGATGCGGGTTAGTGGCCAACCCGCTGTCAGATGTTTTCAAACGGCCCATAAGGCCTCCGACAAGGTTTAACGACTGTTATCTATAGACAACAACCGGGACCGACGGCTTAACGTGCCCTCCGAAGCACGGAAACGCGCATGAATTTTTTTGCCACTAGCGGTCACCCATCCCACACCCGACCGCTCCCGTTTGGCTTAGCTGCATATACCGCTTGCGTTCTACGCTAGCCGCCGAGCCACGCGCGCTCTACCTATTTAACATAATAAATTCAGTGTACAAACAGCACTCGTGGAGTTTGGTTATTTCGTCATACCTTACTCTTCCCGATTATTGTAAGGGTACAAACAGTCCCTACATGACTATTTTTTTTATGATTTAAAAGGTAAGGAAAATTATGTATAAAAATAAATAAACAATTATCCAGCTTTCTGAGCATGGTTTAGTGGCACCTTTTCTAATATGCATTTCAGTATGTAGTGTCCAAAACCCTATTGCAAGATGAATCAGGCCTATTCATACCTTCATCATTGGATGAATCTGGCGCATCGGGATTTTCTACTAAGTGATTTTTTGCATCTGCACTCTGAAACAATTAAAAATTTAAAATGTTTTTAATATATTTGGAACAAAATAACAATATAACCCTCCTACTTAATTATCATGCTCTACAATGTATGAAACAATTATATGTTAATGATGACCCGAGTGGCGCAATGGTTACCATGCCAGACTGCCAATCATGGGGTCCCGGGTTTGATTCCCAGCGAAACAGAAATTTGAATGATGAATTTAAATTGCTGTTCTCGGTCTGGTTGTTTGTGTTTTTGTTTTTGTACGTGTCCATGGTACCCACGACACAGGGTATTAATTACCTTACTGTGGGGCTATGAGAGTGTAACGTTTTTGTTTATTGTAAAGCTGAACAGTTTGATGGTGCTAATTTTGGAAACTGCTGGTTCAAATTGAAATATAACTTCATTTTCATACTCATAGCTGCATAGTAGGGTTGCATCTGGCATGGTAAGCATTGCGCCACGCGGGTCGTTGAACAATAGAAGTATAGATAGAAAATCATACAATAGAAGTATAGATAGCAAAAAAACTTACCTTATGATGCTCAATCTCCACTTCTATCGGCTCTTGTTTAACAGAGATCTCAAAGGTCCTGCCATTTTCAGAACTGATTGGCTCACTCTTAATAGAATGAGGTTCAGGCCATGTAGAAGATGGGTCAGCCTCCTCACTATCAGAAGTAGGTTCTTCTTTTACACTGAAACATAATGATACAATCTTTGTTGAGATATCAATCCTTACTGTCACTAGTCATAGTACCTGGACAACAGAGCTCTCATTTGCTTAGTGACATCTTCAGATGGGGTTATTAAGTAATAGCCCCATCTGAAATAGCTTCCAATAAAAATAATTAAAAATAAAACCTATATGGTTTTGATTAAGGTTTAAACCCGGGCCTCCAGTTCCGCAGTAAGCGTATTTAACCATTTGTCAAAGGAAGCTTTAATTCAATGAATGAATTTTTTTTAAAGCTCTTTCTAATCAACATTGTCATTTCTTTGAACGTCGGATTGATAGATGGAGTTTGACGTTCTACTCCACAATATTATCAATACTCGCCAATAGATGTCAGGAACAGTTGTATTTTTCAGTTTATATTTAAAGTTGCTTATCAATGAAAATATTTTTTTTTATAATATTAAGAATTAAACCTAGCTGGATCGATTTATCATCCCCGAAACCAGGGTACTAAATTTCATCAAAATCTTTGGAGCTGTTTCCGAGATTCAAATAATATATTTAGGTAGGGTTGCCATCTCTAAAATTTGTCAACCAGGACAAGACGCGTTATAACACCGGAGTTTAGAGCCCAAAACCCGGACATGTCAACAGCGGGGGGACTGTGAATATAGTGTGTCGATTCGTCAGTTGATCGCGACGTGCGGGCACAGTGCGTGTGTTGCGGGCGGCCCAAGACTTTATTTTTTTAAACCCAGACTACAAATGAAGTCCGGATCGGACACTCCCCGGACGCCCTCTAAACTATAGTTCATTCGCGTTAAGAAAATAGTGACTCATCACCGACTGCCGGCCAAGCCACGCCCCCTAGCCAATTAAAACGCTAGAAATTAGTAAGGCGAGTTCACAGTGCTCAGTTGAAGTTAGACCTTCGAACTGATCGGTTGTGTATTTTGCGTACTACTTGTTTAAAATTAAATTTGGAAAATGGATATCTCACCTATTAAAAAAAATAAAAGTGGATCAATTATACATAGCGGAGAGAGACGCGTAATTTACAATGTTTATAAGTATTTCAAACAGATTGATTTAAATGAGACTGTGGAGAGCATAGTAATTAAAACTGCAAGTGCATGCGGTGTGTCCGAAAACACTGTTTATAAAATTATAAAAGAACAAAAAGAAACGAATACATTGAAATCACCTGTGAAAAAAAGAGCTCGACTATCCACGGTCGATAAATTAGATGAACTAGACAAATGTGCAATAAGGAGAAAAGTACACTCTATATATTTAAATAACGAGTATCCAACATTGGACAAAATAATAACACTTTGCGAAGCTGATGAAGATATTCCTGTTTTCAAACGTACAACACTTCACAAAATACTGCACGAGCTTGGTTTTGATTTCAATAAACAAGATAGTAGAACATTGTTAGTGGAAAGAGAAGATATTGTTTTATGGAGACGAAAATACTTAAGACAAATAGAAGAATATAGAAACGCTAATAAAACCATTTACTATCTCGACGAAACGTGGGTAAACGCCGGACACGTAAAAACAAAAGTGTGGTTGGATACAACAGTCAAGAATAAAAGACAAGCTTTCCAAGATGGCTTATCAACCGGCCCAAAAGCTCCGACAGGGAAAGGGAAAAGGTTAATTATATTGCACATTGGCAGCGAAAAAGGATTCCTGGAAGATGGTTTACTAGTCTTTGAATCTAAATCTACAAAAGATTATCATGAAGAAATGGATGGTGAAAGATTCCTTAATTGGTTCAATGGTATAATACCGAAGCTTGAACCAGGAAGTGTGGTTGTCATGGATAACGCTCCCTACCATTCGGTAAAAGTTGAAAAAATACCCACGGCCAGTTGGAATAAGCAGCAAATACTAGAGTGGTTGCAAAACAAAGGCATATCTATGGATATGAGTTATTTGAAAAAAGAATTATTATTGAAAGTCGCCGAAATCGCCCCACAATATAATAAATATTTAGTAGATGAGACTGCTAAAAACAATGGCATTACAATTCTTCGTCTGCCGCCTTACCATTGTAAATTAAATCCGATTGAAATGGTGTGGGCCCAAATAAAAAATTATATTGCTGCGAATAATACTACATTCAAAATGAGTGACGTAAAAAAATTATTTTATGACGCAATCGCGTTAGTAGACGCCAATCGGTGGAAGAAATGCTGCGACCACGTGATACGCGAAGAAAATACCATGTGGGGTTTGGATGACGTCATGGAACATGCAGAACAAAATTCATTCGTAATAAATGTAACGGGAGAATCTAGCGATACTGATTAGCGATTTAAGTACTTAGTTTTAAGACAATTTTGTATTTTTTTACTTAGTACTTATTTTATTACCATTAATCCAAATATGTGTTACTCTACTAATATAGCGTTTAAGTTGACATTAAAAATTACCTTAATAGGAATATTTTAACATGTTTAAAATCATTGATACTTTATTATTTTTCTATTAAACTTATTTAATGTTTTGAAAAAAAAATGTTTAATTTTTTTCTCCATTATGAATACACCCTTACCCTGCAGTTGCACTGATGAGTCACTATTTTCTTAACGCGAATGAACTATAGGACAAATCTAGGGAAACCCAGACTGATGGCAACCCTATATTTAGGTATATACAAGAATTGCTCGTTTAAAGGTATTTGATTTACATTCAACCCATTTCCGTTGCAATGAGAAAGTAACAGATTGAGAGACACAGTGAGATATAGAGTAAAGTATAGAATAATGCTTCACACTGATAGCCCTACAGTAGGGTAGTTATACCCTGTGTCGTGGGTGCCATAGACACACACAAAGACAGAAATACAAACACCCAGACCAAGAACAGAAATTTGAACATATCATTCATTCTGCGTCGCCGGGAATCAAACCTTCCGATCGGCTGTTTGGAGATCCTGAACAAAAAATAAATTTGACTTAGTTTAACGGGAAACATATTTTGTTCAGAGTTTCCAGTTTTAATTTTACAATTTTACTATCTACTTGACATCTCTAAGTAAATCTTACAGAATAACTAGCGTAATGCGTTTTCTTAGTTTTATTTTGTACAAATAAACCAAATACTTTGTGGAATTTTAATAATACCTATTACAGTAATTTTGATCACCATCTGGCCATGTCATGTCACATTCTTTAAAGTATCTTATTTTTATTATTCTATTCAAGCAATATTTATATTTTTATCATTGTAATATTTGCATACCTCAAGAAGGTAAATATGGCGAACTAAATATGTATATAAACAATTTTTTGTAAACACCCATATTAGTGCAAATAAAATTTAGTCTTTGTCTTTGAAATCTATAAACGCACGTTACCTTAATCTTAAGCTATCTCCGTACCAAAGTGCATCAAGATCGGTTTACCGGTTTAGCTGTGAAAGTGTAATAAAGCGGGACAATTTTGATTTTAGAAATTTTGACGTTTTAAAACTGCTCACCAATTTATCTCAATTTCTGTTTTTATATTGACGAATTCAGGCTGTATGTCCGCAGAAGCGGGTTCTCCAGGATTTTCGGTAGTATTTGTATTTCTCTTCGATAAATCCAGAACTTGTTTCAGACACATCGAATCATCCGTATTTTCTTCACTGAACACCGCATCGGGATTATGTTCCAGTTTAACAGTTATGTAGTCTGTAGACATTTTGTGTGACTAGCAAAAACATCAAATTGTTACTAAAGCATAAAACATATAAATAAAATACTATTTCTACGCCGTAATCAGACAATAACTTGATAGAATACAGTTAGTTTAATCCCTAAATCATAAACGCTTTCTTGTCTTGTGCGTCTTTTCTTTTCGTTCGACACGACATCGATCGACAATTAACAATTTCGACATTATTTGACACTGTCTGTGAAATGAAACTGACTTAACGTAACGTGTCGGACGGACAGCGGACTGACATTGACGTGAGCAAACTACCTATGTATTTTTCTTTCAGTAATGTCCATGCATCTGAGGATATTTCCAATATTAAGTAAACATTTGTATCCAATCCAGTATTTGCCCGTATCGTTGTAATCAGCCTAATAATATATAACTCCATATCAGTGGTTTAATAGTTATTTAGCCTAATGTAATTTCAACGAAATGGGCCAAAATCGTAGATTTTTTATCTACACTTGATTGACGTAGTCAAAATAAAATATCTAGCAAAAACTTGATACAAATGTTTTCTTGACAATGAGAAAATGGCGTTTGAACGACCATGACGCCATTAATAAAAAAAAAATTAGTCTGTGGTGTCAGTCAGACAGATGTCATCACAGAGTGAGAGTACTATACAAGGATGTCAGCATAAAAAAGTCAGTCGTAATTTGACGCATCACGCAAGCGCTACCTAAATAATTTAGGTTTTAAGTTCCTCAGTAATATTCTTTAACGTAATTCGTATTTTCTTTAGTAATTTACTTATATTTTCAAAAATATTTCCATATGAATACTAGTGCTACAATAATGTAACCCGCAATAATCCTTCAGTATGTCTGAAATATTTAATTTGCATACACTCTGTCGTTGTTGTCACAAGGATGGAAATTTCAAAAGCCTGCAGTTGGCCTACAATCATCAAGATCACATCGAGATATACTCTATCATGCTGCAAGAGACCTTTAATATCAGCGTAAGTAATTTTAGTTGACAATTACAATACTTTTTATTGAATTACATGGATATAACAGGCAGTATTATTGCTACAAATAGCTATCTCTTCTAGACAAGTGAGAAAAAAAGCCTGTGAGTTAACACTAGGGTGAGGGAAGTAAAATTGTAGAAAAGCTTGCAGGCTGTGATAGATACCTTTTATATTTTTTACGTGGGGAAACCTTCAAAAGGTACCCAGTACCCTGGGGAGAGGTACTGGGTTATGTGTGATTTTTACCACTATAAAAACCCCTTGATGGCCTCCTCGGCTCTTGTGAAGGACCTCTGGATCCAGAGGAATTCCCCAGTGCCCTTCTTGCGCATGAGTTCTTCTACTCTAATGGAGTGCCTCCACATACACATACTGTTGTTTCTTCCCAGAGCCACAGGCTGGGTGGTTGGAGCTCCCACTCACACCGCCCACAACCACATAAGCCCCCTTTTAGTTGCCTCTTACAACAGGCACGAGTACCTTAGCTCATATCCTAGTGCTGAGCTATAGGGACAGGTGATTAGGGTTGCCAACTTTTTTTACATGACTTAAAGTATATTTAGGTCTGAGAAGGAAAATAAACAGCATTTTACAAAAATGAACAGTATTTTATTTTTTGAAAGTAAGGTGAATCGTTTCCACTTACCATCTTTTGTGTACTAAAAACACTAATTGAAAAAACAAAGGCAAGCAAGGTGTACACAAAAAAAATGTGTGTGTCGATTGTGACTGAGCTGCTCTAACTTATTCGTCCAAGATGTTGATACTGAAAACAGTATTTTGTACACTTTATTTTTGTTCAACAGTAAAAAGTATAATCTAGTGAAAAACAGTATAATTGACAAACAGTATAATACTGTTTTTAACAGTGTGGTTGGCAACCCTACAGGTGTTAGATACAAATAGTTTCAGTACTCTACTAATGGTGTCTACATTAGTATAGTAGGATAGTTAGTAGGTACCCTTCTGTTTACCCCACCCGTATGCAGCAAGCTGAAGGTTGCATTAAGATACATACAGTAGAACGCATATTATCTGAATGCTGTTCAACCAAATCACCAATTATCTGAATCAGTCCATTTTTCTTGGTATTGGGGGGGAAACCTTCAAAATACCCGACACCTTGGGAGAGGATAACGGGTTATGTGGGATTTTACCATACTAAAACCCCCTCGGTGGCCTGCCTCTGCCCTTGGGGACCACTCCGGGATCTCCAGTGAAACGCACCGGTGACCTCTATGCGCAGCACCTAGAATGGGTCCATGTTCGGGAGAGCAGATATGCTCTCCTGCACCTTCCTTCCTGGGGCTGCTGGCTGGGCGGATCGAGCTCCCACTCACACCGTCCACAACCCTGGAAGTCCTCTTTTAGTCGCCTCTTACTAAATATTTAATTTGCATACATCAGGCAGGGGATACCGTAGATCTAAATCCCGAAGCTACAGGGACCAAGTTATCTTTCTGTTCTTATTTTTTGTTTTTTTTTTTGCTCTTATGCACCTCTATTATTGTCGTAAATTTTTATACTTTGTATTTTTGTTGAGGCCTGATGGTGTTGCAATATACTCCAATCGAGATGGTCAAGTTATTGTTATTTTAGAACTGTGTTTTTTAAACTCAATAAAGTTTATAATTATCAGAATTTTCGATTATCCAAATTGACCCCGGTCCCAATTAATTCAGATAATAAGCATTCTAATTCTAATGTACTACTATTACTACGACATAGAAATAAACTGAAAATTTCATAAATTTCTACTACACTTTCAAGTCCTTCTGGTTGGACTAAACATAGTCCCGAGTGTAAGCATGATGCTAAAACCATCATATAGACACATAAAAATATGCTTATTCAACAAAACTCTAAGCCAAATGTTATTCCGTGCAGATCACCCCACCCCCACTCGAAGCCAGCTACTCCATCTGTGATGACTGTATACAGCAGCTGAGGGACGGCTTGACCTTCAAGAAGCAGGTGCTGGAATGTGAACAGAAGTTTCACATTTATTGCAAAAGTATGTGTCATTTGAGGTTTGAGATAACAATAATTCACTTATATGAGAATACAAGAATAATAGAATTTTATCGCTGCTCCACGGTGATGGAAAATATCGTGATATTTCATTGATTACGATGTTCTCCATCGCCGTGCATGCCTGAGAGAAATTCATAATTTCTCGAAAGCATGACGTCCACCAATCCGCACTTGGCCAGCGTGGTGGACTATGGCCTAAATCCCTCTCAATTATGTGAGAAGGAGACCTGTGCCCAGCAGTGGGACATAAAAAAAGGTTGAAAAAAAAATGAGAATACATGTACCTACTACAATTTCATTTAGGTATGTTAAATACACAGACAGCAAAGTTAAATGAAATGTGGGTGAATACAAAATAATTTAGCATCAGCGTAGTTTTTTAACAGCATAATTTTGTTAATCTATCTGTCTGGAACCGCAGGCAGAAAGCTAGTAAGCTAGAAAGATAGTGAATATTAATCCTTTTCAATTTCAGATGAAGAAGCTCTAAAAGTTAAAGAAGAAATAACAGATGACAGTGGTGAGTATTTTTTTAAACAATAAGGGCCTCATTCACCATCTCCAAGAAAAGTGTTGATTAGTTACGTCCCAAGTAAAAGTTAATTAGCATGTGGTCACGCACACCGCCGTCCTCCCTGGAGCCGCTGGCTGGACGGATCGAGCTCCCACTCTCACCGCCCGCAACCCCGGAAGCCCCCTTTTAGTTATCTCTTACGATCAGGCAGGGGATACCGTAGCTCAGTTCTTAAGAGGCCGTATACGAAATTTTGTCAATTTCGCTGATTTACCTGATGTAACACATGAGATTTTGCAGTTAAATTACGGTATTTCCATAAGTTTCATTGCACAATATAAATCATCATTTCATTAATAATCATGTGTGTGTAAAATCAGCTAAATCAGCGAAATCAGCAAAATTTCGTATACGGCCTCTTGATCTCGAAGCTACAGGGCTAGCACGAAGTTACGATAAACAAAGATCTGCTGTGAGTACTGTACACGGATAGGTGCAGTTTACCAGCTTCACTTCGTTCGCAGAATTTTATCTATACTTCTTTAAACTGAGTTTTTAACAAACATTATTTTTTCTCAGATGATGAAATAAAATATTCTGATGGAGAATATAACAATGATCCTGGTAAGTGATACTAGCGTAAAATTGTTTAATAATAAAACAATCAGTAAGATATACTCATTTTAGTTACCCAAAATGTTTGTCAGCAAACATTTGTAGGTAAGGCCAACGAGACGAGATAAAGAATGTAAACAAACGGACCGTTACCAAGTTACATTGCGACAGCGAGCGATTATTATCTCTGTCCTTATCATTCGTACGCTGTAATGGTTTCAGTCGACGACAGCTGTCGTTGCGTGTTTCGTGGTACAGGAAAGCAGTCAGTACCGCAGTTGTCAACATTTGGCCTGCCTTTTTGTAAACAAGTTCATTTATCATAAAAGTCGAGGACAATTTTTATAGCTATATTGACAACATGATTCATCAATAGCTAATTTTTAAGTAATTCTTTATTGCTTTAAAACAGGTACAATACAACATAGGTGTTTAAATTTTACAATAGCGTCGCTGATTATACCCTATAGGCGTGCAATATTAGATTTAAAAAAAATTACACCGGCATTTCAATTTACAAGTTATACATGTCAAAATAACTACCTATCTATAAGTCACAACAAATTCTCAATAGCTACTCTGTAAGAAAGCTAGCTATTGTATACCCCATATTTTAAAACAGGGCTGAAGTTTTTCTCCGTCTGCTCTTTTCTTCAGCTCAGCATTGCCTAAGCGCACCCAGAGCAGACAGAACAAAAAAATAACGTTCACTAAGAGTTTGCAAAGGAACCGTACAGTGAATAAAGAATATTTCATTTCATTTAATTTCAAATTATAATAAAAAAGTCTTATAAAATTAATAAAATATGAAATTTATGAAATTAATTATATAAAATGGTCAGTAACATTAAATTAAATTTTTGTCATAAATACGGCTGATTTGGACTCCTCTGACGAGATATCTTTGTCAAATACAGACGACAACGATTAGAATGTGGAATGGAATCCAAAATTTGTATATAATTTATTCAAATAAAAATGTTTTGAACCCCTGAAACTTTGTTTACATTCTTTATCTCGTCTCGTTGGCCTTACTTTAGGTGGAAGCACTTTAATGCTTCAAGTAGTAGTTCAGGAAGTACCACTGCTGTACCTACTTCTGCCTTGAAGCAATTCTATTGTGTCTCGATGGAAAGCTGCAGTGCACAGGGCTCACGCGTGGGAGACTGATGTCTGTACCACTTGGCTATTGCTTAGATACCTTTTTTGTGCATATTGCCAGCGTCAAGTAAATTTTTTACATCACTTAATAGTCTAAGTATGTACTAATAGTCTAGTCAGTCAGATCTTCAAGTAAAGTGATGGCTACTTTACCAGAGCGTGTTCGATGGAGTTTTGGAAGCAAGCTAGAAACATGTTTTCGCACTGTTATTTTACTTCACAACACTCGTGCGCTGTAATTAACCTATATGGAACAAAATGTCATCAACTTTATCCAATACTAGCTGACCCCGCGAACTCCGTATCGCGTTTAAATATTAAATAATAATAATAATGGATAGCATATAAACCTTCTCCGTGAAAAAATACATGTACATACCAATTTTCATAATAATCGGTCGAATAGTTTCTGAGTTTTGCGATGTCATATATACAAACATTACTTAACACCCCCGCAACCCCCCCTTCCGGGTGGAATTTCGTAAAATCCGTTCTTAGCTGACCTCTACTCGGCGAAAGGAATATTCCTACCAAATTTGAAGTCGGTAGGTCTTATAGTTCCAGAGATATCGTGATGAGTCAATATATGGGTGGAAATACCCCCCCTTCCTTCCGGGTGGAATTTCGTAAAATCCGTTCTTAGCTGACCTCTACTCGGCGAAAGGAATATTCCTACCAAATTTGAAGTCGGTAGGTCTTATAGTTCCAGAGATATCGTGATGAGTCAATATATGGGTGGAAATACCCCCCCTTCCGGGTGGAATTTCGTAAAATCCGTTCTTAGCTGACCTCTACTCGGCGAAAGGAATATTCCTACCAAATTTGAAGTCGGTAGGTCTTATAGTTCCAGAGATATCGTGATGAGTCAATATATGGGTGGAAATACCCCCCCTTCCGGGTGGAATTTCGTAAAATCCGTTCTTAGCTGACCTCTACTCGGCGAAAGGAATATTCCTACCAAATTTGAAGTCGGTAGGTCTTATAGTTCCAGAGATATCGTGGTGAGTCAATATATGGGTGGAAATCTCTTATATATATATAGAAGATAACAATATTTGCATACCTTACTGAGGTTAATATGGCGGACTTTAAATATATAAAACAACTTCTGTAATAAATAATAAAAAAACTTCTGTAACTTCTGTAATATTTGCGCAAATAAATCATTTTTCTTTCTTTTCTTAAAAAACTCAAAAATACAAAAAGAAAATGAAAATAGAAAAGAGCACAATATGTTCTTTCCGACTTCCCGCCAAAAACTCCCGCTTAGATACATGTAAATTAAGATATTGATGTATTGTTATAGTGTTGTCAGTAAATAAAAAAGTAATTTGTTTTTCAGATGAAACTTATGACTGTAAACAGGAAGATATTTGCAAAGATGAAGGCCAAGGTAAGTAACAAAGTCTATGGTCTATATTAGAATTAAGTTTAAGAATTAAGTTACTATAGTATCATGCAATTGACGTGACGATTGACATTAATTTCATAAATGACAACGATTGCACAGATATCAATTTTTTTTTGCAATTGTCAATGTCTAGTAAAAACTTAAATAAAAACAATAATTTTATTACTTCAAAAAGTTAATTATAATTTTGTTCTTATATAAGAAAAACTACTTTTTTTACCGGTTACATGTCATTTTCACAGCATTTTTTATGTTACGGTCCAATTTTGGCCACTACTTGAACACTAGTTGCCACAGAACATATTAAAAGAGAACATATTAGAATGGAAATGTGGGCGGGGCAGACGCGCCAAGGATATGAGCAAACGCTCGTATCTCTACAGAAACACGCGATCGTGCTACGATATGCATGCTAGGGTGTGATTCGTTCATTTGAAATCGCGTGATTGTGCGGCACTAAAATTGGCTAGATTTGAAATTGCAAATACATATGTGCGTAAGCTTCGTATTTATTTAAGTACAGATGTAATGGAGGTGAAAGGTGGGGCTGGATCGACGACACTGGTTTTCATACGAACGGCGCATTATTGCCGTTCTACCTCTTATGTTCTGTGCTAGTTGCAATAAATTAATCTATGTTTTGTATGTATCTTTTGACGACCCGCGTGGCGCAATGGTTACCATGCCGGACTGCCAATCGAGGTGTCCCGGGTTCGATTCCCGGCGAAGCAGAAATTCGAATGATGAGTTTAAATTTCTGTTATAGGTCTGTGTGTTTGTGTTCCTGTCTTTGTTTGTGTCCATGGTACCCACGACACAGGGTATTAATTACCTTACTGTGGGGCTATGAGTGTAAAAGGTTTATTTTTTATTTATGTATTTGCAGATCATGAGACCGACGAAAAAGAGTTTGGGGCAGTTAAACGTGATTGTAAGTATATATTTATATTTTTATAAAATACGTAACTGCATAATATACTAGAAATTACAACACAAATCATGACTGATTAGACAATCGAAAATTGTGTTTGGTTAATTGTCACGGTATTTGAGTTTTGGCCTCACCCTGTCTACTTTAAAAAAATAACTTAACCTAGCAGCAGCAATATACAGGATGCATTTTTGTGGCATAAAAACAAATAAATGTACAAACTTATTCGACGTCCGGTTTACGTTAAGTTTAATGTTAAATAAAAGCAATGTTTATTTTCATTCACTTTTTATTGTAAACATAACAAATTTTTAGAAATCCAATTCGTTAATATAATATACGCTTCATTATAACAGCTTAATAGTCTATAAAATACTGTAATATAAAGAGTTTATATATCAGAGTATTTTTTGTAGTAACGTTATTTTCGTTGTGGTTAAAAAAATATATGTTATTTTGACCCTAACCTACCTACCCTACCCTGATATGTAAACATTAAAGAACTCCTTGGCGTCTCCTTTGGAAAAAGTGCACTTAAACTGACTTCCACATGCTTTTGACGTCCGTATATATATGTTCGTAATAGTATATTGTGTAGCAAGGGGTGAAACAAGACCATTTCTGACGAGGGCGAGAGTTGACAGCCCGAGCGAAGGGAGGGTTGTCATCGCCCTGGTCTGAAATCGTCTTTGTTTCATCCCGAGCCACACACTGTATTTTTCATATCACATGTAACGAAACAACGAGTTTTTATTTCTGTAGCCAGTCGAAGTAAGACTATTTCAGACAAATAGCGCAGTAATATCTTTTGACAGCGATTTGAAGACAGTTGTCAATGCGATTCTGACAGACTTGAAATAAAGACGTAAATAATAAACAAATGAAGGTGCCGGGTACAAACTGACACATTCGCATTGGTTTGAAATTGTCTTGTTTCGACTGGCAAAACAGATATCAAAACTCGTTGTTTCATTACATGTGATATGAAAATACATATATATAAATATAACGAATGCAGTTTTTTTTTTGAGAGTGTCGCTTAGATCCATAGGCCCCAGCACCTATAGAACAAATAGTTGGAAATCTAAAAGTTTAGAATTTTGCTGCAAAAATATTATGAATCGAAGTTCGAAGTGATTCCCTCTACAAGTCACTGTAGTGCAGCGTGGATTCCTTCCAATCGTATGCTTCAAAGAACGTACACTACGGAATTGGCCTTTTGGCGTCCTAAATTTTATAGTCTGTTTATATCATTAAAATGTTATTTACCATTTCGGCACCGGGTGATTTTGACGTCCGGATTGAACGCTCATATTTATTATCATTTTTAAAAATGGCGTAGCATTATTACTAAAAAAAATACGTTTAAAAATATAAAGCTGTAATACGTAATACACACGAGGACGTCGAATATTACAAATGGTCATGCAAAATTCGATTATGGGTAAGTTGATCTACCATATTTTTAATTGTATCGTAAGTAGATTCTTCCTAAGGCAATGTATTTTTATTTTTAAGCTATTTCATAGCTTTTATCGCGGGCTTTGAGCGTGGCGACTGAATCAGAAAATTCCGTAACGAAAATAAAACCTAACAACCGGCACAACAGCGCGGCGTTGAAAGCCGTGCGTCGTCTAAGTCGTTTTAGTTCGGCACACTTCGTCACGGTGTTTGTGTGCGTGCGACTAGACGTATGCGTGTAGACAAGCTGCTAACTGCTCATAACTGATTCTATCTCTTTTAGACACGATGCTAGGTGAGACAGCGTACTTTTTGGCCGCGTCCACGAGTGAGTTCGAGCCCGCGACTTACCAAATAAAACAAAATACTGCATAAATAAAAAATAATTAAATAATTATAATTGCATAAGTGGATAAAAAATGCTATGCAAAAGCTTTACCGCGGCTGTCACGGAGTACCACACGTTTTTTAAAATTTAAATTGATAAGCAGACAGATAGACTGCAGATACATATAAAGTGGTCTCATAGACATAGACTGCAGATAAATATAAAGTGGTCTCTGCAGCCCATGGATGTCTACACAACCTGAAGCAAGCCTTGTAAGGAGGTCTACTTGTAAAATCGGTAAACGACATATCGTGAATTTATCTGTACATTTTTGACCCTGTTCTGACATTCCTTTTTGTGGATACATAACTCTATAGTAAAGTTATCGAGTATATGGTGCTATTAAAAGTGTAATACCCATTATAATTCTTTAAACTTTTTCAAAATAATTGCTTAAAATTCACGGTATTTCGGATGATAGCGCTTAGAGTAGGGCCCTGAGTCTTGCCTGAGATCGTATGCAGTTGCGTTGCTACCCCCTAAGGTCGATGGTTGGATGTGCGCGCGATCTCCGAGGAATGATAAGGAATGTTGACGTAATACGCTAGAGTTGTGATTTAGTCGATATTGTGCTATCGATACTAACACATCTGAAGCCTCCGCGCGAGTGTAAACTATAAAATAATTCTATAAGGATATTATGTGCTTGAAATAAAAAAAACAATTATTGTATCACGTATTCGTTTAATTTAACTTTGGCTTATGGAACATACAAATTTCGTAATGTAAATAAAAACAAACATTTAAACATTTTTATCAAGTAAAGTATACACTTCAGCATTAATCATCTAATTATTTGTGTGATCTGTAATGCAAAATCACTTTTAATAAATAGTTCTAAATATTCTGTAAAACAATATAAATTGGCTTGTGATTGAGCCTAACACTCGTCCTCGTCCTTTGAAATAGGCAACAAATGTACCGTTTCTGAAACGCAGCATTTAGCCGGCAATGACGACACGGAATCGATGCCAGTAAAAATGATGCCAGCGTCTGATGTATACTCAAAGACGATGCGCATCGATGACAAAATTTAACGAAAACGCCCATCTCTAGTAGGTACTAGGAGAGTGCGGGGTATGAAACAACGGTCGGGCGGGGCACACACCCGCCCGCTTCCTCAGCCCCCGATTCCTCGGAGCTCGCGCGCGGACTATAGGTCTGGCCGGTAACTGCAGCCACTTCTGCCCTGAAGCCATTATATTGATGTTGAGTCTCGGTGGAAAGCCGGATTTGTCCGACTTTCATGAGAAACTTCAGAGTAGTAGCGCAATTCATACGATCTCAGGCAAGACATAGGCTTAGCGTAGTTTTAATAAATCAAGTCATTTTCTTCTGTTGAAAATGTTGCCCAAACTATATACTACCGAAAGTGGCCAAAGTCTTCAAAGTTTTGTATGACGTGAACCTGTTACAACATAATTTATGATTCTTTAATCAGTCAAGACGCTGTTCACCTGCTGGTAAAGTGTTATTTACTCTAGTTAACAGTCTAAAGATAGGGATGAAAACATCTTTGGAACCCGTAGAGCGTCAAAATTGACAGGTATGACACCAGTCAGAGGAGTGGCCTTTACGAGCGAACCCCTCGTCGCAACGTCCATGCACAATGTGCCTTCTATTTATACAACTAGTGTGTCAGTGTGTGTCGGTGTCAGTGTTGACAATGCATAGAAAATGACGTTGTTAATTGAAATTGACATATTTAGAAATGTATGAGTCTGTAGCGACGAAAGAATATTTGTGAATGTGTGATAAAATTAAAATGTATGCGTTCTTTCCCCGCACCAGATTTGGCACAAAAATTATGTATCGAAGCGAGGCGCTATGCCGTCTCTCTTAAAGGTTGTTGCTCTAAGTTGGAACCAACGGTAGCTGCAGAACATAATACATGGGGTTATTTCACATTTTACCCCTTTATATATGAAAAGAGGAGATCTCCCGCCAGGCGATGTTACTGCCTAGGGACGACGGTCCGAATGCTAACTTCAGACCGTTTGTATATATACTGAGAATCTAGGTAACTTCGATAACGTGATTCAAGATACGTCTTCTGATTGGCCAGTTCAGTGTGACGCATGTGACGTAGTACTCTATTGTTTACAATGTTCGCTGCTTGCGTCATCTTGCATGATCAGCGTTCAGAGCTTCATAACGTTATAAAAATATCAAAATAAAATGTTATATAACGTTATACGTATTTCGTTTCGTTATTATTTTGACATTACTATCGAAAAGACGAATAGCGGTATTAAAAAAATAACGTTATGAAATATCAAATCAAAATAAAATAACGTTATAATATCGTTATTGCTAAGCGATATTGCCGCGTTGTCAGCTCGCTGCATATGATAATTATTATTCCCCGTAAATATAACGTTATTTATATCGATATTCTCTAAATAGCGTTTACTGATATAGCGTTATTTTGATGTGTAAATAACGTTTAGTTGTAAAACGTTATGTTTTTTATAACGATATGGGCACAAGTAGATAATAACGTTATGATTTTATAGCGGTATTTGAAGCTCTGTCAGCGTTTCATGTGCGGCGCGTGGTCATATTACTGTAGGTATCGCGCCGCTACACCCGGCAACTTTAAACTTGCTTGTTATAGAAGGTCACAGTTTAATAAAAAGTGTGTCCTGATAAATATTTCACTTTCTTTATTACTATTTTGATTGTATTATATATTCGCATAGATTAATGTCATAATTGTTTCTTGTAGGTGAGAATGAGAAAGAACTAGCTAGAATGCCGAAGAAAATATGCACAAGAATCGATAGTAAAGAACTCAACGAAATCATTGAAGGCATTACTGAAATCACAGAAAAGTATTACAAAGATGATTTGTTGTCATCTGAATCAGTTCGCTCACATGCTAATCAATTATCTACATTTATTTCCTCCTTAATATCTTCAAATAATACCGATACTTCAGACTCTGATGCTCCGGTCGATAGTCCTAATACCTCGAATGTAAACGATCCTCCAGCAGTAAAATCTGAAGCTTCATACTCTGATTTCTCTACAGAATCCGATCCAGAATCATTTAAACCTTTTCACGACTTCAGTTGTCCTGATGAACCTAACTTAAACATAAATAACTCGATTTACATCACAAATACTTCTAATGAAAGGGCTATGTCTCAAACGAATAGTCATCTTGTATCCAACTGCAGTAGCCATCTTGATTCTGATGCAAGAATAACATCTTGTGAACGCATTCTCACCTCAACCACTCAATTGGACGATAATAAGAACAAAGTAATAGACCTTAAACTCGCTAATGTTAATTCTAAAGATGATACATCTATAGCTATAGACACAGCTACTATTACAATTAAATTAGAAATGGACGCCGCTTCAAATGAAGATTTTTATTCTTCATCATTAGATGATGAAAATGACTTACGTGTAGAAAAGGAATGCCGTGGTGATCCGTGTAAGGTTAGTTCATTTTATTTATTTTTATTCAATGTTATAGTACAACCTTAAACTAAGGAGACAAGAGTATGCTTAATACTTGTGGTAGTCGCATACATACATACATACATATCATACATAGACTGTACATAAAAATCATACGTTACGGACGTTTTTTCCCTGCTAGTGTACCTCTCCGCAACGCCCCATAAGGAACTTCGTTCCAAATACATAATTATCATTATTAATTTTCTTTCAATAACTAATTTAGCGATGATTAATAGCTTACGGCTTGAAGAAGGATGTAGAAGAAGAAACAGATGAAATGGTAGTCGATAATGATAGTGTGTGTGTGTGTGTGTGTGTGTGTGTTACGTCGCCTACAACTAACTTGCTTTATGATTTAGGCGCTGGCCCCACTGCAGGCGGTCATAGTTCCGTGTTCTGCGTTATGATCTTATCGTTATCATTATCATTATATATAATAAAACTAAGTTGATAAAATGTGCGTGCCGATAAAACTTAAAAAGGAGTTCCGGCACGATAAAGGGACTTAAATAGTGTGATAGCCCTTTATCCCCCCTCGAACAAGAAAGTTCCTGTTTTAACCTAAAGGGCGTGTTTTTAAAGATATAAGGGCTTCTACAACCCTTCAACTTGGTAATTAAGTATAGTGGCGCCATCTGTTGTCGAGTATTTGAACTTCATTCAGAACGATTATTTGGGTTCATGGGCGTACCCAGGTTCTTGCTAGGGGGGGCAAGTTCTTGGTCACGGGGGGAAGGGGTGCAAATTTTAAGGTTCTTATATTAGGGGTTTCAAGCAGGGTACCGCAACAACGTACCTCAGTAAAACTTCCTACGTCATCGCCGATGACACGCATGCTAAAACCAAAGTCCACGCGGACTAAGTCGCGGTCGGCCGCTAGTTGTAATATATGCGGTTTCTTAGAATAATGCATATTATGCGGTGTGTCCGGCGCCTTAATAAGCATGTGGTAATTGTTCACAATCGTAACCGAATGCTCGTTATACCATAAAATTGTATTTATATATTTAATAAAAATGTGCAGAACCTAAGAAAAGAAACCTAAAATAAAAAAAACCTTATAACATTAAGGCTGCTATTCCACTGACGTTTTACGAGCGTTGGCGTTGGAGCAACGCCAACACTCGTAAAACGTCAGTGGAACGTTGTCACTGCGCAAAATAGACGTTAACGTTGCGTTTAAAACATGCGTGTATTCATAACGTTATAAAAAATAAACCAATATTTAACAGCGAGTACACATTGGGCGTTCGGCGTTGCGTTTGACGCGCGTTGGTTACATACATACACCGCGCTGTGTACGCGCTCGACGAGCGCTAGTAGGACGAATATACTGTATAATGATCGTTCTCCATTTTCGTCAACATGCGGCCACTCTTTACGAAAGCGCGCGTTCGAATGTACAACAATATGGCTGCTCATGTATCTTGACGCCCGCGCAACGCGCGTTCTAAGGAAAATCTGTAAGCGCGCGCCTAACGCGCGCTTGTTTCGAAGCGCGCGTTTGCATGTGTACACTTCAATCAGACCTCGTAGTTCTTACAACGCGCGTTACCAAAGTACTCGCTCTTGAATGTTTTATTGGCGTTCATAAACATTGCTTAGAGTTTAGAAACCATCTGTTTAATATGGATATTTAGTTGGACAACTATATAAGACGCTTATATAGTTATTCAACTAAATATCCTCACTATTAAATACTGTTTACTGTATTATTTATCACTAATGCTTAGAAGTGTATTATTTAGATTTATTTTACGAGTTTTTATTCGTACCAATTAAATAATGTTACTATTTTAGGTTTTTTCAAATCAGCCAATGGATACAGAGGATACCGAAAACCGCAGTCCACAAGTTATGGCATCCGAAAAAAATTTGGGGGATGAATCAGAAACAAATGAAGAGAACGAAGGCCAACCAACAACAAATAAAGTTAAGTCAGATACAGAAAACGGTGCTACCCAAATTTTTCAAGTTACAAAAGATAGATTGAAACCTAAATATAATAAGGAAAAAGATTTCTGTCTCTATTGTGAGAGTTTTATTTTAAATTTTTCGCGACACATGGAACGCAATCACATAGCAGAACCTGAAGTTAAGCTAGCGTTATCTCATCCTAAAAGTAGCCTTGAACGCAAAAGAACGTTTGCAGATTTAAGAAAAAAGGGTAATTATGTTGGTTATTCACGAAATGCGTTCAAACCTGTAAGGGAATGTAGGTTTCCTAAAAATAAGTCTGATTGTTTACCATGCACTAAATGTCTTGGCTTTTATTCAAAAAAACTATTATGGAAGCATGTCAAAGTGTGCGATAAAACAGCATCAACAAAAAATATACAAGTTAAAGCACAAAATTTTTTAGTACGTAAGTTTAAAATAGACAAAGATCTACAATTAAAAGTTTTTCCTAGAATGCAGCCAGATAAAGTTTCTTTCGTAGCAAAAACAGATAAATTAATTTGTATGTATGGAGCTGAGTATTTACGTAGTAGTAAAGAAGGTGAATTGGCTCTTGTTGCATCCCGTAAAATGAGGGAACTTGCAAGGTTACTAATGGAAATATCTAAAATAAATCCGGAAATTACAAGCTTACAACAAGTTTTAAAACCTCAATATTACGACACATTAGTAAATGCGACAAAAATAGTGGCCCGTTATAATGACGTGACAAGGCGATTTGATGCGCCTAATTATGTTCTAAATACAGCAACTTCCTTAAAACAGTGTTGCAGTATTGCTTTGCTGCAATGCGGCAAAATGGAAGAAAAAGCCAACACAGCTACTATAAAAGCTGATTTAATAACTTTGTCCAAACTAATTACAGATAAATGGAAATTTGACATTTCCAGTCAGGCCGTTGAGGATCTTCATACGAAAAAGTGGAAAAAAATTACCTTGTTAACCCTTGCCACAGATTTAAAGTTATTGCAAGATTATCTTTGTAAAATAGCAAACCAATACACGGAAATTTTAAAGAATAAAAATAATATTAATGTTGACGCTTTTAATAATTTGGTTGAAGTTTTATATTGTAGAGTTCTTTTGCTTAATAGACGTAGGTTCGGAGGGTTACAAAGACTTAAACTAAGTGATTATAATAAAGTTGAAACAGAAGACACTAATTACGAAGAATTTGAAAACGATCTCTCTGCTACAGAAAAAAAAATAGCTACTGCACTAAAAATAGTCGCGATTCGTGGTAAAAGTGGTAGACGGATCCCAGTCCTTTTTAGTTCTGAAGTAGAAGCAGATATAAAAATATTGTTATCAGTTAGAAAAAACTATATACCAAATGCTAACGATATTTTGCTAGCGAAAGCAGGAGGAAAAGAAGTTTGTTGGTATAAAGTTTTAAAAAAATATGCTAAAGGATGCAAAGTTAAAAATGTTAGTGCTCTAACATCGACAAGGCTACGAAAACACTTAGCTACCATAACACAATTGTTATTAATGACAAAATCAGATCAAGAGCAGCTTACAACCTTCATGGAACACGCACACGGTGTACATAAAGATAATGATAGATTTCCCAATGACGTTTACCAAACCGCCAAAATTTCAAAACTTTTGCTTTTAATGGAAGATGGAAAAGCCGATATATATAAAGGGAAGACATTAGGTGAAATAGATTTAAATTTAGGTGAAGAAATTATAGAAGATGAGATAGCAAACCAGGAAGTAGTAGACTTTGAACTAGAGGTAAAAGATGTAACTCAAAATGAAAATAAAAGTATACCGGAAAAAATACAATCCACTTCAAATAAAACCGATCATGCCTTACAGTCAAATAGTTTGAATAAATTAAAGAAGAAGAGAGTGCTGGTTCCATGGACAACTGAACAAAGAGACGTTGTCACCAAATATTTTAATAATCACATTAATCATAAGAAGGCCCCAAAACGGGCAGAATGTGATGCATTAAAAGATATGTACCCTACACTTCTACACAATAAAGATTGGCTAAAAATTAAAGTCTTTATCCAGAATGAGTATAGCAAAAAATGAATTTCGATATTTTAATTTTAACTTACCTTTTTTTTCTAAAACCAAGAAAATAGATACAAAAAAAACAAAAAATATTAAAATTCCTTACCTTTTAAAAATAACTGAATTAATGGTGTAATTGTTATATTGTTGTGCCACAAGATAAAATTATATTATTTTATTTAGAAAATTATATTAGTTTAGTTAAGATTAATATCATGTTGGCTACTATTTTAAGCTTATGGCATATTTTTAGGATATCAAAGTTTGAGGCGCTTTGACTTCTAGTAGCCCAAAATATTTTTATGTTTAATCGATCTCATTCTCAAATAGGACTATTACCAGACTCCTTTAAATCCTTAGAAAATAGTTTTTAGTTAATAAAAACAAACTATATAATAACGATGAAATCGTGTTTTTTAACCTTGCACTAGTCCTAAGTATGTTTAAAATGAATAAAGTTTTGAAATTATGCTATCTTTTCTTTTTTATCCTCTTTGAACTTGATTAGATAAAGGTATTTTTTTTAATCCATGCACCATTCCAAACATCAAACTCCACCAGCCATTGTAATCACCCAACCAGCCATCCTGATTATGATCCTGATTTTGTACCTTGAAATTTTGGGATACATACCGAGTTATGTGTGATTTTTACTGGACTAAAACCCGCTCGGTGCACTACACCCGGGGTGGTTTAGCTCCTGGCATGGGGAGAACTCGGGATCTCCAGAGGATAGGACCGGTGTCCGACCCATCATCCGGATAACGATGGTACTCTCCTGCACTTTCCTGTGCTTGCACGGCATGCGGTTTCGCACACACCGCCGCCCTTCCCGGTGCCGCTAGCTGGTTTGGAGCTCCCATTCCTGGTATCCAGCACCTTGGGAAGGATACCGGGCTATGTGGGATTTGTACCGCACAAAAACCCTCTCGGTGGCCTGCACAGGCAGGCAGCTTGGGGAGGACTCTGGGATCTCCAGTGAAATGCACCGGTGTCCTCCACGCGCGGCCCTTCCTGGGGAGAGCAGATGCGCTCTCCTGCACCCTCAGGCGCACACACCGGCGGCGTTCTTCTTTCCTTCGTTTCCTTCCCGGCAAGGCTGCTGGCTGGACGGGTCGAGCTCCCACTCTCACCCCCGGAACCCCCCTTTTAGTCGCCTCTTACGATCAGGCAAGTGGCGGATCTAGGCTTGCCTTGAGGCCCTAGATACGGCGCTACAGAGCAGTATTTTTGCCAGCTTGAGTGGCGTGTGGATATAAAAATTAGACACGATACGTATAATTTGAAGTTTATCAAGGGTGAACCCGAATGGTTTTTTGGGGGGAGGGGAAGTGTTGAAAAGGGGAGTCGGAGGTCTTATGGGCGATTTTTAAACATCCGACAGCGTGTTTGCCTCTAACTCGCATCTCCATCGACTAACGCGAGCAATGCGGTGAAGTATGCTCCAGGCCTCCTCAGTAATGGGGCGAGACTCATACCCAGCATTAGGACCCAAAAAGGGTTGCAGCCAATAATATATTCTATCTTTCAATTTTCTTTTCAGCGGAAATCAGCGAAATAATTTCCACAGAACTTGATTCTAAGAAAAACGATAAAACATCCACTGAAACTTCAAAACCACAGGAAGCGATAAAAGGTGAGTTCTTTAATTTATTTAGAGTACAGTCATTTTGGCTAACTTTAAATTGACGTTTAACTTTGAACAAAGTTGGAAAAAAGATTTAACAATTTATTACATCGAAACTTTTTCATGTTTCAATATAATCTGTGTAAAATGGATTGCCAAAATGTTCTTGTACCAAATGAAAATTAAAAAAATAAACTGTCAATACCATAATTCTGAAAATTCCCGCCTTTTCCGCTGTGAATTTTTTTTTAATTATAGCATCGCAAACTCTGTGCATACTGCCAGCGTCAATTATAATTTTTTCATCAATTTTTGCCAGTTTCAATGAGACTGGTCGAAGTAATAACAAAGTCAGTAAGTAAGTCGTCAGACGTCAGTAATCAGTCAGTCTAGTCAGTCCAACATTCAAGTAAAGCGATGGCTACTTTACGAGAACGTGTCCGATGGAATTTTGGAGGCAAGCAGAAAAAACATATTTTAGCATTGTTATTCTATTTCACTAACACTCGTGCACTGTAATTAACCTATATCAATCAAAATGCCATCAACTTTATCCGATATAACTCAAAAATACACCAAGAAAATAAAAATAAAACAAGAGCACAATATGTCTTTTTCGACTTCCCCCCAAAACTCCCTTGGTGAAGTTGCTGGAAGTTTTTGAGCTCTGATTTGGAATCAGTGTGACCATTTGTGGCAGATTTCTGCCATTTTGGCAGATTTTACTCCTAAATTTTGGCTCTGGCAGATTATGGTGACGGATTATAAAAATGGCAGACTTTGGCAGATTTTAAACATTTTAGGAATCACGAGATTTTGAGTCATAAAATCTCATAATTTAAATGTTTAATGAGTATTTTTTATAAATTTAACATTTGGTATAATATAACGTAGATCAAAAATTATTTCTCTGAACTGGCAACATAATATTTAAAATGCAAAAGCTTGGATGTTTGTTGCTCAATCGTGCAAAAACAGAAGGGGGGGGGGAGGGGGTCCGGTTCCGATTCCGGTCCCGGCGGAACAGAATTTCTGTTCTCGGTCTGGGTGTTTGTGTTCCTGTCTTTGTGTGTGTCCATGGTAACCACGACACAGGGTAACGAGTGTATAACGTTTATTTCAATCATATTATTATCTCTGACTTTAATTTTATTCTATTGACATATCTGATTGACATTTCACTGATTTATATTATTATTGATCATTAATTATTATTGTTTTATTTGATGAAGAAAATTTGTAATATATTATTATTGTATATTGTTAACCCCTCCTGTAATAGCCAGAAAAACTCAAGTGTGGCTTTGGCAGAATTTCACTGAATTTGGTCCAGCCTGTGGCAGATTTGGCAGAATTTAGGCCCAATCTGTAGCAGATTCGCATTCTAAAATTTTAAGATGGTCACACTGTTTGGAATCGTAAACTAGTCCACTTTGATTCATATGGCAAGACCCAGCTATTTGTTACTTTTGTACGTCAGTGTAGATGTCATTTTTATAGATTAGGTTTTTAAATTTAATAATATGTACCTTCTTTTTTGTTTTACCTAAACCTTAAAACCTTCTTTTTTGTTTTACCTAAACCTTAAAATGTTCGTTTATTGCAATTAAAAAAAAATTCAAAACTCATGATAACTTTGAATTCGAGTTTTAGGGGACATTATGGGTAGTTCTGTTGTTTCTTCCGTAAATTTATTTTGTTAGAAAAAAAACAACTTAAAAGGACATTACTAATTCAATAAAATAAAGGTCATAAATAGAAATCAGATTGTAATAATACAAATAATGTAAAAAATGTTCAAAGTTACCTGAATTGAACGTAACCAAGAAATACATAAAACATATTTCTTTTTGTACTAAGAAACTATGATACAATTACCTATGTAACAACTTATTCAAACTTTTTTTTCAGCGACCACCAAGAAACAACAAGACAAAAAATTAACCAAATTAGCCTCTAAAGAGAAGACCATCAAAACGAAAAGAAAATTAAAATGTAAGAAGTTATTGATATAAATTCACTTGATACCTATATCATAATAATATGGTTTACTATTGAGATATTTTGTGTTTTGTATTGCCATTTTGTTAAATTCAATATGGCGGATGAACGCCATATCGGATTTACAATAAATGAAGTTTTATTTTTCACTATTTGAAGTGTTTTTTTTTTGTTTTACATTAATTTATGTTTAATAAGTTTTAAAAAATTGAATGCAGAGGGAGAACCCATATATATGTTATAAAAATGTATAATATTCATTAATAATCAAAGTAAACCAGACATAATTCAACCAAATTATTATGGGACCAATCCGAAGCTTGGCCAACTTTCGGGAAAAAAATCATCCAAATCAGATAACGTTTATTTTTGAAGCATTTAAATAGAAGATTCTTTTTAAATCGTTTCTTGTATTAAAATCTTACTAATGATAAAATTTGATTTCAGTGACACGCCAAAGAAGCATCCAGTTGGACCCAGAGCTAGAAATACACATGAAGACGAAAACCGGCGACGTTTACATATGTAAAATTTGCGGCAAAACCGACATCACCCTAACCGCATTACAAAAGCACATCTCTGATGAACACTCCGAAACGATTAAGTGCTCCTACTGTGGCAAAGATTGCGCGTCTCGGCCGACGTACTTACATCACATACAAAAACACATCCGCCATTCAGAAAAGTGTAAAATATGCCAAGTAACCTTCCGAAATTCGAAAATGTTGATCACGCATATTATAAGTAAACACACACGAACAAAACAATATCAGTGCGATGTTTGCCAAAAGGTCTTCGGATACCGAGGGACGTTAGTAAAGCACATAGCCTGGCACGACGGAACAAACAAAAAATGCGTTTGCGACGTCTGTGGGAAATTCTTCAACGACCGAACCAACATGAACATACATATCCGAACAGTCCACTTGCAATTACGACTGTTCCATTGCACGGAGTGTCCCAAAACTTTCAAAGTGAAGAAGCATTTGAAGGAGCACTTCAGATCGCATACAAAAGAAATGCCCTACGTCTGTCACGTGTGTTCGAAAGCGTTCGTTTGCTTGTGGAAGTTGAGGAGACATCAACAGAGCCACGAGGGCATGCGACCTGCTACTCAGTTTAAATGCTCGATGTGTTCGGTGACTTTCGAGAGGCGGGGAGAACTGTTGAAGCATAGTAAAACACATGTGGGCAGTAAGCAATACAAGTGCCACATGTGTACCAAAGACTTCGTCAACCGGTACACGCTGAAACGACACATCAAGTCACATTCTGGGATAAAGCCGTTTCCTTGCTCGAGTTGCAAGAAATCCTTCACGCAACGAAGCATCTTGCTGCGACATATCCAAAGATTCCATGACCCCAATAAAGAGGTACGCGAGAAGGTGAAGTGCGATCTGTGCAACATGCTAGTGCGCAACATAGAGAAGCACATCGACTCGCACAACAAGAGACCGTTCTCGTGCGAGTGGTGCGATAAGAACTATCCGGAGAGGAACGCGCTGAATCGACACGTGAAGATCGCGCATTTGAACATAAGAGCGTTCGAGTGCGCGCTTTGCGACAAGAAGTACGCGAATGTGTGCGGCTTGAGGCGGCACTCGCTGAAGGTGCACAGCGTGGAGTGGAAGAAGGAAGAAGATTGATCTACGTGATGGCCTTTAAAATCGTTGGAGATGCCACTAAGGGGCTTTTCAGACATGCCACTTAGTATCGGCGATTAGAAACGAAACGCTGCGACCAAATCGATGGAATGTGCGATTTTGATGCTGCGATGAAACGTCAATATGTAATTGTCAAATCGCGAGGCAGCATTGATGCAGTCGCAAAATCGTACTGATCTGAAAATCAATGTTATTATGACCCGTTTCTTTTTCTCAAGGTGATATTCAAATAAATTATAAGTATTATTTAAACTGAAATGGGTTTTTTTTCAAACTCAATCGAAAATTGTCCCTGGATTGTAGTTATGGATGTAGTGTGCGACACATGTCAAGATGGCGAGGGAGCTGACGCGTTATTAAACGCTTAGGAGTTGAATATATGGGAAAATATGTCGTGCCAGACTTTTTTCTAATTTAATTGGATATAGTGTAGTGTTAGGAATCAACGTCGGTAGTTGAATAAAAATATGACGATGTAGGGGAAAACGCCCATAAAAGCGAGGCCTCCTCTAAGGAGCGACCATTATTAGTCTAAAAGTTGTAGGGGCAGTTACTCTGTCCGTTTGCCTACTGATATTCTGTATTTGTGCTTACCTATAATTTATAGTTGTAGTTGTACAAGGAAATGTTAATTAGAAACTTCAAATCGTTCGAATAAGACTTTGTGAATTAAATAATATTCCGCTTCTGGTTTTTCATTTCTAAAAGTAGTAAGTATATAAATAAATTACACAGAGAAGCACATCGACGCACACAACAAGAGACCGTTCTCGTGCGAGTGGTGCGATAAGAGCTATCCGGAGAGGAACGCGCTGAATCGACACGTGAAGATCGCGCATTTGAACATTGCGACAAGAAGTACGCGAAAGTGTGCGGCCTGAGGCGGCACTCGCTGAAGGCGCACAACGTGGAGTGGAAGAAGGAAGAAGATTGATCTACGTGATGGCCTTTAAAATCGTTGAAGATGCCACTAAGGGGCTTTTCAGACATGCCACTTAGTATCGGCGATTAGAAACGAAACGCTGCGACCAAATCGATGGAATGTGTGATTTTGATGCTGCGATGAAACGTCAATATGTTGGCAAAACGCGATGCAGTCGCAAAATCGCCTAAAAATCGCAGTCGCAAAATCGTACTGAGCTGATAATCAATGTTATATGACCCGTTTCTTTTTTTCAAGGTGATATTCAAATAAATGAGATTTAAACTGACGGTAATTGAATAAAAAATATGACGATGTAGGGGAAAACGCCCATAAAAGCGAGGCCTCCTCTAAGGAGCGACCATTATTAGTGAAGATCACGCATTTGAATATAAGAGCGTTCGAGTGCGCGCTTTGCGACAAGAAGTACACGGAAGTGTGCGGCCTGAGGCGGCACTCGCTGAAGGCGCACAGCGTGGAGTAGAAGAATGAAGAGGTTTGAATTACACTCTTTATTCCACCATGTGATTTTTTATTTATGAATTTTAGAAATGAAAACCAGAAGCAGAATATTTAGATCACCATTTAATTCACAAAGCCTTTGATACAATTTACAGGTAACGATTTAAGGTTTCTAATTAATACAACAACAATTAAATAATAAGTAAGCACAGATACAGAATTTCGGTACGCAATCGGGCAGAGTAACTGTCGTTATTACGATTACAGCACTAATAATCCTTCCTTATAGGAGGCCTCTCTTTTATAGGCGTTTCTCCCACTTCGTCACATTTTTTATTCAACTACCGACGTTGATTCCTAACACGGCCTCTCCTGACATCCTGGCGTCCCCGCCAGGCGGTGAAGGTCCTTCAATGCCATACACTTAAGTAGCAGTGCACTGAAGCTCTTGAGCGCCCGGTGCCACGTAGAAGCACACGAGAGCGCCACGTACCGTACAGTGGCGGAGGCAGCAGCCTTCGAACGCATGATGACATCACAAGGATTAGCTTCTGCAAATGAGAACAAATCAAACTAAATACCAAACTTAAAGATCGGCCTGTCGTCTGCAGCACTTTTTGAAATTTAAAGTTTTTTTTTGTAATAAATCTAGCAATTAGGTTTTGAATCATAAAGCATGAGATGTTCTAGTGACTTAACTGCAATTTATAACAAGCGCTTCTAGATAAGAATTAAGCTTATGAGATATTTCATTAAAGTTTTGGGACAGTCATTAAAACTAAGCTTCAGAATTAAAACAAAAATAGTAATGGAACTTTGAAGCGAGGTAAAAGAACACAGTAAAATAAATAAAATAAATGGCTATAAATAGAATAATAATTAACAGGTTGTTGCTTTTTTTTAAATGAATGTACTCGTAGCGCCATCTAGTTCAAGAGTTTAACATATCAACTGAGCTCCTTTTTAACGATAACATCCGGCCGTCCTGCTTACACGTTCGTCCTCGATCGTGTGGGTCTGACTGATGCAAGAACTGCAAAATGAAACAAGTCCTGTTAAAACCTTATATTTTTCTTAAATTGTTATGACTTCTTACAATACCGGCTTGCATGTGAACTTGAGTAGCCCAAACTTAAACACGGCTTGACCTAGGTGATGTTCGTACAATATCACACTAGTCGTGTATCACCGCATTGTAATCTGTAACAACAGTGTTCATCACGGATCTCTGTTAACAATAACACGGCTTCAACTAGATGTTTATATCGGATCCCACTAGTCTTGTATCACCGCATTGCAATCTGTAACAACAGTGTTCATCACGGATTTCTGTTAACAATAACACGGCTTCAACTAGATGTTTATATAGGATCGCACTAGTCTTGTATCACCGCATTTCAATCTGTAAAAACAGTGTTCATCATAGATTTCTGTTGTACATATGTTGTTCACTCACAGGCACTCTTTATAGGTAACATTAAATGCGCAGCCGATATTGCAGAGAATGTATTAGACTTATTAATTGTTCGAAAGGCAATCGTTTAGAACACTTAACTATATCAAAAAAAAATATGAATCAGGTTTCATTTTATGATTACAGTTTCAAAAATGATATGTAAAGAAAATTAATATATTTGTGCATAAATTAGGAACAACGTACTTCGAAGAACTTTAAGGTCCAATAAAACTAACAAAAATTTACCAATATAGAACTTGGGTCAGATAGGATGTAAAATATAAAAATGAAGTCACCAGTAAAGCCCCCGGGGTTACAGAGCCCGCGGGTTGTATGCTAGCATTTTTCTGAATATTTTCATCTTGCTGTCAATAGTACACAGTGTGTTACACTTTGTTACAAATGTTTATAGCACCATGGTAAAAGCGTGCTTAAACCAGTAGAATGTTTTATTACAAGTTTAGCCAATATCGTCACGCTGTCATCACTAGTAATACCCAGGCATTACACAGTCTTGGCCAACAGACGACACTGTCATCTACCAAAAATAAAAATTCGATAGTAGACATAATGACAAGTTTAGTATCACGCGAAAAAAAACTTATTTGCACATTGAAACACAAGCGTAACATTAAGAAAATGAAATTTTATGAACAAACTTATATAGGAAAAGTAATTTGTTATTACGAAAAGATTTATGTAACTCACTGTCGGTTCACTATTGCTACCAGCTAGAATAACAATGTGCACAGTTAGAACTGACCAAATCACATGTCCTCGTGTTCTCCCGTAGTAAAGGTACACAGGTTGAAGCTCGGCCTACCTGACATTACTCTGCTACAACTTACAAAACCGCTTCTGATGAAATCTTTACTAATTGCAGTCAGTAACAAATGTTCAAATTGTTCAGCGGTAAAGGTATATAGGTAGTCGAAAAAAAAAACTCCCTGTACCTATTTTATCTTAAAATGGTTTAGCAATTTGTGCGTTAACAAAATGATTAACAAAGTAGGTAGGTAGTCAAAAAAGAACAATAGTATCCAGTATAAACCTTGTCTGTAAATGCACTAGACATCAATTAAATCTGACAAACAAAACTGTTATATCACATTATACCGTTGGTTTATAATTGAGCTTGCTTAATGTCACTTATTTACCTTAAAAATTCATTAACCATAAAATGTAAGTAATAGGTAAAGAGCAACTTTCTTTTTTACTGTTATTCTTGGTTGTCAACACTACTTCAAGTACTGATCTAGAGTGTCATTTTTAAGCTTCCAGCACCCATTCTCAACTTGCTTCCTTCATTTGAGGAAGTAGTCTGAAAACTCAAGAAAAATCTCAAGGTTTTGTCCCATGTTACTTGAATAAAAATTGATAGATACTCGTAACTCTCAGCCAACAACTTTGATAGTTAATTATACGAATACTCATAGCATATGCAATCTATATAAAATATCAACTGTCACTTTTAACTTTAAGATTGTATTCGGTTATGAAAGTTTGTCAAAATTTACTTTTCGTACAGACCAACCAATTCAATTTTTAAAGTAAAGATTAAACGTCTTTGTTTAATGTCTTACATTTGTAGGTATTCAGAAAAATATCAGATACCAAGTTTATAAATTGACTTCTTGCTTTGAAATGACTACAAATATTCAAAAACACTGTTTCACGGAAATAATTGCGTGCACTCTCGATTCGGAAATATTTAACAAAAATGTTGCCATTACTTACTCCCCAGTGACGGTACTGTACTCGTTGGGTACAAATAAATACTTTTGAAAAGGTAAAAGTAACCGACTGTAAGAACTAGGTACTCATTTTCTTCATACATAAACTTATCTCAAAAGCAAAGGATAAGCAGAGTATTTTTAAAGTAACAAAAAAAATTGCTTTTTCACTTGGATTCGCAAAACTAATAAGTAACAAATGTAGCATTAAAATTTTATCATGGATAGACGTATCCATCGTCGAATCTTGGATACAGAATACTACTCTGGGGAAACTACAGATTTCAATAAAGCGTTTATAGCACAAAAGAGATGTATTCGCGCTATAGCTAATACCACTCCATTAACAAGCTGCGAGCCTCTCTTTAAAAGGTTTAAAATATTAAGTGTGCCCTGTCTGTACATATATGAAGCCCGTTTAATTGTAAAGACACAACTTTTTATTTACAAGGAAAGATGAATATTGTAAATTTCTTACTTTAAGTTTTCCTGATAAGACTATTGGTGCCTGCCAATAACCTAGTCAGCTATAAGGTCAAAAAATTGCTACCACATGTGCGTCAAAATTAACAATAAATTACCGACAAATATTTAAATCTTCACTATGGTAAAATTTAAAAACTAATTTATGGGTGAACAGAAATTTGATACTTTGCGACATAAATTGTAAAATTATACGAAAAATTTTGCATAATTAATAATAAAATCTATGACAACTAAAATAAGCAAATGTCCTTGTAATGAAAATAAATTGAAATACCTGATTTAATATGAAACATAAAACTATACCACATTCGAGCAAATAAATATTTTCTTAAAAGATTTTTTTTACTTACGGTTTCTGACCTTACCCAACGTTTTCAAATACGAGTATAAGTCTCACTCAATCAATTACTTCGAGTTATCATTATCAATGAACTGGTACAGATTGTTTAATCGATACACGAAGAATAAAAAAAAACCGTGCGTACTGATTCCTGCATTTGTTCAGGATGCAACGTTAAATGTGGGACGCGAGGAGACCCCACTTCTGATTTTAGAAATGAAAACCAGAAGCAGAATATTTAGATCACCATTTAATTCACAAAGCCTTTGATACAATTTACAGGTAACGATTTAAGGTTTCTAATTAATACAACAACAATTAAATAATAAGTAAGCACAGATACAGAATTTCGGTACGCAATCGGGCAGAGTAACTGTCGTTATTACGATTACAGCACTAATAATCCTTCCTTATAGGAGGCCTCTCTTTTATAGGCGTTTCTCCCACTTCGTCACATTTTTTATTCAACTACCGACGTTGATTCCTAACATGAATAAATCAATCAACCATTTTGTTAAACAAATAAAACCTTTTTAAAAGCGGCCGCCTGCGACTTCGTCCGTGTGGTCTTTGGCATTAGTCATAGCATAATGTTATATAGCCTATAATAGCCTGCTCGCATGGCCCGGCCGCGAGCGTAGTATGCAAGCGATCAACGCAGCTAAGCCAAACGGGCGCGGTCGGGTGTGAGATGGGTGACCGCTAGTGGCAAAAATTTCATGCGCCTTTCCGTGCTTCGGAGGGCACGTTAAGCCATCGGTTACGGTTGTTGTTGATAGATAACAGTCGTTAAACCTTGTCGAAGGCATTATGGGCGGTTTGAAAACATCCGACAAAGGTTGGGCTCTAACCCGCCTCCACCAACCCGCACTGGAGCAGCGTGGTGGAGTAAGCTCCAGGCCTTCCCATCCCAATAAGGGGCAGAGACCCGTGCCCAGCAGTAGAACGCAAAAATGGTTGCATCCAGCCAGCATTATTTCAGCATTGCATTTACGTGCGTACTATCACACCACACTTCCTCAATAACAGGACTATTCAACACAAAAAGATTTTTTTCGAACCAGTAACTCCTGAGATTAGCGCGTTCAAACAAACTCAGCTTTATATATTAGTAGAAGTATAAATATTCATTTAAGCACATAAATAAATAATGTAGTTTAAAAAACTAAAAAACACGCTTTTGTGAAAATACGAACTAAAACTAAAAAAATAAGAAGAAAATGTATTTTACTGTAAAAAAAAGCGTGGGGTGCATGGTGTCAATCATAGAAATCGAAAAAGGAGCAATAGTATCTTAAAAACCACCCCACGCTTTTTTGTACAGTAAAATACATTTTCTTCTTATTTTTTACCGACTTCCAAAAGGAGGAGGTACTGTATTCGGCTGTATGTATTTTTTTTTTTTTTATATATGTTCACCGATTACTCCGCCGTTTGTGGACCGATTTTCAAAATTATTTTTTTTTTTACTTTTTAATTCGTATTTTCACAAAAGCGTGTTTTTTAGTTTTTTACCGACTTCCAAAAGAAGGAGGTACTGTATTCGGCTGTATGTATTTTTTTTTTTTTTTATATATGTTCACCGATTACTCCGCCGTTTGTGGACCGATTTTCGAAATTCTTTTTTTGTTCGTATGCTTATACTCCCGAGGTGGTCCCATTGTCACCAAATCAGGATCTGATGATGGGATCCCAGGGAAATCGAGGGGAACTCTCAAATTTTATAGGCACATACATTGATTTTCTTATACTTTCTGAAGCATAAGGAATATTTGTGCATAGTAATCATCATCTCATGTTGCTGAGCTGATGATGGAAGGTACTGCAACAGTGAGGAGTTGAAAGCAAATTCTTTCAATAAATAGTTTTTTATTCCAAATCTTACATTCCTGAGGTGTTCCAACTGTCACCAAGTCAAAGTCTGATGATGGTATCCCAGAGAAATCGAAAGGAACATTCAAATTTTATAGCACAACAAATGATTTTCATATTTTTACTAAAGCAAAACAGGCATTTTTGTATAATTATCATCATAGCATGTTGCTGAGCTGATGATGGAAGGTACTACGAAGGTTAGGAGTTGAGAGCAAATTCTTTCAATAAATGGTTTTTTGTTCGAAATCTTACATTTCTGAGGTAGTCCAACTGTCACCAAGTCAAAGTCTGATGATGGTATCCCAGAGAAATCGAAAGGAACATTCAAATTTTATAGCACAAAAAATGATTTTCATATTTTTACTAAAGCAAAACAGGCATTTTTTTATAATTATCATCATAGCATGTTGCTGAGCTGATGATGGAAGGTACTACGAACGTTAGGAGTTGAGAGCAAATTCTTTCAATAAATGGTTTTTTGTTCGAAATCTTACATTTCTGAGGTAGTCCAACTGTCACCAAGTCAAAGTCTGATGATGGTATCCCAGAGAAATCGAAAGGAACATTCAAATTTTATAGCACAACAAATGATTTTCATATTTTTACTAAAGCAAAACAGGCAGTTTTGTATAATTGTCATCATATCATGTTGCAGAGCTGATGATGGAAGGTACTATGACGGTTAGGAGTTGAGAGTAAATTCTTTCAATAAATGGTTTTTTGTTGGAAATCTTACATTTCTGAGGTGGTCCAACTGTCACCATGGCAAAATCTGATGATGTGATACTAGGGAAATCGAGGGAAACACTGAAACTTAATAGGCACACACATTCTTTTAGTCATATTTTTTAACATAATACAAATATTTGTGTCCGGTAATTATCACCTCATGTTGCTAAGCTGATGATTGAAGGTACAACTCCTCAACGGTTAGGAGCTGAGAGCAAATTCTTTCATTAATTTATACGTTCAGGTGGACTTATAGTAGTATTCTTTCAGGGTATAAGATGGCTATTATATAAACATGATTATAAAAGGTTTCTCTTTATTGTTTAGAAATTAACTGAAAAAAAAATTCCAATTATGCTTATACATAATAGAATTATTAAAATTACTAAAAAGAGTGAAATAAATTAAGTTTTTAACAAAAAAATAGAACCGACTTCAAACGGTAAAAAATAAAATTGTTCAGTACCTACTTCTTCTTGCTTATGGTAATGACTCTTAAAACTATTTTTGAAGTCGGGCCCTAAGTAAAATGTCCTGTCTTAGTAAATATAGTGTACCTTTCGTTCTGAATGGGCACCGACTCCAATATAGTTTTAACAGTCATTACCATAATCAAGAAGAAGTAGGTACTGTCCCACTGTCTGTACTGTCGGTGCCCATTTAGAACGAATGGTACGACATTTTAGTAAGGGCCCGACTCCAAAAATAGTTTTAAGAGTCATTACCATAAGCAAGAAGAAGTAGGTACTGAACAATTTTATTTTTTACCGTTTGAAGTCGGTTCTATTTTTTTGTTAAAAACTTAATTTATTAAACTACATTATTTATTTTTAATTTTTTTAGTAGGATTTTTATTCTCATATTATTTCATTGTCATCGGCCCTTGACCCCTGTGTATATTTTCAAGTTAATCAGACGCTTATACGTGTTAAAAATATAAAACTTTATATTTGTTTCATTAAGTACCTTAGGCCACGAATTTATCAGCCGCCCGTCGTATTTTTTTTTATCCTGATGATCCTAGTCAAGACTTTAATATAAAGTTATGAGATTATTGTATTATCATCGACCCTTGACCCCTGTGCAAATTTTCAAGTTAATCAGACTCCTAGAAGTAAGTGAAAATGAAGTTCAAAGATTCCATTACATACATACATACAGGTCAAGTTAATAAAAGCGTGTTAAAAATATATATTTACTAGATTCCAATTAACAATTGTATTAAACAAATAAGAACTTTTTTATTTAATAAAATAATTTATGGTTCAAACACCGACTGTATTTCATTGTAGCTTCATAGTGAGAGAAAACGGCTACAACCACAGCGCCATAACTCCAGCACTTCTTGAATCCCACTCCTGGGGCTGGTCACTGTTCAAAGACAAAGAACTTTATTTGCACAAATATGGGTGTTTACAAAAGTTGTTAATACATATTTAGTACGCCATATTTACCTTCACGAGGTATGCAAACATTACAAAGATAAAAGAAAAAATAATAACACAAAAAATGTATATTATTATTCATTTTTTATTTTTATTTGATTCCATATTGCGCATTTTAAAAATTTAAATTTTATTTCTTCAAGTATGTATTCATTTAATTGTTTGTTTATTTAATTACTAGTGGATCCCGCAGACGTTGTCCTGCCTTAAAAGTTTTGTAAGAAGATTAGTTTCTTTATCATCTCAAAGGGTTTTTATGTTACTGTCAAATAAAAAATTAAAAACGAATAGTGACAGATGAACTGTTATTCAGACTATGTCAAACTTTTGGACGATGGCGCGAAGAATCAATGTTTGACAATTACTGTTACTAACTGTTTATATAGGAAAATAAAATTATTAATTTCGCAATGCTCCCAAATTTTCTCACCGTTTAAACCTTCCGTGGACTTCTACTAATATTTCAAGACCAAAATTAGCCACATCGGTTCAGACGTTCTTGAGTTTTAGTGAGACTAACGAACAGCAATTCATTTATATATATAAAGATTCTAAGAACATTATATTCATTTATTAGTTATTACTTAAAAATAACAATTTATAATAATAATAATTATAATATAAAAAAACATGAATAAGCCAAAGAAAATAACTATACTTTATTAATCTATGAACTGAAATAAGAAACATAAAATTTTTCTTTTCATTTAAGTAATATTGAATGGCTAAAAGGATTTTTATACAATGCCGTAAAATGAATTAAAAAAATAATAAACATAAAAGAGAGACATGACAATTTTGATAGCTGCGTCAAAATATAAATAAACGAACAAAGAAATTAAATAATTTTGTAAAGAAATAATAAAGGAAAAGTAAAGTATAAGAATAAAACAAAAGAATATAAGTTATAAAATATGATAATGGACGTGAATGAAGTAAGTAATAACATGTAGTGTATTTATAACAGTACACGGCGCATTTCATTCATTCCATTTGCTTCCCGTGGGAATGAGATATTTTCCCGCGGCAAAAAGTAGCCTATGTTCTTTCTCAACGTCCTTTCTATGTTTATGCCAAATTTCATCAAAATCGGTTCAGTGGTTTAAGCGTGAAAGAGTAGCAGACAGACAGACAGAGTTACTTTCGAATTTATAATATTAATAGTATGGATAGTATGGATTTATTCATATTTATTTGTACTTCGGATCGAATCCGATCGTCTGCTTTGGGTACCCATATTGCAGGGTTTTTGTACACTAAGAGGAAAAAAAGCCGGCGGAAAAAAAACCTCCCAGGTTTTTATGGAATTCCTTTCAAAATTCAGAAAATTTTGAATTTACTTGAATTCTGGTAAGTATCTGTAAAATCCCATGCAATTTTAATGAGCAAAGTTCAAAAAATCAAATGTTCTCTATAAATGTGCATACCCTTTTGGGTCAGGATAAGAGTACTGTCTTAGAATGAATACGTATAGAATGAGTGTCTATTCATTTTTCCTACAACTGTCACATCTGACAAACAAAATATTCTTATTTTGACCAAATTAACTATAAAATACATAAACCAATAATTCTTAGTCTAAGATAAAATACTACAAAATTTTGAAAACATTGAAAAGTTATTTTATTAGACTTCTTTTGTTTTAAAATAGTGTTGTGATAAAATGCGCCATTAATGGCACCAATCAACATGCTTCAATTTGGGCGCGCGAACTTGGTTTTTATAATGTAATTGTAATTATTTATTTACTACCTGTAACAACCTTTTAACGTTATCTTGTAAATAAATGAAAGTGAAAGATAATGAATGAAAAATAAATCAACAATTTTATCGTCCGTGTAATTGAAAACTTAAAAATGTTGTTCTGATTTCCACAAAAATATTAAAATGGCGAAAAATGTTTATAGGATTAGAATATTGCTTGTGATAACAGGTAAGCAAATTTAAAATAAAAGTACCTGGTACCTGTACCTTTTTTTGGTATCGGGCGGGAAACCTTCAAAAGGTACCCAGCACCTTGGGAGAGGATACCGGGTTATGTGGGATTTGATCGCACTAAAACCCCTCGGTAACCCCTGCCTCTGCGCATGGGGAGGACTCCAGGATCTCCAGTGGAACGCACCAGTGTCCTCCACACGCGGCGCCCCAGACGGGCTCATCTACGGGAAAGCAGATATGCTCTCCTGCACCTTCATGTATTCACGGCGGCATGCGGCCACGCACACACCGCCGTCCCTCCCGGGGCTTCTGGCTGGACGGGTCAAGCTCCCACTCTCACCGTCCGCAACCACGGAAGCCCTCTTTTAGTCGCCTCCTACGATCAGGCAGGGGATACCGTAGCTCTTTTCTGAATCCCGAAGCTACAGGGACTAAAGTACTTGTATCTACCGTGCTAAATACTAAATACCGTTTACCAAAACTAAATTGGATTTTATATCTATGGTTTTGGTAAACACGTCGCCCCACCATAACCAAACAGTTATATATACCTACTTGACACAGACATAATATATGTATTACTCTAATATGACTGTAATATTTTTAAGAATGCTCCAAAACTTTTCATTTGATAAAGTCTCTAAGTCTAAATTTGTGAATTATAAAAAACTAGCTGTGCCCGCGACGTCGTCCGATATAAGTTATAAAATATGATAATGGACGTGAATGAAGTAAGTAATAACATGTAGTGTCTTTATAACACGACACGGCGCATTTCATTCATTTCATTTGCTTCCCGTTGGAATGAGATATTTTCCGCGATAAAAAGTAGCCTATGTCCTTTCTATGTATATTCCAAGTTTCATCAAAATCGGTTCAGTGGTTTAAGCGTGAAAGAGTAGCAGACAGATCTTACACAGTTACTTTCCAATTTATAATATTAGTAAAGATATAGATAAAACAGCGTCCGTATGTTAATCGATATCCTATTCTGATGAAGTATATTAAATCTATGAGAGTAACATAGATAGAACATAAAAAATCTTTCAAGCAATCTTAAACACTTCGTAAGTAGGTGGTAGAACTATTATGGTTCGCCCGGGGAAGTACCACCGCTGCACCCACTTCTGCCGTGAACCAATTCTATTGTGTTTTGGTGGAAAGTTGCAGTTGCCGGCCACACTTACACGAGGCGACCACCAGCCTCCGGAGTAGCAGCGCAACTGCATAAGGTCTCAGACAAGAGCTTGCTTGAGGTTGTATGTAGATGTCCATGGGCTGCAGCGACCACTTAAAATCACGTGGCTTGCATGCTCGTCTGCTACTCCATTCAAATAAAAAAAAAACGCTTTCGAATGATTTTCGGTTTAAACTAAACGAGTTTTTTTTTTATTACAATGGTTAAACTCCACAGACGTCAGTGCCTTTTTTTGCATCAAGTTATTTTGTTTGCTTTTTACTTTTTTTGTCACGATTAATTGCTCCAGCTTTTTTTATTTAAGTAGTTTGTTAATGTCCATGGGCTGCAGCGACCACTTAAAATCACGTGGCTTGCATGCTCGTCTGCTACTCCATTCAAATAAAAAAAAAACGCTTTCGAATGATTTTCGGTTTAAACTAAACGAGTTTTTTTTTTATTACAATGGTTAAACTCCACAGACGTCAGTGCCTTTTTTTGCATCAAGTTATTTTGTTTGCTTTTTACTTTTTTTGTCACGATTAATTGCTCCAGCTTTTTTTATTTAAGTAGTTTGTTAATATTTTTTAACAATTATAATATTATTATTGTTAGTGGTGTTGGTATTTAGTTCGTTGAGGTCCCGGCGTCTGGTCCCGGGAGTCGTTTTAATGTTTCGTCAATGATCGTCATGTCCCTGTGGCTGATAACGACTTTTAATTTTTAGTAAGAACCACATTTTTGCCTTTCTCCCTCATTACAGTGCTTGGATATGGATCATCGTATACGGAAGGACAAATACAAGTCATGAAGTCCATACGGAGATTTGATGCAAAAACAGGAGACTTCTTCAATGGGGCATTCAGACAGGGCCGTCCTGTGTATCTTTTATAAAGTTAGCTAAAGTTAATACAAAACTCTTAGGTATGTAGTATATATTTTGAGAAGCACTCTTCTCAAGGAGACGACGCGACATGATTTTACAAGATTCCTATAAGAAAGCGTTGAAGTACCTAATGAAATGACGACCCGTGTGGCGCAATGGTTACCATACCGGATTGCCGAACGGAGGGTCCCGGGTTCGATTCCCGGCGAAACAGAAATTTGAATGATGAGTTAAAATGTCTGTTCTCGGTCTGGGTGTTTGTGTTACTGTCTTCGTATGTGTTCATGGTGCCCCGACACAGGGTGTTAATTGCCTTACAGTGTGGCTGTGAGTGTGTAACGTTTATTTATTTATTTATATTTAATTTGGTTGTCAACCGACGCACAATAAGTACAAAAGGCGCGTTGGACCTATGACAGCCAAGATCGCGGCTGTCTTATAAATCGGACGAATTAGGGTCAATTTCCACTGAAAGTGCAGCGGCGCGCAGCGGCCGCGTAAGAGCAAGTGACTGACCACGGACGGAGCTGCAAGGTACAACCTCTTTTGACTAGTCGTAAGAAGGTTCGTGCAGGATCGCGGCTCCGCGCTGCCCTCCTTTGCATTTAAATAACTATAAACTATATATCACACAAATAAGATTATAATATAAGAGATTTCCACCCATATATTGACTCATCACGATATCTCTGGAACTATAAGACCTACCGACTTCAAATTTGGTAGGAATATTCCTTTCGCCGAGTAGAGGTCAGCTAAGAACGGATTTTACGAAATTCCACCCGGAAGGGGGGGTTGCGGGGGTGTTAAGTAATGTTTGTATATATGACATCGCAAAACTCAGAAACTATTCGACCGATTATTATGAAAATTGGTATGTACATGTATTTTTTCACGGAGAAGGTTTATATGCTATCCATTATTATTATTATTTAATATTTAAACGCGATACGGAGTTCGCGGGGTCAGCTAGTAAGATTATAAAAGATGAGATGATTTGCAATATTTTGCCTCAAAAAGCCGCTGCGCGCCGCTGCTCTTTCAGTATGAATTAACCCTCAGAGCAGTTTTAAAACTAGCGTAGTTTTCGGCGCGTATACTCGTACTAAAAGGGCGTGATTATAATGCTCTTTGGCGTAAACGGTGCACGTAATTTGGAACTCGCGTGTATACGGTCGTTTCGAAAAACGCGCTTACACGCGCGCTTATTTTTTACCGGAAATTGTCAAGTCTTTGTTAAAAAACCGGCACATTCAATTCATAATTGTAGGTGGTAGAATTTACTATTATCGTTCGCCCGGGGAAGTACCACCGCTACACATACTTCTGCCGTGAACCAACTCTGTTGTGTTTCGGTGGAAAGGTGCAGTTGCCGGCCACACTTACATAAGGCGACCACCAGCCTCCGGAGTAGCAGCGCAACTGCATACGACCTCAGACAAGCCTTACCTACGCTTGCTTGAGGTTGTATGTAGATGTCCATAGGCTGCAGCGACCACTAACACCACGTGGCCTGCATGCTCGTCTGCTACTCCGTTCAAATTTAAAAAAATGTAAATAGACGACGCAACGCTATCATCGGAGCCAATCGGGGTTCCCACGTTCGATTCCCGGCGAAGCAGAGATTGAAATTACGAGTTTCAATTTCTGTTCTCGGTCTGAGTGTTTGTGTTCATGTCTATGTGTATCCATGGTACCCACGACACAGGGTATACCTGCTCTATTGTGGGGCTATGAGTGTTAAATGTTATTTTTTTATAACAAATTATTATTATTTCCCCTCAAATACTGCTCTCAGGCCAACAAAGACTACCCAGTACGTCGGAATACAACAGGAATTCGATATGTTTTTAAAGAAACATCAGGGCCAACCGGAGAGTTTCTTTGAACCTTACTGGAATGGGGGCGAATGGGTTTTTTACAGGTATTTATATAAACACCATTATCAAGAGCAGTGTTAAATAAATAATGTAGTTTAAAAAACTAAAAAACACGCTTTCGTGAAAATACGAACTAAAAAGTAAAAAAATAAGAAGAAAATGTATTTTACTGTAAAAAAAAGCGCAGGGTGGTTTTTAAGATACTATTGACACCATGCACCCCACGCTTTTTACAGTAAAATACATTTTCTTCTTCTTCAAAAGTCAACTGTAGTTGTGGGAGCTCATATATTGGACAAACAAAACGTACCATCTCATGCCGTATCAAAGAACACATAAAGGCGGTTAAAAACAACGACACACAGAAATCTGCCATAGCTGAACATCTGCTGAACTCGGGCCCTAACTATTGGATAGAACTCCATAATCCACAAATTCTTGCGACGGAACGTCATTACATAGGTACCTAGAATCATCGATATAATATAAGTAGGTAGATGCAAGGTTCCCATACAAAATTGAGTCAAAAGGTGGCCTCGCGTAAAAAACGTACTTATTATAGATGTATACAAGAGTATTCTAAACAAAAAAATATTTTAAGGTATCTTACTTTTTATCTATTTTAAACCTTATGGTACTGACATAAGTAAGACTATAAGTCCATGTTAAATTGTTACTTATCACCTTCTGGTTCGATGTTTATAATACGGCAATAAAATTTTACGACTTTAACTTATGAAATAGGAGTTTATTGAGATTAACTTATGAAATAGGAGTTTATTGAGAAATGAAACCAAAAGCATTACAATAAAGCACAAATTCGTTTACAAGATTAATTTACCGCCATATTTACACCACCAAACAAATTTTACTAAAATAATAATAAATAGTCTTAAAGTATAATAAATATGCGTTATTAAATTAAGATAAAGATGTACTCACTGGAAGTATGATACTCCATACTTTTTTTGCGTTTTTAGAGTGTAATTTTTACAAATTTTTACTGCGGACTTTGGCATCACTGACGTGCGACACGTGCGTGGCGGTTTAACAAATGAAAGCGAAAGAAGGCATATTGCTGCCGTTATGCCTTCTTTTGCCGGTGCCACTTTTATGCGGCGACTGTGAATCTACCTACTTATATTATATCGATGCCTAGAATAGTAAAGGAAGCCATAGAAATGGTAAAATGTAAAAACTTCAATCGAGATGATGGTTTCCAACTTTCTAGTGCGTGGAATCCAGTGTTAGTGTGTCTTAAAAACAATATGCGTCCAAAATATGAAAAAACCATACGCAGTGATACTGTGAGTGTGTTTTGTCGTGACTTATGTTCGAGTACCGGTAGTAGCCGTAGCAAACGAGTGAGGAAGAGGGTAGACCGTTACGGCTGTCCTTAGACTTTTTTACATCCACCCGCAATATCCAGTTCATCCGTGATCATGGTGCATGCAACTGCGCCGAAATATCGGGAGCTCAAAAACAAAGCGAATCGTGGTATATATCCCGTAAGTAATAATTCAGATATTTTCTTCTTATTTTTTTACTTTTTATATAGTTCGTATTTTCACGAAAGCGTGTTTTTTAGTTTTTTAAACTACAGTTTTTTTTTAATTTTTAGTTGGTTTTTTATTCTCTTATTATTGCATTGTCATCGGCCCTTGACCCCTGTGTAAATTTTCGAGTTAATCAGATGCTTAGACGTGTTAAAAATATAAAACTTTATATTTGTTTCATTAAGTACCTTAGGCCACGAATTTATCAGCCGCCCGTCGTATATTTTTTTTATCCTGATGATCCTAGTTACGACTTTGATATACAGTTATGAGATTATTGTATTGTCATCGACCCTTGACCCCTGTGCAAATTTTCAAGTTAATCAGATCAGACTCCTAGAAGTAAGTGAAAATGAAGTTCAAAGATTCCATTACATACATACATACATACAGGTCAAGTTAATAAAAGCGTGTTAAAAAATGGAAGCCGTACCGGGACATCAGGCAGAACAATAATAGATACTGATGTTTGAAAAAGTTTTTTTTTTATTTCAATGTTCGCTGCAGCCTGCAGCCCATGGACACCTCCAAACGAGCCTATGTGAGCCTAAACTCTGTCCCGACTACTACAATTTGTCTTGTAATCGGGTATGACGATTTACTTGTTTTAGGGTTTTTACATTTCCAAATTACACAGAATCGTGGTCGGGTTTTTTAGTTTTTTAAATTACTGTTTTTAGGGTTCCGTACCTCGAAAGTAAAAAACGGAACCCTTATAGGACTTTGTTGTCCGTCCGCTTTTTCTCAGGAACGCGTGGAGGAATCAAGCTGGAATTTATATCAAATACCCAGGGGGCTGATTTTGTAATTCTGATAGATATTATTTCAATTACTTTGATTGAAATAATTTCATTCAGAATAACAAAATCAGCCTACCATTGGCTGATTTTTAATTCTGACAGAAATTATTTCAATCAAAGTGAATGAAATCATTTCTTTTAAAGTTACAAAATCAGCCCTCAGGTCTACTGTCCCTTGAAGCTGTGAAAAAATCAAACTTCTAAACCAGCGCAATCAAAAGGTACAGCCGTTTATGCCGCTTTCCTTAAATTTTCGACGCTCGCAAGGAAATCAAAACCTACAGGGTACTTCCCGTGAACCATCATGTATTAAAAAAATATTTTACGGACCCCTGCCTCGGCTTGGCCAGTTTTTTTTACATAGTGGAATCCAAAATGTTTTTGTTAATAGAGAAATTACGACTCAAAAACCTCTCAAAGGACAAAGCACGATGACACTGGCGCATAGAGGCTGTCGTCAACTCTGCCCGGCGGTGTACCAGTCGTAAGTATATACCTACCTAAGTAAGAAATGTTTACAAATACAAATATGCTTTATGCGTGATAAAAAATACAATGAACAATAGACGGCCTTATCGCTTCTAACGATCTCTTCCACCAGACAACCTTGGGGAAGAAGAGAATTTAGCAAAGTAGGATTTAGGGAAGTGAAAAATTGCAACAAATTCTCATTTGCGACTGTGTATTTTCGGTAAAGTTCATAGAGTATTTTACATAATGTGTACATTAATATGTACAATACACGCGCAACAACGTCGCCGCAGCAACATGAAATGCATTAAATTTGTGTTAGATACGCTTATGGTCCCCGGCGGCCGTCATTGAAGCGATGGTGCGCTCCAGGGACGCGTGGGACTCTGTGACCTCCTTCTGCGACACTGTCATGTGCGCAAAGGAAGGAGGAAGCCGAGCGAGCTCGGGAGCGTGCAGATACCGCTCGGCGAAGGAGCCGCCGGGGCAGACGTACATAACGTCCCCTGGCGCTAGTCCCTGTAGCTTCGGGATTAAGAATAGAGCTACGGTATCCCCTGCCTGATCGTAAGAGGCGACTAAAAGGGGGGCTTCCGGGGTTGTGGGCGGTGAGAGTGGGAGTGGGATGGAGAGTGGACTCGATCCGTCCAGCCAGCAGCCCCGGAACGGGCGGCGGTGTGTGCGTGCAATGGCCACATGCCGCCGTAAGCATCGGAAGGTGCAGGAGAGCACACCTGCTCTCCCGAAGATGGGCCCGTCCTTGGGCGTCGCGCTTGGAGGACACCAGTGCGTTCCGCTGGAGATCCCGGAGTCCTCCCCAAGCGCAGAGGCAGCCACCAGTGACAGCTGCCCCCTCCCCCTGGATCAAGGTCCAGATTCCCTAAATATCTCCAAACGAAAAAGAAACCTATATAGAATAAGCTAGATATGCTACCTCCTGCTGTTTCCTTTGTATGTTGTTGTATTATGTGTATGTTTATTTAATAAACATTAAGGTATTTTAATTTAATGAAAAAATTCTATATTAATTTCAAGTTACTTCAACTGAATGTGGCGACCCGTCGCCATTGTAAGCGTCGCCACAACAACAATCCGGTTTACTCCTCGCATCTATAGGCACATCAAAAAGCAATTCTATTGTGTTTCGGTGGAAAGGTACGGCCTGCTGACCAGACTGACATGAGGCGTTTGAGGTGGTAGTGCTATGGTATACAATCTCGAACAAAACTCGAGCCTAAACATCACCTCATCATCACAACGTGGACTGTAGCTCGCCTTCTCCTTTATAATTTAAAAAGAACGATCTGTGCAACTAAGCCAAACGGGCCCGGTCGGGTGTGAGATGGGTGACCGCTAGTGGCAAAAAATTTCATGCGCGTTTCCATGCGCGGAGGGCACGTTAAGCCGTCAGTCCTGGTTGTTGTCGATAGATAACAGTCGTTAAACCTTGTCGGAGGCCTTATGGGCGGTTTGAAAACATCCGACAGCGGGTTGGCCACTAACCCGCATCTCCACCAACCCGCATTGGAGCAGCGTGGTGGAGTATAAGCTCCAGTCTATCCCAATAGTGGTGAGAGACCCGTGCACGTAGCAGTGGGACGCAAAAAGGGTTGCAGCCAGCCAGACGAGTCAAACCCATTAGCTTACTGACTCGAATTTCTTGCCTTGTATCTCAAACATAAATAAAATATTGTCATAAGTATAATACTTGCAGTTATGGAAAAGTGTGTGGCCAGAGGTTGGATACGAAAACAGGGAAATACGCATTCAAGAATTTCAGCAATATATGTCAGTTGGAATTGGAAAACTGTAAAAACCCCAAAAAACGTAAGGAAGACAGATACTTCGATATATCCTAGTATTAAATTAGACATACATACATATGTTATGTACATAGATTCCTGTTAGGTCGAAGCGCGTATGTATGACCCGCGGGTGGCGTAGAACGCAATCGATCTATGCCATTGATATAATATAAGTAGGTAGATTCACAGTCGCCGCATAAAAGTGGCACCGGCAAAAGAAGGCATAACGGCAGCAATATGCCTTCTTTCGCTTTCATTTGTTAAACCGCCACGCACGTGTCGCACGTCAGTGATGCCAAAGTCCGCAGTAAAAATTTGTAAAAATTACACTCTAAAAACGCAAAAAAAGTATGGAGTATCATACTTCCAGTGAGTACATCTTTATCTTAATTTAATAACGCATATTTATTATACTTTAAGACTATTTATTATTACTTTAGTAAAATTTGTTTGGTGGTGTAGGTAAATATGGCGGTAAATTAATCTCGTAAACGAATTTGTGCTTTATTGTAATGCTTTTGGTTTCATTTCTCAATAAACTCCTATTTCGTAAGTCTAAAGTCGTAAAATTTTATTGCCGTATTATAAACATCGAACCAGAAGGTGATAAGTAACAATTTAACATGGACTTATAGTCTCGCTTATGTCAGTACCATAAGGTTTAAAATAGATAAAAAGTAAGATACTTAAAATATTTAGAATACTTGTATACATCTATAATAAGTACGTTTTTACGCGGGGCCACCTTTTGACTCAATTTTGTATGGGAACCTTGCATCTACCTACTTATTATATCGATGATCTATGCAGCTAAACTAAACGGGCATGGTCGAGTGTAAAATATACACGGAGTCTCAAATAACACACACCTACCCCAAAGGAGATGGCACGAAGTGACGCTAGCGTGAGTATAGAGGGCGATCACGCTGCGCAAACTAGCACTGCACCCTGCAGTCAGGACCGCCAGTTGCTCCTAAGCGATCACTGCAAAAGCACGTCTTACTCTCGACACTCGAATTAGTTCCTTACGATTATAAGAACCTTCCTTACAAGTTACAAGTCCAAATTCTGGTGAGTTCAATCTATTCGATGGCGATACTGGTTCTGGTACCTACAAATAGTAGGTTAGGGCATCTCTACTATCATTCGTTTTCTCTGTGAAAATCTAGTGGCAAAATATTTCATGCGCCTTTTCGTGACAGCACGGTATGGCGTCGGATCCGGTGGTTATCGACAGATAAGTGAAAGTTATCGAGAGCTTTCTGGGCGGTTTGAGAACATCCAGCAGTTTGATCTCTAACCCGCATTTCCACCAACACACATTGGAGTAAGAGGGGTGTGGTGGAGTAAGCTCCAGGCCTCCCCGATAGTCCCCGTGTCCATCAGAGAAACTCTGGCAGGACAACACATTTACATTTGCGAATGTGTATTGTAAGTGAAGCACACATTACACAACACACGTGCATTAAGTGTGTTGCGGCTCGTCGCAACATGAAAATGCATTTGTGTGAGTTGTGGTTGCGCGCCACCTTTGGGTAATGTTCGGTCTTTATCTCTAATCCCTTCCCCAAGTGAATTCCCCAACGAAATCTTAAATTATAGTACGTACATAATTTGACAATCTAAAAGTATTTACTTTGTTCGCAGGTTTCAGTAAGTAGTTACAAAAAAGGTAAGTAAAATTATACTTGCTTACATCTATACTAATATTATAGAGGAAAGATTTGTGTTTTTGTATGTTTGTAATGAATAAACTCAAAAACTACTGTTCCATCAAAAATTCTTTCACCATTAGAAAGCTACATTCACCCTTAGAAACATAGGCATTCAGAATAACACTTTTACCGCGGGAAAATGCTTCATTCCTACGTGAAAACGGGTAATAGGGTCAACGCGGTTGAAGCAATTGGCTAAACGCCTAATGAAGCCTGGAATAGCACATAGGCAAATTTTTATCCTACAGGGACCCATTAAACGGGTCCACGCGGGCGAATCCGCTGGCGGAAGGCTAGTGTTTTATAAAATCATATACGCGTATACACCTTATACGCGCGTTCAACGAATGAAGTGATGAAAGAAATAAGTAATTATGTAGATGTTCTTAGAGGAGACCTTTGTCGGAAGACTAGATGAGCAGAATAACTACGGTCGCCATAATTAAACAAAATTGTATTAACATCAATATAGTCTTATTATATTTTAGTACCTACCTATATTATATGTACTCGACCCGTGTATTGACGACCCGTGTGGCGTAATGGTTACCACGCCGGACTGCCGATCGGAGGGGTTCGATTCCTTCCTTCGGTGAAGCACAAATTTGAATGAGTTTAAAAATTTTGCTCTCGGTCTGTGTGTTTTTATTTCTGTCTTTGTGTGTGTCCATGGCACCCACGACACAGGGTATATCTACCTTACTGTGGGGCTATGAGTGTGAAACATTATTTTATTATTTATTTATTTATTTTATGTATATTTTATTTTTATATTGATTTATTTCCGTAGCGTGGGTTCCAGTGCGGCAAGACGAGTGTTGGGAGCTCGAGAGTTTCAAAGAACAAGGCAGTCGTGAGTTCATATTGAAAAACGCTAAGGCGCACCTTTCTAGAGTCGACGCGAAAACGAAATGAGTTACCAACACAGAACATTATTAAGAGAGGTAGAACGGCAATAATGCGCCGTTTGTATGAAGACTGGTGTCGCCGATCAATCCCCGCCTTTCACCTCAATTACATCTGTACTTAAATAAATACGAAGCTTACGCACATATTTGCAATTTCAAATCTAGCCAATCTTAGCGCCGCACAATCACGCGATTTCAAATGAACGAATCACACACTAGCACGCATATAGCACGATATAGCACGTATATAGCACGTAGCACGATCGCGTGTTTCTGCAGAGATTTTGGAGTTTTGAGCGTTTGCTCAAAATTCCTTGGCGCGTCTGGCCCGCCCACATTTCCATTCTACTCTTTTAATATGTTCTGTGGTTACCAATATAAACGGAAAAATGATGCTATGCTATGTATTTAGAATGTGCGAAAACAAAATATATGAATTTGAACCATTTTCTCGTTTTCATCTGTAAATGCCGGTTTTTCTTACCCTATTATTCATAAAAATTTCAGCAGTGTCAAAACTAGACATAGGCGCAGTCCTAGGGGGGGTCACAGGGGACATGACCCCCCCCCCCAAATCCATCAGTCATGCGTAGACGGAAGGCAAAACAAGCCAATTTGGGACACTTCTTCCCCCAAATTTCTTCACATCTTCCCCCCCCCCCCTTTCAAGTTACTTGCTTTATGAAAAAAACCCTACTTTTAACTTCGTAGAATATTGATTAGCTTTACTGGTCATAATTTATAAAATTACCACCCATCCAACTTCAGACCGCGTGCCACATTGCTTAACCCTTTTGAAAAAAAAATGCTACGTTAGGATTTAAAAAAAACTTACCAATCTTACCAAACTTTTATTCATAGAACAATAATAAATAAGTTACTATACTCATTGCATTCTTAACACGAACATACTATAGTCTTTTAGTTCACAAAGTGTCCACGCGCACTCTCTGCCCCCCTGTGCGCGCGCATGTGCCGCGCCATGTCCCCTATCTGTTTGTTGCACACGGCGCACGCGATATTCGCGCCGTGACTCTTCATGTGTCGCTTCACTTGCGCCTTGTCGCGGAAGCTCTTCTCGCAGACCGAACACGTGTGCGGCTTCTGTCCGTGTGGATTTGCATGTCCAGCTTCAAGTAACCGTTATCCAATATCTTCATATAAGTGCTGCAACAAGTGTCTTAAGTAGCCATTTTGAAAAAAGAAAAATCCACCCATCCTACTTTTGACTTCGCGCGATTTTACGTACCTTTGCTTTTCTAGCAGTTTACAGCAAATACAAAATTGTCACCCATCCTACTTTTGACTGCGACGTGCTTTGTTTATCTTTCAAAGGCACTTCTAAAATAGAAAATTGCAACCCATCCAATATTTGACCGCTTTTTTGTTTACATACTTGCTGTCAAAAAAACACAAAATCCTCACCGATCCAAACTTTAACTACGCTCAACATTGCTTGACTTTTCAAGTTACTTGCTTTATGAAAAAAATAATTGAAACCCATCCACATAGCTCGACTTCTCAAGTTACTTACTTTATGAAAAAACTTCAAACCCATCCTACTTTTAACTTCGTCGAATATTGCTTAGCTTTACTGTTCATAATTTATAAAATTACCACCCATCCAACTATTGACCGAGTGCAACATTGCTTAACCTCTTTTTAAATTTAAAATTTTGCTTCGTAAGGATTTAAAAAAAACTTAATACCAATCTTACCAAACTTTTATTCATAGAACAAAAATAAATTAGTTACTATACTCAGTGCATTCTTAACACGAACATACTATAGTCTTTTAGTTCACAAAGTGTCCACGCGCAGTCTCTGCCCCCCTGTGCGCGCGCATGTGCCGCGCCATGTCCCCTATCTGTTTGTTGCACACGGCGCACGCGATCTTCGCGCCGTGACTCTTCATGTGTCGCTTCACTTGCGCCTTGTCGCGGAAGCTCTTCTCGCAGACCGAACACGTGTGCGGCTTCTGTCCCGTGTGGATTTGCATGTCCAGCTTCAAGTAACCGTTATCCAATATCTTCATATAAGTGCTGCAACAAGTGTCTTAAGTAGCCATTTTGAAAAAAAGAAAAATCCACCCATTCTACTTTTGACTTCGCGCGACTTTACTTACCTTTGCATTTTTAGCAGTTTACAGCAAATACAAAATTGCCACCCATCCTACTTTTGACTGCGCCGTGAATTGTTTATCTTTCAAAGGCACTTCTTAGATACAAAATTGCATCCCATCCAATATTTGACCGCTTTTTTATTACTTACTTGCTATCAAGAAAACACAAAATCCTCACCGATACTAACTTTGACTACACTCCAGATAACTTGACTTTTCAAGTTACTTGGTTTAGGAAAAAATAATTGCAACCCATCCACATAGCTCGACTTCTCAAGTTACTTGCTTTATGAATAAAAAACTTGCAACCCATCCTACTTTTAGCTTCGTCGGATATTGCTTAGCTTTACTGATCATAATTTACAAAATTACCACCCATCCAACTATTGACCGAGTGCAACATTGCTTAACCTCTTTTTAGATTTAGAATTTCGTAACGTAAGGATTTAAAAAAAAACTTTGAATACCAATCTTACCAAATTTTTATTCATAGAACAAAAATAAATTAGTTACTATACTCATTGCATTCTTAACACGAACATACTATAGTCTTTTAGTTCACAAAGTGTCCACGCGCACTCTCTGCCCCCCTGTGCGCGCGCATGTGCCGCGCCATGTCCCCTATCTGTTTGTTGCACACGGCGCACGCGATCTTCGCGCCGTGACTCTTCATGTGTCGCTTCACATACGCCTTGTCGCGGAAACTCTTCTCGCAGACCGAACACGTGTGCGGCTTCTGACCCGTGTGAATTTGCATGTGAGTCTTCAAGTACCTAACCATTATCCAATATCTTCATATAAATGCTGCAACAAGTGTCTTAAGTATTTGGAAAACAAGAAAAATCCACCCATCCTACTTTTGACTTCGCGCGACTTTACTTACTTTTGCATTTTTAGCAGTTTACAGCAAATACAAAATTGCCACCCATCCAACTTTTGACTGCGCCGTGCTTTGTTTATCTTTCAAAGGCACTTCTAAAATACAAAATTGCCACCCATCCAATATTTGACCGCTTTTTATTACTTACTTGCTATCAAGAAAACACAAAATCGTCACCGATCCAAACTTTGACTACACTCCAGATAGCTTGACTTTTCAAGTTACTTGCTTTAGGTAAAATTAATTGCAACCCATCCACATAGCTCGACTTCTCAAGTTACATACCTACTTTATGAATAAAAAAACTTGCAACTCATCCTACTTTTAACTTCGTCGGATATTGCTTAGCTTTACTGATCATAAACTACAAAATTACCACCCATCCAACTTCTGACCGCGTTCAACATTGCTTAACCTCTTTTTACATTTAGAATTTTATAACGTAAGGATTTAAAAAAAACTTTTAATACCAATCTTACCAAATTTTTATTCATAGAACAAAAATAAATTAGTTACTATACTCATTGCATTCATAGCACGAACATACTATAGTCTTTTAGTTCACAAAGTGTCCACGCGCATTCTCTATCCCCCTGTGCGCGCGCATGTGCCGCGCCATGTCCCCTATCTGTTTGTTGCACACGGCGCACGCGATCTTCGCGCCGTGACTCTTCATGTGTCGCTTCACTTGCGCCTTGTCGCGGAAACTATTCTCGCAAACAGAACACGTGTGCAGCTTCTGACCCGTGTGGATTTGCATGTGAATCTTCAAGTAACCGATATCCAATATCTTCATATAAGTGCTGCAACAAGTGTCTTAAGTAGCCATTTGGAAAAAAAGAAAAATCCACCCATCCTACTTTTGACTTCGCGGACTTTACTTACCTTTGCATTTTTAGCAGTTTACAGCAAATACAAAATTGCCACCCATCCTACTTTTGACTGCGCTGTGCATTGTTTATCTTTCAAAGGCATTTCTAAAATACAAAATTGCCACCCATTCGATATTTGAACGCTGATTTTGATTAAGTACTTACTTGCTGTCAAAAAAAACACAAAATCCTCACCCATCCAAACCTTAACTATGCTCCACATAGCTCGACTGTTCAAGTTACTTGCTTTATGAAAAAAAAATTTAAACCCATCCGCATAGCTCGACTTCTCGAGTTACTTGCTTTATGAAAAAAAAACTTGCAACCCATCCTACTTTTAACTTCGTCGGATATTGCTTAGCTTCACTGATCATAATTTACAAAATTACCACCCATCCAACTTCAGACCGCGTGCTACATTGCTTAACCCTTTTGAAAAAAAATTGCTACGTTAGGATTTAAAAAAAAACTTAATACCAATCTTACCAAACTTTTATTCATAGAACAATAATAAATTAGTTACTATACTCATTGCATTCTTAACACGAACACTATAGTCTTTTAGTTCACAAAGTGTCCACGCGCATTCTCTGCCCCCCTGTGCGCGCGCATGTGCCGCGCCATGTCCCCTATCTGTTTGTTGCACACGGCGCACGCGATCTTCGCGCCGTGACTCTTCATGTGTCGCTTCACTTGCGCCTTGTCGCGGAAACTCTTCTCGCAGACCGAACACGTGTGCGGCTTCTGTCCCGTGTGGATTTGCATGTGAATCTTCAAGTAACCGTTATCCGCGAACAACTTCTTACAAATCTTACAACAGAACGGTCGTTCCCCCGTATGCGTTCTCTCATGCAACTTAAAGCTCGACATTTGCGCGAATTGACGTTCACAAAAACTGCACGTGTACGGTTTAAGTCCAGTATGAACTCTCATATGAACCTTTAAAGTCGTGTACGCAGTAAAATCCTTCTTGCAAACATCACACGAATAAGGCCTTACTCCCGTATGTAATCTTTCATGGACAGACAGATATCCTTTACTGGAAAACTGTTTCTTGCATATCTTACACGCATACGCCTTAACCCCGGAATGAATCACAAAAATATGACGTCGTAAATGCGTTCGCTGGTGAAATCCCTTTCCACAAACGTCACAAACGTACGGTCGTTCGCCCGTATGCGTTAGAATATGAGATTTTAATGTCTGCTTGTGAGTAAAACACTTATCACACTGCTTGCACTGAAATTTCCGTTCGCCCGTATGAGTTTTCATATGTTCCTTCAGCCCTGATCGTCTTAAAAACACCCTATTGCATTCTGTACACTTGAATTGATCGGTATCGAAATGTATGACCAAATGGTTCTTTAATTCTCGTGCTTTGTCGAAAGTTTTGTTGCAGATTTTGCAAGGGAATTTCCCGTCAATAGAATGTTCACTGTCTATGTGTTTGATAAGTTCGACGTTGTTTGTAAAGCTCGAGTCACACACGCGACATGTGTAAGGTTTTTGACCGGAGTGGATCTTCATGTGGAGTTCTAGGGAGCCATTGTAAGTGAACTCTTTGTAGCATACAGTACAGGAGAACTTTTTCGCTTTTATCGTTTTCATCGGCTTTGTGTCTTCATCTGAAAAAAATAAACTTATTTTGTGTAGTAAATATTATATCAAAATATTTTTTTAAGTTTAGAAAAAAAACTTTTTAAATAATTAAAAATACGAGAACAAGCAGGTAATTTTAATTCCCCGGGCATATAATATGAGATATGTAAATTATTTTGAACAGTTATCTGCATAAAAAGATAGTTATGTCTATACTGAGACAACCCCTGTGGCGCAATGGTTACCATGCCGGACTGCCAATCAGAGGGTCCCGGGTTCGATTCCCGGCGAAGCAGAATTTAAAATGAGTTTAAAATTTCTGTTTTCGGTCTGGGTGCTTGTGTTTCTGTCTTTGTGTGTGTCCATGGCACCCACGACGCAGATACCCTATCTGCGTCGTGGGTGCCATGGACACCATCTACCTTACTGTGGGACTATGAGTGTGAAACATTTATTATTTTATTATTATGTTTATTTATACTAATAATATAAAGCTGAAGAGTTTGTTTGTTTGTTTGAACGCGCTAATCTAAGGTACTACTGGTTCGAATTAAAAAAAAATGTGTTGAATAGTCCATTTATTGGAGAACGCTATAGGGGCAAAAAACTAGCCATACAGAGAAGTCACTTTGAAAATTGAAAAGTCGAGTCAAGTAAGAAATAATTCAGTTCTGAATCTTATGATTTTCTGATTATCTTACCATCACTATTATCCAGTCGACTCCTCAATAGTGATAATGGTTGGTCGTCCAAGTCCACAGCTTGCGTGAATATTCCCAGAGGTGTCTTTTCATCTGAAATAAAGCAAAAACTATGATTAGGATAGCTATGTTAGCTTATTTAATTTGTATGTAGGTATATCATTAGTTCATTACGTTGACGACCTGCGTGGCGCAATGGTTACCATGCCGGACTGCCAATCAAAGGGTCCCGTGTTCGATTTCCGGCAAAACCGAAATTTTAATGTTCTCGGTCTGGGGTTTGTGTTTCTTTTTGTGTGCCCACGGTACCCACGACACAGGGTATATCTACCCTACTGTGGGCTATGAGAGTGAAGCGTTATTTTATTAATAACAAACCAAAATAACTAAAAAAAATGTTATAGTTTCTGCAACTTGGACATAAGAATTTTATACATTTCATTTAATTTTTCATTCATTTCATTTCATTTCATTTACTTACCATCACTGTATTTATGGTCAGAATCCTGTTCCTCTGTATTACTTTGGCTATAATCTTCTTGCTTCAGAACTACAAAGTAAAATGAAATGTTTAGGTATTACAAATACAATACAAATATTATTTATTCGTACACCACATTATATAACAACAGTAAAATAAAAACCAAAAAAATTATTTAGTATTTTAACTGTATATGAGAAAAAACTAAAAATATACATTGAGCTAACTTCTGCAGTATGCAGTCAGAAAGCTTTGGAATAAACTAACATTTTATAATGCATTTTGAGATTTTTCCTTTTTTATCTATACATAAACAGGAAAGATTTGTATTTTTAATGATTGTAATGAATAAACTCAAAAACTACTGTTTCGATTTCAAAAATTCTTTCACCATTTAAAAGCTACATTGACCCTTAGTAACATAGGCTACTTTTTACCACTGGAAAATGCTTCATTCCTACGTGAAAACGGGTAATAGGTCATAGGTCAACACGGTTGAAGCAACTGGCTAAATGCCTATTATTTTAATATAGCAACGAAGCCTGGAATAGCACATAGGCTATTTTTATCCTACGGGGACCCATTAAACGGGTCTAAGCGGGCGAAGTCGCTGGCGGAAGACTAGTCTGTATTATTTTTTGACATGATGTTAAAATGTTAAATTTTAACATATTACTGTTTGAGGCAATGAAAATTTTGTATTTTTAAGTATTAAATTATAGGTGCTTTTATGAGCAGGGTTGCAGTACTTGCTCCATGAAACCAAGACAGACAACAGACAGAAAACCTTTACAGACATAATTTTGGTAATAAATAGGAACTTACTATTCATGACCATTTCTTCTTTGACCATACCAATTTTTGTATCTGAGAACAAGGAAATATTTTTAAAAAACCTGCCAAGTGTGAGTCAGACTCACGCACGAAGGGTAACATACCATTATTTATAAAAATCATGTTTATTGTATGGGAGCCCTTGAATATTAAATTTTAATCTATTTTTTAGTATTTATCATTATAGCAGCAACAGAAATACGTCATTTGTGAAAATTTCTAATGTCTAGCCATCACGGTTCATGAGGCTTGATGACAGACAGACGGATGGACAGCGAGGCTTAGTAATAGGGTCCCATTGGCACCCTATGGATACAGAACCCTAAATAGTGAGCCAATGTATATTCTTGGCACATGGTATTTTGGACAGATAAAATGCATGGAAGGGTAGCTTATGAAAGTAAATAAAAAAGAATCAATCCAAAGTAAAAATGAGAGGATAGTTTGGAAAGCATATAATCATTCAGAAAATTGGTGTAATAATTTAGGCAACAATCAGAGGGTCTCCGGTTCGGAGCAGAAATTTGATTGATGAGTTAAAATTTCTGTACTCTGCCTGGGTGTTTGTGTTTCTGTCTTTGTGTGTGTCCCAGGCGCGGTCCCAGTGGGGAGGGGTCACAGGGGACATGACCCCCCAAAATCCATCAGTCATGCGTAGATGGAAGGCGAAACAAGCCAATTTGGGACACCTCTTCCCCCAAATTTCTTAGTGACCCCCCCAAAATTTCTTGGCGATCCTCAAAATTAAAGGCTGTGACCACGCCTGGTGTGTCCATGGTACCCACGACACAGGGTGTATCTAGCCTACTGTAGGACTATGAGAGTGAAGCGTTATAAGCGTTAATGAATGGTTTCTTTTGTCCACTTAAGTGTTATTAATATACGTACCTGAAACATTAAGTTTTTGATAATATTTCCGTAATCTCCTTTCACAAGATAAAACTTTTTCCTTGAAGAGGTCGGCATCCCGAAGCCTATGTATGCACTCATCACAAATGGTAGCTATATCTTCACCATTTTCCTGTGCTGTAGTTAAGAACTGAAATAATACAAGAGCACTGGTTTTAGCCAGAATTGGGTTTAGGTAATGTTAGTATTACATACAGTGGTGGGTCTGGGATATCAGTTTGGGGGAGGGCTTGATTTTAGTTTGGGGCAGGTGCAGGCAGAATTTGTCAACCTTTGGCAGTGACCGAGATCTCCTCAGACCGTCGTGCCTGGTTTTGGGGGGCTAAAGTCATGATACAACAGTGTGGCATACATGACGATCCGTGTGGTGTAATGGTTACCATGCCAGACGGCCGATCGAAAGTCCCGGGTTTGATTCCCGGCAAAGCAGTTTGAATGACGAGTTTAAGTTTCTGTTCTCGGTCTGGGTGTTTGTGTTTCAGTTGTTGTATGTGTCTATGGCACCCACAACACAGGGTATATCTACCTTACTGTGGGGCTATGAGTGGGAAACGTAAAAAAAACCCACTTCTGCTACGAATTGTTGGTAAATTGCAGTTGCCAGCCAGACTTACATGAGGTGATAATCGGCTAACGGAGTAGCAACACTATTGCATAAGACCTCAAGCCAGACTCAGCCTTCCTTGAGGTTGTGTGTGGATGTCCATGGGCTGCAGCAACTGCTTAACATCACATGAACTGCATGCTTTTCTGCTACTCCATTCAAATAAAAAAGTCGAAGGAGTTGATCGGTGCCCAGCTACCCACTAGTCTAGCGGCGCTGACTACTCGCTCCATGATGCAACACAGGTACAACGGCAGTTAAATACAAAATTTGCCCTAGAATATTTGATGTGCCAATAAGTCGTATTTAACACCATAATCTACTTAGATCTCATACCCAGGTATCTATTATATGCAGTATGATGACGTCAGCGCGCTCATGTTAAAGTTGTCGCTAACCGATTAATATATCCATCAGCACTTAAATGTGCTGAATATAGTCTTTTCTAAACTAGCCTTAGGTCTTCTCTCTAATCGAACAGCTTCCACTTTCCACTTAAGATCGTCAGGTCCGGAGAACTTACCATAATATCAAAAGTCCGTTTCAACATGTTGGAATATACTTCCTGCTTTCCTTCGTGGATGTACGGTAAGCTGACACTCTTAAATACGCCCTGAGTGTGACAACAACGGCATATTTCGTTAATATTAATAATAAAGTTTTCAGACATTTTTATCTGATTTAAAAGTGTTGCATTTGTGTTGTTGTTGACATGTCAAAGAAATGTCAGCTTTGACAGTGACATCCATGATTGTCAATTTTTTTAATGCGTTTTACGGCATTGGATAAAAATCCTTTCAATCAATTACCGTACAATCGTCTCCATCGTGTACTCTCTCTACTACGTGAAGTTGGCGGAATTGCGAAAACGCAGATAGCCATAATAATAAAAAAAAAAAAAAAAAATCCTTTCAGCCATTCAATATTTACATTTCATTTTTAATAACGGCATCGCAAACTCTGTGCTTATTGTCAGCGTCAAGTATGATTTTTGCATCACTTACATAGTGGTCATAGAAAAAAATCAGTAAGTTGTAGTCGTCGGGTATCAGTTAGTCTAGTCAATCAGAGATGTTCAAGTTTCAAGTAAAGTGATGGTTACTGGAGTTTTGGAGGCAAGCCGAAAAAACATGTTTTCGCACTGTTATTTTATTTCACAACACTCGTGCACTGTCACTACTAACCTATATCGAACAAAATGCAATCAATTATAAGATATAACTCTAAATACACCAAGAAAATGAAAATAAATCAAGAGCTCAACTTGTCCCTTCAGATTTCCCGCCAAAACTCCTGACTGTCTATTTTCAATACACATGAACAATATTGTAATTAAAATAGACAATACACTATCACCCCGGCCCCGGATCACCCTATGGTTATTATTTATTCTTATGCCATAGGCATAAGAATAAATAATACTACGTAGATCGGAAACTCCCGCTCCGGACGGGCTCAAGGTCACGATATTTACCTACATGTTAAACATAGTAATAAGTCGGGCTGTCACGGCCGGCGTGTCAATTACAATAATGGCGTCAAGTTTTTTTTTTCCTTAATGGCGTCTCGGTCTTTTGACCACTTTGCCAATGACAAGCTGGGGAAATCATTATTCAATTCTAAATTCCTAAAAGGATCAGAAATTTGGACAGGATAAGGATAGTTATTGTGGTATGTTTGTTTGTACAAACAATGCAAAAACAATGCCACACCACACTTAAGTTTTTTTAGTTTGCCCAAAGATGAAGCGAGGTAAGTAATATATTTTAAATATTATTCCGTTTCCGCACCAATTTATCAAAAGATCATGAACAGTTCTTTTTGTGTAGCCGATTCGGTAGTTGAACTCTATGAACAGGAAAATTCAAAAGCTCACCCAACGCTAAATAAACTTATTTTACGTGAATCTGTATATGTATTTTATTTCATATTTTTAGCTAAGTAATACTTACTTTAATGGCTTCATTTGGTATGATACTTATGATAACTTATTATTTATAAGTATTTATAGTGTTAATAATTCTCATATTTTGTAATACCTACTAAACCAAAATAATGACTTCTAACTGTGTATCACAGTGTCGTATCTTCCATTTTACGTTATGGCATTATGTTTTGGGGAAACTGCTCTAAACGTGAAGATCTTTTCAAAGCTCAAAAAAAGTGTGTTCGCGCTATAGAAAGAATACCTAGCAATGAAAGCTGCAAACCACTATTTAAGAAGCACAAAATATTGACTTTGCCCTCCCTGTATATTTTAGAAGTTATGATATTTTGTGAAAACCAACCCCGACCTATTCAATGACTATTTAAATAGTAAACGGCATAAAACAAAATTATCGGCCGTTCCATCTAAGACAGCGCTGCTTCGGAAAAGTGTTTTCGGTATGGCGCCAAAAATTTGCAATAAAGTTCCGACTTCACTGCGAGAATTAGCCAGCATTCAAGAGTTTAAAAAAGAGTTCAAGTCTTTGTTAATGGATAAATGCTACTATTCAATTCATGAATTTTTATCTGACACATATATTTAATGCTTGATTATACTTGACATTGTATTAAATTGACATAGGTAATATTATTGAATTGAATTAATTTTTAATGTATCTGATTTAATTATTTCCTTATAAATGTAAAAATATGATGTACTTATAATATCTAATGATGATTGTTGCAAATTTTAAATTAATGGTGCATGAATTTTAAATTTTAAATTTGTATACCCAGAAGGGTTGAATATAGTGTACTGTGTAACATTGTAATTAATATGTAAGACCTTTTTGACCTATATTCACAAATAAATGGATTGAATTGAATTGAATTGAATTGAATGATTTTTAAGTAAAAAAAGGAAAACCTATATTTAAGCGATATTATAACTTATAACATAGGTTATAAGACATAAGAATTATTAACAGTTGACAACCCTGGCAACACGCCTGGGCGATAGAGGGGCGTAACGAGGTGAAGTAGGTATATAAATTGCGGCGTATCGATGGCGGTCAAATGAGATTCCGTTCTATGTAATTATTATTTATTCTTATGCCTATGGCAGATCGACAGCGTGCCCCAGTGTGACCATTTGTGGCAGATTTCTGCCATTTTGGCAGATTTCACTCCTAAATTTTGTCTCTGGCAGATTATGGTGACGAATTATAAAAATGGCAGATTTTGGCAGATTTTGAAGATTTTAGGAAGCACTATATTTTGAGACATAAAATCTCATAATATAAATGTTTAATGAGTATTTTTTTATAAATGTAACATTTGGTATAATATAACGTAGATCTAAAATGATTTCTCCGAACTGGCAACGTAATATTTAAAACGCAAAAGCTTGGATGTTTGTTGCTCAATCGTGCAAAAACAGAAGGGTTGAGGTTTTGAGGAGGATGACATGGATGACGGCAATATAAATTGTGCAAAATTCATTTTATGACGACCCGTGTGGCGCAATGGTTACCATGCCGGACTGCCAATCGAAGGGTCCCGGGTCCGATTTCCGGAGGAACAGAAATTTTAATGATGAGTGTAAATTTCTGTTCTCGGTCTTTGTGTGTGTCCATGGTACCCATGACACAGGGTATTAATTACCTTACTGTGGCACTATGAGCAGTCCTGGATTTATAAATAGGCCGTATAGGCCGCGTGGCCTAGGGGCGGCACGTCCAAGGGGCGGCAGATTTTAGAGGAGGGTCCCTCGATTTCAGAGGATAAAAGTCAAACACGTTCACTGTATTCACTTTATACTTTTAAAAAATCCCTATAGAAACTCATTCCTATCGAAACCTATATTATCATGTAAGTGATAGATAAGAGCAGCGAGGCGGGCGGACGGCAGTGGCAATATAGAAACCCCCGATTTCCACCCGCACTCTCCGAACGAGCTGTTATTATACATATATTATTATTGATCATAAATTGTTATTGTTTTTTTTTTACTGAACAAAATTTATAACGTATTAGTATTGTACATTGTTAACCCCCCCCCCTTCCCCCTCCCCTGTAATAGCCCGAAAAACTCAAGTGGCAGTGGATTTGGCAGAATTTGGCCCAGCTTGTGGCAGATTTGGCAGAATTTAGGCCCAGCCTGTGGCAGATTCACCAATTTTGAGATGGTCACACTGGCGTGCCCGCACTGCATGCTCGGCAAGCTGTCGCTGATCGCTGACTGAGGCTGTCGTGTCGAGTGCGAGTTACGAACCTTCATATTACATACAAACAGTTAGACATTTAAAATTATTATAAAAGCCTAAACAGTCTACAATTAATTAATTTTCAATAAAAATATATTTTTTTTTATTATATACATGGTTTTTAAGAAAATTATTTTTGGCGTGAAGTACGAGAGGAAGAAAATGATACTGGTGAAATTAGTTGCCTCATCAGAGTACTTTTTAGATGTCAGTGTCATTGTCAGCTCTACCTACGCTGACAATTTTTCTCACTCAGTCAAACAAAGATTAAGTAAAACCTGACCTGCAGTCAACTGTCAAATAAAAAACACAAAAAGGGGGGAAAAGATCAATTTGTTTTCAAAATTTCAAATAAATAGTAATTGTGCTATTGTGTTTTTAACTTAGATGCGTTTGTAAGAACAATTGCCATGTCGCTAAACAGTATAACTATACAAATTGAACCGGACATTACAAAGACGAAAAACGAAAATAAAGACAATCAAACTGGCTCCCAGCTCCAGCTTCTGGATACGACGAAAAATGAAAACTCAGAAGTGCATCAAGAATTTATTACCGTGAAAATGGAGCTAGACATTGATGATACCTATAACCCGTACAATGGAGTGTAAGTTATGAATTTTTAAGTTAGAATGAAATAATAACATACTGAATAACAACTAAACATACTAGATTGGTGTTGATGCGGGTTAGTGGCCAACACGCTGTCGCATGTTTGCCTATTACAACAAGGTTTAACAACTGTTATATATCGATAACAAACAACCAAGACTGATTGTTTGAAATGCCCTTCGAAACACAGAATTTTTTGCCACTACAGGTCAGCCATCTCATACCTGAATACACCCCTTTGGCTTAGCTGCATAGATCTCTTGCGTTCTACACCACTTGTCTGGGCCATGCACCCTTTAAATAATTAGTAGAAAGAGAACTTAGTTTCAGTATTAAATAACCATTTGTCTATTTTGATTCCAACTTAATGTTTTAATTATGATCAGTTAAAGAAAATAAAATTCGTATACTGAAAAGGGGGACTAACATAATATTATATCCTTAATCCTTCCAAAATTCTTGAATCCTTTTTTCTTTTAACATAAATCACAATTAAAAACGACAAAAAGAATGTATATGCCATCCAAAAGACCTGATTGCGGCATGGTGCCCAGAATGCTGGCAGCTTTCACTCGTTGAACCAAAAGACTGATTTTTTGAGCAAAGTAACTGCCAGCCCTCTGGTCACCCGAAGCGAGGACAATAGGCATGTTGGTTGGGCCCTGGTATGGGATGTAACTTGTGTTGAAACTTTGGCCCCTGCACATTTACCAGGAACATGCAATAAGGCAGGGGCAGCAGCCGACCATGCTCAGTCTCTAAAGCGCCGCAAATATAGTGCTATATGGGGAAATTATGAATTTGCTGCGCTTGCAATGACTTGCAAAGACGTTGGGTTCATGGTCGGCTTATATGAAAAAATTCTGCATGGATATGTCGACCAGACTTGTCCTCGCTTCGGTATATAAATGATTTATTATTTAAGGATTTTTTTAAACTATGGAATACTATACTCAATAAGCTTGAACCCTACATCCTAAAAAATTACTAATGGACAGTTTAATTTTCAGTATCAAAGAAGAGTATAATCCGGATATAAATGAGTCATGCACATCTAATGAAGATAGTTTAGAGTGCGTGATGAAGACAGAAGAGGTACCTATAGAATATGTAAGTTCTGTCATGTTTTTGGAAGTAGGGAGGAAGTACCAATAATGGTTGGATTGGTTGCAAAATAGGCTTTCTATATTTTTTTCCCTGTGGCTTTGGGATTAAGAATAGAGATACGGTATCTCCAGCCTGATCGTAAGACGCAATCTAATTAATTGTTTTGTTTGTCTGTCGCATTTCTAAAATCAGCGTGGGCAACTCTGAATAGTAAAAAACTGTACTTTACTGACTTATTTCATGATTTGGTAGTGTTTTTTACCTTTACCTACTTTAGTCTTACTCATGCATGTTCAAAGTTGCGTCACCTGTATGTGTTTTGTACTAGCTGCTTATTTAGCGGAGCAAATCGAGTAGTGAATTAAAGTTTTAGCATAGTTTTAGTCGCTTTTTTGTTACTTGTGGCATATTGAATGTAAGTTATATTATCTTTCATTACTAGTCATTATTATTTTTCTCTCACCTGATTTTGTCTTGTTTGTTATGTAGTAGTGTAATACTGTCTATCATTTTAATACTAGCTTCGTTTTCTGTCAGCCTACTGGTGGGTGGTGTGTGGTTTATGAGATAATTTTTATATTCACTTATTAATATTTTATATTACTTAACTTTAACTTATATTATATTTAGGTTTATAACTTTTTACTCTACTTTATATTACTTTATACTCTATTTACAATTTCAGGATGCTCAGTACGCAGCAAACTCTCTTCTGTGTGCTGAACGGCTACAACCTGATCTGTTATTAGATGATGATGATAGGTTGGTATATTAAAATTATAAAAGAAGACCAAGTTGTGAATAAATATAATAAGTGTTTAAGCTTAGAGAAAATTTACTATCAGCAGTGAAACTGCAGTCCAGTGATATCATAGTTGGTAGATAACTTTTTTTTCAGTATTGGCATTGCAAACTCTGCATATTGCCAGTGTCAAGTATATTTTTTTGCATCGTTGTTTTTTTGTATGATTATGGAGTATAATCATACAAAAAAACAGTAAGTTGTCAATAATCAGTCAATCTAGTCAGTCAGAAAAGCAATGGCTACTTTACCAAAACGTGTCCAATGGAGTTTTCGAGGCAAGCCAAAAAAACATGTTTTCTCTTGTGCACTGTAATTAACCTATATCAAACGAAACGCAATCAACTTTATCCGATATAACTCAAAAATACACCAAGAAAATGAAAATAAAACAAGAGCACAACATGTGTTTTCCGACTTCCCACCAAAACTCTGGCAGATAACTTGCAGAACATGCAAAAAAATACTAGGTATAAGTTTTTTGATAGGTTATTTTATTCATATTGAGTAGCAGACGATCATGGAGGCCATCCATCCCTTCATCCGCCTTAAGAAGTCCACAGCTGGACATAGCCTTCCCCTAACATGCCACTCTCCACCAGTCCTGTACTTTATGAATCCAGCAGCTTCCCGCTGACTGCTTGAGGTTGTCAGTCACCTTGCTGGAGAGCCAATGGAGCTCCATCCACTGAGACATGGTCGCCATTTGAGGTGCTTGAATCTAACGGCTCCATGAGACATGGTTGCCATTCGAGGACCTTTTCCCATCTGTTGTCAGTCCTCATAATTATTATGCAGGCCACATTATATACTGTGTTCATGATTATATACATTAATTTACCTCAATAGGCATGATGACAGATTTTTAAATACCTTTCCTTATTGTAGGTACACGTCTCCTTGTTTCGAAAAAATGTTTATTTCAGCAATAAACTTAAGTTTTAACGTAAATTAATGTATTTTCTGCTATGTAATTTGAATTAAGTGCGAAAACGTTCGTAGGTGTCATGGCGTCGGCTTGCTCGTCAAAATTCAAGCAACACGATGACTTTTACTGAGACGTGACGTCATTCCTTTTGATTGGCGATTCAGATAACATGGCCGATTGCTGTATTTAATACTTTTATTTTATTGAAAATCTTATTAATCTTAATGTTTATATTAAAACGGGATCATATTTTAGAAATTTTTTGGCATATATTTTTCTGTAAAACCATTTATTTTCTGATTCTTTAATAGTGTCATCATGCCTACTCTGCTACAGCTAATGGAAAACATAAGTCAATCTTTAATTTGTTTTAATAGCTTAGTTCTGAAATTATTGACCGTTTGAGTTTTATTAAGTGAGGATATCACGAATACGGTGTATTTATTGGTCACAGCGGCCTATGGACGTCTACACACAAATATTCAAGTTGGCGTTTGATGTTTATCTAATGAAATAAAATTATTTAGAACTGATAATATTTTTTATATTTTATTTGTTTGAAGTGTGGACCCCAACGTAGCCGCATTAGGTAGCCTGCTGGAAGAGCGTCGCCGAAAGAAAAGCAAAGAGAAACTGGAAAAGGAAGCAGAAATACGTAGGCTGCGACAGCAAAATTATTATGAGCGACACAAGGAGGAGATAAACAGACGCAAGAGAGAGCGGAGACGGTTGTTAGGTAATAATTTACCTGAATAGGGTTACATGGTAGTTTTGGAAAGTGCTTTCCAAAAATTATGGAATCACGCCACCGCGGTTTCATCCGCGTTAAAAAAAAATATATAGGATATTTTTTTTTTACCTCCAACAGTGGCGGCTAGTGACATTTTTCGATGGGGGTTCACAAAAAAAAACATAAAAATTATTTTACCACCCGTTGCCATCCAAGCAGATTCACCACCACTGTCGGTGTCAGTTCCAGTTGATAAACACAAGTCACGGAAAACAAATTAATTTATTGCTTTCTTCACATCCACACAACCAATGTGTTTTAAAATATTGTTCAGATTTAAAAACACGCGTAAAAGATTTAGTTTTCGTACTACTTTTTGCTTTCAGTTCAAGGCGTATTTCAAAAGTTTTTTTCACACCGCTTACTAAAAGATACAAATGATAAAAGAAACACTGTATTGTTCCATTTTTAACACCCAATGTCGCGTATAAACTATTTTTTTAAATATTCATTTAAAAGAAAAACTACGAAATAACTGACAAGGACGACGACACGTTTGTTTGTATACATAAGAACGGCAACATCGCATGGCAGGTTGAACCCACGGTTTGGCAACGTCGCGCGTGAGCGGCGTTCCAGATTAGGTTAATTTCTCATACGAAATCTTTTGTTTCACGCGCCGGCCTCTGTCGATGTTACTCTTTCGCACTCATTAAATACAGCGCTAGGAATCGTACTAAACTTCGTTTCATAGGAGCGCAATCGCTGGCGCTCCACTCGTTACATCTTGACGCTAAATGTACGCGTAGATATAGGTAATAATTAATATAATATACTATGTATAGGTATGTTAGAATAGAATGAATGTAATGTAAGGATAGTATGTATTATGAAGGGACATAGATTACCTATGTAATTTTTTTGGGAGTGCACTGCCCCAGCGCTCTTTAGGACGAGCCGCCTATGACCTCCAATAATGTATGTACAAAGTTTCATGATGATGGGTTGATTAATTTCGCGTGAAAGAGTAACAAACAAACGGACATTCACATTTATAATAAATATTAGTATGATAAGGGGCCATCTATAAATTACGTCACACGTTGAGGGGGAGGGGGATTTGAATGTTTAGTTTAAATTTCTGTTCTTGGTCTGGGTGTTTGTGTTTCTGTCTACATGTGTGTCCATGGTACCCACGACACAGGGTATATCTACCCTACTGTGAGGCTATGAGTGTGAAGCGTTATTTATTTATTTATTTGTATTATTTGTTTGCAGGTCCAGAGGCCCCCGAAGCGGTGAGCAACCGTATTTATCGGGAACGCCACCGCGACAGGATCAACGAGATGAGAAGAGTTAAAAGAGAGCGATTGCGTAATGAAATGATGGAGGAACGGGCTGGCTATATTCGGGAACTTGACAGGATAATTGGGATATAAAAACTTAAAGAAGTGGAGTGTGAAACTTAAAAAAGTGAAGTGTGAAACTTAAAAAAGTGAAGTGAAGTGTGATGGGATATAACAACTTAGTGATAAAGTGCTACATGGATTTACAAAGGGGGCTTAAGTAACCCTGTTTTCTCTGTTACCTTAGTGATTAAGCTCGTTGGTAGTCTGATTTTAGCTATTTTAAAGGACTGTAGGGGACACGATAAAAAGATCTCATTTGTTAGTTAGTAACAAATAGTTTGAACTATTAAAACAAAATATTTATATTTGCAAGCATGCTTGCGCATTGCAAGGTGCAGGAGAGCACATCTGCTCTCCCGAAGATGAGCCCGTTTTAAGGCGTCGCGCGTGAAGCACACTTCCACTGTAGATCCCAGATTCCTCCCCAAGCGCAGAGGTAGTCACCGAGGGGGATTTAGTGTGGTCATATCACACATAACCCAGTATCCTCTCCCAAGGTGCTGGATACCTTTTGAAGGTTTTTTAATTTAGTTCATAATTCAGTGGTGAACTATATAGTTTATGAGTTCTTTTTTTTAATAATTTAGTACAAGCAATATATAAAAGAAAAAATATAGTTATGATTATTGCAAAGTCTGTTTATTTTTATATAATAAGTACAACATATTACGTGAAATGTTCACAAAGAACTAAGAGTGAGATCATCGATAAACTAGTTCGCTTAGCTCACCTACAGCGCTCTTCCCACCTAGGTCGTTCACGAACTACCCAAGACTACAACATTCAGGGGGTTATCAGATGCCATATTTTTTTGAAATTAATAATTTTGTTTTATTATTTGTTGAAGACATTAATGTTTTCTGTAAATAAAGTTATTTAACTTCTAAGGTGTATGTAATAAAAACAACATTATAATAAAAAAAACTCAAAAACAATTTTGTGCTTAGTACATGGTGAGACTTATGTGTGTCACCTACAGCTGGTCTTGTACAAATTATTCTTGTCTTTTCTTAATTAAAAGATCAATTTTAAAAGTTACTGTTTTTTCTTTTTATGAATAATATAATTATGGAAATTTACTGTTTATGTACTTGCGATAAAAAGTAATATTTTCCCATTAAATTCTAATAGGTAGTGTCAGACACCACATTTATCTGAACTTTTTCAAAAAAGATTTGTGAGATTAATCAAGTTTCTGTGCTTATTGCTACAAAGTACAAACCTTAGAGCATCAACATTGACAGGTATGACGACATACACCCACTTTGATGCTCTAAGGCACAAACTAATTAGAAAGTTTTATATAAAACCTAAAAACGTGAGTTTTGGCGGGTGTCATAAAATAATATTGGTTTCTTTATGGCATTTTCCTTTACATAGGTCAATTACAGTGCGTGATTCGTAGATCTACCGAGCGATTGTTGTGAAATAAAATAATAGTGCGGACATGTTATTTCTAGTTGCCTCCGAAACTCCTTCAGACTTTAGACACGTTATAGTAAAGTATAATATGTAGGTCCCTTTACTTGTACATCTGAGTTCTGCCTAACTTAACTGATTAATGTTATGATGAGTGTGAATTGTTTTTTTTTAATTTAAGTTATTGATTACTGATGTCTTTCTAATTTTTTGTATCAGCAATTATTTCGTCCATTCTTAAAAGTGATACTATAAATATTCTTGATGCTGGCAATATGCACAAATATTGAAAGAAAAAAATCGCAACTGCTGTCAAACGTCAAAATGTCACCTTCGTTGACAGTGACGTTTGACGTCATTCTCAATCTCATGTCATGTCAATTTGTCATGGCCGTAAGCGGGCGGTTTAGCGCGCATCGTAATTTTAATCGATCGAATGTACAATTTTTTAGAAGAAAATCATTAAAATGATGGATACTATTATAGAAAGTGTTTTACTAGGCAAATTACACAGTGTTTTGGTTCTGAAGTGGCTTAACAACGAGTCTATTGAGGTGCATAACCTAAATGTTTGACGTTTCTAAATGTTGACTTCTTTTATTTGAAATCGAAATAAAAGTTTTATTTTATTTTAGGATGCTTCCGATGACTGTGTCCTCCTGTGCTGCAACAGACATGAATTCGTGTCCTACTTCTTATCATATTTGCGGAGTCAGACGGAAAAGTAAGAGGTTTTTGACAACAATATTGGTGTTCATTCAGATGTAAACAAAATCTTATTTCTGTATATCACTGGACCAACATTAAATATATAAAAAAGAAATTACGATACTTCAAAAAACTACTGGATCTGTTAATTTCAAAATGGACTGGGACATACTTTACATTTTGAATAAATTAATGTTTATATTAAATATTTTATTCCTTAAATGATTAAACACATATTGTAAATTAATAGTAATAAATATTTTAAACTCTAGTCCCTCAGTAAGATTCCTGATGTTTGTATACAATGATATTAAAGAAAAAATTACATATGTTATAAAGGCTCAAATAACGGCCCCTTAAAATGTGGCGATGACTCAGTGGCAGGTGCAGAATAATAGTGATCTATAAGGCTAAGCAAAACAATCACAGTTAAAAGTAGGATATTATATTAAGCTCTCTGCTGTTTTGTTAACCTTGTAAGAAGTGTTGGCAGTTTGAAAATATATAACAGCAAGTTGATCTACTACTATTACTATTTATTATTAAATGCTTTGCAGCAGTGTGGTGGAGAAAGCTTCTAGCCTTTTCAACATTAAATATGAAGAAAATGTGATGAACTAAATAATAAGTGATAAATTAAAACATACTATCCACACCCTTTTTACCGACTTCCAAAAGAAGGAGGTACTGTATTCGGCTGTATGTATTTTTTTTTTTTATATATGTTCACTGATTACTCCGCCGTTTGTGGACCGATTTTCAAAATTCTTTTTTTGTTCGTATGCTTATACTCCCGAGGTGGTCCCATTGTCACCAAATCAGGATCTGATGATGGGAACCCAGGGAAATCGAGGGGAACTCTCAAAGGAGACTGGCGGTTTTACTATGAGAGTTCGGCCTGGTCACCTACATGGATACTTTTCATGTTTACTCGTAGGATATTTTAATAGGAACTAAAACATGCTTTTAATTTCTTCAAAGAACTTGTCTTTATAACTGAAATAGGTAGTTGAAGTTAACTTTTGACAACAACGCATCTGTCCAAAAAATCCAAATTGTCAAGAATATCAAGGTCCAATCAAACTCGCCAGGTCAACTTTTATGCAGGGTCCACAGTCCGAAATTAATTCAAAAGTCAAAGTAAGAATCCACGAGAAAACACGATAAAACATTCACTAAGCAGCAGAAGCAAAAAGCAACAACGGAATGAAATGAATGAATGAAATGACAATGACAGATTCGATTCGCTTGTCACTCTTGTCACGACACGATGTCAAACAATCGATGACGCATCGATTCATTGATCGATCATTTGTTCATCCACTCATCGTCTTAATATATAAAAAAAGAATTTTGCTTGGTTAGTAGTGGGGAAATATGTTATTTTATCGAGTATTTAAATTGTGAATCGATCTGTCTGTAGGTACGTTAAAGATACCGTGATTTTATTGTGAAACGTAACCGGGACAAATCGATTCATAAAAAATATCGATTTACTAAATATAAAATAAATGTTTTCGCTAGTTGGACAAGTTCTACAAAAAAGCTGATAAGACAATCTAAACTAGAAAAAAATTACGTATTTTTACGCATATGTATCACTCTTGTAGGGCTTCAGGCCGAAAACCGCCAGTCTCCTTTTATAGGCACACACATTGATTTTCTTATAGTTTCTGAAGCATAAGAGATATTTACGCATAGAAATCATCATCTCATGTTGCTGAGCTGATGATAGAAGGTACTGCGACAGTGAGGAGTTGAGAGCAAATTCTTTCAATAAATAGTTTTTTATTCGAAATCTTACATTCCCCAGGTGGTCCAACTGTCACCAAGTCAAAGTCTGATGAGGGGATCCCAGAGAAATCGAAGGGAACATTAAAATTTTAAAGCACAACAAATGATTTTCATATTTTTACAAAGCAAAACAGACATTTGTGTATAATTATCGTCATATCATGTTGCTGAACTGATGATGGAAGGTACTACGACGGTTAGGAGTTGAGAGCAAATTCTTTCAATAAATGGTTTTTTGTTCGAAATCTTACATTCCTGAGGTGGTCCAACTGTCACCATGTCAAAATCTGATGATGTGATATTAGGGAAATCGAGGGAAACACTGAAACGTAATAGGCACACACATTCTTTTAGTCACATTTTTAACATAATACAAATATTTATGTCTGGTAATTATCACCTGCTGTTGCTTAACTGATGATTGAAGGTACAACTCCTCAACGGTTAGGAGCTGAGAGCAAATTCTTTCTTTAATTTATACGTTCAGGTGGACTGATAGTAGTTTTCTTTCAGACTTTTAAATGGCTATTAGATAAACATGATTATAAAAGGTAAATCTGTTTAAAGTTTAGAAGTTAAGTGAAAATTTTTCCAATTATGCAATACATACAGAATTATTAAAATTACTAAAAAGAGTGAAATAAATTAAGTTTTTAACAAAAAAATAGAACCAACTTCAAACGGTAAAAAATAAAATTGTTCAGTACCTACTTCTTCTTGCTTATGGTAATGACTCTTAAAACTATTTTTGAAGTCTGGCCCTTAGTGAAATGTCCTGTCTTAGTAAATATAGTGTACCTTTCGTTCTGAATGGGCACCGACTCCAATATAGTTTTAACAGTCATAAGCAAGAAGAAGTAGGTACTGTCCCACTGTCTGTACTGTCTGTGCCAATTTAGAACGAATGGTACGACATTTACTAAGGGCCCGACTCCAGAAATAGTTTTAAGAGTCATTACCATAAGCAAGAAGAAGTAGGTACTGAACAATTTTATTTTTTACCGTTTGAAGTCGGTTCTATTTTTTTGTTAAAAACTTAATTTATTCAAGAATAGCTTTCCATAGTAATTAATATGATTATTTTTCAATCCTATTTAAGTATGTAGAAATGAAATGAAATATTCTTTATTCACTGTACAGTTCCTTTACTAAGAGTTGAACATTATTTTGATTTATTTGTCTGCTCTGGGTGCGCTTAGGCAATGCTGAGCTAAATAAAAAAGCAGATGGAGAAAAACTTCAGCCCTGTTTTAAAATATGGGAAAAAAATAACTGTAGAACTGCTGTGTGGAGGCCTTTTCACTGAAATTAACTGAATTTAGGTCATTAGGTAAGTCGTAGAATCCATCTCGGTTGAGCAGTGTTCGGGAAACTACAAAGTGACTTTTCGTCCAGAATACCTCTGTGCCTGAAGTTAAAAGTTTTCAAGCAGTATGTGTTGCCAGTGATGACCTACAGCGCTGAGACGTGGTCTTTCACAGTTAGCTTTTTCCATAGGCTCAAGGTTGCTCAGCGAGCGATGGAGAAGGCTATGCTTGGTATTTCTCTGTGCAACAGAATCCATAACAATGAAATTCGTAGAAGAACATAGGTTACGAACATAGCTCTCATAATCTGCAAGCTAAAGTGGCAATGAGCAAGCAATATAGTTAAAAGGACTGACAACCTATGGGGAAGAAAGGGCCTTGAATGGCGACCACATCTCGGCAAAAGGAGCACAGGCCGCCCTCCAACCAGGTGGACAAATATTGACTTGTGATGGTATCCATTGGAGTGCAATAGTTTTTCCTTTTCTTATTAATTTATTTATTTATTTAGGGCATATCAACTAAGTACATAAAAGCCCTTATATTAAAATTACAACTAAACAATTTTATATCATGCACTTCACGTAAATTAATCACGATCAGATTAGATTTACTTACTAAAGATTATAACCAAAAAAAGCAAAAATTAAAAATAGAATTTTACAACAAAAAAATAAAATTACTTAAAAAATGCAACAGAGGAGGCCTTCTTTTTAAATTTACCCAGGGAGTCAAAGAAAAGGTTGATATCGACATTCTGTAAAACAGAGACATTTCATGGCTTGGTTAAGTTGACTATTACTCAGATACTTGGCTTTATTGAGATATGTACATAAAGGTTTAAAACAACTTAATATTGCGTTTACTCTCGGAGGGGTGATATTTATTCTTGAAAGTATGTATTGAATTCAAAGATAGTATGTATTGCCAGCCAGACTTCATGAGGCTACCGTCAGCCTTTAGAGTAGTAACGCAAATCCATACGACAACAGAGCCCACATGACTTAGGCTTGCTTGAGGTTGTGTGAAGATGTTCATGAGGCACAATGACCACTTAACACCACGTGGCCTGAATGCTCGTCTGCTTCTCAAAACCCAGTCTTTAATGCTTGAATATTACATTTCATGTACATAAAAAAATATCAATTATTTTCAGAATATTACAAACGAACTCAACAGCCCTACAAGTTCTCCAGCATCAGGGTACTCCAGAAAGGTCTTCCAGCGCACGTCGCAAGCATCATCGTTCAATCAGCGATCCAACGAGCGAAACAGACCGTAACAATGACTCCCTCTCCGTCAAAACTGACAGGCACAGAAGCCACGAATCCCCGAACAGGGAACGGAGAAAACCTGGACGGAAAGTCAAAACAAAACTGTTCTCCGACGACAAAAGTAAGGAGAATCAGTCAGTTTCATCCGACGAATCAAGGCTTAGCACCAGCATCGACAGGCTAGCCATAACAAGCACTCCTATGAAGAATGGCATGAAATTCTCAGAATACCCCGCGTTGCCTTTATCAAGCCCTGTCACACCACATTCAAGAAGTTTTAATAACGAACGATGTGACACACCGCGCATTAGCCACAGACATTCCCGATCTCAAGACAAAAGTGTCAGCTTAGGTGATTACTTAGTTAACGCTCAGACGAAAAGTGTCAAGAAGAAACGATCTTCCAAAAACGCCTCCAATGATGACAGTGAAACGAGTAAGGTTGAACTAGACATAAGTAGCTCTGAAGCATTTCCCGAGATCGGTGCTCGGAAAGCCAGCTCTTTGAGGTCTGAACGTCGAAGAATAAAACCGACTACGATAGATAAAAGTACATCTCAGAAGAGCTTTTCGTTAAACAGTTTCAATTCTGACGCGTTTCAACAACCGTCGCCTTTAGCGTTTGAAGAGAATCTAGCATTTCGACCGAAGATACAGCCGAAAGAATCCTCGAACAACTTCGATGCAGAAAGGAACATATTGAAGCAAGAAAGGCACAAACTCATGGAGAAATTCAACATCCTAAGCACGTCTAATACAACCAAAATAGTAACGACACCACAGATAAAGATATCACAGAAGGATTCAGTAGAAAAAGATCAGACTTACGTAACAGTTGACTGCAGCAAAATTGTGTACAAAGAAAAGATTGATATTTTGGTGGATATATACGATGTTTTACTTAAGAACAATCTCATTTTAAGCATGAATACGGAAATATATTTTCTTATTTCAATACTTTTATCAAAGCAAAGCGAGGAAGATTATATGGGAGTGGAATCTCGAATCAACGAAAACATACCTGATTACTTGCTCAAATCCATTCATAACAGCACGTATTTCGCTGTACGAGCGTTGTGGAATCAGAGAATCGTTCTAGAAGTGATTCTCGATAAGAATTCTTTGAAAACCTTAGGGGAGAATAAGAAGGTGCGCAATTTCTATCCGGATCTGGCAAAATTCTTGCTGAATGCGTATGGTCTTAAGTGCGAGGCTGAGGCTAACGGTAATAAGCCAAAAACGTCGGAACAGAGGCCGTCAAATGGCATAGTGTGTTTCAATTTTGAGACTGACAATGTCGAGAATTTTTCGACGGCGCTCAGCTTTCAGAACTTTAAGAAGCAGAGGGATATGTTTTATGAGATTTTAAGGTGAGTACTTTTTCTTCAAGCTCTGTAAGTAGGGTTGCCAACCATACTGTTAAGAACAGTATGGTTGGCAACCCTACTGTTTTTCACTACATTATACTTTTTACTGTTGAACTAAAATAAAGTATACAAAATACTGTTTTCAGTATCAACATCTCGGACGAACACTGAGTTAGTGCAGAACATTTTTTTCGTGTACACCGTGCTTGCTTTTGTTTTTTCAATTAGTGTTTTTAGTAAACAAAAGATGGAAAGTGGAAACGATTCAAGGTGAATAAAAATCTTCAAAAAATAAAATACAGTTCATTTTTGTAAAATACTGTTTATTTTCCTTCTCAGACCTAAAAATACTTTAATGAGCATAGCGTTACAATGAGCGAAGCGTTACAATGAGCGTAACGTTACAATGAGCGTAGCATTACAATGAGCGTAACGTTACAATGAGCGTAACGTTACAATGAGTCATCCTTTTTCGTGCGTGCAGCCGGCGTTCATCGCTTTATTAGACGTTGTCACGTCAAAAAAAAACACCTTTCAAATGTATTTCTTCTGCAGATGGTACCACGAGTCTCACGGTGCGGCTCGGTCGTCTTTTCGCGCTCGTATCAAGACGTTGCTATCAGCGGGCGCAACTCCATCAAATCATGCGCATCTGGCAGCCCTTTTCACTGCGCATATGCTGTCTGAATGCCTCGGGATCAGCGCACAGGCATGTTTTAGTTTTTATACACAAACATCTTATCTGTAGTCTGGTCTTTTAATGTAAAACATTTTGCATGGGACCAAAAATATATAATAATAATTTACCTGAATCCCTCAAATCTAAAACAAATTGTGATTTTAAACGAGCACTTAAAACGTTCTTATTTACAAAAGCGTACTACTCGGTTTCTGAATTTCTAAACGATTAACTTTAACTTCGTGAGGGATTACGGGATTAAAAACCTGGGAGGTTTTTTTTTCGCCGGCTTTTTTCCCTCTCAGTGTATAAAAACCCAGGTAATTGGGTGCCCAAAGCCGATGACGCTGATAAAATATCGTATAAATAATTACCAAAAACAATAAAAAAGAACGCAAATATGGGATAAATATAAATCAATAATATGATTAGTAAATTTAATTTAATACTTAAATAAATTTCTAAGTTAGATTTTAGTCAGTACTTTTATTTATTAATAATATAATATAATATTTGCATACCTTACTGAGGTAAATATGGCGGATTATTAAATGTATAAAACAACTTTTGTAATACCCATATTTGTGCAAATAAATCATTTGTCTTTGTCTTTGTCTTAATGGGATGGGATTCACTGATTTTTGCAACCTTTGGGGCAACAACATCGATAGCATTGTTCAGAAACTATTACAGCGCCATCTAGTTTGATTTATTCAAAACGATAAATTTTCTATTGAACCTAGACTCTTATTTCCTAACAGACTAGTGGGCCCTGCAGACGTTGTCCTGACTTAAAAGTATTGAAAGAGGATTTTCTTTTTTATTATCTTAAAGACATTTCATGTTACTGTCAAACAGAAATGTAAAATAAATAATGACATAGAGAGTTTTGGCGGGAAGTCGAAAAAGACATATTGTGCTCTTGTTTTATTTTCATTTTCTTGGTGTATTTTTGAGTTATATCGGATAAAGTTGATGGCATTTTGTTTGATATAGGTTAATTACAGTGCACGAGTGTTTGTGAAATAGAATAACAGTGCTAAAATGTGTTTTTTCTGCTTGCCTCCAAAATTCCATCGGACACGTTCTAGTAAAGTAGCCATCGCTTTACTTGAGTATTGGACTGACTAGACTGACTGATTATTGACGACTTACTTACTGACTTTGTTATTACTTCGTCCAGTTTCATTGAAACTGGCAAAAAATTGATGCCAAAATTATACTTGACGCTGGCAGTATGCACAGAGTTTGCAATGCCATAATTGAAAATAATAATAATAATGACATCGATCTGTCCTATTATTCTGACTGTGTCAAAGTTTAGAATGACAATAAGTGTTCTAAGTCTTCACGAAATACAAACGTTTGACAGGTAGGAATAATTTATATGGGAAAACTACTTATAAATAAATAAAATATTGAAAAAACATTTTCCAGTGGACCAAATTGTGAAACTTAACCATTCTCAAATCCCCTTGAACACACACAAAATAAATTCATCATAATCGGTCCAGTTGTTAAGGAGGAGTTCAGTGACATACACACGCACACAAGAAATATATATTATTAAGATTATCAATTGTTTTTTTCGTGAATTTCCTTTGGCTGCAACCCTTTTTACGTCCCACAGCTAGGCACGGGCATCGGGGAGGCCTGGAGCTTACTCCACCACGCTGCTCCAATGCGGGTTGGTGGAGATGCGGGTTAGTGGCCATCCCGCTGTCGGATGTTTTCAAACCGCACAAGGCCTCCGACAAGGTTTAACGACTGTTATCTGTCGACAACAACCGGATCCGACGGCTTACCCATCTCACACCCGACCGCGCCCGTTTGGCTTAGTCGCATAGATCGCTCGCGTTCTACTCCTCTATTCCTAATTTTATTCCGAATTTCCTTTAATATATTGTAAATCGCTGAATTTTAATTTCTATGTGTATTCTTGTTATAATTTAAATAATTATTGATCAAACTGAATTAATTATAATAAAGTTGCTAGTGTTAATTAGTGTAAGTGGTTCATGTAATCGTTCTAATTAACAATAAATAAATAAATAAAACTATATATTTTTATACCATCCTTACTAAAAAAACTGGTCTATTTTCCAGGAGTCGAAACTAAGCAAGCTCCAGAGAAGATTCACTTGTCCAAGCGCCCCAGAATCACATAGACTACCGAAGTTTTCTGCTAAGGAAGAATTTTACAAGTATGTACTATTATTATTTCCTTTTTTTTTCAACCTTTTTTGACGACGGTTTTCAAACTCCGACCTCCTCTTTCAGGCTTTCAGGCCTCCGACAAGGTTTAACGACTGTTATCTATCGACAACAACCAGGCTTAACGTGCCCTCCGAAGCACGGAAAGGCGCATGTTTTTTTTTTGCCACTAGCGGTCACCCATCTCATACCCGACCGCGCCCGTTTGGCTTAGTTGTATAGACGATATGACGACCCCTGTCGCGCAATGGTTACCATGCCGTACTGCCATCGAAGCGTCCCGGGTTCGATTCCCAGCGAAATAGAAATTTGAATGATGAGTTTAAATTTCTGTTCTCAGTCTGGGTGTATGTGTTTTCTTTGTAAATGTCCATGGTACCCACGACACAGGGTGTATCTACCCTACTGTGGGGCTAATGTGAAGCGTTATTTATTTATTTATTATGTTTTCAGGGACTTCATCCTTCACGCCGATAACGAATGCTTCAGGGTACATTTGCGAGATGCCTTCGCCTCTGAAATTGTTGCTCTCGACGCCACTCCGATTGGCACTGACGGATGTGAGTACATTTTTATAATAATTATGTAGTTTTTCCACTTATTGGCTAGTATAAGTTAAAACTGGTCTCTTCCCATTATTGGGGTGTTGTAACTATGTACAAAAAAATGTAATCAGTAATCATTTATTGCATAAAACAGATACATAAAAGATATTAACAGAATAATAGGATCTTGGACACTATGCACACAAAAAATAAAAAAACTTACCTTAAAAAGGTTGCACTAAATCACGCTTAGAAAGCAATATAATTGTTAATTCTTTTTTATACATGATTTTTATTACCGATTAAATCAATAATAATGAAGTCAATTGACTATATATGATAAGTGACGTCACTAATCATTTTCTCATACAAAATGTATGGGGATGTCACGTTTTGACAGCTAATTAAAAGTATCTCAATTGATTTGGTAGTCCAAGACCGGATTGTTTACATGGTCTCTCTGTTTATGCGCATGGAGTGTGCAATATTAGAATAGAATATAATAGAATTAGCGACTCGCGTGGCGTAATGGTTACCATGCCCGGCTGCCTATCGGAGGGTCCCAGGTTTGATTCCTGGCGAAGCAGATTTGAATTATGAGTTTAGAATTTCTGTACTCTGTCCGGGTGTTTGTGTTCCTGTCTTTGTATGTGTTCATGGTACTCACGACACGGCCACGCACACACCGCCGTCTTTCCCGGGGCTGATGGCTGGACGGATCGAGCTCCCACTCTCACCGCCCACAACCCCGGAAGCCCCTTTTAGTCGCCTGTTACGATCAGGCCGTAGCTCTATTCTTAATCCGGTCTTGGACTACCAAGTCAATTGAGATACTTTTAATGAGCTGTCAAAACGTGACATCCCCATACATTTTGTATGAGAAAATGATAAGTGACGTCACTTATCATATATAGTCAATTGACTTCGTTAATATTGATTTAAGCGGTAATAAAAATCATGTATAAAAAAGAATTAACAATTATATTGCTTTCCAACCGTGATTTAGTGCAACCTTTTTAAGGTAAGGATTTTGAATTTTTTTGTGCATAGTGTCCAAGACCCTATTCTTAATCCCTTAACTACTTAGTCCATGTAGCTTCGGGCCTATCTTTATAACAATGGACCGCAAAGTAACGTCTGATGCTATTATAATGGGCATGATGACAGATTTTTAAATACCTTTCCTTATTGTAGGTACACGTCTCTTAGTTTCGAAAAAAAGTTTATTTCAGCAATAAACTCAACTTTTAACGTAAATTAATGTATTTTCTGCTATGTAATTTGAATTAAGCGCGAAAACGCTCGTAGGTGTCATGGCGTCGGCTTGCTCGTCAAACTTCAAGCAACACGATGACATTAACTGAGACGTGACGTCATTCCTTTTGATTGGCGTTTCAGATAACATGGCCGATTGCTGTATTTAATACTTTTATTTTATTGAAAATCTTATTAATCTTAATGTTTATATTAAAACGGGATCATATTTTAGAACTTTTTTAGCATATATTTTTCTGTAAAACCGTTTATTCACTGATTCTTTAATAGTGTCATCATGCCTATTACATAAAATCACTTTTGTTACAGCAAACAACGCAGTGGCATCCCAAGACTACCTCCAGCTGACGAAGAAACTGTCACTTCTCGCCAAATTCCTCGGCTACGTGACGTCACTGCCGTACACGCAGCTGCAGATGGACGTGAACATGAAGGGTGGCGTGGCCCACGCGGGCCCAGCGCAGGGCGACCGCCACTTCGCCGCGCCCAAGGAGAGGGTCCTGGAGAACAACGTGGCGCTTAGAGGATATGTGAGTTGTGTTTGTTTATTATTTGTTAGTGTTAGTTGTTATAAATCTTGTAATCGATTTCCTAATCGATTTTATGGTGTTAGTGTTTTCAATATTAAAAGAATACGATAAAAATTGATACGAGAATCGATAATAAAATCGATTAAAAAAGTATCGAAACTAAAGAAGGGTCCTTACGTCGATACTGAAAATTATGAAAAAATCGATAAAAAATGATATCTAAATTGATTTGAAAATTGATATGAAAATCGATATTCTAATCGATATGAGAATCATCATCACAAGACTACTATAAAGCAACCGTCCCTCCTAACAAAGTTGCTCGGCTACGTGACGTCACTGCCGTACACGCAGCTGCAGATGGACGTAAACATGAAGGGCGGCGTGGCCCACGCTGGTCCATTGTAGGGGGATCGCCACTTCGCCGCGCCCAAGGAGAGGGTACTGGAGAACAACGTGGCGCTCCGGGGATATGTGGGTTGCGTTCGTTTATGTAGGTTATTGTTTACTAGGTGTGGCCCGCGGTTGCACTCGCGTTAGAGAGGATCATTAGCATAAAGTGAAGTCCCTTCTGAAGTGCCGCTGGACCGGCTTTTTTTTTTTGTAGGACTATTTAAGATAAACATTACCATCACTTTCGACAGTATATCACTTTCGACATTTCATCGTATAACACTTTCGTTTTGTAATATCTTTCTCTGTCGATTGCCGCAAGTATCATCAGTGGCCGCCAACATTTTCATGAAATGAAATGAAATGAAAATACTTTATTGTTGACTGTTTACATACATACAGTTAGATGTTTAAAATTATTATAAGAGTTTAAACAGTCTACCATGCTCTGGCATACAATATTATACTTATTACTAATTAAAATTAAAGTATAAAATAGTTTTATTTTAAGATCCGCTAAGAATATTCTTAACGGATCATCGGCTTTTGATGCCTACCCACCACTGGGTCAATGAGAGAATGGTCATGTCTCCATAGTGGGGCTCTCACTGTGAAGATTAGGTATGCCAAAATGTTGAGTGGTCTTTATAATAAATCGGTACGGAATCGATTTAAAAATTTATATTAAAAAGAAACCTTTATATAAATGTCGACAGAAGAGTTGATATAATAATTGATTAAAAATCGATATTAATATCGATTTAAAAATCGGAACAATGATTGATTATTTACATTTTAAAAATTGATACTGCACGTGCCATAATAAAAATCTGTTAAGAAATCGACAAATAATCAATGTAATCAATTATTATAATCTCAAATAAACTTATAGGAACTAATTGCATTTATGGAACAAATGACATTAATCTATTTCAACATATTACATAATTACATTCATAATACATTAATTTATTTTTTGCTTGAATTAATGGTAACTATATATGTATATTGTTAAAACATATATTTTCAGTATAAATGCGGCGTACTAACTAATAACAGTGTGAGGCCGAGAGAGGATGGTACTCTGCCCAATTTGTTTGTATATTAAGTAACTGACCTAATTACTAATAAAAATTAAATTAACTTATAAACAGCGTCAATCGTCCGAGTTGCCTTTTAAGCAAAGGGTCGGACTGAAAATCAGCGCCATGGTAATGTATTTTACCATGGCATACGCTGAGTCCTGATCCCATTCGCAGTGCATTGTTGCAGCACAGATTTTTATACATAAAATCAAAAAGTATAAAAAGAATGTATTTTTTTTGTTTTTGTTTTGGTAAGCATATTTTTTATATTTTATTTTTTGTATTCTTGTGTGCTTCATGTGCGAATAAAGTTTCTTTCTTTCTTTCTTTCTTTCTAACATTGGTGTAATAATCGATATTAAAAACATTTTCCAAATTTCATTGGAAAATTCAAAAAATGTGCATGTACCCTCTATGTGTGAAATGATTACTTGTGCTAAATTGTTATTTCTCTGTAAGTGAATATCTTTATTTGTATTCTTTTGAGAAATAAATTCTTAAACCATATTTTTCGACTGACAGACAAATAAATAAATAAATAAATAACGCTTTACACTCATAGCCCCACGTAAAGTAGATATATCCTGTGTCGTGGGTGCCATGGACACACACGAAGACAGCAACCCAAACACCCAGACCGAGAACAGAAATTTAAACTCATCATTCAAATTTCTGCTTCGCGCGGTAAGCGAACCCGGGACCCTCCGAATCTCCGATTAGCAGTCCGGCATGGGTTACGCCACGCGGATCGTCAAGACAGAAAGAAAAGTACATTTTTCATAGTTATAATATGAATAAATTATTAATACTGACACAGAATCTTTCTTTTCAGAGTCAACCCTCCATCGACCTCCAAGGCCTTCTGACGTCTGCGTACGCGAACGGTCGCCTCTGCGTGACCCTTCCCTGGATGGTGAACTACCTCTCCATGACCGACTACACCTCGCTCCGACTGAAATACTACCAGCGACTCTCACAGACTCTCTTCTTCATCTACAACAGACTGAAGCTTACCAACACGCGATTAAAAAAGAACACAGTCATATTTCTAAAGTCGAATCTGAGTTGGTTATTCGATTTACCCCACTTTCCGCAAGAATTGTTTTACGAAACGAACAACATCGAGTTGAGCGTATCGAGTGAGAATATCGATTCGTGTGACCTAATCGATGAATCGATGCTGTTCGAGCTGTGCCCGTTCTTGAAGGATTTGACGGTGTTGCTGTCGACGTCGAGGGTAGTTTCCGATCAGAAGGAGATGGGATCGTTCAGACACATAACGCCTGTCAGCTTGGGTGTCAATCCGGAGGACCGGATACGGAGTAAGGAGAAGGAGTTGCAAGTAAGTATTGTTTTTCTTATTATTATAAATTCGAAAGTAACTACAGAGTTACTCGTCTGTCTTTTAAGCTTTCCCGCTTAAACTACTGATACAATTTTAATGAAATTTGGAACACAGATAGAATGGACTTTGGGAAAGTACATAGGATGGTTTTTTTCCTACGGGAACCTACAAAACAGGTCCGCGGGCGAAGCGATATAATTACATATAGCGACCGGCGGCGATATCACGCTTAATGCACGTGTATTGTGTAAACTTCGCAGACAATACACATTTGCAAATGTGTATTTGTGTTGCACGCACCAATTGTCAATAACACCGGTCGACAATTTTTTTTCTTACGCATGGGATTTATTCTGATTATGTATACGCAAAAATAATATTGTTCTTTCACAAGGTATACTCTATCTGTTTTCCAAATTTCATTAAAATTGGTTCAGTAGTTAAAACGGGAAAGCATAACAGACAGACAGAGTTACTTTGGAGTTATAATAATAAATTATAATTATGATTAATCTTAGGGCCTCTTTCACCATTTTCAAGTAAAGTGACAAGTACGCTAATTGTCGGTTAAAGTAACTTCACTTTCAATTTCACAAGTACTCATAGCTTTTACTTGCCAATTAACTTTACTTGGGACGTAACTAATCAACACTTTACTTTGGGATGGTGAACGTGGCTATTAATCTATTATATTGTAATCACTTTAAGTAGTATAGTATAATAATATATAGTCTTTTGTTGACACTATATTCTTCTGTCCAACCCAGGCCCGCCTCGAAGAAGAGTTCCTGAAGTCGCAGCCGTCCTCCACGCGGCGGGTCCTCGAGCTGGTGGTGGAGCGCGTGGCCTCCGGCGTGGTGAAGCAGCTGTCGGCCGACACCGTGGCCTCCGCGCGCACTCGGGCCAGGTCCCGGGCTGCTGCGCTCGTCAGGGGCGCCGATAGGGTGAGAACCTTCTAATCTATATATCCATCTATCTTCCTCTAATGGCCTCCCCTAATATGCGTCACTGACAGATGCAGATAAAAATGTAAAGCTCGTACAAACATAAACAACTTATAACATACTAGACTTCCCCCAGCGGCTTCGCTCGCGTGGACTTGTTTTATTGGTTCCCGTAGGATAAAAACCATTCTATGTCCTTTCCCAAGGTCCACTCTATGTGTGTTCCAAATTTCATTAAAATTGGTTCAGTGGTTTAAGCGGGAAAGCGTAGCAGAAAGACAGAGTTATTTTCGAAATTATAATATGTAGGGAAGTAGGGATGGGTTAAAATAAAATCAGTGTTGTAGGGACTGTTTGTACCCTTACATTAATCGGGAAGAGTAAGGTATGACGAAATAACCAAACTCCACGAGTGCTGTTTGTACACTGAATTTATTATGTTAAATAGGTAGAATGCAGGTATCGCAGTACAAGCAAAGTTGCATTATTACGAAGAAACACATACAAATTAAAATTGTTAACGATAGGGATTTCGAATGCATTACTAAAATATGTGCGAATATGCAAATACTTCGTACAAGAGTTGTCCTTAGAGCATCAAGGTATGTATTGTACATACAGACACACAGGCCAAGCTAATAAAAGCGTGATAAAAACGCTTCCAGGCCACGCTGCTCCAGTCCCTGGAAGCGATGTACGCGTCCGAGCTGGAAGCATTACACGCGGAGGCCCTACGCGTCGGAAGTGCCAGCGCCAGAGGGAGAGTGGTGGCGGCTTTAGGGGCCCTCCTGCCTACTGCACCAGCGCCGCTCAGGGCTATAGCGGCCGCCAGGTGTGATGCTGCGTTAGCGAGGTGGCTCCATAACCATCTCACTACTGGTGAGTTTATTTACAATTCATTCCATCCATAGAACATATTAAAAGATGTTAGAATGGAAATGTGGGCGGGGCAGACGCGCCAAGGATATGAGCAAACGCTCGTATCTCTACAGAAACACGCGATCGTGCTACGATATGCGTGCTTGTGTGCGTGCTTGGGTGTGATTCTTTCATTTGAAATCGCGTGATTGTGCGGCGCTAAGATTGGCTAGATTTGAAATTACAAATATGTGCGTAAGCCTTCCTATTTATACAGATTGTACAGATGTAATGGAGGTGAAAGGTGGGGCTGGATCAGCGACACCAGTTTTCATACGAACGCAGGCGCGGTCGCAGCCTTCTATTTCAATAAGAATCAATAAGTCAATAAGAAATTTGGGGGAAAAGGTGTCCCATATTGGCTTGTTTTGCCTTCCACCTACGCATGATTGATGGAAATGGGGGGGTCATGTCCCCTGTGAAGCTTAGCTTTTTTGGTATCGACGGGGGACTTAACCTTTTAAAAGTCGGGGGAGAGGGACTTTTGAAAGGTTAAGTCCCCCCCCCCTCGATACCAAAAAAAAGGTAAAAGAAGGGATCTTATTGGCACTAATTTATTGGTATGCATCGAGGATGTTAACGCAGCTTAAATGTAATGTGGAAGAACGGTTTTGGTCTAGTGTATTATACGCGCGTATTTTGAAGCGCGTGTATGCGCGTATCAAATAACTTTTGTCACCGAGATCTGTCACCTATATGCTATATGATATGACATATCAGATATGTACTACCAAATTAAAAGATCAATCTTAAATATCTCCTCTCTTCCAGCGATCCTCTGCAAAGACATAAACGAGGAGATGAAGGCCCTTCTAGCAGCTGGAGAAGCCACGCCTACAGCTACATCTGTACCCGTACAGCTGCCCAGTGCAGACGTCGACTGCACTAGTCCTGCCAACGCTGTCATAGCGCTTAAAGTGAGGGTTACGTATACACTCGCACACACAAACTCAAGCACACACGCGCGCATTCCGACCACGCACACACACACGTTCACATACAAGCGCGTACGCATTCGAACGTACACACACACAAACACGCACGCACTCGCACGTACACACACACAGCTTATAGGTACCGCTTTTAAATGTCTGGGGTGCACCACCATTACGACTTAGGGGATTGAATAATATGTTACGACCAATACTCAGACTTACTGAATAAACATATTAAATTTCATAAAAATCGGTCAAGCCGTTTTTTCAATACAGGCACATACACAGAAAAAGACAGAGACAGACAGACAAACACTTGTAACTCTTTTTGCAACATAAGAATAAATAATATATCTTTGGACAATTCACACAACACCATCTGATACCAAACTAAGCAGAGCTTGTACTATGGTAATCAGAAAGCTGATAAACATACTTATATAATATTCTAAATACATACAACAGCCAGACACAGAACAAATAGTCATGTTCATCACACAAACATTTGTCCTGGGTGGGAATCGAACCCACGACCTCACGTTTCGCAGTCGGCTTTTGGCAAAGGGAGATCTCCCGCCGGGCGAGGTGGTCATGCCCGGGGAGCGGCCGCGCTCCGACTGACTCAATTCGGAGCTTGTATATATGGTAGGATATTCCGAAAACTTCGATAGCGTGATTCAGGAAGCGGATAGCGGAAGGTCGCTACATCACCCCCTGCTCAGACCGGAGGTCGATGACTTCAGTAATACAAGTGTAGTCTTCGCTTACAAGCGCCTGGAATGCCTTCTATCTGCGGTGAGTCGAGATGTGAGGGTGCAGACCTTGTGTAGCCCTCCGTCCTCGGTGAGTCGGGATGTGAGGGTGAAGCGAAGAGTGGAGATGCCCTCTATCCACGTTTAGTGGGGATGTGAGGGTAGGATGTGGAGGCGAGTAATGGCTACTCAAGCCGTCCATGAAGTCCTTGAAAGCAGCTGTATCAAGAACAGGAAGCGTGTAGATGGTGCGCTGCGATGAACCTTACGAGCTGGTGAAGTGATGCTGCAGTCCATCCAGGGAGTGAAGGTGCGACTGATGAAGGTCAGAAGGGACGTATTCTTGTCCGGGGTCACCAGTTTGGCAAAGGGAGATCTCCCGCCGGGAGAGGTGGTCATGCCCGGGGAGCGGCCGCGCTCCGACTGACTCAATTCGGAGCTTGTATATATGGTAGGATATTCCGAAAACTTCGATAGCGTGATTCAGGAAGCGGATAGCGGAAGGTCGCTACAGGCTCATCAACCACTACGCCACGGAGGCTGTCATATCTTTGCTAAAAAAAACAAACTTTGTAATGTTTTTAAATGAAAAAAATTATAATTCCAGGAGTTAATCTGCCAGCTGTTGGACAACGAAGAGCCCTCCATGGATGCGAACCGGGTACTGGCGAACTGCGCTGCGTGCTGCTCTCCGCAGAACCTGTTCTGTCGGCCGCCCACTCAACGTGCGATTTTGCGACTAAGCGTCGACTATTGCGTCGTGTATGGTGAGTGGACTTTGTTGCCTACATTTAATTCTTTCTAGCAGTTAGTTTGGCATCTGCTTGACAACGAAGAGCCCTCTATGGATTCGAACCCGGTGCTGGCATGCTGTGCGCCGTTCACCGCGAAACTTGTTCTGTCGATCACTCCCTCAACGTGCGATTTTGCGACTCAGCGCCGACTATTGCGTCGTGTATGGTGAGTGGACTTTGTTGCCTTCATTTAATTCTTTCCAGCAGTTAGTTTGCCGTCTGCTTGATAACGAAGAGCCCTCTATGGATTCGAACCGGGTACTGACAAGCTGTGCGCTGTGTTGTTCACCGTGAAAGTTGTTCTATCAACCCTATCAACGTGCGATTTTGCGACTCAGCGTCGACTGTTGTGTCGTGTATGTGGACTTTGTTACCTACATTTTATTCTTTCCAGGACTTAGTTTGCCACCTGCTTAACAACGAAGAGCCCTTTATGGATTCGAACCGGGTGCTGGCAAGCTGTGCGCCGTGTTTTTCGCCACAAAACTTGTTCTGTCGATCACCCTCTCAACGTGCGATTTTGCGACTAAGCGTTGATTAGTCATTGACTTAGTCGTGAATGGTAAGTGGATTTTGAGCTTACGTAATATACTTTAATTTTTTATATTATTATTCTGATCTCTTACCGATATCCCAGATTTAGTGGCCTGGGATACTTAATTAGACATTTTCCATTCTCCGATTGCTGAAGTTCGCAGAAGTTCAGGAACTCAACAGCCATAGAACGCATTAGAATAAAGTGATTCTGTATTTTTTTATAGTTTGTATATTGTGTTGTTTGTATATAGTGATATAAATAATTAAATATTAGGAGATGTAAGAATCCAAAAACTGCCATCATTGCAGGGTTTTTGCACACTGAGAGGAAAAAAAGCCGGCGAAAAAGAAACCTCTCAGGTTTTTATGGAATTCCTTTATGCCGCTTTATCGTTTAAAAATTAATGACCGAGTAATGCGCCTTTTCTAGTAAATACTTTTAAGTTCCTTTTTAAACTCGTTGTACGCTTTGGTTTTGAAGAATTCCGGTAGGTTATTGTATATTTTTGGTCCCCACAATATAAATTCATTGTAAAAGTCCACAAAAACTTGATCTAATAGCAATAATCTTTAAGTAATCCATAGAAGCAGTAGAAGTAGGCACTTGAGAAGACGTCCTTTTAGTATTACAGCGTTATGTTTTGTTCCAGTGAGCAGAAAACCCTCTTCAGTGACAGAAGCATTCCTCACGAACCTCCACGGCATCTGGAACGCCTGCTGCCCGGACCGCAAGCGAAGTACTCCGGAGGAACCGGAGGAGTACGTGGGGGATGATCGCGCCCCCACTCCGGAGTCGGACGGCGAGGGGGGGACGGGGGTCGTGGTGTATGAGGAGGTCAAAGGTAAGATTCTTAATAAGTCAAGGACAACGACTCTGTCTGTCTGTCTGTCTGACTGCTACGCTTTCCCGCTTAAACTACTGAACCTATTTCAATGAAATTTGGAACACAGATAGAGTGGACCTTGGGAAAGGACATAGGATGGTTTTTATTCTACAGGAACCTATAAAACGGCTTCACGCGGGCGAAGCCTCTGGCGGAAGGCTAGTTTGAAATAATTTAAGGTAGCACAACGTCTGACGGGTTCCCTAGCAGAAGGATATTTTAAAATCTGTCACCTTTTGTAAATATTTTTGACGTTACAACGTCTTATAATTCAATGGAGCCGGCTGCATGCACGAAAAAACATGACTCATGCGGCGTTACCTCGCTCTGAGGCGTTCCATTTAAGGCTTGAAGTGCAAGCGAGAGCGCGGAACGAGCGACAAAGAGGCACAATCGGCTTCCGCGTTCGACTGCGTTCGACATCTGTCTCTCTCCTACTTAAGTGAGCGATGCGTCCGCGTGGACAGCTGCTATACAATAATACATTTACATGTTTTCGTCAAGTATTCAACCATTCCATCAGTATTTTCTTATGACGTTGAACCGTTGTCAGTAAACCGACTTTACAGAGAACCGATTTTTTTCTATAGTTCCAGAACCACCAAGACCAGAGCAAGAGACGGCCGACGACCAACTGGACGTATTCGATCGCATCCTCTGTCCGCGGAATATAGTTCTTTTGAGCGATACGACATGCAAAGCTGGCGATGTGTGGGAAGCGATGGCCACCGTCCTCGTGTTCTTACTGAAGCATGACTATTTGACTGAAGATGCGCTGACGGAGCAGTGCCTAGCGGTGTACCGACAGGACTGGCCGCAGGTTGGTACTTTTTACATATATAGATTTTATACTTAAGTCGTCATTCTAGGTACCGACGAGGGCAGTAATCAGATAGGTGAGCTAAGCGAAGTTAGTGATGGTATAGGTGGCAATAGCTAAAAGTGTCTCTCGTCAAAGGTCAATCGTCACCTATCTAGCATTTGGCCGCATTTTGAGCAGCTTAGCATTCTTGGTTCAAGTACTATACAATGAAATGTTAAATTGTCACCCATCCAACTTTTGACCGCAACCAACATTGCTTAGCTTTAAAGATCTCTTGCAATGTACAGTAAAAGGAGAGATTGCCACCCATCCAATTATTGTCCGCAGCCAACAACGCTTAGCTTTTTTGATCACTTGCAAGGACGTTTCTATAATTAAATAAGCTTTTTTGATCGGCGAATACGTGGTAATGTTGGTTGCGGTCAAATGTTGAATGGGTGATATTTCTTATATTGTGTTATTTTCAAAGTTAAGAAATATTGAGCACGGTCAGAAATTGGATGGGGATGGATTTGAATTTCAACCGCATCCTCTGTTCGCGCAACATCATCCTTCTGAGCGATACGACATGCAAATCTGGCGATGTGTACCATGTATACCAACCACCATATTATTATGTCCTTTCCTAAGGTCCACTCTGTGTTCAAAATTTCAATAAAATCGGTTCAGTAGTTTAAGCGGGAAAGCGTACTAGACTGACAGACACACAGAGTTACTTTCGAATTTATGATATTAGAATGGATATGGCCATTAAATATATCTTCAAGAACTTTGGGGGGGGAAATTTCAGGACTTTTTAACCCCTCCCCCCGTCCTTGTCACAGGTTGTCATATTTTTGAACCCCCTCCCCCCTGATGTGACGTCACACATTTTCTAATTTTATGCATGTATTTAAAAATAATCAAAATAAAACTGTAATTTTCATTTTCAGAATGCTGAAGTATTAATAAAAATAGATCGAGTTCGTAAATATTTAAAGTTTTTCATTATCATATAAATTTCGCGTTTGAGTATTTTAAATTTTAATATGTGACATCACAAAGCTTTTGACCCCCCCCCCCTGCCCCTTGTCACACAATGTCACATTCTGATGATACCCCTCGCCCCCCTTAAAGTGTGACGTAATTTATGGATGACCCCTTTCTTGTTCTACACTTCGATAAACGTCACCTTATATTGTTTCAGAACATTCTAGAGAGCCTCTCAATCTGCATGAAGTCAGTATCCTCCCGCTGGTCGCGAGCTTCCACCGGCAAGTTCACGCTATTCCTGGACTTCCTCTCGGAGTACTGCGGCGATATGGACTTCGACGCCACCATGGACTGAACCACGCTGCAGTGCTGGAGATGGAGGTTAGCGTTTGATTGCTATCTCTATAACAATCGGGACCGATGGTTTTATGTTCTCCATCTATACAAATAAATAAAATTGGAGTGTCTGTTTGTAATTAACAGCTTTTTAATACATGCATATGAATGTTTATACGGTACATACACCAAAATAACATTTTTTACAATTTTTGTCTGTCTGTCTGTCTGTTTGTTCTGGCTCATCTCTGAAACGGCTGCACCGATTTTGACAGGACTTTCACTGGCAGGTAGCTAATGTAATAAGGAGTAACTTAGGCTACTTTTATTTTAGAAAAAATCTAAAAGTAATGTCCACGCGGAAGAAGTCGCGGGCGGCCGCTAGTAATATAAATAAATAACGTATCACACTCATAGCCCCACACTAGGGTAGTTATACCCTGTGTCGTGGGTACCATGGACACATACAAAGACAGAAACACAAACACACAGACCGAGAACAGAAATTTTAAACTCATCATTCAAATTTCTGCTTCGCCGGGAATCGAACCCGGGACCCTCCGATCGGCAGTTCGGTATGGTAACCATTACGCCATGCTGGTTGTCAAAGGCTCCATAGACATGGAAAAATCTGCTACTAGCGTAGATTGCTTGCTTTCTACGCCAGCTGCAGGGCTATGCGATTCATACTGTTACGAGGGGAGGCCCGCGAGGGCTTGTAAAAAAGATTTTATAATATACTTGGAAATTATATAACCCTCGGTTGTGCCGAGGTACACTTCGAATACGGTCTGAGACTCAGCGCGGGGAACCTGAGTCCATGGTTTTAGTACACAAATGCTGACAAAGAAATAGTCAGATGCTGACCCAGGGGCAGTCAGATACTGAGCCCGGGTATGCTATCTACAAGATTGCTGTGCGTTAGTGGTTAGTGATACTGTGGAATTATTTGGCTGTCAAAGGAGATGTTTCAAAATCTTTGGCCAGGTATTTGTACACCATATAAAGAAATTGCAAATATAGTATAGAGCGGTTTTTTATTTAGAATTGCAACACAATATAATAAAAAACATAATGGCGGTAATATGTCATTTTGAGAACTGAAATGAATAATCTATGACAATCAGTTGACAGTGAAATCAGTTGTTCCGCCATATTGAAAAATGTTGAAAATAGTTGATTTGATTGGTTTTGTACCAAAAAAGTACATTTTTTAACTAATTTTAAGTATTTTTTTCGGATTCATGAGTTTTTTTCTCGAATTTTTGAGACGGTGTACAATACCTAGCCAAGATTGAAACATCTCCTTTTAGATAATAATTAAATAACAAAACTGTGAGAGTCAGAATAATGAGTTTGATATTTTTAAAGCAAGTACTACGCGTTCGCTTAGAGTTGGACGCTCCCACCCTCCCCGCTTCACCGCACCGCGCTCCTAGACAGACCCTATTAGTACCGTTAGCAACGCTATCACGTACGCACTTTAATTAAGTTGGATCTGTAAGACGAAGCTAAGTTGCAACGCTGTTTTGCTAATTCAAGGCCGCAGTGAAAGATAGTGATACGTGCATATTTTTTAGGTTAGTGATACTCGATAATTTAAATTTGTTCCAAAAGAACATTAATAGCGAACATTTTTATCGGAATATCGGAACTATCTTTCGTCAGATGTGTTGACAGAACTATGTGCCTGTTATAAAGCGTCTAGAGGCTGTGTGGTCGGTGGTCTGAATGCAATCATAAAAAAATCTATACAAATAAATAAAATTGGAGTGTCAGTAATATTATAACCGCTTTTTACTACATGCTCATATGAATGTTTATACGATACATATACCAAAATAACATTTTATACAATTTTTGTCTGTATGTCTGTCTGTCTGTTTGTTCCGGCTAATCTCTGAAACGGCTGGACCGATTTTGACGGACTTTCACTGGCAGGTAGCTGATGTAATAAGGAGTAACTTGGCTACTTTTATTTTGTCTGTCTGTCTGTTTGTTCCGGCTAATCTCTGAAACGGCTGGACCGATTTTGACGGGACTTTCACTGGCAGGTAGCTGATGTAATAAGGAGTAACTTAGGCTAATTTTATTTTGTCTGTCTGTTTGTTCCGGCTAATCTCTGAAACGGCTAGACCGATTTTGATGGGACTTTCACTGGCAGGTAGCTGATGTAATAAGGAGTAACTCAGGCTAATTTTATTTTGTCTGACTGTCTGTCTCTCTGTTTATTCCGGCTAATTACTGAAACGGCCAGACCGATTTTGACGGTACTTTCACTGGCAGGTAGCTGATTTCGACGGGACGGAATTAAAGTATGGGTTTCAATTAGGACACATGAAATCTGCGGAATATATTCACTTCATGCTAATGCAATAAAAATCATCTAATTTTTCTGTCGACGTTACCAATTGTTGCCTGTGACGTCATTTTGTAACGGTCATCGACGGCCAACTCGAAGCGAACGGGTAGTATGTACAAGGAGAATTAACAAAAAAGGCTGACATAACACACAATTGTTGTAAAAACATCTATTTATTTATTTAATATTGTACCAACAAAGTAAACACTAAAACATTTTTGCACAAAAATCAATTATAAGGCAAACTTAGTGTTACTTCAATAACAGGTACAAACTACTAGTTTAATTTAAACACATCATAAAAAAGTATTTAAAAAAATCAATAATATTAAAATTATTAATTTATGTTTCTAAAATACTACTACTATATTTTGTTTCAGTAATGGCATCGTACCCGCGCTAATTGCCAATGTCAAGTGAACATTTGTATCTAGTTTTTATGAGTTTTTGCTTTTTGTCTCATTTCGTTTCGTTGAAACCGTCAGTTATGGGCCTGTCCACATCTCCACGTCACGACATCGTCAAGCTGGAAAGGTGCGGTATCGTGGTACGGTACTAGGGATTGCAATCCAGCGGCGTTTTCAATCCAGCTGGATTCTTGCTGGATTGACCTGAATCCAGCTGGGTCCAGCACGGATCCCGCAAAATGTGGAACGGAAATAAAAAGACAACATTTTAAGACTTTTTTTTATTAATTTGTACATCTTACGATAATCTATGAAATCTTTAACTCGTATGGTGATATCTTATATTAATTTGCTTTGGGTTCTTAATCATTTGAGATCCTTAAAATTAAATAAATAACATTTTAGATAATGTTTCTAAGTAAGCAATATCTTATTACGTTTATGTTTAATGATAGGATGGCTAATCAGCAGCAGTTTAAAATCTGACGATATAAGATATGGCTGTGGTCCGATTCTTTTTTTGAATTTTCTGAAACTAAGACCTTAGAAAACAAATTTTATCTAGTCTTATCTCCAAACCTGCTTCGCACAGAAGTGCATATGTAGCCGGCTGCTGAGAATAAATACCCTTTCGGCCTCTGCACTGGTCGGTTTTAGGGTTATTAAATACTCATAAACGATAGATAAATGTTCACCTCGCACTCCTTCGGTCTCATAAACGCCATTTTACATAATTTTTTTATTTACCACAGACGTGTAGGTTATGGGACAGCCTTCCAGCTGAGGCATTCCCAGTGGACTATAACATGGGGTTCTTCAAAAAAGCTGTAAAAAAAGCTCTCCTCCAAAGCCGGCAATGCTCGGGTGGCTCCCCTGGGGTTGCCCGTGTCCATAGGCGACGGTGATCGCTTAACACCACGCGGCCCGTCTGCCTTTTGCACGGTTTATTTATAAAAACAAACTGATTTGACTATTATTATATCTTCCGATGTTAACAAAATGGCCGAAACTGGATAAAAATCTTTACTTGACATTGGCAATATGCTCAGATGCAATGTCATTACTGAAACAGAAAAAAATTCATTTTTATGCTCAAAAGCGGATACTGCCATAGACATAAAAAAAATATAAATGTTTTTTAAAATTAAATAAGTTAGAATACATGCACTCACTGTTCTGACTCGAGAGATTAGACAAATAAATGTTACTAGAACACCAAAATTGATGTCTTATATAAATATTTAGGCTAGAAAATTATACAGTTTATAAATTTAGCAAATCGAGTAGTGCGAATAAACTAAGGGCCTCTTTCACCACCTTCATGTAAGTGACAAGCCGCGACAGGGCCGGATTTAGAGGTCTAGAGACCTCGGGGCAACAAAAGAGTGGAAGCCCCATGGCCCCAAACTATAACTCCAAATAAAATGGATATTTTTTTCAGTCAGTGATATTTTACTGATTGCCTGATTGGAGTGAACAAGTATAGATCGGTGATTTCTGTTAATATTTAATGTAATCATGTTTGTACAAAGTATCATAAAACGCGAAAAAATATTAAAGTAAAAATTAATTAACTAGTATATACTAGTCTGAATACTCTGAATTTGATTTTTTTCCGAAGATTTACTGTGGGGGCCCCCTTTTGTGGAGGCCCGGGGCTGTAGCCCCGTTTGCCCTTCCCTAAATCCGGCCCTGAGCCGCGATTCGACTGACGAAGCAAGGCGCGGTTTCTTTGTAAGCGTATGCCTGTAATGTGTGTACACGACGAGGTGCAGTTTTAACCAGCCTTCATTGTTCGCAGAATAGGCATGATGACACTATTAAAAAATCAGAGAATAAATGGTTTTACAGAAAAATATATGCTAAAAAAGTTCTAAAATATGATCCCGTTTTAATATAAACATTAAGATTAATAAGATTTTCAATAAAATAAAAGTATTAAGTACAGCAATCGGCCATGTTATCTGAAACGTCGATGAAAAAGAATGACGTCACGTCTCAGTAAAAGTCATCGTGTTGCTTGAAGTTTGACGAGCAAGCCGACGCCATGACACCTACGAGCGTTTTCGCGCTTAATTCAAATTACATAGCAGAAAATACATTAATTTACGTTAAAACTTAAGTTTAGTGCTGAAATAAACGTTTTTTCGAAACTAGGAGACGTGTACCTACAATAAGGAAAGGTATTTAAAAAACTGTCATCATGCCTATTCTATATTAACTTCTTTATTTGATCTGAGTAAATAGGAGGTATGAAGTGCTGTCGACGTGGTTTCTCAAAAGTTAAGGTATGGGTGTGGCCCTGCGTTGTTATTTTAATGTTGTATCTATACATTTTGAATGAAATTAACTCTTTAAGTTATATTTTTCTGTTTAGTTTTTGTAGTTTTCCGTGTTATATAGTATTCTAATATAGTGGAATATAATCGACTATATAAAAATAATAGGAGCTATAAGCATCTTTATAATATAGGACTAGTATATATGATGGATGCTTATAAGATTTTCAGATTCGACAATATTGTAAAGTTAAATACACATTATTTTATAAAATTAATATTTTTGAATCTGCATTTTTATTGTAAATATGATTTTGTAAAGTTAATTTTAAGATATCTCAAATATTTTTGTTGTAAGTCGAAATCAACGCTTCTGTAACTTACTGCCATTTTAAATAGTACATCTGTTATCGAGTGTGCGTTTGTGGTTAGTGGAAATAAAGTAGATGTTATTTTTGTTAACCATTCATTCTGTTATACCCTTAGTAGTAGGCTTAGAGCATCAAGGTATGACAGGTATGACACCCGTCAGAGGAGTGGCCTTTACGGGCGAACCCCTCGTCCCAACGTCCATGGACAATGTGCCTTCTAGTTATACAACTAGTGTGTGTGTGTGTGTGTCGGTGTCAGTGTTGACGGTGCATAGAAAATGACGGTGTTCATTGAAATTGACATATTTAGAAATGTATGCGTCTGAAGCGATGAAATAATATTTGTGAATGTGTGACAAAATTAAAATGTGTGCGTTCTTCCCCCGCACCAGATTTGGCACAAAAATTATGTATCGAAGCGAGGCGCAATGCCGTCTCTACTTAAGGGTGAGTCAGTAACTTTGATGCTCTAAGGTAGTTGGTATCTAAGTTCTCGTTCCGTCCGGTCCTGTGTCCTATGCCTTCTGAGCCAAAGCTGTCGAAACTCTTCATCGACATCTCATAGAAACATTACCAATTAAGCCTACTGCGGATCCAGTGTTCGAGTCAGGGGGATTGCACGTGTAGGCATTTTCAGGGTCACGAATAATCACGGTCATGACCCCTATGAGCAGTGGCGGATTTACCAGCAGGCTGAGTAGGCTTGAGCCTAGGGCGGCAGATTTTCGGGGCGGCAAATTTGGGAACCCATTTTTTTTACCTCATAGAAATCAAAAAGATTTTTGCATGACGGTTTTCCGATGTCTTAGAGATAGAAGTCTGCAACAAATTTTACTGATGACTTTCCTCTCTCACTTGTCATTGCACATTCCGAGAGTAGCAAACTTCCATATTCTAGAGTGAAACATCTAGTTCGCCGTCCCCCAACCAGTAATCGGCCTCTACGCCCTCTGCCCACACTTTGTACGGGTGAAGAAGAAAAAAGCGAAAATGTAGAAAATGCATTTCCCTCTTCCCACTATCAACCCATATATGCCAGTCCTACTACTGGTTGGAAACTGCGAACTGGATGGTTTGTATATAATTTTGTGAGTTTAATTCGAATAAAGTGAATAATTTGGAGTAGGATGTAGTAGTAGTAGTGTTGCGATTTTTATCGGCACCTCGAAAATCAGCTGCAACTAAAGCAAACTGTGATGTCGCGAATTTTAATAGGCAAGACCTCGGATGGTAGCGTCCTGCTATAATAGCATAACGAATTGATATTTCTGTGTGTGTGTACTATACTGTTGAGAAAATATATATAGTACGCGAAAATACTGTATTTCTCAACAATAGATGAAAAAATAGATCCCACAAGTTTTGAACGCGTCTATCATTCGACGTAATGAGGGTGTGTGTGTAACCTATAGCGTACCTGTCATAATTCGCTCGAAAAAATTGTTAAGGATTGCCAAAATGCGATTTTAATAAAAAATAAATGAATAAAAATATAACTTAATCATTTTTTTATCCTTCGACATTAAAAAAATGTATTTTTGAAGCGTACTATATTTTTACAGCTTTTTTAAAGAAATACTATATTCAGACAAAAAATGTTGGCAACCCTACTTCCACAGTAACGTCACTCACAATACAATGAGCGCCTCTAACGTCATGCGATTTACACCGCAAGTTCTTTTATCCAAGACCTAGGAATGTAACGCTATAAGTAAGAGAGAAAATAAATACATATTTGGTTTAGTGTATCTATATATATAAGTAACAAAGAACAATATTAGTTAAAATAAAAAAGGAATTTGGTTATAGTTTTTAACATTAAATTTACGTTTTAATTTTGTGTATAATTTACATACCTCCCTGAGATAAATATGGCGAATTAATAAATGTACATTAAACAACTTTCGTAATACCCATATTTGAACAAAAAAAAATTTTCTTTCTTTCTTTAAAAAATAGTCCAATATTTGAAACAACGATGTTACAGAAACGATGCATAAGTAAAAATTCAACAGATCAAGCGCACGCGCAGCAGATGAAGCACGGATGGCCCAGCGCGTAGCGTAAGCAAGCCGCAGCGGCAAGCGATCTATGCGGCTAAGCCAAACGAGCGAGTTCGGGTGTGAGGTGGATGAACTCTAGTGGCAAAACTTGCATGTGCTTTTCCATGCTTCAGATGGCACTTTCAGCAGTCTGTCCCGGTTTTTATCGATAGATACAACAAAACCTGGGTGGTTTAATGGGCGGTTTGAAAACATCCGATAGCGGGCTGGTCACTAACCCGCATATCCACCAACCTGCATTGGAGCAGCGTGGTGGAATATACCCCAGGTTTACCCAAGTACCCAGCAGTGTGACGCAACAACGGCAATCCAACACAGATCTTCACAGTTTGCTTTGTTTGTTTTCTCTAATGCGCCTTAGTAACGAAATACTTCTAGAACTGCAAGCTCTTTTAACCTAGGAACCAATCCTAACGTAGAAGTAAGAGAGACAGTAAATATTGGTTTTGACATAAACATGTTACCTGTGCCACTGCCAGTGCTGGATTTACCAAAAGGCTGTGTCGGCGACAAAGGGCCAAAATTTTAAAATTACAAGACAACCTGACTGCGTTAAAATACTTTAAGTATGAATTTGTTAAAGGTTTGTAGGTGGTAGAACTATTATCGTTCGCCCGGGGAAGTACCACCGCTGCACCAACTACTGCCGTAAACCAATTCTATTGTGTTTCGGTGAAAAGGTGCAGTTGCCGGCCACACTTATATGAGGCGACCACTCAAACAAGACTTACTTACACTTGCTTGAGGTTGTATGTAGATGTCCATGGGCTGCAGCGACCAATTAACATCACGTGGCCTGCATGCTCGTCTGCTACTCCATTCAAATAAAATAAAAAAGTTTGCTAGTTTTTTCAGAGTATCGAATTTCAGAGGTAAGTACTGCCGTAGGGGCGCAATAATTGAGCAGCCTACTGGCGGCAAATTTCTAAATCCGTCACTGCCTATGAGTCCTATGACCCCCCGTGCCCCCTGGACCAGCCACAGAATTAAGCAGACGATGTAATCTTGCACTTGTTTTTAAATCCAATTCTGTCGACATAATAAGTTAAAGTCAATGAGTCGTCAGATAAGTCAAGCCATGGCCAGGCGCGGTCGCAGCCTTCAATTTGAGGGGGGGGGGGGGGGTCACTATGAAATTTGGGGAAAAGGTGTCACAAAATGGGTTTTTTCGCCTTCCATCTACGCATGACTGTGAATTTTGGGGGGGGGGGAGGGTCATGTCCCTTATGACCCCTCCCCCCTGGGACAGCGACTGGCCATGGCAAACGTGTTTTGACACGTTTTAGTTCAGAGTTTTAGAAGCAACCCAAAAAACATATTTACCTGGTGGCGGAATTAGCTCCAGGACTAATAATGAGACCCGTGCCCAACAGTGGGGCGCAAAAAGGGCTGCAAGAAAAGCCTTTACATGGTGTACTTCAAAAATACAATAAAAATATGGATACAAAACAAGAGCCCATTACCTCACTTATGCTTCCACCAAATCTCCTTATCAAATAAGTAGGTATATTGCTATATATAAAATGAATGTACTAGAGTTTAATATCGTTAATAAATCAGCGTCAGTCAATATAAACTTTACTCAATTACTTTTTATGACTGATTTCTTATCGTACCGAAGATTATAAGGGTATAAAAGTACATAAAATTTGAATTATATATACATAGGTATTCCTTTTGATGTAACTTTAAACCTATGTTTTTAGAACATTTATTATTACGCATTAAGACATAATGTATTATTTCTTGTCTTGTCTTATGTACTTAGTACATAGGTTTCACTACAAATTTTTTAACAAATCAAAATATATAAATTTTCTCTTTAAAAAGTAATGTAATTCATAGATACAATAAGTAGGCAAACAAATATATTTTTTCTGTGGAATCTTAGATGCGTGAGTGTCTGCTTTTGTACTTTATTTATTGTATGTGCAATAAGCTGTAAATAAAGTAAACTAATGTATGATCTGTATTTTTATTTTACCGACATTTTTATTTAAAATTCAAGATTTACTTTACAATCCCCCAATCTTAGTATAACTACGTATAGAATGAGTGTCGTCATACAAGCGCGCTGTCAAAATTGAAGCACTAATTCGAATTGATTGGTGGTTGGTGGTGATTAACATGCTTCAATTTGGGCGCGCGAAATTTGTTTCTATAATGTAATTGTAATTATTCTAAGCCTCCAGTAAATAAAATATTTTTTTTTAATCAATTTTTCGGCATTGGATCCTTTCAGCCATTTTCGTTTCATTATTTCAATAATGGCATCGCAAACTCTATGCATATTGCCAGTGTCAAGTATCATTTTTGCATCACTTAGAAGTCACAGAAAAAATCAGTGTCGTCAGGTATCAGTCAGTCTAGTCAGTCAGATCAAGTAAAGCGATTGCTACTTTACCAGAACGGGGGGGGGGGGGGGGAGGTAGCGAAGCACCTCCAAAAAAAACATAAAAAGAACTCGTCATTTAAAATGAATGGGATCGGTTAGGTCTATGTATTCCCAGGCGCGTCCATCGGACATTATCGCACATTAACCGGCTAAAGATGGTAATTCACGAGGTAAATTATCACGTATCCACATTATATTTCATAGTTACTAAACGAAACCTTACTTAATACATTAATAAAACAAAATGAATATTACTCCAAGGGCCTCGTTCACCATCTCAAAGTAAAGTTAATTGGCAAGTAAAAGCTATGAGTACGGGTCAGTTTATCGTAATGATTAGTGCTACTCGAACAACGTGAAATTGAAGTTACGGGCACCTTAAATTAACTTTAGCGTACTTATCACTTTACTTGAAGGTTGTGAAAGAAGCTCTTAGTGATTAAGTCACTCCGCAGCTTCTACAATGTACGACATTTTAGTGGCTACAATATAAAGCTAGGCTATGGTAAAGGCCGATCTCCGGCCAGGTGAGGTGGTCATGCCTGCGGGGCGTGGTCATACCTGCCATGCTCCGATTGTCCCATTTGTATATTTGCAAGACATTTAAAAAACTTCGATAGCGTGATTCAAGATACGAAAAGCGCCACCTGTTTATCTTGCGCAAGGTCGCCAAGGGATGAATAAAACACTGGTATAATGACACAAATTTTATTTCTACAATATCTCAAATTGTATACACATTAGGTGAAGTAAGTACCGCAATACATGCGCTTGTAAATAGTTACAAATAATGAAGATTTTTGTGAAAAGCTTAAAAATATGATAGCTTATGTTATAGGTAAGTAGAAGATGCTTTGAATTATGACATAAAATGATTTAATGCTGTAATAGTATATAGTTAAGTTACTACAAGTTGAAAAAGATGTTTCAATATTAAAGTGGTAATTTTTTTATCGGAAAGCCAAAGATTGTATAACGACGACCAAGTGTCAATAATAACTACAAAATGTCAACTTTAGAGCGAGTACACAAGGCGTTTTGAAGCGCGCGCTTTGGTAACGCGCGTTGTCAGAACTACGAGGTCTGATTGAAATGTACACATGACATACACATTCAAGATACATGAGCAGTATATTCGTCCTACTAGCGCTCGTCGAGCGAGTGCAAAGCGCGGTGTATGTATGCTACCAACGCGCGTCAAACGCAACGCCGAACGCCCAATGTGTACTATCCCTTACAGGAGGCGAAAAAAACATTTAATGCTTTAATTAGATCACTTTTGAGTTTTGGTTATTTTTAAAATGTGTAATAAGCTGATTACGAAAGCAACCGTATTGAATATTTTGATGAACTATTACGGGTTTTTTTTTATTTATGACCATAGAAATGTCGATAGAATATTTTGTTTTATATTTTTTTAATTTGTGCTGATATTATAAGTTAAAGTGTATTGCTAGAAGCACAGAACATATTAAAAGAGGTAGAACGGCAATAATGCGCCGTTCGTATGAAAATCGGTGTCGCCAATCAAGCCCCGCCTTTCACCTCCATTGCATCTGTACTTCAATAAATACGAAGCTTACGCACATGTTTGCAATTTCAAATCTAGCAAATCTTAGCGCCGCACAATCACGCGATTTCAAATGAACGAATCACACCCAAGCACGCACACAAGCACGCATATCGCAGCGCGATCGCGTGTTTCTGTAGAGATACGAGCGTTTGCTCAAATCCTTGGCGCGTCTGCCCCGCCCACATTTCCATTCTAACATCTTGTAATATGTTCTGTTGCGAGAAGCCTAAAGATTGTATATATACATTATTTCAAAACAAATATTTGTTTTTCTGACTGTTAAAAAGGACCTTTTTTACATTCGGCTATCCAAAATAGTTTGTTACAATATTAAAAAGTAACTTTTAACATAGTTATATCTGTGAACATTTTTCACATGACATACAAAACAATCACATCTATTTCGGCTTAGCTATTATATACTGTGTGCGTGAATCGAAGCACCATGTCCATGTATGCAATATTGACATTAAATATATTAAAAATAAAGCACAATTATTATAATCTATCCTTACTGTATAATATATCTGAAAAGTTCATATATTTATTCGTACAGATGTTTTCAATAAAAATTAAAATCGACACTAAAATACTGGTAACACAAGTAAAATTATAATAAATATAGCACTTGTGTCAGAAGCACCCTCTTAATATCTTGACTTAAAATACATTTAATTTGATTTGAACAAAACATAATTAAATGGACGGATTTAATTTAAAAATAAAAAATCGAGTTATACTTGTCTTTCGTTTAAAAATTAATAATTACTAAAAAATATTTTAATATAAATATTTGTACCTTAAAATGCGTTAAACAGAGTAAAATAATATTGGAATCTTTACATAAAGCCTCCACAGTTGCAACCCTGTTTTTGACTTAAAAAAAATACAAATTAATTATCAATAACTTGTATCGGAAGACTAAAATGCACAAAATTCAATACAAATGCACAAAATTCAATTCAATATGAAAAAAAAAAAATTTCTTATCGCATCCACAGTATTTTCGTGACAAAATATTTGTTTACTGATTTGTTAAAAAATTCTGATATGTTAGGAACAGATATTTTCCGATTCGACATTTATTATTAGCATTACAATTTACATCTGGTTCTGAATCAATATTTTTTTAACACGCTGAAATAAAAAAAAATACGATAAAAATATGTTTTACATAATAATATCAACTTTCGACTCACAGACTTCTTTCCTTATAATTCTACGATTAAATTCTAAGCAGACATCACTAAAACGAACACAATACAGTGTATAAATAATGCAAGCTATACTTATAATACTTAACTAAAAATAATATCAAAAACACTCATAGTATCTTAATATACCTAATTGAGATTACTACAAGACAAAAAATTTAAATACATATTTTTTTATTTCTGGTCATGTTGTAGTTATACAAAAATACGGTAAAAGTTAAAAAAAAAATTTTTTGGAAAAAAAATCAATGTTATAGATAATGTTACCTATTTTTTCTGCTGTTTTAAACTACGTTACGTATTAATCATTCGAAAATTCGAATTAAAAAACCAAAAACTATAATTTAAAAAAAATTATGAATAGTCCATTTAACACCGCTTGATTTTTTTATATAAAATCCACGTGAAAGACGCGTCAACCTAGTGAAACAACTGATATTTTTTATTTATCAAAATCTTATAGTCACCATAATATTATTACAAATATGGTATCTATCTATGAACCCTTTCTAAAGGTGTTTATTAAATACAATGTAAATATGCACTCAAAAATAGATTTTCATTAAAGAAAAGCGACCTTATCGACAACACACTTGAATGAACTTCGTCATAAGGGAGGATACTTAAAAAATAATTGAAAACTTACAATTATTATAATTAATCTTACAATTATTATAAATAATCTGACAGATCAAATGCCTTATGTATCTAAACGTAATAAGTATCTAAAAAAACGTAAGTATTAAAAGCCAAACCAGCGGTTAACAAGGTTTTTTAACTTGAATACAATATTTGTATATTATTTAAATAACGCATTATTAAAAATATAAAAAGATATGGTTGAATAAACAGACCTTAGACTTAGGATATATCCTAAGTATAATTTGAATATAAACAATATTTTTATATTATTTTATTAACGCAGCGTTATTAAATATAAAATAAAAATATAAAAAGATATGGTTGAATGAAGAGACCATAGTTTTGGAACTATAGTTTTGCTACGGAACAGACTTAGTAAACGAAGTATGTTATAATTTTTTAACTTATTCTCATTAATTTCGCCCATTGTACAAATTTGACACTTTACCGGGTTAAGCGCTGGTGGGGCATTAACATTAGGTATAATTTTATTAATTAATTACATTATATAAATTGTATAAAAATAAAATAAATTATAATTTTTAATTTCGGTGGATCGCTAATGTGAAATAATAAAATTTGTGATGATTTGATGTAAAATCTATATTTATTTCATAAGTGTATAAAAATTTGAAAAAGTGCTTGCGACTAACGTCAAATATTAGGTGAAAGAAATAATAGGAATTACCTATAAATTTTTATTGAAGTTGATCTTACATTAAGTATTAAAATGTTGCCAAAGCTCTAAAATGTGACCAGTTTCCAAATACAGATAATTAAATATTTTTATAATTGCCCTTTTAAAGTTAGGTTAAAAGTACTTTGCAATAATAGGGATGTCGACTAAAGTTTTTTCAATAGTACTAAGCATTTTATTACAGAATCAAAACACAAAAAAAAAACTTAAAAAATATGCAATATACGAACGTTTCAAATCGGACATTGACAGAGAGAGCAATACATGATCGTGACGTCACCTGCCTGTAACACAGTAGTATAGCTTCGTTTTTCTATAAAGCGATAGACAATATTCTCTAAATACTTATAACTACTGTTATCTAACCAAAATGACGTATGATGGTGAATTTAGGTAGGTATATAAAATAGTTGCAAAGAAGTTATAACCTAACTTTATAGCAATGTACCTTAAAGTAACGCCATATACAATTGTTTGGTCTTAAATTAGTTTTTATTCCTTAGTCTCCTTAATTTGAGCGGGTTGGTCGGTGTAAACGATTTCCGCATATTCCGTTGATGGTGGTGGTGGTTTCTCTGCATTCTGATCGCCGAGAGCTAGCTCTGCGTAGACCACGCCCTTTTTGTCTTCGGAGAGCTGCTGGAAGAAATATATTTTTTTAAAGGAACTTAACTAGTACAGTTTGGTAATGGGAGTGTATGGACGTATGGACCTCTTTTCTCTGTGTGCTTTAATAAGACACAGTCAGTGATCAGTTACTATAGTCACCAGCAGGTTATTTTAAGTAGTACTTGGACCGATCGCTCGAAAACTTTTTAAATACACACAGAGACAATAAACACGGTAAACAAGAATTCGATAGGTAAGTGCTAAATTGGTAGTGCCTCATTTTTAAAAAAATATTAAGACAACGATGGGTGTCAATAAAGTTAAGCAATGTCGAGTGATGTCAAAAGTAGGATGGGAGGCCATGAAGCAACATCTGGTGTGGTCATAAGAAAGATGGGTGTCAATAAAACTAAGCTAAGTATATCGAGTGCAGTCAAAAGTAGGATGGGTGATCATTAAGCCACATCTGGTGCGGATGACGACTATACTTCTATATATAACAATGAATTGCTGTTCGTTAGTCTCGCTAAAACTCAAGAACGGCTGAACCGATGTGGCTAATTTTGGTCATGAAAAAGAAGTCCAGGGAAGGTTATTTGGGATGGGTAAAAAATGTTAAACTCGCGTCAACTACACGTTGCCTGATCGAAAATTCGTAAGACGGAGGGGTGACAGCTGATGACGGCTCGACTATCTACACTTGTAAAATTCGTATATATCAAGTCTTTAAATTAAAATATGGACATTGAACAAAGTGCATCTACTTATTAATGAAAAAAGTGACGAAGAAATAGTGAAAGAAAATGAGTGAGAGAAAAAAGTGAGTACTTTATAAAAATACTACATAGAAATTAATACTGATAATTCAAGCAATTCGTGCGGAATTATTCCCTATCGATTCCAAGACATCAAAAATGCACGTCAATGTCTTCACTTCTGTCGGCACTCCCGGAGTGCAACCCGTTTCTTTTTTTTATAATATGATCGGTTTTTATTTCACAAATACTGAAATCATTGATGTCATAAATATTGCTAGAATTTCTTCAGTCATATCCAAAAATTAGGTTCGAAACGGGCCCTTCCGGTTTAGGCGTTAGGTACACGGTTGAATACTGTATCTTATGACTTATGATATAAGGTATAACTAATATTAATAGTTGAAGTATGAAATTTCTGTTGCATGTAAAGACTTTCCATGCCTTTCAATCCCTTAATACCTGTATATTTCTATACTCTAGATTTTAGGCGTTATTCAGTAGAACTCTCCATACCTTATCCTCAGTTTCAACCCTAGGCTGAGTCGCTTGTACGCGGTCCTTCCCGCGCGGCAACACCGCCCTCATACGCGCACTGAGTGCTCCGAGGCGCGACCGCTCTCGCCCCGCGGCGCTCTCCGTGTCGCTACTGGGTGAAAACCGGCTTTTTAAAAGGGTTAAAAAAATAAAAAACATTTTTTTTCCATTCACACAACCATCTGATTCCAAACTAAGCAGAGCTTGTACTATGGTAATCAGAAAGCTGATAAACATACTTATATAATTCTAAATACATACTTAAATAGATATATTGACACCCAGACAGAACAAATTGTCATGTTCATCACACAAATATTTGTCCTGGGTGGGAATGGAACCCACGACCTCACGTTTCGCAGTCGGCTCACCAACTACGTCACGGAGGTTAAAAAGTTATTATTCATAAAAATACCAACACTGTTAACTAAAATATTAATATATTTTATCTTTTTTAGCGCAAAAATTTTACAAGAACGAGATAAAAAAATAAACTCACAGATATTTTAATGTACAATTAATAATTTAACACATTTTAATGTACAATTAAGAATTTTAGATAGGATTATAATGCTGTTGATATTTTTATGAATAACAGGCAAAATTGCAACATTTAATTTTTAGTACAGTTGCATTGTCAAAGTCAAACTAATGCCCGCCTCACATGTAACGAGAAATCGTTCGATAAATCGAACGCCTCCACACCGATATCTGCATCGATCATCAGTTTTTCAGCATAAGTTCACATAATAAACACGTTCTCCAAAATGGAAAATGATGAAATTATTATCGTATGTGCTTAAACAAAAGAAAAAGTCGAGGAGCATACATGTTACGCAATATGCAAGTCCGAACACAAGCGGGGTTCCGAGACGAACTGCCGAACTGTGAGCGATCACGACCGCCGACGAAATGCGATAAATCTGAGGAAACAGATCTGTACCTACAGAGAAATCGAAACGATTTCTCGTTACGTGGTTACTTGGGCATTATAAACCTGTTAATGTTTTATAGGCAAATATAATTTGAGTGGTTCAAAGGTACTTTGGTTTAATTATAAGTTGATAAAAGCATTTATTCTTATACTTTGGGGTTGGCTGAAGCAATAAAAAAGTTGTGCAAAAGGTACTTTAATGCATACCACAGCCTGTTACTTATGATATACAGGCATATATAGACGAAATATATAAGACATATTAAACGTCGGTAAGGATATTTAACGCTGATTCTTAATTTATTTATTTAATTTATTCTTAATTAATTCAGTAGCAGAACTATGGCACCATTCAAACATTTAAAGAGAAATTTAATCACAAGCGGTTCACCCCACATAGCTTGGTTAAATAGTAACATTAGGCCTCTGTTTCCGATGATATTTGCATATAATTTGCAGTGTTTAAGTTAAAATTAAGCAAACTACCTCAAAAACTGTGCATAACTTTTTTTGTGCACCAAAATATTAGTCAATATAATATATAAATAAATATTACTTAAAACGGCCGTTAATAACGTGCAATCCAACTACAATCATAAATAAATTAATGTGGAAACACTATACTTAAATACATACTTAAATAGTTCAATAAAGTGCAAAAATTGAAAGTGCAATCCAAAAGCGCCAATATTTTTTTCTACTCTTTTATAAGTTCAATTTTATAAAGTGCAAATCACTTTAATCAAAACATTTATATTTAATTTTAATAAACAACCTACTTATATAAAATAAAAATACTGAAAAAAATATTCTTATAAATTCCAACTATTTCAATATAACAGGTTACCAAGTCATATTATATATTTATATAACATGACATGAGTGTGATATGTTTGTTAATAATAAAACACTATGTTATACTTATAATCCGGTTATAAAAAGGTATCTGACAAGTAAAAGTATTAAAAACTTATTTAATAGACATAATAGTAACAGTTTAACCAATGTAAGAATAAAATTAATTTGTAACAATAGTTAGCTTAGCAATTCAACGCGGTAATGCTGTCACGTATGTTCCTTATCTGCCCATAGCTACTCTGTAAGAAAGCTTATTATTGTATACCTCATATTTTAAAACAGGGCTGAAGTTTTTCTCCGTCTGCTCTTTTCTTCAGCTCAGCCTATATATTGCCTAAGCGCACCCAGAGCAGACAGGACAAAAAAATAACGTTCACTAAGAGTTTGTAAATGAACCGTACAGTGAATAAAGAATATTTCATTTCATTTCATTTCACCGTTCTGGGGACTATGCCGCAGGATGGGTTATTGGATGGCATATTTATTTTATAATTTATTTGTATATTTTATTTTCTTATTTTAGTTTTAAGTAGTTATATTAATTTATCAGTGTCATTTTATTTAATTAAATTTATCTTTCATTGGTAACAATTAATAGCAAATTGATAAAATAGTTCTTTTTTAAATCAATATTGCCAAATTTGAAATATTGATCTGTTCAAATTAGAGTACACGACTATTTTATATAATATTTTCGTATTTATTTAACAAAGGTAAATGAAAATGATATCAACCATTTTTATTTTTATCTTCATTTATTATACAATATTACAAGTAAAATAAAAAATAAATGATTGGAACTATTATCCACCAACCGCACTGGAGCAGCGTGATGGAGTAAACCTTAGAATAATAACGTTAAGAACGTCAGTCTTCATACAAGCGCGCTGTCAAAATTGAATTGAAGCACTAAATAGATTCCTACAGCTGTCACATATGACAAACCAAATAATTTTGATTTTGACAAATTAACTATAAAATACTACAAAATATTGAAAACACTGAAAAGTTATTTTATTAGAGTTCTTTTGTTTTTAAAAAGTGTTGTGATAAAATTTAACCTTAAGTCTTACGGGTGCCATTAATGGCACCAATCAACATGCTTCAATTTGGGCGCGCGAATTTTGTTTCTATAATGTAATTGTAATCATTCTAAGGAGTAAACTGTAAGCTCCACAATGAAGGGGAAGCGATTGCCCAGCAATGGGTATTTTTATGAATTTCATTATCCGTAACATTCTATCAACATGTAACTTGGTACCTTTTTAACCCCCGACGCAAAAAGAGGGGTGTTATAAGTTTGACGTTGATGTGTGTGTGTGTCTGTGTGTGTGTCTGTCTGTGGCATCGTAACTCTCAAAACGAATGGAGCGATTTCCTTATTGTTTTTTATTACTCGTGGATGTAACACTTGTCAGAGACCTTCTTACAAAGCCGAATTTATTAAAATATATAAATACAACGTTAGACATACGTTCTAGAAGGTAGCGGGATCCCACTCTCTAAAAGCACATCACCTGCCGGCGTCCTTACAACAAAACAAGCTCTATTTACAAAGCGGTAAGGTACAAATTTAATTGGATAGCAAAGTATCTATATTTTAAAATGTTGCAGCCCACATTAAAATAAAATAAACAATCCCTTTTAAAACATTTTAATTCTAACTAAAACAGTTAAGAAATTATTAAAATTAATTTTCGAAGTAAACGAATAAGTATGCCAAGATAAACGCACTAATTTTTTTTAATACAAACATTTAAAATACAAAAATTATTTGACACCACAAAAATATAGGATATTTACAAAAAAAAAGGATGGAATTTTCATACAGTTTTAATTAGGATTAAATTTACATTCTTTGGGCTGAGTCCTTCTAAATTTCATGAGAACCGTGCTTATCAGTGAGACTTTAAAAATCCTTGAAAAAATAACAAGACTGTATGAATATTCATATCATTCTAATATTTACAGTATGGTATTAATAAAAAGTAAGAAAAATACTTACGATTCTCCCGAGCTCTTGGTGTGGTCACGTCTGCCCCCTGTTGTAAAATGTAGTACATAGTAATAATAAAAAAATCAGCTTAAGCCTAAGAGCATCAAAGATACTGACTCGCCCTTCAGTGGAGAGGGCATTGCGCCTCGCTTCGATACATAATTTTTAAGCCAAATCTGGTGCGGGGGGAAGAACGCACACATTTTAATTTTGTCACACATTCACAAATATTCTTTCGACGCTACAGACGCATACATTTCTAAATATTTCAATTTCAATTAACAACGTCATTATCTATGCACTAACAACACTGACACCGACACACACACTCATTAATTGTATATAACTAGAAGGCACATTGTGCATGCACGTTGGGACGAGGGGTTCGCTCGTAAATGCCACTCCTCTGACGGGTGTCATACTTGTCAATAACTTTATGCTCTAAGGCTTAAGCCCGTGTAGGTGAAATTGCAATATTTTAACTATGCTCATAAGGCTAAGCATCTGTGTACGAAAACTTTTTAAATATTAACATTTGCAGTTGTAGTCGCACTTCGTAATGTATGCTATTAATTCTAATCTGTGTTTCGAAATATATATTTTATTTAATTCTGGCCTTCTATTGTCACTTCCATTATATTTTACAAATATCATATTTAATATTTTTATAATTAATATTAATAATTTCCAATAATCAGAGAAATCACAATATTTTAAATACTACATAGGTATTGATTAATTATTTTTTCTTTAACAGTCTTTTTGCAAAATAACGTTTATAAAGAATTTAGATGCTCAGTAAGTATATATTCATAAAACATTATATTTATAATTTTAAAAATATTGATTCTAAAAGATTCTAAACTAAACAGTTCTGAAATGGTAATACTGTGTATATAATAGAAATCACAATACGTTTAGTAAATTTGAAATAAAACAAACATTTTCTTATTTAATAAATACTTTTTATTTAATTTTCATTATCATTGTAACGAATTGTTTTATAATTTCTTAATTAGCTTGTATCTCATATATTGTAAATTTGAATAACTAGTCGTAGACATTTTCAAAATTGTTACATAAATGACAACATATGTTACAATCAAGTATAACATGTCAATATCAATGTGTTATCCTATTGTTTTAAATGTTTTAAGGAAGAAAAGAAAGAAAATGTATCAAAAATAATTGACTCAACATGGAATGTATTTTTAAAACAGTAAAAACCTTTGAGCAACTTAAATAGACTATTAAATTAAAAGAGCAATAGTGACATGTTATACAATACGGTATTATAGTGACATGTTATATTGTAACATGTTATATAGACTTCCGAAAACACTGATAGAAAAGCTATTTTCTCAAAGCTATGATAACTAAATAAGCTTTTTCCAAACTTTTTGGCAATTTATAAAATGGCAGTGTATTTGTCTTAATTGACGATTTGTGACGAACTTATAATCAAAAATTAATGGTACAGAAAACTTACGACAGTAGTATTTAATTACAAAATTACTTAAGGATCACATTTAAGGTGACTTATGCTAAACTTAAAAATAAAGTGACAGTATGTTTTTGTTACTTAAAATTGCATTTCACTTGTTTCACAAAAGGAAGGTAAACGAAAGCGAGAAAGTTGTTTATGAAGATATAAAATAAACATAAGTATCTTAATATTTTGATTACGTTTCTTAAGTATTAATAAAATTTAATGTCTTCGAAACGATAACGAAGAAGTGGGTTTTGCTTGATTTGCAATCACCAGTAGATGCAAGTTGGGCAATAATCGTTTCTTACACAGAAATGCACTTTTTATTATTAAACTGACATTTAAAGAAGTTAATTATATGTAAATAAAGATATAAAATGATTATGTATGACCATAAATTATTTTAAGAACTGCCCCCCTGTCGAATTGGGCTTCCTATAAAGACAGAGTGGGAGATTTTATAAATAAATAAATAAAGATTGTTTTTCAACCACAAGTGATTTAGAAGAGAAAATCAGACGAACATGCAGACCACGTGGTGTTAATTTACCAAGGCAGAGTGTCATACTCGCGGCATAAAATAAGAACCAAACAAAAATTACATATTTTCTTTTATCCCTATCCATAATAAATGTCCCTGTTTTTTATAATTACCTCAAAGACTAACAATCAACCCAACTGCAAGAAAAATAGTATTACACATTTCGCTAATAGATGTCAGGAAGAGTCATATTTTTCAATTTATATTTTAGTTTATACACGGATAAAACGTCGTTTTCTATAAATGAAACCTGGCTGGACCGAAAACGGCTCCAACGATCCCTATGGAATTTAGTATTAGGGGGATTTCGGAGGCCATAAATCGATCCATGTAGGTATGCATTTGCGCTGCTACTCCGTAAGCAAACTCTTAACTCCTGAAATCTTACAAGTCCTTAATTAGGATTCCAGAAGCCAATAAACTAACTCGTTTATGCCCAATTCTCTTCGCATAACGCTTACCTTAGATCAGTGAAACAAGTGGTCAAATCACGAATTTTTATAATAAAATTTGATAAAAGTTTGTGCTATTCAAGAATTGAATAAAAATTCGTATCATACGTATCTTAAACAGAACTTACGATAAAATATTTAAGTAGATATTAAAAAAGCAGTTTATATACACAAAAATAATAAAAAATGGTGGTACGAACACATTATAACCTAAAAATACAAAATAATTATGTACTTGAGTTAATTACATTATTTCATAGTCGATACAAAAAAAGTTTTATTACAAAAATGGTTTAAAATTCATCAACATCTGGAAAAATCGTGCAGTTAATAAGGTAACGACTAGGCGCGGTCCCAGGGGGGCGGGGGGTCACAGGGGACATGACCCCCCCCCCCCAAATCCATCAGTTTTACGTAGATGGAAGGCGAAACAAGGCAATTTGGGACACCTCTTCCAAATTTCTTAGTGACCCCCCGTGGCGAAAATTGAAGGCTGCGACCGCGCCTGGTAACGACTCTATACACAGAAAAATTTAAAATGCATACCTCAAAAAGGTGGCACGATACCACGCTTAGAAAGCAGGATAATTGTTAATATTTATATACACGATTTATATTACCTTCTAAATCAACAAGAAATTTGTCAATTGATTAAAAATGAGTTGTGACGTCTATTTTTTCCAGAAAAGATATTTGTATAACGTTAAAAATGACTGCTAATCATACAATTTTTCCGTTGGGTTTCGTTGTTATATTGTTAATTAATTTTACACGAGATTCCTATTAAATATTTCACTACAAATACATTAATAACGTTTTATTCTAAATAACGCCTGTGAACAATATCAGTCAAAGATAAACAAATCGTAAAATAGCTCCATATTACAAATTTTTATAACGTTGTTAGGTTTAATTTACGCTGTTTTTACTTACAAACTTTTTGTATATGGAGCAGTTATTCCAGTGCAAAATTAGGCTGAATCATATATTTTTTTACAACTTAGGAAGATTTTGCAATATTTTGGCTGATATTTTCAACAGGGTAACGTCAAGATTCAAAATGGTGGACAACATGAGATAATTGCTTACGATAAAATTTCACGCATATATTTATAAAATGGCAGTTTTAATATCAATTCATATCTTTGCCATAATGTGCATAATATTATAAACATGTACATAATTTTCAAAAAACCTGTCAAATCAGTCGGTATTATCATTTTGATACAAAATAATCGAACGGTGTTACAAATAAAGATGGACTGTCAAAAACTTTAAAATAAAACTTCCACTCTGTAAAAAATTCAAAAAAAGGAAAAAACATTTACAAAATCTATTAAAAATTCAAGCTACGATAGTTAAGTCTGATATATTTTCAAGTATGCTAATTCAAAAACTGTTATATAAAATTCTAAGATGTATTAAATCCATTTCATAAAAACATGAATATAGTTCGATATTGAAACATTGCATTAAAAGTAAGTCCATATAAGTCGACCGCGTGAGTTTATAAGTCAACGACGTGAGTTTATAAGCGGGATGTCAGAGCCCAACCGAGTGGCGTTGACTTACTTAGACGGCGGTGTCGGGTTTCTTTTCGGGGTGCTTCGTGTCACCATTGCTGATGTATTCCCCGTGATCGTGGGAGGGGTTCTCTGATCCCTTGATGTCATCGTGAGGGGGGAGGGGGGCCTCAGAGTCCGCCCCGTCAGGGATGTCGGTGCGATGCGAACGCCCTGTTACACACCAACATCGTAAGCGATCAAGAACGTTTTTTACACAAGTGCGTCTGCTTATAGTGAGTTAATAAGCCCAGACCACGACTTCTACAAGCGGTGTTTTCAAACGTGGTTTAGTAGGTACCTGACTGTTTGTTTTTTTTTATATTTTTTATTTGTGAACATATTTTTATTTTGTTTTTATTTAAAATTGAAATATTAGAATGTTTATGTTGGCGATATCATAAATATCTCAAAGATCTCTTTGTTCTGGTTTATTGATATTGTTTGTCTATTTATATATACAAAAATTATAAGACTTTTATATTTTTTGCAAGTTTGCCATACTTATTAGTGCGCAGGTAAATTATTTTAGTATTGAATCACAGTTATTTTTTGAAAAGAAAATAAAAATTAGATTTGATAATTTTGTATCTATTGACAAAAATATCAGTCTTCCGCTTTTGGAAAATCATAGCTTCTTCCATAAAATGCCACGTTTATATCTGCAGTACCAATTTTTTATTTGAAGCACTTTTATGCTTTCAATGAGACAATGCAAACGAATTATGCCCAACTACATACATAACGCGGTAGGATTTTTTTCGAAGGTAGCATCTATTTGGAAGCCTAACCTAGAAATGTAATCTGTGCGGAGAGATAGGAATGGAAAGTGACAGGCAACATTTTACTGCGGTAAAACATCTCATTCCCATGGGAATGACCAATTTAATGTACAAGTATTTGATCCTTTCTAACGCGGTTGACGTTGACGGGGGGCACAGCTAGTATACAAGTATGTCCTCGTGTAATACGATAAAAATAATAGAGGACAAGTAGAGCATGTATGCGACGTGATTTCAAGTGGTCGTTACAGCAAGTAGTTTTTTCAGTCAGGTTGTTCCACCGAGACATACCAAAATTACTTTACGCCAGAAATTGTTGCCGAGGGAACTTTACTGGTCGAACCTTGCAATGCAAGTTCCAAAAATCTTCTTATTTATTTAGAAGAATTTAGACGACTTTTTACCCGACTGCGCCAGAAGGAGCGTTATGTTTTTTGAGAACATACATACATATGTATGTATAATTATTTGGCACGCTCTGCAGCCTGAACGGCTGATGGATTTTAGCTTGAGAGGTGTCGTTATATTTGTATTTACTGTGAAATCAGTTTCACAGTGTCACCACTGGGTATATCAAAATAAAAAATAAAATTAATTAATTCTTAAAAAAAACCTCAAAAGAAATTTATGATACAAACTATTTATTTATAAAAGATGTGCCCCACGATTGAATAGCTTAAAGCTTTCCTCAATAAATGGGACATAAAAATATTCCAACATATTTTTTTTTTCAATTCGTACCAAATGTTCCCAAAATTAACGCCCTCAAACAAACAAACTTCAGTTTTATAACAGTATAGAAGTGTACATACACAGGTAAAATTTGGCATTAAGACAAATAAATATACGTATAACTGGATCAATTTTATCAGACAACACGGTTAACTTCTGTTTGATTTTATTTATTTTTATCCAAATCACGAACGTAACGTAAGGTTTATTACGAAAAATAAATGTTAAACAACTGAAACCCCATTTTTAAAAGTAAAAATGTTATTGTTAACTGTTACACCATAGACAATCATTTCCGACAGGTAAAGTTTTTTTTTGCTTTATTATTAACTACGTGAAATGTGACACAAAAATCTGGAAGTGAGTTAAATAGGAAACACAAAAAACATTAACCCATCACCGTTTACCAAGTACAGAATAAAATATACACAATAAATTAAGTAAAGATAAAAATCTTTTTTTTTTTAATTATAGTCTTAAACTTGTAAGTATTTAAAAGGATATTTTATTCTGTATTACCACCAGTAACAACTTACAATTGTAAAAAGATATCAATTTAGACTTCCGATAAAAAAAATTTAATTATTAAACATGCAAAGTTTTGTAAAAATAAGTTATCATGCTTTTAGAAGTAAGTAGAATAAAAAACAAGAAATTTTCATTTTTAAACATGCGTAAAAAAATTAGTCACCAGTCGACATGCAAAAATTTGGTTGTTTTTTTTTTTATTTCAAGTTCTTGATCGCTCAAAACATTGCTATGTAACAAACATTCGGACACAATTTTAATACAAAAATTGGACAATAAACACTACAAAATACAAGCACATAATAATTTTGCCAAAAACACTGCCAAAATACACATTTGATGTTATGTGAATTTTATTATCTAAATCTACATACAGCCAAAAAGTTACTACAGATAAATATTGTGATTTCTCGTCAAAACGTGATGTTTTTATAATCCAAATATTACCTATCGACCAACAGCCCGTGAGCCTGTCGGAAATACTGATAAATTAATCTTTTGTCTCCCTCGTTACTAAATAAAGGAATGGGATGCATGCCTACGTAAAGGGGATAGAAGCAAAATGTAATAAGCATGGTCTAATATCAAAATGCATTTAATTTTTATGGTACTATCGACAAAAATAATCAAAATGACAAAAACTGAATCGCACTTATAAAACGCAAGTATTAACAATCTATTTATGTCGACATTCCATAAAAAAATCTAAGTGACGATACGGCATTCTCTAAAACCAAAGATATAAATCACAATAATTATAGAACAAAAAAAAAAGTAAGTACCTTGCATATACTTTAAAAATAAGTCAGTTACGCGACTTATTTTTATTGGACCGTATCGTCAATTCAAAGTTAGTAGTGAACGAATGAAAAGAAATCGCTCATTCAATTCACAACTCATTCATATTATGAAAACGCCATGGTCATTTAAAATGAATATTTGAATTTATGTTTCAATACTGAAATACTTGGAAATGAAACTATTTGTGTCATGATTTATTATGATAGATAACTAAGAAAAGTAAATGTTGCTATTTTTATTTTAATAGGCCCTTTAAATTTCCACGAAAAATTCATGAAAAATTCATTGGAGATCATCTAAGGTTTTCGATAACTTTTTTGTAATTAACAATATTAATTTAAAAAAAATATGTTTCTAATACTTTACATTAAGTATTAGGCATTAACTTAAAAAAGCTGAAAATAAGCTTTATTAGGTATCAGTGCATTATTGAGAATTTTGTGGCTGGATGCAAAAAACTAGAAATGGATTTATTTATTAAAAGTTATTGTAAAATGTCAATAGAAAAAAAACAGTTTCATTTCAATTAAGGGTAACAAACGAACGAATTGAAGCTACACGAGCGGGAGTCATTCACCCATTCATTCTTAACCCGCTCGCTGCAAACTAAAAATGCCATGACAATGATCCGACCAAGCGATTCCAGAGCTGTTTTTTTTTAATTTAAAAACTTACCGGCAAAACACCATCTGTCGGTCGCCTTCGCAAAAACGACGAGGAACACAGCAATGAGAAGTACAAGAACTGCAACCACGATGCCCACTATGGCGCCGGTGTCCAATTCCACGCCTAAATTAAAAAAATATGGCTTTGCTTACGTTTCAAAACAAATTGGATATGTAGTTATATAAGATAAAAAATAAGCATCGTGAAAAATTTTAAAATATGAAGTAATAAAAAAAAGGATATACACTGGTAATGATTGAGCTAACTTATAAATAACGCAGGAAGTAACGAAAATGTCTTGAAAGAATTAATACCTATTAAAAAAAACTATTTGAAAATACTAGAATTTCGGCATTTCTTTCAAAAATAGAAAACACGAAATAAACATTTATTTTACAAATATAAAAAAATATATATTTATAATTCCAATATCATTCACAATCATGCTAAATGTTCGAAAATTTCCAACAGGCCAAACCTACTTTCCATGCACAAGAAAATTTTGAATATTCAGAGTACATTATAAATCGGGAAAATCATGCCACAGAAAACAAAATAGAAAATATTGAGTTTTATACATTAAGGGGCCGTATACGAAATTTTGCCGATTTTGCTTATTTACCCGATTTAACACATGAGATTTTGCAGATAAATTACAGTACTTCTACTAGTATCATTGCACTATATAACTTTTCATTTCATTAATAATCTAATACATTAGACACTTTTATAGCTTGCGGCAAGAATTATAATGCGAGATTTAGGTTACTTTAAAAGATGTTTAATGCCAAATCATCATTATTAATAAGATTTTTTTTCAGGAAACGGATTGATTATAAACTGAAGAGTATTTATGTCAAATAAGTTTTACGAAAGATTATTCCAATTTCCCGAAATCAAATGCAATTTCTGGCCCATTTTCTCTCAAAATTGACAAAGTTCAATGTTTTTTTACTAATATTTTTTGTATGAGAGTGGCAAAAAGTGGCTCATACACTTTGTATATGGTTATTATAGCAATACATGGCATTTATTTCGATCTGTTTAGACTTTAAAATGATCCTGTAATATGTGATATTCTATACCTATTACAGTAATATTTACAAAACTATCACCGGCTTCAGGTCTATTAAGCAAAATAACGAAATAAAAATTAAAAAGTGGCTCATTTAATAGTTTGTTATTGAAATGATCAGTCATATTGTGCAATAAAACTTATGGAAATACTGTATTTTAACTGCCAAATCTCATGTATAAAATGAGCTAAATCAGCGAAATCGGCAAAATTTCGTATACGGCCTCTTAAAATAAAGATTTCTTCACAGAATTTTTACACATCTATGTAGCAGAAATTCAATAAGAAATATGCAAAAAAACAGTTGCCAATACATTATGAAATAATAAAGAATAAAATGATATATTCTTTATTGTATAGCACGCCATCTACCGGGCCAATACGTACAGCTTCGCTCAAGATTCACAAAACAGTATTTCAATCACAATATGTACTACAAAAACTGGACAACTGTATTGTAAATACATCATTCTCTGATACCATTCCTGATGTGAAGGCTCTTACCATAAACGTCTATCATCAAAAACGAAGATTTTGCTTTGCGCGCTGTTGAATGAAAATTTAGAAAATAATTTTGATTATTTTTTGCTCAGAGCTGCTCTAATACCAAGTAATAAAAAATAGAAATATTATTTATAAATACTAAATATTATTTGTAATATTAAAACTATGTAAATAATATCTCTATATCAATATCTTAATTGAAATGTTTATCAAACCGCCCATAAGATCTCTTTTAGATTGTTGCTCTATTTTTATACTATCCCCCTTTTATCCGACTGCGGGGCAGTCTCAATATAGGGTCCATCACACTGGTCACGGACGACAGTGGGAGCTCGACGCTCGACTCGTCCAGCCAGCAGCTCCGAGAAGGACGGCTGTGTGCGTGGCCGCATGCCGCCGTGAGCATCGGAAAGTGCAGGAGCACATCTGCTCTCCCAAAGATGAGCCCGTACTGGGGACACCGGTGCGTTCCACTGGAGATCCCGGAGTCCTCACAAACGCAGAGGCAGCCACCGAGGGGGTTTTATTGCGGTACTAATCCCACATAACCCGGTACCCTCTCCCAAGGTGCCGGGTACATTTTGAAGGTACACGATACCAAAATAAAAGGTCTTCTTTCAAAATTGAGAGGATTAAGGTCCACAACGCAGTCCAAGATCGGATTATTACTGTTATATAGTACAATGTTTACCTGCAGGTTCGTCCATAGTGCTCAAGCGGACGATAAACTCCTCTGTACCCAGGTCGTTGGACACTCGGAGGTAGTACGTTCGGTCCACGTCTTCTTTGGCAACTCTTCTTAGCACTAGAGTCACGTTGTAGTAACCACCGCCCTGTAATGAAGATTTTTGGTTAGGAGATATCAAACGTATTAGGAAGTAACTATTCTATTTCACTAAGTCCATAGAGGAAAGACATTATTGTCCAGCCCCGATCTCCTTGCACGAAAATCATTTCATAAGATTAGGGTTGCCATCCGTCCGAGTTTCCCCGGATTTGTCCTAGTTTAGAAGGCGTCCGGGGAGCGTCCGGGCCGGACTTCATTTGTAGTTCGGGTTAAAAAAAAAACTTTGACCGCCCGCGACACACGCACTGTGCACATGTCGCGATCAACCAACGAACCGACTCACAAAATTCACCGGCCCCCCGCTGTTGTCATTAAAATCCGGGGTTTTAACGCGTCTTGTCCGGGTTGACAAATTTTAGAGATGGCAACCCTACATAAGATCATCACATCGTGTATAATGAACCATATTTTGTAACCTACCTTTAAATTTAAAATTGCTTGTGGGGAAGAAACTTACACAACACAGCGAAAGCTAAAACATAGGCCAGGGATTCCAAAAACTGTATACAACTTTTATGGAAATAAAGAAATAGATTGATTGATAACGTTTGACACTCATAGCCTCACAGTAGGGTAGATATACCCTGTGTAGTGGGTACCATGGACACACACAATGACAGAAACACAAACACACATACTGAGAACAGAAATTTCTGTTTCGCCGGGAATCGAACCCGGGACCCTTCAATTGGCGGTCCGGCATGGTAACCATTGGGCCACGCAGGTCATCATTCGAAATGCGCGCTCTACGCCAGTAGTAAATCCATACGTACAAGGTATACCATAAGAATAAATAATACATAGAACGGAATATTCTTTGACCGCCACTGAAACGCCGTCATTTATGTACCTACATCCCTCTTCACCCCGTTACGCCCCTCTGTCGCCCAGGCGTGCTGCCAGGGTTGTGAACTGTTAGTAATGCTTATGTCTAAAGATAATATCGCTAAAATATAAGTTTTCCTTTACTTAAAATCATTATTTTAGTTTAGTATTGCAAAATATGAGAATGATTTTATACTTACCTACTCTATAAATACTTATAAATAATATTACTCAATAAGTTATAAGTACCATATCAAATAAAGTCATTTAAGTAAATATTAATTACCTACTAAAAGGTGTAAGTACTTAGATAGTGTAGGTTTAAAATAAACGAATTACATAATATTATTATGTGCGTGCGCCAGTGCCGCGGCGCCGCAATCGTGAGGCAAAACCACATCAAAACAATCGAGAAAGGTTCAATGACCGATGGCGGGGGCTATTAAAAAATATTTTGGCGACATGATAAAATGCTGTAGGTATCTAACATTTTTTTTAATAATTGGGTGAAAGTGAAACAATTGGCTACACAAAAAGAACTGTTCAAGTCCTTTTGATAAATTAGGTACGTAAAACGGAATAATATTTAAAAAATATTACTTACCTCGCATCATCTTTGGGAAAACTAAAAAACTTAAGTGTGGCATTGTTTTAGAATTGTTTGTACAACCAAACACACCACAATAACTTGGCGCCATTATTGTAATTGACGCGCCGGCCGAGACAGCCCGACTTAAGTATTCTGTTTAACGGTGTAGGCTATCGTTTACACTTGCTCACAACTTAATTGTGTCTGACTATCGTCTGGGTGATATCGTGCTAGAAAGAAAGTCGTAACAGTCGTCTTAACAGATGTTAAGGATCTAGGTGTCCTCATATGTCACAACCTCAATTTTTCTGAGCATATTGTCACGATATCAACCAAAGCATACAGATCGCTGGGGTTTGTGCTGAGACAAGCAAATGAACTTAAAAGCCCAAACGTAATTAAAATATTGTATAATAGTTTTGTAAGAAGTACATTAGAAAGCAGCGCAATTATCTGGAGTCCACATGAAGAGAAGTACAAACTCATACTGGAGAAACTCCAAAAGAAATTTTTGAGATGGATGTATTTTATGCAGTATGGATTTTTTGTGGGATATCCACATACATATCCAACTTCTTTTCTACTTGGTATGTTAGGTTATGAATCTTTAGAAGTAAGACGAGACGTATATTTATTAGAATACTTCTTTAAGTTGATTAGAGGAGTAGTTTTTAATCCTTCGGTACTATCTATGGTATCGTTGAGCGTTCCTGATAGGTACATTCGTGCGAGGCGACGCGAACTATTTTCAGTCCCGTGCTGCAGATTAGTATTGATGCGACAGTCACCACTAGTTCGGGCGGTGACATTGCTTAATGGTGCACTATCTTCGAATCCAAATTTGGACGTTTTTTATTCGTCACCTTTAGAATTCCGTAAAACAGTTGGTTTATATGTGCAAAATAGAACTAAGAAAACGTATTAGGCTAGTTAGTCTGTAAGGTTTACTTAGTTTTGTGTGATTAAATAAATAAATAAAATAAATAAATATCGTGACCTTGAGCCCGTCCGGAGCGGGAGTTTCCGTTATATCTATTATTTATTCTTATGGGTATACTGACCAGATGGATGGGCTCCAAAGCCATAGCGGAGGCCTGCTCATCCACAGGCCCCGGCGTCAGCTGCATCTCCCCGATATCCCACTGCACGTGCGGCGCGGGGCTGGCGCGCACCGTCACGTTGAGGCGCCCCTCCGCGCCCAGCTTCAGCCCGAAGATCGTGATCGGGCCCTGCTCCGTGCGTTTTGGGGGGTCTGTGGAAGGAAACAGTTTTTTATTTTGATATTGATTAATGTATGGCGAATGCCCGCATATGCTGTCGAGGAGTAGCCTTAGACATCTATCAACCTCCACGGGCTTGCTTGCGGCTGTCTGTAGATTGTTTATACCTAGGACCAAGTATACAACCACAGAACATATTAAAACAGGTTAGAATGGATATGTGGGCGGGGCAGACGCGTCAAGTACATGAGCAACGCTCATATCTCTACAGAAACACGCGATCGCGCTGCGATATGCGTAATGGAGTTGTGGGCGGGGCAGACGCGCCAAATTCTTGCGTGTGATTCGTTCATTTGAAATCGCGTGATTGTACGGCGCTAAGATTGGCTAGATTTGAAATTGCAAATATGTGCGTAAGCTTCATGTTTATTTAAGTGCAGATGTAGTGGAGGTGAAAGGTGGGGCTGGATCGACGACACCGGTTTTCAAATGAACGGCGCATTATTGCTATTCTACCTTTTTTAATATGTTCTATGTATACAACTCACCACCAATGAAATTGGATGATTGGTTGGATACCTGATGGCAGGATTTTATTGATGACAATTTGATTGACTTTACCGGACTGAATTCACCACAATTTAGAAGTAGTGTTCGATTCGTTTCATCATGGAGGACCTCACAGTATCTGGACGTAACAGCGCAACAAAGTCCTAGAAGCAACTATCTATAAATATATAGCAAGTGGGTATATAATAATATAGCAAGTATCTATAAATCTTATGAACCGGTGAAAACTGCTATACGTCCAATTTCTATGGTAAAAATATATATCAGCTTAAACTCGATCCAATCTTTTTAGAAGGTACCAGAAACTGGATCTCAATATAATTATAGGCTTATTAAAACACGATGTCATTTGTCTCTTTCCGATCAGCCAAGTTTTTCTAAAACATCCAAGGTCCGAGAATATTTGTATTCCAAAAATAAATAAATTATTTTAAATATTGGCTCACAGTGTACGATAAGCTGTCTCGCGACGTCCCTCGGCAAGTCCAACGCCTCGTGCTGCGAGCGACACACCAGCCTCCTGCCGTTGTCGTCGGCTTGCAGACTGCGCGATAGGTTCTGGCTGATGGTCTGCAGCTCAGCAGACCCTGGCTCCGAGGATATGATTGGCTGGTGCGTTCCGACGAGAAGTTGTTCTTCGTCTGTGAAGGAAGAAAGAGTTTTACTTAACCGTTATTCTTTTCGAGAATGGCACTTTTAATCAGATCAACTAATCAACAGTTCAACTTAAGAATGGTCATGAGTTTGTTCAATTAACTTATATATGAAGACGGCATATTTGGTGAATTTATCGGCTAGTTACGACACAACAAAGATTTACTACGTGATCTTCTAGTCTACTAAAAGGGGTCTTCCAGGGTTGCAGGTGTGGCAATTCGATGAAATGGAAATTTTTACATCGCTCTCGCAAGATAGGCTGCCTGGTACTCTAAGCATGGTGGATTCCGGTGCGCTGAAAATCCCGACGAAGTAAGCCACTATAGGGGTTTAAATGGGGTACATATCCCACACAACCTGGTATCTGTTCCAAGTACCTTAAATACTCGGTATTGGTAGAAGTTCTCACTCCTTCCCCATATCAAATGAAGAATTTACGAAACTTATGATTTAACTGTAGTATTAGTAGTAGTGAAGTCAGTGAATCGCGCATGACCGAAGCGTGCATGGCCCGGCGATTAGCATAGAACGCAAGCGATCTATGCTACTAAGCCAAACGGGCGCGGTCGGGTGTGAGATGGGTGACTGCTAGTGGCAAAAAAAAATCATGCGCGTTTCCATGCTTCGGAGGGCACGTTAAGCTGTCGGTCCCGGTTGTTGTCGACAGAAAACAGTCGTTAAACCATGTCGGAGGCCTTATGAGCGGTTAGAAAACATCCGATAGCGGGTTGGCCACTAACCCGCATCTCCACCAACCCGCATTTGAGCAGCGTGGTGGAGTAAGCTTCAGGCCTCCCCAATACTTGGGAGAGACCCGTGCCCAGCAGTAGGACGCAAAAAGGGTTGCAGCCATTAGAAGTAAAGAATAAAATTAACGAGTTAGCTGAATTTAAAAGAAAAAACAAAAATTAATGCCCTGGTGCCGTACTACGCTACGGGTATTCCTGAATCACGCTATCGAAGTTATCTGAATATCCTACCATATATACCAGCTCCGAATTGAGTCAGTTGGAGCGCGGCCGCTCCCCGGGCATGACCACCTCGCCGGCGGGAGATCTCCCTTTGCCAAACTACAAAAGCTTGGCCCTTAACAATAACCAAGTTTAGAATGTAAGAAACTTACCCAAAAACCAAGTGATCTTTGCAGCAGGTCTGCCATTTGAGACCACACACTGAGCCATCAGGACGTCTCCCTCCTTGAAGGATGGCTGCGGTGGAGTTATCAGCTCGGGGTTATTGGGTGCTCCTGTAAAGTAATTGTTTATTCTATAACACGAAGATGAAGCGCGTATAGCCCGGCGGCTAGCGTAGAACGCAAGCGATCTTTGTAGCTAAGCCAAACGACGCGGTCGGGTGTGAGATGGGTGATCACTTATAGTTGAGATTTTTATGCGCGTTACTGTGCAGGAGGGCACATTAAGCCGTCGGTGCCGGTTGTTGTCGATAGATAAGGTTATCTATCGACAACAACCGGCACCGACGGCTTAAGGTTTAACAACGGTTCCGTTGTTAAACCTAATCGAAGGTCTTATGGGCGATTTGAAAACATCCGGCAGCGAGTTGGCCACTAACCCGCATGTCCACCAACCCGCATTGGAGCAGCGTGGTGGAATAAGCTCCAAGCCTCCCCAATAATGGAAGAGTCCCGTGCCCATCAGGACGCAAAAAGGGTTACAGCCATAACATGAAGAAATTAGTAGTTATGGAAGAAATTCTCTTTAGTGAGGTTTTTGAATACTATTGCGCTAAAAGCGTGGGGTATATTTGAATGTTTCAGGCTGTTTGCAATCATATCCAAATAGCCATTTTTTAATATTCATAGAGCAGCGATGGCTGAGTGGTAAAAAACCGCGGTCTTCGATGCGACCGATCCCGGGTTCAAATCTTCGGCGCGCACCACTGACAAAGAAATTTGTAATGTGCGCAATAATCGCTGCTCCACGGTGATGGAAAATATCGTGATATTTAATTGATTACGATGTTCTCCATCACCGTGCATGCCTGAGAGAAATTCATAATTTCTCGAAAGCATGACGTCCACCAATCCGCACTTGGCCAGCGTGGTGGACTATGGCCTAAATCCCTGTCACTTGTGAGAAGGAGACCTGTGCCCAGCAGTGGGACATAAAAAAGGTTGAAAAAAAATAATATTCATATTGTATATAGTATAGACTTGTATATAGACAATACACACTAGAAAATGAGAATGTGTTGCATATGCCAGCTTTATATAAAAGAATGATCAACGTTGATGAACATCGCCGTAGATATGGAGTAGCCTAAGGGCTTTTTCAGGGCGCAATAATAGCCCCTTTGCAGTGCCGACCTACCGCTTACGGGATGTTGAAACAGCTACACAAAATGGCTCAGAGAAATATGGTATCTCCACATCCCCTCGTGCCTCTGTACGTGTTCTAACGCTACACAATGACGCTACACACTCATAGCGTCACACTAGGATTCCCTGTGTCGTGGGTCCGCCGAGACCAAGCACAGAAATTAAAAGTCATCAGTCAGGAATCAAACCCGGGACCCTCCGATCGGCAGTCCGGCATGTGCGCCACACGGGTCGTCGAATTCGTCTGACCTCTTCCACCAAATTTCTTAGTGACCCCCCCCCCCCCCCCAAATTGAAGGCTGTGACCGCGCCTGCAAGAATCTGGCTTGCTTGAGGATGTATGTCGATGTACATAGGCAGCAGCCACTACTGCTATATAAATGTACTTTTTTTAAAAGAGTGCTGCTGGGAGTTTTTATCATAAACTTCCGGTATAAACATTATGAACACAAATCACTCGAACGAAGCCGGGTCGACTAGTAAGAAATACGTACGTGCAACCATAAGCCTCATGGTTCCAGTGACTTCAATGCTGCCCGACTGAGGAGGCAGGACGCACGATATGTTGCCGTTCCACTCTTCTATGATGCCCTTGATGTGGGCTCCACATTCGCCGTACTGGAAGAATACAAAAACACTTATAAGCGCGAATGGCACAGCACACAGACCTCCCCAATAATGAGAGACCCGTGCCCAGCAGTGGGACGCAAAAAGGGCTGCAGCCATGGCACAGCAGTCGAAATGATCTACAGTGCTCACAACGGATCTTTGTCTCTCGGAACTTCGAGTGAGTAGCAGCGCAAAAGTCAAAAATTGTTCTCAACCAATCAAAACCTTTTTAGCACAAAAGCACATGCGTACTTGTTTGTTGCACTTAACTTGAGAGGGACAAAGATCAGTTGTAACAATCGTGTTTAGGAGGGTACGTTAAGCCGTCGGTCCCGGTTATTATCGAGTTAAACCTTGCAGTAGTTAATGATTGTCGGAAGCCTTATTGCCGGTTTGAAAACATCTGACAGCGGACAATCCACTAACAGGCATCTCCACCAGCATTGGAGCAGCGCGGTGTGGAGTAATGTACAGGCCTCCCCAATAATTGGGAGAGACCCGTGACCAGCAGTGGGTCGGAAAAAGAAAGAGTATCAGTCAAACCTTGTCGGAGGTCTTTTAGGCGGTTTAAAAACATCCGACAGTCACTAGCCCGCATCTCCAACTGCATTGCAATGTGGTAAGATCTGGGCCTCCCGAATCCCGTATAATAGGGAGGGACACGTGCCAAAGCAGTGGGACGCAAAAAAGGTTGCAGCTTTTCTTTTACACATTTAAGGGACTGTACACTCAGGATATACTGTTTTAATTTCAACTCTGTATCACCGTGTGTTCCCAGAATAAATGGTCTTGACGGATAACAAATTAATCATATCAGGGTTCCGTAAGTTCTGTTATAATAATTTAGGGTACGGATCCCTAAAAAGAATCAGTTTTATTTCCCAATTGTTTCTTACCTGCAGTCCCTGTCCGGAGTAGACGACGTTACCATCTTGGTTGCTAGGGATGAGCCGATAAGGAGTGGTGCCTACTGTCATCCTGGAACAGAACAACAATGACATTAGAAAAATAAATAACTGTTTTTTTTCTGTTCTTCTCTGTCTTCTCATTTGTTTCTAGCCGTCGATCCCTAATTTAATCGATAAGTAGGAGTCGATACCTTATCGAAGGTCCTTTGGCACGATAGAAAACATCTAATAACTGGTTTGTCACTATCTCTCATCTCCATTGGAGGAGGTTAGTTGGAATTAACTCATGCCCTTTGTAATAGTGAAGCCTTACAAGCTACATCGCCTCGCGACTGGCATAGAATGCAAGCGACCTATATTAAACCAACAAGGCGCGGTCGGGTGAACGCTGCCAAAAGTTTCATGCACATTTTCACTCTTCGGACGCTCAGCAGTCGGTCCCGATTGTTATCGTTAGATAACAGTCGTTTAACCTTGTTGGAGGCCTTATCAGCGGACACATTCGACAACGGGATGGCCAACTAACTTGCATCTTCACCAAGTCGGATTGGAGTAGCGTGGAGGAAGCTCCAGGCCTCCCCAATAATACGAAGAGAGAGTGTCGAGCAGCGGGACAAAAACAGAACTTACATCCTGTTTGTGACCGTAATTTCGATGTAAGCGTGGCCACACGCCATCGTAAGCATCGGATAGTCTAGAAAAGCTACATCGCTCTCCCTGAATGGGCCAGTTAGGAGTATCGCGCGTAGAGGAAACTGGTGTTTTCCGCTGAATTTCCCGGAGTCCTCCCCAAACGTTGAGGCAAGTTGTGGTGAATTTAGTGCGGTACAAATTCTACATAACCCAGTATCTCTAAAGTTTCCGTTGAAGCCAAAGATAACTATTACCGGGTGTCTCATTTATATTATAACATTCCACAAATACCAAAAAGGCCTAAATAATTATGGGGACGGACATGGCCCAGCAGTGGGCCGCATGAAGAGAAAAGTAATACAAAGACAACTTACCGACAGGAGTCAATAGGGTAGGGGACTTTGCAGAGGACGACGAGCTCGTCTCCGACACGGCGGACTGCTTCGAGAGGCGTGATCTCCACGTTTTGACCTGGAACAGGAGATTTCTTTGAGTATTTCGTTATCGTTAACATTTTATTTGAATGGAGCAGCAGATAAGCTTGGCACGGGCGCAATGGCACGTGGTATTAGGTGGTCATTGCAGCCCATGGACATCTACACACAACCGCTAGCAAGTCGAAGGCCTGCCCAAATACAAATCCTAACCTAATAAATCTGTTTGTGCAGATTTATTGCATGTGTGGATGGCAAATCGTTGCAATTAATCGTTAACATTATCTATAAGCTTCTTAACTTTTTTTCTTTAAGCACATAATTAGGCCCAGCAACGCAAGTACGTCATCATCATTTTCCATCGTGGATGACATGTTTATTGTGTGAGCTTCTGCGGAAAACTGACGATAGACGCAAATATCGGTGGCGTGTGGAGGCACTATTTACGCTCGATTTATCAGTACAATCTGAAAACTAACGATTTCTCGTTACGTGTGGGACGGGCATAAGTCTTGCGGTTGCAATTGCGCTCGCGAAAAAACCAAAACTGTCATTAAAACGTACACCAACGTTAATTTTTTCTATATAAAGAAATAAAAGAAAAAACGAGAACTACTGGTTCGGATTTAAAAAAAAAATGTGTTGGATAGCCCATTAATCGATTTGTCGGATTTAGGTTTTACACTCTTTTCTTTAGCTCAGCATTGCCTAAGCGCACCCAGAGCAGACAGAAAAAAAAATAACTTTCACTAAGAGTTTATAAAGAAACCGTACAGTGAATAAAGAATACATAATATTTCATTTCATTTCATTTCAGGCTTTAAAACAAAAGCAGGTGTACAAGCCGCGGTAAACAAAACCGTGGAGCACATCTAGTATTATTTAATAACGACTCTATCCATTTATATGTAAGTAAAAGCAATTAAAAACCCGCTCTAAATACAATTCCAAATTCCAAACTCTTTGTAAATACGCTAAAAACGTCAGCAAACACGTTTTGCGACGAAAGTGCATTTCAAATGTTGAACGACTGACGCTGCTATATTAAATTTTACTGCATTCTGCTGTATTGTATTTGAGCACATTTAAACATTGTTTACATACATTACATAAGTGTATCTCTTTACAGAACCTGAGGCAGTCCTTCTACTTTTATCCCAAATGATTTTTTTAAAGGAAATAAACATTTATGTATTCTTCTGTATACGAGTATACCTATTCTCGTCCAGTATACCTCAGTGCCTGAAGTCGATAGTTTTCGAGCAGCGTGTGTTGACAATGACCTACGGCGGAGTAGGTAGTGGTTCTTTATCGTCAGCCTTTTCTACAGGCCCAAAACCACTAAGATTAGTGCTATGCTTCGTATTTTTAACGCGATAGAATCAGAAATGATTAAATCCGTAGACAAACGAGACAAACGAGTAGCTCTCATTATTTATCCTATATTGACCAGATTATAAAAAAATAACAAAAGGAGAGTTTAATGCCTCCTGGCTTTTTCTATCAGCTAACCTTCAAGAAATGTAAAATATATATAAGCGGTGAAGGAAATAAATGTGAATAAACAAAATATGTAAACAGAAGAGAGAAAAGATAAAATAGTGGAATAAGACAAATAGAAATACACGTACATAGTAATACGATTTATAAAGAGATATGCGTATTATAAGACAGAGAAAATAATTGACATCATCATCATCATCCGACATGCGACATCCGACAGCGGGTTGGCCACTAACTCGCATCTCCACCAACATGCATTACAGCAGCGTTGTGGGTGTGTGTGCTCCAAGCCTCCTCAATAATTAGGAGAGACCCGTGCCCAGCAGTTGGACGCAAAAAGGGTTGCAGCCAGCCTATTTTTCATCCAACAGGAGTAAGGATCTTTTTGCTATAACTGGGCTGACGAGCAAATATCAAGCTACTATCTAAACTGATTTGTCCAGACGCTGGTTTTCTCAATCTTTCTCTACGCCTCAGAGTCATAGATAATTCGAGCATCAGACCGTAAGAAGATAGATGCATTCGAAATGTGGTGCTGGAGAAGAATGCTCCGCATCCCATAGACCGCTAAAAAGACCAACACATCTATATTGGAGCAGTTAAAGATCAAATCAAGACTCTCAACGATATGCTACCGTAGGATCCTTGGGTATTTTGATCACATTGCTCGTCGAGAAACCGACAACCTTGATAAATTGCTTATGGTGGGCAAGGTCGAAGGAAAGAGACCCCGCGGCAGATCACCCAGCCGTTGGTGTGACCAAATAACATCTCTTACTGGTCTCCCCATAACAACTGCCTTGAAAGAGGCCGAAAACCGGACGAGATGGAAGCGGATAATCCACCAAAGCATGAAGGACTTTAATGGACACGACCTTCAGAAATGAAGAAACGATCAAGAAGAAGAAGAATCTAAACTGATATAGAAAGATCTGTTACCATTATGTCTAGCATAAAACCAACAACATTTTTTAATCAATTGTCTATACGATATAAGACTACTTATAAACAAATTCTTACTATTGATCAGTCCAGTGCTTCCAAAACTTCAACATTCTAAGGTTGTAGCTTGTTGAACCAAGTTGAGATTAGTTCAGGTATTTCAAATTCACGCTACGACTACATTCAGTGACGTCTCAAACCGAGTATTAAAATAGTTGATAAGTTTAGCTTTGGACTTTAAAGATAAAGCAAAATTGTAGAATGGTAACTTTGGGAAATACTTAGCAAAAGTTCTGACTAGTTATATTCGAACCAGTGCTTGCAAAACATGAGTTCGGAACAAGTTGAGACTAGTTCGGATTCTTTAGATACACGTCTATTGTTAAGTAGCGGCCGCCCGCGACTTCATCTGATATCAGCAGACTTTGGTATCAGTCATAGCATGATGTTACGAGTATATAGCCTTTTTTTTGGTGTCGGGGGGGAAACCTTCAAAAGGTACCCGGCACCTAGGGAGAGGATACCGGGTTATGTGGGATTTGACCGCACTAAAACCCCCTCGGTGGCCTGCCTCTGCGCTTGGGGAGGACTCCGGGATCTCCTAAGGAACGCACCGGTGCTCTCCACGCGCGGAGCCCAGAATGGGCCTATCTTCGGAGGTTAGATATGCTCTCCTGCACCTTCCGATGTTTACGGCGGCCACACGCACACACCGCCGTCCTTCCCGGGACTGCTGGCTGGAGGATCGAGCTCCGACTCCCCCCGTCCGCAACCCCGAAAGTCCCCTTTTAGTCACCTCTTACGATCAGGCAGGGGATACCGTAGCTCTATTCTTAATCCCGAAGCTACAGGGACTGCGAGTATATACCCTAAAACCTTCCTCGATAAATGGACTAACTCAAATAGATTTTTTAATTAGAACCATTAGTTCCTGAGATTAGCGCGTTCAAACAAACAAACTCTTCAGCTTTATATGTATATTAGTATAGATTTAAACAAGAGTATTTTCTTACGTTAAATATATGAAAAATTAACGACATAATATGCATTCAAAATCGCGTCATGTTATTCAGAACGGAGAAAATAGTGTCCCGTTAAGAGACAATTTCTCTGGTATTTAATATTCATTTTTTGCACATTCAATTTACAATATTATTCCCGATACGTTCAATTTACTACTTTCTTCTAAAATGTTAAGCAAATTATGTCTTCAGTTACGTTTTCATACTATAAGCATAATAATTATAAGTAGGTATAATAATATATAAAGCATAACATATTTCATATTATAAGCATGATAAGATACTTAATTAAATTATAAAAAATAATTTTATCAAAAATGTCTAAGCACTTTATTTACCCAATTATCACACCAAAACCTATAGATTTTGATATTATTAGACACTAATAACTATTATTAGTTTCGATTTCAATTTTTGTTATAGTAGGAAGTCTACATTTTAATGATAAATATTGTATATTTAGAATCAGTCAACTACTTCAAGTAGTGCCCAAAATTCAATCCGTGAGTGTCGTGTAATCAACAGAAGCAAGAATAAATTTGGACGGCAAATCACTTCAATTCACATACAAAATTCACCAGTTATATATAACATATTAAAATGAATGATTATTTAAATCTTCTTCATCAAACTGCTGTGAAGTAGCGTGATGGAGAAAGCTCCGGCCCTCCTCAGTAATAATGGGGAGAGACCTGTGCAGCTCAGTCAGTCAAATACACAAATAATGGTCTCTAAGGGAAAAATGTAGCACACAAATCAAAACCGATTTTTTTACCCATATCCTTTACAGCTACTCTAAGTACAATAATAACAAAACATAATAACATTCCAACGTTCCAAAAGGCAGTAAACACGAAAAAATTAAAACCAAAAAAAGTGAATATATAAAAGAAGTTATTTTACGCTAGCAGAATATGCAGCAAAATGTACTAATACTTGCAACTGAGAAACAAGTTGTAACAAGTTATGATCCAATTCTCAAACAGTTCTACAGTGGCAAGTTCCAACAAGTTTGGACAGGAACAGTTTTGAGTTGATGGAAACTTGGAGATATGTTTAAATAGTTCCTCTTCTAGTGATTCCAGGATTCCAGGATTAGAATATTGATGGAGATGTTTCATTTTGTAAAAAAAAATGTGAACAGATTATTTAGATTAGCTGAACATTTGGTTAAAGACCTGACACCCTCCAGCTGATAAGGATCAGTTTTGGTTGCAACCCTTTTTGCGTTCCACTGCTGGGCACGGGTCTTCCCCTATTATTGGGGAGGCATGTAGCTTACTTCGTTAAAGTGCTCCAATGCTTGGTCAAGATGCGGATTAGCAGCCAAACCGCTGTCGAATGTTTTACTTAACTATATACTGAGTTATTCATTTTTTACTACCACTAGCAATGAAAATGGAAGCTGGTGATTTGTTCCCAATAGGTGACGCCTATCAAACCCGGACAGGTTGGACACCATCTAATTAGTCCGGACGAACACAAGGAAGTCTAACTCTGTCCGGATTTTTTTTTTTTTTTTTTTTTTTTTTTTTTTTTAAGTAGGGAATGCTATTACGCACCGTCTCGACCTCTGTCGAGGGGACAGAGGGAGGTGTGTGGGACTCCCCCCTGCCGTTACGAGGCAGGGGTATACCCACTAAACCCTACTGCGCTCCTCCATCGCCATCGTGACGATGTCGTGGGAAATCGGCAGAGCCTTTGCTTCCACAACATCGTCGGCGACTGCCTGCCTATCTTGGCAGGCCCTACACGCTCCCCTTATGGGGAGGCTACAGGAATGACCGGGAGCGCCGGGTCATTCCTGTCAATCAGTGATGGCCTGTGCAATGCAGGTGAAGGCACCCCCGTACCTCCATCCTGCAGGCCACCACCGGGGGGAGGGAGAGAACGGTCGTATTGCCGCCTTCTCCTTCCCCTTCTTCGTTTGCGGAGCGGGGGTTGGGACGGATCGTCCTCCCTCTCCCGCTCCGCCGCCTCCTTCTGCGAGATTACTTCCTCGCAGAAGGAGGCAACAGCTTTCCAGCCTCTTTCGCTTCCGAGCATGGCCCTAACTATGCTCGGGAGCGAAAGGTCCCGGCCGACAACAGTGCACAAGACTCGGCGCTGTTCATCCCAGCCCTGGCAACTCTCAAGGCTGTGCTGCGCCGAGTCTTCCGCCGCACCGCAATGGTGGCACGACGGGGACTCCTCCCTTCCGATTCGGTACAGGTAATTGCCGAAACATCCGTGTCCGGAAAGTACCTGCACCAGGCGGAAAGTGAGGAATCCGTGCGGCCGCTCCTCCCACGCCTTGATTACAGGACCGAGGGCGTCGAGAGTGCGGCGTCCAAACTGCGCGGAGGCTAGGTCCTCCCTCCACAGTTGGACCATAGCCTCGCGCGCATCCCGCCTCACCGCGTTGCGCTCTTCAGGGGCTGGCCACTCACCCAGCGCCTTTTGCGCTGCCGTCCAATCGTAGACGGTGGCCAGCACCCTGGCCTCCAGCTCCCATGGAGGAGTCGCCGCGAGCGCACATGCGGACGCGTACCCGACTGTGCGGTAGGCCCTCGCCACCCGCTGTGCAATGGCCCGTTGGGGCCTGCGGAGGAGGGCCACGTTCTCCCGCCGATGCAGGGAGTCCACCCATACAGGGGCGCCATATAGCGCCATGCTCTTTAGGATGCCGGCATAAAGACGCCGGCATCGTGAGCTTGGACCCCCAAGGTTCGGCAGGAGCCAGCTGAACGCGTCCGCTGCGCGGATAAGGCGGGATGACAGCCCGGCGAAGTGCGCGCCGAACTGCCACCGGCTGTCCAGGGTAAGGCCCAGGTATTTAAGCCGGGCCTTGACCTCAACCCTCACGCCGCCCACAATAATGTGGGCGTCGGGAGGGAGGCGCTGCCGGGGCCCAGGGAAAAATAGGGCCTCGGTCTTCTCCAGCGCCACCTTGAGGCCGTGGCGGCGAATCCTCTGAGCGACAAGCGTGCCGCCTGCAGAGGCCCGCCTCGCCGCCTATCCCAACGCCTGGCAACACTAGTCATGAGACGCCTGGCGAATTCAAACATCAAAACTATTGTGTTGGTGTTTCTGTCTGCACACAAACACATACATACACACATAGTAAAAATACGACAGTAAAAAAAATAACGATTCACACTCATAGCCCCACAGTAGAGTACATATACCCTGTGTCGTAGGTACCATGGACACACACAAAGACAGAAACACAAACACCCAGACCGAGAACAGAAATTTTAACTCATCATTCAAATTTCTGTTTCGCCGGAAATGGAACCTTCGATTGGTAACCATTTCGCCACGCATGTCGTCAACAGTCTCAATCTCAGTCTATTTGCTTTTGAAGGCCTTAAAACGAAAAAAACGTAACAATTACAAAAAGCAATGCTGAATAAGAAGCACAACCGAAGAACTAGCGAACATTGAAAAACTTCTCGAAAGTTCTCCACTCGTCCAAAACACGGGTATTGTGGAGAACTCGCATCAACTACCGTTGCAGACAGTGCAACAACTTAGTTCTTAACTCGAACTGTTCCTTTATCACGAAGCTCGAAATTCAAATTTAAATATTTCAAAATTGGTTAAGCGTTGGAAAATCGTAATTTTCGTATTTGTAAAACAATCCCTTAAAAAAGACCGCCAAATGTACTTTACTACAAAACCCCTGTGTATGTTTTTTATATACCTATATGTTGGTGTAAAATAAAGAGAACTTGTGTTGTATTGTATTGTATATAAATGGTTCAAACTTCATTAAGTTTTTTTTTTTTTTTTTTTAATTTATTTATTTCACAAACAGTAATTACCTAAATGTACAAAACTAGTAACCCGCCAAACTACAGAATAGTTTGTAGGCGGTGAATATCGCTCTCTTATTTATAGGTATCTTATAAACAATATGATACTTAATATATTTTTTTTAACATGGTGATATATATGTAAGTAAATTTGTTTACCAATCTTCTTAATGTTACCTACATTCTTAATGTTATTATAGATATCTATATTTCTATTATGTGGTCTAATCTACGTGTACAATGCGGTCTGTTATTATTTTATACTGATTATAAACTGAGTTACGTTTATATTAAGTAATTATTTCAAGGAAATATTTGTATAATTTTCTTTTCAATGCATGACGAGAGGTAGCCTCCTTGATATCAAACGGTAATGTATTACATATATCTGGGATACAATATTCGCGGGTGCGCTTACCGTAATAATTTATTACTTTTGGTTTCAAATATTTCATTTTCCAGGTAGTGCGGGCTGGACGTTTACGGGTAATCGGTTTTAATAAATTAGCTTCTTCATAATTTTCTTTTATTAAATGAACTTTCTTTTTATATTCTACTGGCAAAATTTTACAGATTTTAAATAATTGGTTGCAATTACCTCTACATTTTTGCTTAGTTTTAGTATCCACTAAATATTTTAACAATCGGAGTTGTAAGTTTTTAATTTTTTTTAAGTAACTTTTAAATGTACGCCCGTAAATGCTCAGCCCATATCCAATGATTGCATCAACTAACGCATAATAAACACAATAGAATGTCCTTCGGCTTAATTTATTTTTTAGATGATAGAATTGGCACAAAACTGATCTTAATTTTACGCACACTGCAGCTACATGATGTTTCCAGGATAGATTGCTGTCTACTGTTAAACCAAGGTATTTATATTTTGTAACCCATTCTATCACCTTACATCGACATTGCTGATATTTAAGATGATGACATTCAACAGAGTGTCCTACGATATCTGCCACCCTATCCTGACACATTATATACGGGGATTTTATGTACATACATTTAGTCTTTTCAAAATTAATTATTAAGCCATTATCATGAGACCATTTGCAAATACTGTTGAAGTCGCTTTGTACGTTACATATTGCAGTGTCGAGACTTTTATCCGCGTATATAAGGCAAGTGTCGTCGGCGTACATGTATACTTGACAACCTTTTACGATGTTACATAAACTATTAACATGCATTGTATAACCTACGGGGCCATACACCGAACCGGTAGGCACTCCATACTGTATGCTCTCATATGAACCGCTGGAACCATTAATACATACGGTTAATTGTCTGTTTTGCAAATAAGTTTTAAAAAAATCATTAAGTGGACCCCGTATCCCACATTCATTCATTGCTTGAAGCAAAATAGAATGATCCAAAGTGTCAAAAGCTTTTCGAAAATCGATATACAGCACGACCACATGCTTTCTATTATGCAGACTATTGTTAATATAGTCTGAGAAGCATGTCAGAGCCGATGTAGTGCTCCGATTAGGTCGGAAGCCGTGCTGTATATCTGTCAATATATTAGTATTCTCAAGGAAATTATTCACTTGAGATACTAACACTTTTTCTGTTATAATATTAATTACCGGCAATATTGCGATCGGACGATAGTTTGCATAATTTAAATGACAACCCTGTTTATAGATAGGTCTAATTATTGCTATTTTTAATGTTGGAGGATAAATATTCTGCTTTACACACATATTTATAAATTTCGCCAGTATAGGACTTATATACTCTTTTATATATTTTAAGTCTTGTGTCCGTATTTTATCAATACCAGGGGATTTATGAATGCTTAGTTTGTTAATAATTTTTATAACATCATTCGACTTTACCTCAAGATAACGAATCGATGAATCATTTTCAATAACATAACTTTTCCTATCTAAAAATTTAGTATCACAATTATGTCTAATTCTACTTATTTCGTTTGTAAATGTCTTACCAAAATTATCACATATTGACTGAAGGTCGTTGTGTTTTCCTAAATATTTTAAAATAATTTCGTCAATACTATTAGTTTCTCTCCCTAACCAGTTATTTATACAATGCCAAATCTTTCTCATATCGCCATTACATTCCTGTATTTCCCCCCGTTTAATCTTATCTTTTATTTTATATATGTATTTATTTGTTTTATTTCTATAACGCGTATAATCCAATCTATAATTCATATTTTTTGGTGATGATTTCCACTTACGAAACAATTCATTTTTTTTCTCAACCATATTCCTTACTTTATTATTCACCCATACATGAGATGTACCCCTTTTACAGTACTTTACTACCTCAGACTTTTTATAAATTTCAATAAAATCAGTGTGTAATTTATTGTATAATTCCATTGGACATTCTATACTTAAATACGCATTCCAATCAACAGCATCTAATTGTTCTCTAATTCGTCTATTACACAACACGCTTTTATAGTTTACAGTTTTACACTTACGCTCGTCGTCATAACACTCAATGTGTCCGCCTATCAAATAATGGTCAGATATTTTACACGAGAGTAGATGCGCGTGCGCCGGCCGGCTACTACGCACCCACAGATGATCGATGCATGAAGATACCGCCCGCCCGCTGACCACCTCCTCTCGCGTTGCGTCATTCACCATGCATCTAAAGCCCAGTTCACACATCATATTTAAGTACTGGTTGTTTATGTTAATCATATTTGATTCGTTTATGTTAATGTTTGTGTCACCAATTACCACAAAGTCCCAATCAGTCGGTACAACTTTTATTAAACTTTGTAATTCTTCCTTAAATAATGATTTATTGGTGGTAGGAGGTTTATACATTGCTATTAAATATATATAATGCGACTCAATCTTTATTTTGGCGTGTAAGGTTTCCATACTCTGGTTGTCGTCTCTGTCTGTTTGTACATCTATGTTTTCTCTCGCATACATGAGTATACCCCCTCCTCTTCGATTCTCTCTCGTATTTGCATACATCTTGTATCCCTTTATTTTATACATAAACAGCTCAGATTCTTTGACGTTTATCTCTGTTAATACCGCAATGTCTACTCTGTTGTTGCACTCATTTAGCAATAACGAGAATTCATCAAAATTCTTTCTCAACGATCTTATATTAAGATGAATAAAATTTATTAGCTTATTTTGATTTTGAATATGTTGTCCCCATTCTATTACTTTATCAAATTTTATGAAGTTGTTTACAGTTAAAATTCCGCTTAATGGATCGTCTGTGTGTACACCGCCTATAGCATCCGCTATCGCTTCAAACGCTCGACGTCCGATTCCGATCTTATATTATAAATTTTGTTGTCATCTTCATTTTTCTTTACTAATATTTTTGAGTGTTGTATCCAAACAAATTTGTATGTAGGTTTCAACTCATTTTTAGCTAGCCAAAATAATTGTCTCAGGTTGGGCGTTAGGTCTTCGTTTATGTAAATACTGGATTTATTATTGTTGTTGTAAATATCATCATTTGTAATTTTTAATTTTCGCTGCATAATCCACAGGTTTCTAGCCTCTCGAGAGCAGAGCGTAACAATAACCGGGCGTGGTTTGTGTTTTTCTTCCGCGGTCTTTTTTGAACCTACCCTCTTTGCTTCTTTGATGGAGGATTGTTCTAGATTTAATTTTTGGGCTATTTTTACCACAACCTCTTTAATGTTTTCACCATCCATTGCCTCCAACCCCATAATTTCAATATTATTTTCTTTTTCTTTGGTCTCTAATTTCACAATTCTTTCTTCCAAAGCCTTGTTACATTTTTCCAAGTAAACATTTCTATTTTCTAAGTAAGTTATCTTCTTTTCTGTACTTTCTTTGAATTCCATGACCATTTGATATTTTTCAGCATATAAGTCAATCATATTAGTCATCTCTTCTATCTTTTTTTCCATCTTATATATGATTTCGAGTTTAACATTAAGATCAGCCAGATGTTCTTCAATACTTTTGTTTACGCCGCCAGTGCTGGTCGTAGGCGTTGTTGCAGCTGGGGGGCTCCGGTCATTGGAGTCACTATCACTGCTACGACAATCTTCACATAGATCGTTCTGAAGAAATTTTTTAGGGTTTTTTACACACTTCCTATGAAATACTGCCTTGCACGGACCTTTGCATTGCAACACATCATCTTTCATCTTCGACACAAACTGTTTGCATTTGTCGCACTGCACCATTTTGATTTTATACTAATCGCAGTTTTCTTATGACGCAAAAACAACAAGGATGCAAGTACGCGATACACGCCAGTGCACCGAGAGCGCGAGCGCACGACTGAAGAAGTGAGTTCTGGTACAGAAGTTCTGTCATGAAGTCCATTCGGTTATGAATGTTGTGAGGCGTGCATATGAACACTGTTTAAGTGTGCGTAAACTCGAGTAAAAAGTGTCTAATATCGTCAGCATGACTAAACGTAAAACAGTAGCGTGAGATAGATTATATTTTTAAGTTTTATTTGTTAATTGAAGCGCGCATGGCTCGGCGGCTAGCGTAGAACGCAAGCGGTCTATGCAGCTAAGCCAAACGGGAGCGGTCGGGTGTGAGATGGGTGACCGCTAGTGGCAAAAAATTTCATGCGCGTGTCCGTGCTTCGGAGGGCACGTTAAGCCATCGGTCCCGGTTGTTGTCGATAGATAACAGTCGTTAAACCTTGTCGGAGGCCTTATGGGCGGTTTGAAAACATCCGACTGCAGGTTGGCCACTAACCCTACCAACCCGCATTGGAGCAGCGTGGTGGAGTAAGCTCCAGGCCTCCTCAATAAGGGGGAGAGACCCGTGCCCAGCAGTGGGACGCAAAAAGGGTTGCAGCCATTTGTTAATTACTGAGATATATTTAGATTTCTTTGCTAACGCTTCAAAAGCTTACGCACACAAGCACGTTTATCAGTACACGTCACTACTACATCAAGAGCCGATCGGACTTCGTGAAATTTAAACAAAAAATGTTTATGTTATTTATGTTTATAATACGTGAGTAATGTGTTATGTCAAAAATATTGTTACAGTACTTTACAGATACTTCAACTCAGTTGTGCGCGCGGCGCTATGTGTGGGTAAACCTGTATATACACAGTGACTTTGTGTGCGTGACAAGAGGTACAGCGAAGTTGCTCGGACGACGATGGCCGCGTCACTGTCACACAAATTAAAGCTGCATAATTACTAGCCCACGCACACATAGGGCCGCGCGCACAACTGAGTTGAAGTATCTGTAATATCACACTATAGCTTGGAAGTGCAGTAAAATTTAATAACGCGGTGTCAGCGCGACGTTTAGTGAAATGCAGCTGTAACGACATTCGAAACACATTTTCACCGCAGCGCGGTTTATTTGCTCAGGAATTGTGTTTACGGTACCATTATTCGACACTTTGCACGGTCATTTTTACCACGGACGTGTAAGTTATGGGACAATCATCCAGCTGAGGCATTTCCAGTGGACTATGACATGGGGTTCTTCAAGAAAGCTGTAAAAAAAGCTCTCCTCCGAAGCCGGCAATGCTCGGGTGGCTCCCCTGGGGTTGCCCATGTCCAGGCGACGGTGATCGCTTAACACCACGCGGCCCATAAATAAATTGTACCTTTTTGTACGGTTTATTTATTAAAAAAAGCTTCACATTCATAGCCCCACAAAAGCATTCCCTGTATCGTGGGTACCATAGACACACATAGACAGTAACACCAGCAAAACCGAGAATAGATAAAACTCATTATTAAAATATTTTTCTTCACCCTAAATCAGGACTTTCAAACGGCAGTCCGTCATGGTAGACAATGCACCATGCGGGTCACGAAATATGTACCACCACTATACCCATTTCAAAGTGCCTACTCAGTATGCATCCGTCCGTAAGTTAGATTTTCGGTCCGTAAGTCCTATCATTTTCGAAAGTAATTTTGGCATACTCAGATCGTTGTTTATGTTATGACCTCTCGACATTATTGCCGTGTATTTTCGGCGTGAATTCACGGCACAAATCATGCCCTCTACATTCACGCATTATCACATTGAACGTCCCGCGAACTCTTTGTCGCGCATAACACCGACTTAGATCGGGGAACAGGCATGAACGCTCTTGAAGCCCGTGAAAACCATCCTCATTATCGTTCACGCCAGTATTTCGCGCTTCACGGCACTAATGTGGAGCGGCCATTAAGAATTTATAAGATAAACCTAATCATTGATGACATGAAGCTGCTGCATGAATAAATAATAATATTGCTAGAATTTGTCCAGTCTTATGCAAAATGGGGCTCCGAAAATTCCCGAAGTTTTGGATACGGGCATACAGAGTACTGTGAAGAATTCATAGTCAGAAATATGCGGCTATCATCTTTAACGAGATAAACATTGGCATCTGCAGTAGCAGGGCTTGCACAAGAGTTCAAATTTTGCTTTACGTTACGTGTAGATGTCTGTCACTACCTAACACCATGTGACCTGTGCTAATTATCTGTTTAAATTTAATAAAGTTAAAAAAATATCGATGCAGATTTTTTTTTTCAACCTTTTTTTTGTCCCACTGCTGGGCATAGGTCTCCTCACAAGTGAGAGGGATTTAGGCCATAGTCCACCATGCTGGCCAAGTGCGGATTAGTGAACGTCATGCTTTCGAGAAATTATGAATTTCTCTCAGGCATGCACGGCGATGGAGAACATCGTAATCAATTAAATATCACGATATTTTCCATCACCGTCCGTGGAGCAGCGATAAATGCGCACATTACAAAGTTCTTTGTCAGAGGTGCGCGCCGAGGATTTGAACCCAGGATCGGTCGCGTAGAAGACCGCGGCTTTTACCACTCGGCCATCGCTGCTCTTCGATGCAGATATTATTATTATAAAACTAGAGAAAACCAAATACCTACACAGTCTCGCCTGAGGTCAAGTGCTGTGACGCTGTTACTCCGGTGGCTTCGTGTAAGTGTTCAACTAGACCTCAAAATCTGAACTAACTTGAACTGTTCTAAACATTCTCAAAAGCTTACGCCTTTTACGGTATACACCTGAACGGGCTAAACTGGTCTCAACTTGTTCGAACTATTCTTCCGTTGCATAGTTTCAGAAGCACTGGACTGGACTTGTTAAGGCTTTGTGAATGTGAGATGATTTAGGAATTTATTAAACATCTTTAGAAACTAATTTAATCTATACTCTATACAAATAAATAAAATTGGTGTCTGTTTGTAATATTAAAATAACCGCTTTTTACTATATGCATATGAATGTATATAATACATATTATACCACAGAACATTATTAACAGAAGTTAGAATGGAAATGTGGGCGGGGCAGACGTCGCCAAGAAATTTTGAGCAAACGCTCAAAATTCCAAAATCTCTACAGAAACACGCGATCGTGCTACAATATGCGTGCTTGTGTGCGTGCTTGGGTGTGATTCGTTCATTTGAAATCGCGTCATTGTGCGGCGCTAAGATTGGCTAGATTTGAAATTGCAAATATGTGCGTAAGCTTCGTATTTATTTAAGTACAGATGTAATGGAGGTGAAAGGCGGGGCTTAATCGGCGACACCAGTCTTCATACAAACGGCGTATTATTGCCGTTCTACCTTTTTTAATAATGTTCTGTGGTTCCGGCTAATCTCTGAAACGGCTGGACCGATTTTGACGGGACTTTCACTGGCAAGTAGCTGATGTAGTAAGGAGTAGCTTAGGATACTTTTATTTCAGAAAAATTCTAAAACTAATGTCCACGCAGACGAAGTTGCGGGCTGCCGCTAGGCTCGTAATAAAATAAATACGCTTTTTTTTAAAAACCATGTGATAAATATCAGTCAGACCACATTAAATAGGAACTAATTTTTATACCAGAGTTGAAGCGCATGACCCGATGGTTGGGGCGTAGAACGCAAGCGATTTACGTAGCTAAGTAAAACGGGCGTGAACGGGTGTGAGATGGGTGACCGCTACTGGTAAACTAAACATTTCATGCGCGTTTCCGTGCTTCGGAGAGCACATTAAGCGGTCGGTATCGTTTATTATCGATAGATAACAGTCGTTAAATCTTGTTGGGAGGCCTTATGGGCGGATTAAAAACATCCGACAGCGGGTTCAGTACTAATCCGCATCACCACTAGCCCGCATTGGAGCAGCGTGGTGGAGTAAGGCCTCCCAGGCCAGGCCAGGCCTCCCCAATAATATAATAGACAAGGGACCTTGCTCAGCAGTAAGCAGAAAACGTTGCAGTAATTTCTAAGTTTGTTGGAGTTTTATATGGCTGGCTGGCTGCAACCCTTTCCGCGTCCCACTGTTGGGCACGGGTCTCTCCGCATTATTGGGGAGGCCTGGAGCTTACTCCACCACGCTGCTCCAATGCGGGTTAGTGGCTAACCCACTGTCGGATGTTTTCAAACCACCCATAAGGCCTCCGACAAGGTTTAACGACTGTTATCTGTCGACAACAACCGGGACCGACGGCTAACGTGCCCTCCGAAGCACGAAAACACGCATGAAAATTTTTTTTGGCCACTAGTAGTCACCCATCTCACACCCGACCGCGACTGTTTGGCTTAGTTGCATAGATTGTTTGCGTTCTACGCTAACCGCCGAGCCATGCGCGCTTCATCGCTTCATCGAGTTTTATATAACTCTCATTAAATCATATTGATCCTAATAGATCAATCAAAATAAAATATTATAGTAGAAGTTCGACAAGTAATATTAGTAGGAATTGCAATAGTAGTAAAGTTAAAAAGCACAAAAATGAATAGAAACCCGAAAACTACTAAGCACAAAGCAGAATTATCCGGTTCGGCAGTTAGCCGGATATAACCGGTTCAAAGCGGCTGCACCGACTGGCCGGATCTTGAGAATGTATCGGTTGGGCTACCTCTTTACCTCTGAGAAATGTAAGTACATATTCGCACTTGACTTTGCTCGGATTAACATTTTTAGAAATTTCTTTTTATATAACTATTTAAAAGAAAAATAGTATCATGAAAATATACAGTCCTTTTTGAATAATATGCTCAGTCGGCCATATTGAAATGTCATACTTGTGGGTATTGAATTTCGGCGTTTCGTATTTAATTTAATTAGTATGTAAATAATAAAGCATTTTTTTAGAAAATTACTAATATCTAATAACTTTTTAGATCGTACACTGATTTACGCACACTCATTGCCACCGACCACCGTGGTAGGCTTTGGCCTTAATCCCTCAAAATTCAAAAAAAGGGTTTTTGGCAAAGGAAGATCTCCCGCTCTCCCGCGGTCATCGTAGAATATTCAGAAAACTTCGATAGTACGATTCAGTGGCTCCACATCCTGATAAGTTGCGGAAGGTCGCCACGGGTTAACAAAACAAAAAATAATCTATACTAAAATACTGCGTATTATAAATAATCTATCTGTACTAATATACTGCGTAAAAATAATCTATACTAATAATATAGCTGAAGAGTTTGTTTGAACGCGCTAATCTCAGGAACTGCTGGTTCGAATTGAAAAATTATTTTTGTGTTGAATAGTCCATTTATTGGGAAAGGCTATAGGCTATATAACATCATGCTATGACTAATACCAAAGCCCACGCTGACGAAGTCGCGGGCGGCCGCTAGTTTACTGATAGAATAGCAAACGTTTCATACTGCTTCAGTACTTATTATGTGTACCTAATATACTAACATTTAATAGAACTAATAAAAGCAATTGAGGAAAAAACGGAACTGTATGACTTCACACAATCAACTCGTGTACACTTTGTTCGGGACAGAGGCGGCAGTGGAGACGCCTTAGTTATTTTCTTATATAATTTACAAACATGACGAAGTTATATTCTTCATTTCCTCGTTTCTCTATGTCTATTATACTTAAAGTCAATGTAGGTTGCATTGGAGCTGTGTGGTCTACGATCCAGGCCTCTTCAGTAACTGGGAAGACTCATGTTCAGCAGTAGGAAACATAAAAGGTTGCAGTCAAAGTAACTGTTTGATGATGTAATTGTAATTAACGGCCTAAATACCTAATTGGGCCTTAATAGTAATTAATCAATGATCTATAAAATAATCAATAAATATATCAATTCGACGATTAACCCCGAATGTATATGTCAGGTAGTATCTAGTAAAAGTGTCATTGGCTATTATAGTAACACAAGAATGGCATGTTAAAGCCCTCTTACGCAATAGCGGTGAACCGCAGGGATGGCTAACCGCGTAAGAGGTGGGTGCGTAAAAGGGCTTAATTCGTAAAAAGCGAAAAAAAAAGAATGAAAACAATATGTTTTAGGTATAAAAACATATTTGGGGTGTTGATATAGTGCACGACAAAATAGTCTCGCTATTTCGCTGACGATCTTCTGTGGGCAAAACATTTTATTTCTAGGTGACATTTTTAGAGCATCTGTAATATTTCTACTCCTTTTATTTTCTTATATCATTGCCTGAAATTTTCATTATATTTTTTATTTACAAATTTATTACTAAGGACTCTCCATTTCTCGCCTTGTTTCCAAAGCGAGTTCTATTAGGATGTATAGAGCTCTGATGAGATCTTATGAGACGTGCACAAGTTAAAGCTAATGGTGACAAACGGACACCGTACATTCGACTTTTGTGTATTTACTTATCAGTTAAGGCAAATCATTATGAAGAAATAGAAAAAAAAATACAATTAAGTCAAAGTAACATTGATGAATAGTGCACATTATCTATCTTATTTATTTATTACTAGTGGCCGCCCGCGACTTCGTCCGCGTGGACTTTGGTATTTGTCATAGCAGGATGTTATTATAGCCTAAAGCCCCCGGGTGGCTCCCCGGGGGTTGCCCGTGTCCATAAGCGACGGTGATCGCTTAACACCACGCGGCCCGTCTGCCTTTAAAAAAGCCTCCCCCGATAAATGGACTATCCAACACAAAAATATTTTTTCAATTGGAACCAGTAGTTCCTGAGATTAGTGCGTTCAAACAAACATACAAACGAACGAACGAACAAACTCTTCAGCTTTATGTATAGATAAAAGTATTGATTAACGGGCCAATATAAAAAACATGAATCATTTAATATTGAATGGCTAAAAGGATTTTTATACAATGCCGTAAAACGAATTAAAAAAAATAAGAAACATAAAAGACAGACATGACAATTTTGATAGCTGCGTCAGAATGTAAATATACGAACACAGAAAGTAAATAATTTTGTAAAGAAATAATAAAGAAAAAGCAAAGTATAAGAATAAAACAAACGGACATAAGTTATAAAATATGATAATGGACGTGAATGAAGTAAGTAATAACATGTAGTGTATTTATAACACTACACCGCGCATTTCATTCATTTGCTTGCCGCGGAATGAGATATTTTTCCGCGGTAAAAAGTAGCCTATGTCCTTTCTCAACGTCCTTTCTATGTTTATGCCAAATTTCATCAAATTCGGTTCAGTGGTTTAAGCGTGAAAGAGTAGCAGACAGACAGACAGAGATACTTTCAAATTTATAATATAAGTATGGATATGAGTTAAGTTTCTAGGCTTAGACTAAGAATAATGTACTTATAGTTGGTCTATGTTTTTAGGTAAATATTTTGTCCGTCATGTGTGCTCTAATGTCACACCTATAATAACCGGATGACCAAGCGTTGATTGGATAAAAACAATTGCTTTTTTAGAGACCCATTGGCTTACTTAACAACGCCATCTACTTAAGCTCCCAATTTAAAAAATATAGTTACATATACTCGCCGATAGATGTCAGGAAGAATCATATTTTTTTGGTTATGTTAAGGTAGAAAAAACGAATTAAACGGTATTTTCTTAAAATTAAACCTAGCTAGATCGATTTATTGCCCCCGAAAACCCCTGCACACTGAATTTCATGAAAATTATAACTACCTGATTACCTCATTTAGCATTTGTTATTTTTATTTATGAGACCTACCACAATTTCTCACCGTCGCCAGGGGTTGACTGGTAGAGAATGCCATCAGGCATTAAGTCCGCCTTTTGTAAAAAATACAATAAATGGTAAATAAATAAATAAATTAAAGCAGGAAAAATATATCATTTCTACTAGATCTTTTGTAATGAAATTCTCAAAACATAATTTTTTGTTCTGTTTCTATTTTGATCTTAGGTATATACAAGAATTGCTCGTTTAAAGGTATTAGATTTTATTGCGAGCAGGATTTGAAACCATTAACCTACAAATTTTTCATTTTTTTTTTAAGTTTAAAGTACTTAATTTAATTTAAGACAAAGTATAAATAGTCGAAAAAATATTCGAACAACAGGTCTATCCTGCCTGTAAAATTATCTAATAGATAACATTTTCTGAAGAAAATTATTTATCAACCTATTAAATGTACATCCATCTATCCATCAGCCTTTTACTATCCACTGCTGGACATAGGCCTCCCCTAAAGTTCGCCATTCCTCCCGGTCCTGGGCCTTCTGAATCCAGTCAGTCCACCTGGTTGGAGGGCGGCCTGTACTCCTTTTGCCGAGACGTGGTCTCCATTCAAGGACCTTTCTTCCCCATCGGTTGTCGGTTAATTAAATGTACATACTTTTCTATAAGAATAAGTCATTATTTTTTTAAATGTTGCAGGTTCGATACCCGACTGATTCGAACTATTCTGATAATCTATGAATGCAGTTTTTCTTAAATCGAGATCATGGTTCCATAAAAACTCATTCAGTTAATTGTCCTATGAGAATGAATCATCCGGTAATACGTTGCATAATACATATACATATATAGTACGCTACGCACCATCCGTCTGTCCATCACGATGAATTTATTACAGTTTCGCCCCACTACACCTTTGTGCACATTGGATTGCTTGTAATTTCCTATGTATACTTACGTACGGAATCAGTTACAAAACATACATACATGTTATCTATTAAAATTAGAATATTTAGAATTCAAATACACTTGATACAACATTTCTTAAATAATGGCTAATACTCGTATGGTATTAATTTTTTAAATATTGCGAATAATTTTACGAAAACACTGGATTTTTTTTTGTGATGACGTCACTCTGTCATGTAAACTAATTTAATTTAATGTACACAATTTAATTATTATTTACAATTTATTTAATTTAAATTACATTAATTACACATTTAACACTTACCTGTTTAGATAGCTGTGTGACGTCATATCATGGCGGCTACTGTTCCGCTTATATAGGTACAGATTAAAAAATTGAAAATTTCAAAATGGATTATAAAATTAATTTTGTTTTTTTAAGAACTAAAACTAACATTTTCCGACTGCTGACAACATTCTAATTATGACTACTATTACATGTATGGTAAACCTGATAGTGTGCACAGATCCAACATCCATCCATTATTGAAAAAAGGGCAGGAAGAAGTGGAATCTTCTAAACAAAACAGAAAAAACACCAAATCTACTTCAAGTATCATTCAAAAAACAAAAACATATCGTCATTCCCATCCTATTGTCACCCACAACCAATCCACTTACCCACCCCAGACCACAATATACCGATCAGCCCTCATAACGTATTCATCCCCTGCGGACGCCAATAAAACTTCTGAGCACCCTAATTGGGCACCCTGTATATCGTTCGCACTTAATAAAATCACTTTGTGAACACCCTGTGTGGGCGTAGCCGCCGGGTACGTCTTTATTAGCGATCAAAGGGATGGATTGCTAGATTTAAATCGACCGACTCTTTTAATATTAACTCGAAACCGGCTTATGGGTCTGACAAAGAATGACCTTATCCAACGGCTTCTTTGACCACTTTTATTAACAGATTTAAAAAAAAGGTATCAAACCGAGAGATAAGTATGTAATATCGGAACTGAACGGAATTTACTACAGCACTAAGAAATATGTTGATAGAAAAATGCTATTATTGTATCGAAGAGTTTTTCAATTGAAATTAGGAACATTTATTATTATTTAAAATTAAACTTTATCATTTAATTTTCAATTTAATTAAATTTTATTGTAAATGTAATTTTAATTAATCTTACCGTAATTTTATTTCAATAATTATTATTCTTAACTTTATTTTAATTTTATTGAATCTTGATTTGTTTAATTATTTTGACATTAATCGAATTAAGGTGTAAAGTATAAATTTAAATTTAACTAATATAATATTAATGTTGACTAACCTACCAATACATTGCTATGCCCTGACAGGGCTCATGCTAGCTCAAATAAAAAAAAATAAAAAAATGTAACTGCTTTTTATTCATAATCACAGAACATATTAAAAGAGTTTAGAATGGAAATGTGGTCGGGGCATACGCGCCAAGGATTTTGAGCAAACGCTCGTATCTCTACAGAAACACGCGATCGTGCTACGATATGCGTGCTTGTGTGCGTGCTTGGGTGTGATTCGCTCATTTGAAATCGCGTAATTGTGCGGCCAGCGGCGCTAAGATTGGCTAGATTTGAAATTGCAAATATGTGCGTAAGCTTCGTATTTATTTAAGTACAGATGTAATGGAGGTGAAAGGTGGGGCTTGATCGGCGACACCAGTTTTCATACGAACGGCGCATTATTGCCGTTCTACCTCTCTTAATATGTTCTGTGTTCATAATCATTCAGTATTCTTCAAGAATATCGAGCAGCATTGGCCGAATGGTAAAATACCGTGGTCTCCGACGCGACCGATACCGGGTTCATATCCTCGGCGCGCACCTCTGACGAAGAAATTTGTAATGTGCGCATTTATCGCTGCTCCAGGGTGATGGAAAATATCGTAATACTTAATTGATTACGATGTTCTCCATCGCCGTGCATGCCTGAGAGAAATTCATAATTTCTCGAAAGCATGACGTCCACCAATCCGCACTCGGCCAGCGTGGTGGACTATGGCCTAAATCCCTCTCACTTGTGTGAGGAGACCTGTGCCCAGCAGTGGGACATAAAAAAAGGTTGAAAGGTTGTTTGTTTTTTTGAACGCGCTAATTCAGGAACTACTGGTTCGAATTAAAAAAATATTTTTGTGTTGAACAGTCCATTTATTGGGGAAGGCTATAGGCTATATAACATCATGCTATGACTAATACCAAAGCCCACGCGGACGATATCGCGGGACTTAGACTGACTGATTACTGACGACTTACTGATTTTTTCTATGACTACTGAGTGATGCAAAAAATATACTTGACGCTGAACAATATGCACAAAGTTTGCGATGCCATAATTGAAAAAAAAATTTGGAGAGTTCACTTACGGAGTTTTTACGCGGGTGAAACCACGGAACGAGTTAGTATTTTTTTTTTCAATTATGGCATCGCAAACTCTGTGCATACTGCCAGCATCAAGTATAATTTTTGCATAAATTTTTTGCCAGTTTCAATGAAACTGGACGAAGTAATAACATAGTCAGTAATCAGTCAGTCTAGTCAGTACAACATTCAAGTAAAGCGATAGCTACTTTACTAGAACGTGTCCGATGGAATTTTGGAGGCAAGCAGAAAAAACATATTTTAGCACTGTTATTCCTTTTCACAAACACTCGTGCCTTGTAAGTAACCTATATCAAACAAAATGCTATCAACATTATCCGCTATAACTCAAAAATACACCAAGAAAATGAAAATAAAACAAGACCACAATATGTCTTTTTCGACTAAACTCCGAGTTAGTATTATTATAATTGTGGCGACGTATCCATAGACAATTTCGGCCATCGCGTCAATTCCTCTGGGACGCATTGCACAACGCATCAGCGTCATAGACCATAACTCATTCGAAATGGCCCAACAATTTGTTTTTATTATACCAACCCCTCGTAATCTGGGAGTGGGTAGTTGGCAAATTATTTAAATTCATCCCCTTTCAAGTTGGAAAGGTCTTTGTGGACGCGAAATTAGAATTAGTGTACTTATTTAGAATTTTAGTGGGTAGAATTTTACAGTTGAAATTGTTTAATCTTAAACTATCTATATACATAATATGGATTAGTTTATAAATGTGGGTAGGAAGAAGTTATTTAATATTTTATTTATACACACCTTAATGTATCAAGGTATGACAGGTATGACACCCGTCAGAGAGAAGTGACCTTTACGGGCGAACCCCTCGTCCCAACGTCCATGCACAATGTGCCTTCTAGTTATACAACTAGTGTCTGTGTGTGTCGGTGTCAGTGTTGACGGTGCATAATAATAATAATAATAAATCATTTATTTCGGACAATAACACTATCCATATCAAATGTTTCAAGTAATAGTAATGTAATGAATATATATTATAAAAAAGGATAGGAACAACAGATCTCAGTAATCTACCTTACGGCACGTCACTATTAAATATTACAAATCATCATGCTTAAAATAAAAATCATTAAAAATAAAATCCAATAAATAATAATAAAATTATTTACAATTCATCAAAATCATTAAAACAGTCATTAAAAATAAAAATCAATTCAATTAAAATAAATTATTCACAAATTGTCACAATCTTTAGAAAAAATTAATTAAAAATAAAATTCAATTAAAACAAAAATAACTTATATAAATACTATGCAGAAAACGATAACTATCTTTGGTTTCTAGATAAATATGTTGAAGAATAGAAAATGATGTTGTTAATTGAAATTGACATATTTAGAAATGTATGCGTTTGTAGCGATGAAAGAATATTTGTGAATGTGTGACAAAACTAAAATGTGTGCGTTCTTTCCCCGCACCAGATTTGCCACAAAAATTATGTATCGAAGCGCTATGCCGTCTCTACTGAAGGGTGAGTCAGTAACTTTGATGCTCTAAGATACACACCCACAGTCACCCACTAGCCCCACATTAGGATTCCTGGGTGTTTCTTCAGTTTAGACAATATTTGCGCAAAATTTTCATAAGAATAAAAAGTTCATGTTTAGTAGGATTTTATTGCATTATGTTATGAAGCATCTTTTTTCTTATGTATATGTTAAAAGGCACTTATATATTTCAAATATTGAACGAGTTATAGCCGCTTAAAATATACGATGAGCTACGGTAATGAACCATGTGCCTGGTAATGATTTTTTGAGCATATGGTAATGAAATATAGAACCATGGTAATGATACAAAATAATTTTAATAAAAAGTGCACGATTATGTTGGAATTGACTTTTATTTACATTTCAGTATCATATTATAATAACAAAAAATAGACATCTTCCGAAAAAAAAAATCTTCTAAATCAGTCTTAAAATCTCCTCTTATTAAATTTCTGATATTTCAAGTAAAGTAGAAAAATTATAATATAAAGTTACGAGTAACAAACTTAATTTCAACGTTTTGGTAACAAATCAGTCTTATACTTAACATTTTAACCTATAGATTTATTTTAACAAAACTAAATATTAATAAAAAAATATTATTAAAAGTATTCTAATATTCTGTGATCGATGTAGAATTTTTTTATATAATCAAATTTATAAAAGTAGGATTTATTATTTTATTCCTCACTGATTATTATTAATTCGACTCTTTTTTCCTACTCCTTTCCCTTTATATTTTCTCTGTTTACCTATCTCTTGACAAACATTTCCTACAATATTTTCTTTATTTTCACTCTTTTCTACTTCCGTGTCTTTATAATCTTCTTTATCAAAGCCAGATAAACTGGGAGATATGAACTTTTCAAAATCTTCACAATAATATTTGCTTTCAGATCCAATAAAAGTTAAATTCTGCCAATCTCCCAGTTTTGTAATAGTATTTAAAGCGTGAACCTTCTTCGGCGGTTTGAATTTTCCTGATGTCGAAGGTTTTTCATAAACAGTAGGACATATTATTATGTCTTTAGCTTGCCCTTCCTGTTTTACTGGTATATTCGGACGCCTTTTACTTGGATTTTCAGTTTCTACTGACTCTGGATAACTGTTAGAAGGTTGCGATGTATCGAGTATAGAAGCCGGCTTTGCTAATGTAGTATCTTCAAATGTTGACTGTTTGGGAGTTTGGGAAATCACGACGTGTTTGAGATTGTGCATACCGAGATAATAATGTTGACATATGTTCTCTTGACATATGAAACAGCTTCGGCTACGCATCTCTAACCGATTGCTTTCAGAGCCATATCTCCAAATCACTTGATGGACGGCAGTGGTGCCTTTGAAAATTGGAACAAACTTAGGTATGCTACGTTCTTTTTTTTCTATGTCTGCATTTGCAATCTCAAAAATTTTGATATTAGACACGTTGGCTCTAATAACTTCAACAAATTTCGTAAATGTCCCGATGTCTGTTCCCGAATTGACAATTCTGTTAGCGGTCCTTTTTACTACTGCCCCCAAGCCATCTGGAGCACCTTTCCCATGGCCAACTTCCATATAATTCCAGGTTAATTTGCGAAGTGCTACAAAGTGCTTCTCTAATTGAGTAAAAATATAAAACATATTTCGGTTTCTGTATTGGCTGCTGGGGCTATCACTGTAGAAATGTAGTGTATCAATAAATGGCGATAGATCTAAAATAAGAAGTAAAATCGGTTCCAAGTGTGCCCAAATAGCAACAGCTGTATGCTTTAAATTTTCAGACACTGTACAAACTGAGTAAGTCTTTAATTCAGATGTTTCAATGTCTTTCACATATATAACAACGGTGTGAATGGATACTTCTTGTCTACTACCACCAAAATGAAAAGACTGTATCTCAGTATGGTGTTTAAGGCCATAGTTCTCACTAAAATCTAAATGCACCACAGCTTCGTTTATTTGAATATTATTTTTCAATTCTTTGAGAGTTTTGTTTTGTACAACAGCTGTGGCACAATGTGGCAAAAAATTCGTAATGACCTTCTCAAATTTAAGAATAACATCTAAAGGTGGTGCATAATTTTCAGTTTTAGCCCAAAGAACGTTATGTCTCACTTTACCGTCCTGTTCAAAGCTGTTAGATGTCCTACGCCATTCATAATATTTAATTTGTATATCATTGCTGAATTCTAAGTATTCAATTACCCTATGTTCACAGGTGGCACATTTACGATCTAAGCAAGTCTCATTATATCTATCACAGCAAAGCGTGTTTAAAAGTTCGTGATTTGATCTTATGTTGATGATTTCAGCTTTACTGAGAGCCTTAATTAAAAGTTCTGAATTGCAGTGATAAATGCATTCACAGGTGTTTCTATTTGCTTTGGGAAATAAGACCCAAAATGGTCTCAATTTACAAAAGAATGAATATGATACCGATATTGTTTGATTTTCAGAGCAAAATTTTTTATATAAATTTTTAAGAGTATCATTTAAATATCGCTTTTGCTTTCTATTCTTCTTTCTTGTTATAAACTCCTTTATACCCGGAACCACTCTTGTGTTTTCGTCTTCATTAAAAAAGAGCTGTATCTTTTTTAAAACTTCTTTCTCTTTTATCGTATTAAATTGTTTCTGAATTCTTTTATAACCAACTTTTCTTGCCTGTTTATCTTTCTTCTCAGTAGTAGTAGTTTTAGCATCTCCTATCACCTCGTTATATTTATTTAAAAGTAGCTTTAGTTTTTGGTATTTATTTTTTATATTGCATAACTTATCTTTTAGTATTTTTATGTTTTTGTCTCTTTGATAACGTAAATGTCTTATTTTTGCCCTTAACTTGAAAATTTTATCGGTATTATTTTCGTCTTGCTTATTTTCAGTATTCTTCATATAATTTGATGAACCTGATTGAAGAGGATCGTGTTCATCATGTTCGCTAGGCTTGTCTTGGGATTGTACGATGTCCATAACTACATGTTCCATTTCTTTCTCTGCTCTTTTCTTGTGTAAATATTTTTTGCTATTTGCTCGCCACTTTCTCCGTCTATCTCTTTGAGCACGTGGTGTCAAATCTTTAATGCCAACAATTTTTTTTTCAGCTTTTCTCTTTAGGTATCTTCTTTTTTCCTTTTCTTTTTCAATATTATATAATTCTTCATTTTCTTTTAAAGCCGCGTACCGTTTACGTTTAGCTATTCTTCTTCTAGCTAGTATCTCTTCTTTTGTCTTCTTAGGAGGCACCATTTTTTTCTGAAACATAAACAATAATTACAAAAACGTTATAACCAGTTTCTCATCATGGACATAAATTATGTTAATAACATAAAACATTAAATTAATCGTTTTAATAAGAGGGTTTAAACAAGGTGGATTAAAAGAAGTTTGTTCTCTTTCACGAAAAATCTATCGTTTGAATCTAAGTGAAAATTAGAAGTGTACCTTATACACCAGAAAAACATCTAGGCTGTAGTTTATATGTGGATTCAACCACCTGCAGTACAATATCAATTTAAATAGTCATCATTTGTCATTACCGTGATGTTTTGTGCATTACCGGGACCTCAAAAAGGTCACGGTAAACGACGGTAATGAAGGGCACGGTTATGAACAATACAGACTTTTCGAGAAATATATTTCTTTGTACATGTAGTACATGCTGTCTATATATTTAAAAAGTAAGCTAGCCCCGATCTTAATGAGCCGATATAGTATCAAGGTAATAATCATAAATATGTTTCAAGATTTAAGGGGACTTGTAATGAAATGCAAACTGGACAAAACACTGTCAACATAACACTTACCGAGATTTTTCGCTTTAAATTTTGCGTACGTCTTCTCGCCGTTACACTTGCTGGCAGACTGAGGGACGAAGAGGCGCCTGCGTGCCACGTGGCGGCGATATCAAAGGTTTTGGTCGCGTAATATAAAAGTCTTCTATCGGTTGCGGTGATGAGTTTTGTACCGTAACAAAACTTTAAAAACGTGTTTGGTTAATATGTATTTTCAGAATTACATTTCTACTATTATTTTGTCTTAAATGACCATTGAATTATATGACACAGTCGACAAACTTAAGTTCTTTGGGCTAGATTTAGTATAAGACTATTAAATACACGATAGTTCGAAATGAAACAGGTGCCTGTAATGAATTTTGATGCTGTTTTTATTTAAAAATTATGCGTTTTCTTTTAAAAAAACCAACAAATTATTAATGACAAGTTAAAGTACTTTGGAATACATAATATGTGCATATTGTAATATATGTAAAACCAAATTTGAATTTTTTATTAGATGAAACTTGTGAAATTAGTACTCTTGAATATTGACCCTCCTTATACCTACCATAGACAGAATATAAAACTTATCATTCCAATATTGACCAACCCCGGAATCGAACTTGGGACCCTCGATTGGCAGTCCGGCACGGTAGCGGCTATGTCGGATGGAGTACAGCACTATTATTCATCGAGTATCGCGGCATCTCTAATCTTTATAGCATAATTCATAAAGCTGAGCATTATAAGTGAACTCAAAAACTTGTTCCTAACTCCAACATTTCAAGAAGTGACCTGAAACCATTCCGAAGCCATTAGCAGTAAGCGATCCGCGAGCCGCCGTTAAGGCTTAGCCTAAAAGCATTCCTGCGTACTTAGCTGAGCCGCGGGGCTAGGGAGGTGGCGGAAATAGTCACAAAAATCGAAGAGCTAAATTTATTGAAATTCAAATGGAATTTAGTAGGTGGTAGAACTATTATGGTTCGCCCGGGGAAGTACCACCGCTGCACCCATTTCTGCCGTGAACCAATTCTGTTGTGTTTCGGTGGAAAGGTGCAGTTGCCGACCACACTTACATGAGGCGACCACCAGCCTCCGGAGTAGCAGCGCAACTGCATACGACCTCAGACAAGACTTACCTATGCTTGCTTATTGTATGCAGATGTCCATGAGCTGCAGCACCAAGTGGCCTGCATGCTCGTCTGCTACTCCATTCAAATAAAAAAAAAACTCCGAGGAACGGAAACGCGCATGAATTTTTTTTTGCCACTAGCGATCACCCATCTCACAGCCGTTGGTCTCGGTTGTCCCGGTCTTTAAAACTTGTGGGAGGCCTTATGGGCGGTTTGAAAACATCCGACAACGGGTTTCCTGACCCGCATCTCCATCAAGCAGGGTTAGCCCCAAAACCGCACCTCCACCAACTCGCATTGGAGCAGCTCCAGGCCTCCCCAATAATGGGGAGTGAGACGCAAAAGGGTTGCAGCCAGCTAATAATATTAAATTGTAATTATTTTTTAATCCTTGCCTCATGAAGGTAAATATGTGAACACTCAGTGAAATCAAACGAGATTACGACATATCAAAAATCAAATCAAATCAAAATATTTATTTCATATTAGGAATACAAAATATTCGCTTAATGAATGTCATTTTTTCCCGGTCATCGCCTTTAGGTGTCCGTTTGGGCTAGATGTTGAGCTGAGAGAAAAAAGGCGGCGGAAAAAAAACTCCCAGCAGCACTCTTTTTAAAAAAAAATACTAATATAATTGAGATAACAGTATGGCTATGGGTCCATAATGGGCACACGTGACAGCTGATCATATGAGACACTAACTAACAAAATGTCTTTTTTCCCGCCAAAACTCGCCTATACACTATCCCTATTCTCGTGGCCACATCCGAAACATAAAGTTTCGTACATCGAAAATCAATATCTAATATCCTCTTTAAAATTGTTTCAAGTTTTGTTGAAACTAACTCCTGCGGCTTCTGAACTTAGGCAATATCTTTTGAGCTCATCCTTTGTGGCTACTTCAGTAAGACGTTGTAAGGTTTTTGATAGGTTATATTATAATCTTAGAGCATCACAGGTACGACACCCGTCAGAGGAGTGGCCATTACGGGCGAACCCAACGTGCATGCACAATGTGCCTTCCAGTTATATACAACTAGTATGTGTGTGTGTCGGTGTCAGTGTTGTCGATGCATAGAAAATGACGTTGTTAATTGAAATTGAAATATTTAGAAATATATGCGTCTGTGGCGATGAAAGAATATTTGTGAATGTGTGACAAAATTAAAATGTGTGCGTTCTTCCCCCCGCACCATTGTATCGAAGCGAGCCGCAATGCCCTCTCCACTGACGGGAGAGTCAGTAGGTACCTTTGATACTTTAATGTTATATAGACTATTCTATCTTGTTCATACTTCATACTACAACAAGTTTAAAATGTAATTCTTTCTTGATTTTTTATGTACCTTTTGTAGAAGTTATTTTTACTCGCGACGGTACGAAGATGGTATAATAATATGCGTTTGGGGTAAGAGGTTATTTCTGCAAACCAATGTTTCTGTCCCTAGTCCTATTTTGATGCGGTTTTTAATAGGTTTTGTATAATTTATGCTATGCTATTTAAGAATATTGAAATAAAGAGCAAAATAAAATATAAAAAACTGATTATTGACGTATTGACGTATTTGAGAATGTATAAAATAAAAAAAAACTCCGACTTAAAGAATTGAAACCTCAAGAAAATCCGATGGGGATTTTTCCCATATTAAAGAGGTACTTACTTGGGCAAAAGTAGCCTACGTTACTGTACAGCCCATAGATTATGACTTTGAATAATATAAAAAACTAGTCTTCCGCCAGCGGCTTCGCCCGCGTGGACCCGTTTCATTCCCGTAGTATTAAAACCATCCTATGTCTTTTCCCAAGGTCCATTCTATCTGTGTTCCAAATTTCATTAAAATTGAATCAGTGGTTTAAGCGGGAAAGCGTAACTGACAGACAAACAGACAAAGTTACTTTCGAATTTATAATATTGGTAGGGATCTATGGTCCAGCCCCGTTATTATCTCCACACAAAAAATCAGGTCAATCCGTAGCACCCGTTGCCACGTGAAAGACGAATAAACAAACACACTTTAACATGTATCATATTAATATATATGCTCTTAAACTTACAGAACGAAATTCATTACTTATTCAGAAACGAAACGTTCTCCTTTTCTCAAATTCAATAATAATTAAAGAAAAATACATTCCTCGTCGTATCATTTGCTTTAGATATCAAAAAACAACATTTCCACACTCAAGTGCAAATAGTACACTTATGGCACATCTTTTGAATCTTTTGAATTGCCAAACAATACTCCAATATGAGCAGCTCGTATTAATAGCTCATGAGGGAATTTAGGGAATTACTCGAGCGCGTCAGTTGAAGATAAATATATAAGTTAAAATAGACTTTACACCATTTTTGTATCGTGGGGGAAACCTTCAAAAGATACCCGACAGCTTGGGAGAGGATGCCGGGTTATGTGGGATTTGTACCGCACTAAAACCCCCACGTGACCTGCCAATGCGCTTGGAGGACTCCGAGATCTCCAGTGGAACGCACCTCTGTCCTCCGCGCGCGGCACCTCGTACAGGCCCATCTTCGGGAGAGCAGATGTGCTCTCCTGCGCAATCAGATGCTTTACGGCGGCATGCGGCCACGCACACACCGCCGTCCTTCTCGGGGCTGCTGGCTGGACGGATCGAGTTTCCACTCTCACCGCCCGCATCCCCGGAATCCCCTTTTAGTCGCCTCTTACGATCAGGCAGGGGATGCCGTAGCTCTATTTTTAATCCAGAAGCTACAGGGACTGCAATTAATCTACTCTACCTCAGCTCGATATTTTACTCTTCCCTGATTTATAGAATTTTTCAAATCCTGCAGGATAAACCCACTGGAGAAACGGAAAACCTACTTGTAAACTTTTTATTTTCTATCCGTCCAATCTGTGAAACGCACTAACTCATCCTCATGACGCTCGAGTAAATCCACATTGAGCATCGTAGGCTATCCCACTATAATGAAAAGAAAAAAAGACATCCCCTTAATGCAATGCACCCTTATACCGCATGTGACGATATTGTGGTCGCTACTGATGGTGATATATACTAGGGTAGCCAGGGGTGGTTGATTTGATTGGATATCTGGAAAGTTTTGAAGGTCTGAAGCTTTGTTAATAGGTCTGATCATTAAAGCACTAGCGGCCGCCCGCTACTTCGTCCGCATAACTTGACGTTTTATAGCCAATTACATAGCCTTCCTCAATAAATGAACTATTCAGCACAAAAATAATTTTTCAATTCCAATCAGTAGTTCCTGAGATAAGTGCGTTCAAACAAACAATCAAACAAACAAACTCTTCAGCTTTATATTATTAGTATAGGTGCATAATTGGTAAACTACTGAAGATTTAAATTCATCAGATCTTGTATCATCAACTACAAAACTTGGCTTTCCCCATTATTGGGGAGGCTTAAGCTCCAAGCCTCCAAAACGCTGTACCAACGCGGGTTAGTGGAGATGCAGTATAATGGCCAACCTGCTATCGGATGTTCTAAAACCATCCATAAGGTATCCGACAAGGTTTAACAACTGTTATCTAGCTGTAACAACGGACGCTTCAAAGGACGCGAGTAAAATTTTTGCCACTACCGGTCACCCATCTCACACCTGACCGTGCCAGATTCGCTTAACTGCATTGATCGCTTGCGTTCTACGCCAGCCGCCGGGGAATGCGCGCTTCATTTGACGACCCGTGTAGCGCAATGGTTACCATGCCAAATCGAAGGGCCCCGGGTTCGATTGCCGGCGAAATAGAAATTTGAATAATGAGTTTAAATTTCTGTTCTCGGTCTGGGTGTTTGTGATTCTGTCTTTGTGTGTGTCCATGGTATCCACGACACAGGGTATATACACCCTACTGTGGGGCTGTGAGTGTAAAAAGTAAATGTTTATTAGTGACGTTTCGTTAGTGTAATTCATTTTTATACCGATAAAATCCGTCCCATCATATTCACCCTACAATGAGATCATCCCCAAAACAGGGCCCCTCCAATCCGAAATGCAAATAATAATATGCGGTTATTTGCAAAGAGATTAGCGATCTCTATCGGACGCGTGTCTAATTACAGAGGGACGGACAAACCGGTATTTTGTATATAGATGGTTGAGTGGTCTCTTGTTAGTAACTGTAATATAGATGACACTGTGACGTGACTACCGTTTTGAATTGATTTTCGTTTTTTCGGGGTTTTTTTGTTTGTTTGTTTGTTTGTTTGTACTGAATAGTCTCAGAAACCACTGGTGCAATTTAAACCATTTTAAAATAATAGAAAGGTAAGTTTTACGGGAGTAATATAGATTATATTACTCCCGTAAAATGAATAAAAACAAATCATTTAGAAAATTGTATATGTTAAAAGTGTTAAAACCATACATGACAGTTAGCAACAAACATCCATATGTTTATATATATAAAATGATAGTTTTACAGTGTTAATTTGCCATACTCCTCAAAAACGGCTAGAACAATTTTTATGAAATTTTATATGTATATTCGATATAATAATAATAATAATATGTATCTGAGAAAAGGACGTCAACTATTTTTCATACCCCTTTTATCGGGGAGAAACCTTCAAAAGGTACCCGGTGTAGCGACCTTCCGCTACACATCAAGAGATGGCGCCACGGGTATTCCTGAATCACACTATCGAAGTTTTCTGAATATCCGAGCATATATACAAGCTCCGAATTGAGTCAGTCGGAGCGCGGCCGCTCCCCGGGCATGACCACCTCGCCCGGCGGGAGATCTCCCTTTGCCAAACCGGCACCTTAGAAGAGAATACCTGGTTATGTGGGATTAGACCGCACTTAAAGTCCCTCGGTGGCTGCCTCTGCGCTTGGGGGAGGACTCCGGGATCTCCAGTGGAACGCACCGGTGTCTTCCATACGCGACGCCTCAGAACGGGCCCATCTTCGGGAGAGCAGTTGCTTACGGCGCGGCATGCGGCCATGCACACACCGTCGCTTTCCCGGGGCTGCTGGCAGGGCGGATCGAGCTCCCACTCACCGCCCACAACCCCAGTAGTCGCCTCTTACGATCAGGCAGGGGATACCGTAGCTCTATTCTTAATCCCCAAGCTACAGGGACTACTTTTCATACCCCTAGTAGGACAATATTTGAAAAATATTGTTATTGAGAAGAACGAACGAAGTAGAGGGCGGTCAGCTGGTTTTTTAACAAGTTAAAGTAAGTTGACTATTAAATTGTAGAAGAATACGCAATTATTTTTTTACTTTTTAGTGCATATTAATTTGTTTTGGAATAGTTTTCTTTTGAAGTCGGTTTTTTGTTTTGTATACAAGATACATATATTTGTACAATGCAAACAATACAATCATTTTTACCACGGTCCCGGGTTCAAACCGGTGTTGATAATTCGACACGCGTCACCATCAATAGAGATCAGTAATCCCTTAGCAAATAACATCTTGCATTTTAACATAATCCTTGCGTCAACTCGCAACGGTCACCCATAACGAATTTATAGCTATTTTATTACTAGACTAGATTTTGTTCGCGACGCGGTATTCTGCGAGGCTCGCTTCTGCGTGTTCTACCGACTTTACTATGGTGAGTGCTCCGAGGAACTTTTCAAACTGATGCTTACGTAACCATTTCATGATTACACCTCCAGACGAAGGTTAAAGTTCCACCGACACGATCTGGACTCGTGGCGGTCCTCCACAGTCCGCTTTGCACGCTACTTTTTACCACCGACGTGTAGGTTATGGGACAACCTTTCAGCTGAGGCATTCCCAGTGGACTATAACATGGAGTTCTTCAAGAAAAACGGCAAAGCCGGCAATGCTCTGGCGGCTCCCCTAGGGTTGCCCGTGTCCATAGGCGACGGTGATCGCTTAACACCACGCGGCCCGTCTGCCTTTTTGTTCGATTCAATTATTAAAAAAAAAATGTTGCGGTTGTAAGTCCGACTTATACGAGGCGACAAGCTTATAAGCTTGGTTCAGGTTGTGTGTAGATGTCCATGGGCTGCAGCGACCACTAAACACCACGTTGCCTGCATGCTCGTCTGCTACTCCGCTTAAATAAAATACAGAGATAGTATATTTCCTTTCCTAAAAGCACTTCTGTGTTATCCGAAGTTCCGACATTTCGAAAAATTTTGTTTAAAATTTCTGTTCTGTTTCCGAATAAAACGTCCATTCGTTTGTACAAGAGTGTATGAAAAATATATGGAATTATTCAAACAAAAATTTAGACCGACTTCCAACTATGTGTGATGTCAAAGAGGAATTTATAGTTCATTCTAAAAATCTTCATCAGATCATCGTTTTTCGTTTTTTCACGTAGTCAGCTTAAAGCTGCCTCCAACATTGAAATGGTCAACCCCAAAAATTATGATGTATAAAAGATATAGGTAGATAGACATACCTAAGTACATTAAAAATATTATCAAACCAGTGATCCGGAATTCTCGGGCGATTTGAGTTTATTTAAATAAATAAATAACGTTTCACAATTCACAATACAACGAAAACAGAAATTTTTAACACATCATTCAAATTTCTATTTCGCCGGGAATCGAACCCGGGACCCTTCGATTGGCAGTCCGGCATAGTAACCATTGCGCCACGCAGGTCGTCATTTATAATATTTAAGTTATGACCTGACCATTATACATTCCGTTTAAAAAAAATTATAACGTTTCACACTCATAGCCCCACAGTAGGGTAAATATACCCTGTGTCGTGGGTACCATGGACATACACAAAGACAGAAACACAAACACCCAGACCGAGAACAGAATTTTTAAACTCATCATTCAAATTTCTGCTTCGCCGGGAATCGAACCCGGGACCCCTCGATTGGCAGTCTGGCATGATAACCATTGCGCCACGCGGGTCGTCAATCAACAAAAAAAACACATTGAAAATTCAACTATTCACCACATATTATTCATGGCCTATAAATTCGTCACACTTCATAGATGGATGCCAAACAAACAATGGCGGTAGTAAATTCTTTTGATAAAATGCTAAAGTTCCCTAAAAGTGTCAGCTAAGAATGTAAATTATGTTTGTGGGCTCCGTACACTTGGCAAGAATATAATATTTCGTATTGGTTGGTTGCAACCTTAGAATAATTACAATTACAGAAACCAAGTTCGCGCGCCCAAATTGAAGCATGTTGATTGGTGCCATTAATGGCACCAAACGCCGAGCCGCTCCGTAAGACATTAAATTTTATCACAACACCCTTTTAAAAACAAAAGAAATCTAATAAAATAACTTTTTACAGTGTTTTCAATATTTTGTGGTATTTTATTGTTAATTGGGTCAAAATAAAAAAATTTTGTTTGTCACATGTGACAGCTGTAGGAATCTATTTAGTGCTTCAATTTTGACAGCGTGCTTGTATGAAGACACTCATTCTATACGTATTTATTCTAAGGTTGCAACCTTTTTTATGTCCCACTACTAGGCACGGGTCTCTCCCCATTATTGAGGAGGCCTGGAGCTTACTCCACCACGCTGCTCCAACGCGGGTTGGTGGAGATACGGGTTAGTGGCCAACCCGCTGTCGAATGTTTTCAAACCGCCCATAAGGCCTCCAACAAGGTATAAAGACTGTTATCTATCGACAACAACCGGGACCGACATGCCCTCCGAAGCACGGAAACGCGCATGTAATTTTTTTCCACTAGCGGTCACGCATCTCACACCCGACCGCGCCCGTTTGGCTTAGTTGCATATATCGCTCGCGTTCTACGCTAACGGGTAAAAACGAGTATGAGTACAGCTACATTAGATAACGAAGATTCTGCAGGACAATGTAAGGTCTCAAGAAATCTATGGATGCCTCCTATAATCTCTAAAAATACTCGATAGACCGCTAACGAGAGCATCGGAAGGTGCAGGAGAGCAAAGCTGCTCTCCCGAAGATGGGCCCGTTCTGGGGCGTCGCGCGTGGAGGACACCGGTGCGTTCCGCCGGAGATCCCGGAGTCCTCCCCAAGCGCAGTGGCAGCCACCGAGGGGGTTTTAGTACGGTCAAATCCCACATAACCCGGTACTCTCTCCCAAGGTGCCGGGTACCTTTTGAAGGTTCCCCCCCCCCCCCCCCCGACAACAAAAAAAAAGACCGCTAACGAGATTTAATGCTTAAAAGTCACCGCTCTTTCTTTATAACTCAAAAATACACCAATAAAATGAAAATATAACAAGAGCACAACATATCCTTTCAGTCTTCCGGCCAAAACTCCGTCTACAAAAGTTACGAATCTCCGTAAAACGAATAAAGAACCCTAATATCATCTTTGGGGACCGCAAACCTCAACAAAAACCGTAACCTAATACTCAAAGGACATCTGCTCAAGTGCCTATTGTCACTGTTTGAATGAATTCGTAAAGGACAGCTACCCAGTAGCTAATCCTCGGGGTTATTTATTGCTATGAGATCAAGTTTTTATGGACTTGAAAAACCTATATTTGGGTGCTAACTTTCAAGTAAATTCATTGTTTTGGCATCAATGATGTCAAAAATAAAAATAAGTACGTTTAATTCTAAATTTGTCTCTCAAATGCCTCGATGCAGTGTGCGACAAACGTCAAGGTGCCAATGGATGTCGTGCTAATAATGAAGGCAAATATGACATGTGTCAGATTTCAACGGACCTTTTTTTTCAGCGGTCATAACGTAAAACAAATTCATTTAGTTGATAAGTATATTACTAGCTTTTCGTTCGCGGCTCTGTCCGCGTGAGCAAAGGTTTTTTCTCATAGGAATGAGATATTTTGCCCGGGTAAACACTTTCCAGCCCAATCAGGTCAATCGGTAACATCGATGTAACGTGAAAGAAGAACATACATACAAACAAACAAAAATAAACAAACACAAATGTGACAATACATTTATACTATTATACGTATTTTTAAAATATAAAAGGTCATTGCTACTATACCTTGTATGGACTTCATAAATGCTTCGACCGTGTGCGACCACCGCATCCATTTCTGCCATAAAGCAAAGTTGTGGTTTGGTAAAAAGTGCGATTGCCAGCTTGCCTTTTATGAAGAATCAGCCTAAGGTAGAGGTTGTAGATGTCCGTGGGCTGCACGGACAACTTAACACCACGTGGCCTGCATGCTCGCTGCTACATTTAAAGAAAAAAATCCTATAACGTGACACTTAAAGGACATCTGCGTAAGTATCCATTGTGGTTGATGAATGGCATTCATAAAGGACAGAGACTCGGTAGCTAATCCTTGGGGTTGATGCTTTATTGGGCTTTATTGTAATGGGATTAAGTTTTTTGTAGACTATAGAAGGGTAGGGTGTAAATTAATGAGTGTTTGGACTTGTATAAAATGAAGTAGCAAACAACTCTAAGTTTTGTTAGTTATCATTGCATTCGACAATTCAAAACGTAGTCCATAAAATAGGAACCCTGTGAAAAAAGGTTCAATCAAAAATTTCAACCCATTAAGGTGTTATGTCAATTCAAAGTTTTTATTAGCATAAAGTATGAAATTGCAGTTTCATACTTTAAGCCCTGTTACTTGTAATAGTGGGCGTGTCACATCACTAAAACGATGTGTCAAAATAACGGAGCTTCAATCACTTTCCGAACGAGTTGTGGGGGGATCTCGGAAAAGATACATATATTGTGCTCTTGTTTTATTTTCTTGCTATATTTTTGAGATATATCGGATAAAATTGATGGTGTTTTGTTTTATATAGTTTAGTTACAGTGCACGAGTGTTGTGACATAAAATAACAGCGCAAAAATAAATAACAGCCCGAAAATATGTTTCTTTCAGTTTGCCTCCAAAACTCCATCTGAAAAGTTCTGGTAAAGTAGCCATCGCTTTCACTGACTGATGACTGACGAATACGACTTACTGAATTTTTCTATTACTATTTCGTCCAGTACAGTTTCAAGGAAACTGTCAAAAAAGTGATACAAAAATTATATTTGACGCTAGCAATATGCACAGAATTTGCAATGCTATTATTGAAAGAAATAAAATTTATTTATTTCTTTTCTTCTTTCTTTATTCTTTCGTTCATGCATGCAGTAACCCTTTTGAAAACAAACCCATGTCATGTCAAACTTAAGACAGGCCTGGTTTCTTTAACAACTTAGATATAATTAAACTTAAATTACAAAATTTCTCGATCAAGTATATTCAAAATAACCGCCCGATACCAAGTTATTTGTTAAAAAACCAACTTGCCGTTTTGACGACTTTTAATTGACGACCCGCGTGGCGTAATGGTTACCATGCCAGGAAGGGTTCCGGGTTCGAGTCCCGACGAAGCAGAATATTGAATGATGTGTTTAAATTTCTGATTTTGGTCTAGTTGTTTGTGGTTCTGTCTTTGTGTGTGTCCATGGTACCCACGACAGGGTATATATACCCTATTGTGGAGCTCGTTTTTGAAGTGAAAACTTCTTTAGCGGCGTTGAGCACTTTTGTGGGATGGGTAAAAACTGTGAAACTCGCGTCAGGTCACGTGTGCTGATCGAAATACCGTAAGACGGAGGGGTGACAGCTGATGACGGCTCGACTGTCAATACTTGTAAAATTCGTTTATATCAAGTATGTATTTAAAATATGGCCATTGAACAAAGTGCATCTATTAATGAAAAAAGTGACGTAGAAACAGTGAAAGAAAATGAGTGAGTGCTTTATAAAAATACTAGATAGAAATTCATCGAATACCTTTAAACGAGCAATTCTTGTATATATCTAAATATATTTTTTGAATCTCGGAAACGGCTCCAAAGATTTTCATGAAATTTAGTACACTGGTTGCGGGGATGATAAATCCTTCCAAAATTTTTATTGATAGAAATTGTCGTTTTTTTTAATGCTTATGCAGTTAAATATAAAATTACTCTTAATGACATCTATTGGAAAATATTAATAATATTGTGGCGTAGAAAGCCGTCAAATGGTCAACATTTGACAATTCACCCTTCAAACAAATGACAATGTCGATAATTATGAAAGACGTCTATAAAAATTTCGTCAACAGAAATAAAGAAAAGCTTTCTTGGTCGAATGGTTACGAAAGCCGACTACGGAGCTAGAGACCCGGGTTCAAATCTCAAGTAGGCAAGTTGCGTTTTTTTATTTTTTGTGACATTTTTTTTAATTTTTTAATTTTTAATTTTATATAGGTATTTCAAAAGAATTTGTAAAGTAAGTAATGAATGTTTTGCTTAAAAAAAAACCAGGTAAATAAATTGTTTTTATCCGAGCAACGCTCGGGCGTCCAGGTACTACTGATAATTCAAGCAATTCGTGTGGAATTATTCCCTAACGATTCCAAGACATCAAAAATGCACAACGTTAATGTTTTCACTTCTGCCGGCACTCCCGGAGTGCAACCCGTTTTTTTTAATTAACGATGTATTTAATATTCCTCGCCCAAACTGTTTACTATGACAGCTGATTGAAGGACTCAGTGGTAACCACGAACCATTCTATGACAGATCACGCTCCGATGGTAGGGGTGGAAACCGCCCCTGTTACGCAGCGGAAGTAATTTTGTGCGACAGTATTTGCTTGTCAATACTGGCTTTGAATTTTAGAAGGGTTGACTTCTTTGAAATTTTGAGGCGTTTGATACATGCTCTTTTACTTATAGCTAGTTGTGCCCGGTTCAAATAAATAAGTATTTCAAGTATGGCAGCACTTTTTCCCCCTACTAGAAGTATGGGAAAAATAATAACGGTCACATTTAGCCAAAAATTTTTTTTTTCCAAAAATTCAAATATAATACTGGTACAAACCGTTTGGCGAAAAAAAATTACTTCTTTGCAGTGGTATGGCGGCCATTGGGAACTGTCAGAAAAGTATGGCAGGGTGATTTTCGTGAATCTACTCGACGATGATTAGCTATGCAAAAATTAGCCTGGTAAAAATGGTTGAATTGTTTTATTTAAATTAATGTATTCGCGTCGGTATGGCGGGCTGTAAGTCACACCCGAGAAGTATGGCAGTACGCTACCGCCTACTTCTTTTTTTTTCGACTATATGAAAATACAAGCATTTTTGTGGAACAAATCGTTCGACACTCGTTATTTATCCGACGCATTCGATTAACGCCCACGCGATTGGGCCGTGCAAGCGCTATGACCATCATTTTCCTTTTTGCCTTTACGTAATTAGACCCCTGAAGAACTGCCATACTGGTACAAATGACCTAGTATTTTGTGTCATCATCTCCCGGTCTACGCGGTTATACCCGTTTTAAGAAGGGATCATCGTTCGAGTTATAGCCTATTTTAACCTTCCAAACTAAACATAAATGACTACAAAGCTGTAATGTTTAATATCGAATATACAGGCAATTTGTGTAGAGCAGCGATGACCGAGTGTTAGAACCGACACACAGGTACCGAGTTCAAACTTCAAACCCACGGTCCGCACCGTTGATAAAAAAATATATTTAAGTGCGTTTGTGTGCGCTGCTCCAATGTGATATTTAATTAATTACGATGCTTACTACCACCGTACACGCCTGAGACAAAATTGTAATTTCTGGAAGACATGAAGTCCACCAATTCGTACTTGGTCAACGTGGTGAACTATGGCCTGAATCTCCCTCCACTTCCGAGAGGAAACCTGTGCCCAGCGGTGGGACATCGTATTAGATATCACGGTCTTTACTGCTCGGCTGCTCAATATAAATATTAATTTTTTGTAGGTGGTAGAACTATTATGGTTCACCCGTGTAAGTGCCACCGCTGCACCCACTTCTGCCGTGAACCAACTCAATTGTGTTTCGGTGGACAGGTGCAGTTGCCGGCCACACTTACATGAGGCGACCACCAGTCCCCGGAGTAGCAGCACACCTGCATACGACCTCAGACTTACCTATGCTTGATTGAGGTTGTATGTAAATGTCCATTGGCTGCAGCGACCACTTAACACCACGTGGCCTGCATGCTCGTCTACTACTCCATTCAAATAAAATAAAAAATGATACCGGTTTTTATAGAATAAATAATATTCGCTTTATGTAATCGTCAAAATATAATAAAAAACAAAATAATAATGAAGATATAAAGGAAATAATCCGGTTAGATTACAAAGAAATGAAGCTATTAAAATGAATCTAATGAAGAAGACCAGTCCTTTATCAAAGATATTTAGTAATTTCGGAAACTCTCGGAATATTATTTCGGAATTTTGCTTACAAAAGACGGATGGAATCCACCAATTATAATGGAATATTGATGGGGTATCTGAATAAAGTATTATTTATTTCTATGTTTTTTTATTTACACCGTTGTGTTACATAAGTTATGGATTAGCTATAAGTAAAATGCGAAAGTCACAGGGTAACCAAGTTTTTGTTTATTTTTTTCCATTGGGCATAGATGCCCCCTCCGGATTTAGGCCATAATATACCACGCTACTGGCCAGTGCGGATTGGTGGACATCAAGCCTTCGAGAAATTTCAACGCTCACGTGCCTGCCTGAGAGAACTCCCATACACAACACCAACACACTCACGTAATTAAAAAATCACAACATTTTTCCTCACCGTGGAGAACTGATAAATCTTTCTCTACAAAAGCACTAACTTTGAAAACCCAATGTATATTCTTAATTTTATTTTATTTGACATTTGTTTGTGAAATTGGGATTAATCCTGTAATTTAACGTTTTTTATTCATATAAAATAAAAAATGGTAAAATATGATTGATAATACTAATAAAAAACATCTTATGTAATACCACATTTACGCAATAAATAATGATTATAATTACCAGTGTATTGAAATTAACATAACGCGCGTTCTTCTCAAAAGCGTATATAAAAGTTATAATTAAGTTTCTCAAGGACTTAGAGGTACGAAAATTTTTTCGAGTTTCCGAAACTTCGAAATACAAGCTAAAAATATTCTATCAAGTTTATGGCAATTGTTATAACTTTGAAAGTGATCTAGAGCTTATTATGTAGATTTTCGTAATATTTTGATGTAAATTATTTACTGAACTTAAATAAGGAGTTATTGGCTTGTTAGAAAATATAATTAACATAATTTAGAAGCGGTAAATAAGTATAATTTTGTACCGTATTCAAAACCATATTATGGTTCGATCAACAGAAGTATTTAGTGGTCATAATTTTTTTTCTTGTTAAGTTATTCGGATTCTGAAAAAAAAATAACATTATTAGATGAAATAAAAAAATATGTTACTAAAATTTTCATATTTTACATTTCCATATTTTTTAGTTTTCCCAAAAAAACTTTTTTCCATTTTGTCATTATTATTTGCATTTTTCAAATTAAAATATACACATTTTACGTAAAAGTAAAATTTATGCATATTCCTTTGATTTCATTTTTTCCAACTTTAGACATCTGTTTGGGCCGGCGCGTTGTGTTGACGGTACCCGGTTGTAACTTGTTGGTTATGGGAGGTGAAGAGATACACGGACGCGTGGTAAAGTTTATTGAACCACTGTTTACGTTCGGTCGTCTGATTCAGTAGGTTCTCAGTCAGTAGGCGTCGGTAATTAGTTGACGACTAATGTATACAATAAACATGTCCCTTCCTCCATCAACCCGCATTGGAGCAGCGTGGTGGAATAAGCTCCAGGCCTCCCCAATAATGGGGAGAGACCCGTGCCCTGCAGTGGGAAGTAAAAAGGGTTGCAGCTAATGTTGTATACATTAGCTGCAACCCTTTGCCTTATAAAGTTTATGCTGTATGAGCATTTTTTGGCTCGTACAACATCCTTTTTTATTTAAACGTAAAATATTATATCTATATTAAGTATACAACGTGTGATAAAAAATACTTTTATCCTCATTCTTTATTCCTAACAGCGATACAAGCATGATGAATTTAGATATTCAGTCTACAAAAGTCTACAAAAACTGAGCCCAAAAAGACCTATAAATAGAAACCTTTTCAACGACCTAACATTTCAATACACTTCGGTGTGACAGGCGTCCCAAAGCCACGACTCAATGAATCTTGATTTATCTGAGGAAAATGAAAAAGTCCCTTCCTGGCCGAATGGCTGCCGGCCATTTGTTACAATTTACTACGACCTGCGATGAATGGGCGTATGACGTATTAGGTTTAGTCAAGTTAAAACTATTTGGCTGCAACCCTTTTTGCGTCCCACTGCTGGGCAAGGGTCTCTCCCCATTATTGGGTAGGCCTGGAGCTTACTCCACCACGCTGCTCCAATGCGGGTTGGTGGATATGCGGGTTAGTGGCCAACCCGCTGTCGGGTGTTTTCAAACCGCCCAAGAGCCTCCAACAAGGTTTAACGATTGTTATCTATCGACAACAACCGGGACCGACGGCTTAACGTGCCCTCCGAAGCACGGAAACGCGCATGAAATTTTTTGCCACTAGCGGTCACCCATCTCACACTCGACCGCGCCCTTTTGGCTTAGTTGCATAGATCGTTTGTATTCTACGCTAACCGCCGGGCCATGCGCGCTTCAAAACACTGTAAAACTATTTACATATCGAGAAGTCGAAAAGTAACGTACGTTTGACATTGTTTGTGTTTGTTGTTTGTCTTGAAACAAAATTTGTCTCTAAGAGTATTCCAGCAAAGTATTTTTAAGTTCTTCTGTTTGACCTGCAGCCCACTTCCACCAGCATGCTCCAGTGCGCATTGGTGGACACTGGACACACGAGTAAGGGGCTGAAAAGTTACCGAATGTTTTCAAACCGCCCGTTAGGCCTCCGATAATAATCTATACTAATATAAAAGAGTTTGTTTGTTTGAACGCGCTAATCTCAGAAATTACTAGTTCGAATTGAAAAATTCTTTTCGTGTTGAATAGTCCATTTATTGGGGAAGGCTATAGGCTACATAACATCATGCTATGACTAATATCAAAGTCCACGCGGGCGAAGTCGCGGGTGGCCGGTGTGTTGGCTGCTACTGTTTTTGCCTCCCACTGCTGCCCACGAGACTCTACATTATTAGGGAGGCTTAAAGCTTACTTCACCACGCTGCTCCAATACGAGTTCATGAAGATGCGGGCCAGTTAGTTGCCATCGCGCGGTAAGATGTTTTCAAACTGCCTGTAAGGCCTCCGACAAGGTTTGAAGATTGCTTTTTATCCGTAAGCACCACGACCGACGGCCTAACGTGCCCTCCTGAAAACGCACATGAGATTTGCCACTAGCTGCCACCCATCTATTATCTATAATAGACAACATTGCTTAGCCTAACTTAAATGTTGAATGGTGTTCAGAATCTAGAAATCCTCATAGGAAAAAGGCATTTTTTACATACTATATGTATATGGAATAATAGCCACTTTTTGCATCATATATTTTGATCACGTACGACAATTCTCCTCTTCCTCTATAAAACGGTCTAAAACGACCCCATGGAATAAATTCAAGGGTCAAAAAGACCCTACGAATTGGGTCCCCTTTTAGATAGTTAAAACGCCACTAGCAACATTTACATAATTGTAACACCAAAATCGATGAACCTGAGAAAATAATCTGTTTTATAAATATAAGCGGATTTTGTTTGCGTGATTGTTTGTTTGTTTTAAAAATATTACAATTTAGTGTTTACATACATATATTTTTATCTTAACGTGTTGATAATAAGTTCATATAGGTACCTAATAAGATAAACTTTTAGAAGACCAAACTAATTTTATCAATTCTTTATTTTTTTCTTCGCTCAAGCTTTTGACAAAAAAAAATACGTGTCATATTGCTAATTTATTGATTTTACGCCCTCCGGATAGCTGGATTCCACTTTACATTACGTAGTTTATAGTTTTATTTTATTTAGTTTTAGTTTACATAATATTTATATATATTCATATTTTTTATTACTTGATCTATTTTATAAAAATAGATTGAAGGATAAATGATTCTCGGTATATTTTTTTGTAATTTTTTTTTTCCAATTTATGAATGATCACTTGATCACTAATAAAAGTAAGAAAGAAAAAAAAATGAGTTCGTAGAAGAATCATTAATATCCAATCGCACTGAAACCAACAAATAAAAATAGGTTCTCAAAACTCTATTTTTGTTTGAAAATAATTTTCAAAGCTGTTTTTCGCAGTAAAAAAAGTAAATGTAGATTACTTAAAAATGAAACAAGCAAAACAAATATATGAACAGATCCTTTTTTCCTATTCCTTATATCTTCAGGTATTCTCTTAATAAAACCAGCTGGGAGTTTTGGTGCGTTCCACTGGAGAACCCGGAGTCCTCCCCAAGCGCAGAGGCAGCTCACCGAGGAGGTTTTAGTGCGGTCAAATCCCACATAACCCGGTACCCTCTCCCAAGGTAACCCCGGCGATACCAACTAAAGGAATTTTGGCGGGAAGTCACTTAATATTATCGCTATACTTTTCATATGTCATACAATTAAGGAACATATTCGACGAATCATTTTATCCGGGAATGGAAAAATCGACCCTTAAAAGTTTAAAGTTCTTAGAGTAAGTGAAACGAAGAAAACAATTTTTTTTCGTTTGTATGGATGCTAATAAACCCACACAAAAAAGAAAAAAAATTTTTTCGGAAATGAATTTCAGAACAAAAATTTGAAAAAATAATAAAGTATCCAGAAGAAGCCGGGAGATTTTGTAGTCCTATATAAAAAAAACAATATTCGTGTCCAGTGATGCGTGACGCCTGGCCCCTTGGCATTGGCCATAAACAAAATTCTACAGGAAATGAAGGCTCAGCTATATCGTAAATAACGGGGGGCTATGGGGCGAACTCGATGACTTCCGGTGGAAGGCATTAGACTGCTTGCAAACAATGCAAGATGCATCAGAGGAAACATTAAGAAAATAAAGGAGGAATATATTTATTGCGCGTACTTCACGTACGCCAAATATGAGATATTTCATTCAATGTTTTCCATCACCGTGCGTGACTTACACAAAAAATCCCTAATGCAGAAGAAAAAGTTGCAGAATTCTCGCTGTTTGCGCTGCTTGACAAAAGATGGCGTTAGAAGTGTGTTAAAGGACCTCGTATATTTATGTCCAAAAATATAGAAAAAGAACATTTGCATCGATCTGTCTCTATACTAATATTATAAAGCCGAAGATTTATTTTGTTTGAGCGCTCACGTAAGATGCCTACCAATTCTCTCATGGCCAGGTGTGGCATAAGTCTACGAATATGGCCTTTTTGCGGCATGCGGCCTCGCCAAAACCGCCGTCCCTCGCGGGGCTGCTGGCTGGACGGGTCAAGCTCCCACTCTCACCGTCCGCAACCCCGGAAGCCCACTTTTAGTCGCCTTTACGATCAGGCAGGGGATACCGTAGCTCTATTCTTAATCCCGAAGCTACAGGGACTACGACTATGGCCTAGATACTTCTCAATTTTTAGAGAGACCTGTGCCCAGCAGTGGGAAATTAAGAAGAGTTAAAATGTACTCGCAAAAAGATCTGCACGTAAGTTCAGTAAATAAAATGGCGTTATAAAAAGCGATTCATAACGTTTGATACACGTTCATCAACGAGTCGTATGATATATATATGTATAACCATAGTACACTTATTGTATATCTGTCCTGCGAAAGAAGTCCATCAACTCATACTTCGAAGTGTGTGCATGTGTCGTAGAGGATATATGTGACGCTATAGAGAGCGCGAAACATTCCCTGGATAGTCATAGTTCTATGTAGATGTCGCTTAGAATGCATAGCAGGTTTTTATTTAAAATTGCGTTAAGTTTAAAAAAAAGTTGCATCAGGGTATATAAACTGCACTCGTATATAAACTGCAGTCAGCCCTCACATAAAATAATCATAGGTAAGTAAAAAATTTAAAAGGAGAAAGGTTTTAAATTTTTTTTTTTTGCTTTAACGCTTCGCTTCTTCGCTTTGCTACCGGCCATGATTAACGTCCTCTATCAATTAACTTTCATCTAGTATTAAATAACCCTCATTTGTAAGCCTCAACTGAAAGCCACTAAAAAAACCAACTGAAAAATTTTATAATTAATAAAATGCTCAGGGGCGCTACTCTAAGCGCTGTCGTCCGAAGTATCGTGTATTTTTGAGCGATTATTTTGTAAAAATTTGAAGGAAGATATAAGGTATTATGTCCTAAATAGCTCCGTATTTCCGATAACTTTACAATAGAGTCACGTACAAATCTACAAATCTGTCAAAGGTCAAGTCAAAAAAAGATCAAAAATGTGCTGAAACATACGCGAATCTTCGATCTTCGACGCTTAGAGTTGAGCCCCAGATTTGGAAACCCGAAAATGATCCGAGACGGTTATAAATGATCATATTTTCACTAGCTCGCTCTATAGCAAGCTTATGTAACCTTTATGGCATGAACCGATTGACACAGTTCATGTAAGCACAGTTATACGATAAGTTCGTTCACATTGTTAGGGGCGATACGTCAATTTGAGAAAATAACGTGCAAAAATAAGTTTAAGCGTAACCCACCCACCAACTGTTCTTTATACGAGTAGTATACTTATTATTACTTACATTAAGATCGTCCTTTGATCTCGTAAATTTATACTTACACGTACTTAATATTAAAATCTATCCCACAGGAACAGTATATTTCTTCAGGATAAAAAGTAGCCTGTCTAAAATTACTGGCTATACTACAAATACAACAAACTTTTTTTATTCTCTTTGACACACAGATGGACAAACAGACACTCAAGTCAAGTCAAATTATTTATTGCTGGAATACAATATACAGGATGGTCGTTAAACAGAAAGATCATGTATCCTACCATAATCATGGTGTGTACTATAAACAATTTTTAGAATTTACAATTTTTTTTAATGTAATGTTCTCAATTTAAGATCAATGTTAATATTTCATTAAGATAGGTGGAATCGTGTACTAAAAATCCAAAAGGCCTCTGACAAAGTTTGACAATCGATCAATAACCGAAGGCTTAACGTTAATACGAAAAAGTATCAAATCGTTATTATTTTAAATTCACTGCACGAAACTATTCTTTACAGTGACAATGGGCACACGCGCTCTCTGTATGTTGTGTATGTCTGTATACGATCGCTGACCGTTTCAACTTCTCAGAAATATGCGGACGGACAAACAATTCTTTATAACGCTTCACTGTAGATAACTAATTGACGTGGCTCTTATTCGTGTGAGGCAAACAGATAATACGAGTATAAATCGTATCATACTTAACGATTTTAATTCCCGGATGACCGAGCGTTGCCGGATAAAAATAATTGATTTTCTTCAGAAACTCATTGGACTAATTGTTACTCAACAACGCCTTCAATGAAGTAGCTTCCAGTTTAAAAAATAAACGTATTACATAACTGTCTACCGACGAACGACCGGGAATAAATCTATATTTATTCCCGGTCGTTCCCACCCTATCGTCCCCAATGAAATGAAATGAAATGAAATATTCTTTATTCACTGTACGGTTCCTTTACAAACTCTTAGTGAACGTTATTTTTTTGTTCTGTATGCTCTGGGTGCGCTTAGGCAATGCTGAGCTGAAGAAAAGAGCAGAAGGAGAAAAACTGCAGCCCTGTTTTAAAATATGGGGTATACAATAATGCGGTGGTGCTTCATCTGGTGATTCATGAATTTTGGGGGGGGGTCACTAAGAATTTTGTTTCGCCTTCCATCTACGCATGACTGATGGATTTTGGGGGGGGGGGTCATGTCCTATGTGACTCCCCCCCCCCCTGGGACCGCGCCTGCATAGAACATCACACACACAGGTAAAATGTAAAATCCTTCAAAAATTGTCAGCACTAAATAATTAACTTTAGGGATGAAATTTAATCAACATAATTCCTTACACCGGTTTGGGATTATTGTACCCTCATCAACTAAGTATGTAGGATGTTGGCAACTAAAATAACTTATGGTAATAACTAAAATACACGAGATGAAACTAATGGACACTAAATTCTGGGATGAAACATACATTAGTAATTACAGCTTGTAATAATCTTAGAAATAGATATACTAATCTATACTAATACTAGCTGCGAAACCCGGCGTTGCTCGGGTTAAATACGTCGCATGTTTAATCTAAACTTTAAAGAGATTTACCTTTTATAATCATGTTTTCTAATAGCCATCTTATAGCCTGAAAGAATACTACTGTCAGTCCACCTGAACGTATAAATTAATGAAAGAATTTGCTCTCAGCTCCTAACCGTTGAGGAGTTGTACCTTCAATCATCAGCTCAGCAACATGATATGATGATATTTACACACAAATGCCTGTTTTGCTTTAGTAAAAATATGAAAATCAATTATTGTGCTATAAAATTTGTATGTTCCCTTCGATTTCTCTGGGATCCCATCATCAGACTTTGACTTGGTGACAGCTGGACCATCTCAGGAATGTAAGATCTCGAACAAAACCCCATTTATTGAAAGAATTTGCTCTCAACTCCTAACCGTCGCATTACCTTCCATCATCAGCTCCCCACTCCACCCACCGCGATCAAACTCCCTTACTATCATCTACGTACTAAGGGGTATTTACCACCCCAACGGGAAGTTGATTGGAGTTAGTGATAATAGAGAAAACCGTGTCTTTACGTACAAATAATAATAATAATAATAATAATAATAATATCCTTTAATTCAGGCATCAAGGCCCATACAATAAATACCTTACAGACTAACATACATATTAATTATAACTTAAAATCTACGTCACAGTTATCGCGGCGATGTGAGCGCGGGTCCGGTGACTTCTGGCGGCCGTCGACGTCCATGATATTTTCGGAACACGACCCCCTTTGGCCACAACTTTTCGTCCAAGAAAGTACTCAGGAATTCGGTAGGGACGCGTACAGCAAATGAACTAAAGTTCACTGCGTTGCGTGACTCCAACTTCTCAGCAAATACTCCGAATTTCGTCTTCACCTTCAGGTACTCCACGATATCGGAGGCCTTCGTAGTGAAGTGAAGACGAGAGACGTAGATGTATGTCACTGGAACCGCGGGACGCAGCAGCTGGTTGTGTCCAGTCGGTGCAGTGCCGCATTGGTTGCGACAAGGAGGCTTCCTCTTCTTCCGTTCCACCTTGATGAAGCCATCCTTATCGGCCTGCCCCTTAGGCACTGCACTACGAGGGGGTTCGTTGCGACTCTTTGCGCTCCCACTCTCTATCCTCAATTTAGTCCGCTTTTCGGGTTGCTGGCGGGCGGCAGCTGCGGCGTAGTCACGTTGAGGAGGTAACGTGACTTGCGCAGGCGACACCTCCGCGGGGGGAGGTAGCGGGCGGGCAGCGGCTACGACACCGCTATCACGTGCGGGAACAGCGACCGGTGACGCGTCAAGTTTCGCTGACTGGACGCTTGACGGTGAAGCGATGCATGCTCCACGACGCGTGTTGACGTTAATGAACTCTGGTGACCTACTTATAGCCAAAGTACTTCGCAACGACTCAACTTCAGCTCGCAGGTCACAGATGGTGTTTTGAGAGGTCTCCAACTTCAACACCACATCCGCCAGGCTCGCTTTCAGGGTTGTTATGTCCTTCAGCAACCTGGTGACATCTACGTGGTCAAACGTGACGGGTGGCAACTTATTCAAGTTCCTCGCCACGAAGGACGGCACGTCATCGGGATCCGTCACCTTCAGTAAGTTGATTATGTCCTGAAGGCTTCGCTCTCCCTTTTCATCCCTTCTGCGGGACTGCATCTGGTCGATCTTTCCGAGCGACTCAAACAGGAGCGTCTTGGACTTGACTATCTCCTCACACGAATAGTTGGACGAGCAGATCTGGATGATGCTGACCTCGTCCATGCTGTCGATGGCGTGCTGCAGAAATGCCAGCAATTCATTGGCCACGAGTTTTTCGGAACTCATAGCCATTGCAACGAGCCGCGGCAATCGCCGCGCAGATCGCGAATAATTTTTATTCGTAAGTGCAATGTACGTGTACGACACCGAGCGCGTACGGCACTGCACTCAAACCCTTTACTTTTTATATATATATTAAGATTATAAAGAGTATATGTATTTTTGTATGTTTGTAATGAAATTGCTGTTTGCTGAAAATGCTTCATTCCTACGTGAAAACGGGTAATAGGGTCAACGTGGTTGAAGCAACTGGCTAAACGCCTATGATTTTAATATAGCAATGAAGCCTGGAGTAGCACATAGGTATTTTTATCCTACGGGGACCCATTGAAGCAAATGGCTAAACGCCTATGATTTTAACGCCTATTTTTTATCCTACGGGGAGCCCTTAAACGGGTCCACGCGGGCGAAGCCGCATGCGGAAGGCTAGTATATTTTATATCTATAAACTTGTATTTGTGTATTTCTAAGGCCATTGATTCTGTACCACATACTCGTATATCGCTTTGTAAGGTCATATTTTATCTAATACGATTTATTTCAACCGTCCGTTTGTCTACAAATAGCAAACATTCTCCAATTCTCCATTTCCGTTCACCAACTTGAGTTATAGGTGGCGTCGGGAGCGAAGCATATATTTAATTTCCTGTTTGAAATGACTAAGAAGTTGCTACACTGAAATAGACAGACTGAAATCTATACATAAAATGTTATTGTCGGATTTAACCCCTACAGCAAGTACCTACATATTATTTATTTATTTATTATTTATTTCGTTATATTATTTATATTGATGACGTTGCTTCGTTCCAAACAAGATTCTATTCTAAGTTCATGGGAAGTAACCCTGTAGGTTTTGATTCCCTGAAAATTTGCAGAAATTTGCGGTATAAACGGCTGTATCCATTGATTGCGCTGGCTTAGAAGTTTGATTTTTTCACAGCTCCAAGGGACAGTAGACTTGAGTATTTGATTTAATACCAGCTTGATAAATATATGAGCTCCTGAAAAAAAGGGTCTTACTCTTGACAGACAGTCGGACGGACAACAAAGTAATCCTAAAGGGAACCGTTTTTTCCTTTCGAGGTACGCAACCCTATAAAACTTCTGGAATTTACTTTGTATTTTCTATATAGGAGTATTAGCCCAATAAACATCTTTACCTTACCAATTTTCGACTAAAGTACTCAAGAGATTTTGATAAAATTACGTAGGTACATTAATAGTTCACAGCTTAAGCAAGGACATATGCTGCATAAATAATTCAACTCAGCAGAGTCACGTAAAACAAGTATTTAGTAAGGGCTTAGGAAATTAATATGGGAAATCTGTAGCAGGGTTGGGGCAGAGATAAATATCTTTTAATAAACCCACCCTATGCATTAATGGGCGGTCGTTTCGCGCGAGCGGTGACATCCCTAGCATACATATTTCAGCATTTCTTGGGCTATGATGACATACGTGTCAATAAACTTCGCAAAACGTCGCTGCTTTCAAATGAGACGTTAAATGAGAACCAATTTAGTTTTTATTTTATTTGTTGGTGTTCAATATAAATTCGAATAAATAAAATTAAAAATTAAAAAAATTAAGATACGATTGAGAAGAATAATTAAAATTAATTTATTAACACTTTAAAACACCTTAAAACTATGATTCACAAAGGGTCAAACCTATTGGCATTGTCTCCCGGTCGACCCTGGGTGATGTTGAGAATGTGAGGTAGTTTTAATATGCGAATTAAAGAGAATAATATTATCATGATTTTTGGGTACTTAATCAAAAGTATAGAAAATAGTTTATCCACGAAACTGTCTGCTCGTGCTGTAAAGAAAATGTAATAAAGATTACTTGGTCTAATAAAAACGATTTAAAATTTGGATTTCGATTTAAGATTTACAATACAAATATTAACTAAAAAAAAACCTCGATCTTATCGTGGTCTCCATAAGTCACGCAAAATTTAGAAGATTTATTATTTATTTACTTAGCTACCTTGGAAAATCCAAAAAATTTGAATGTACTCATTTAAATTTCTGCTAATTAAAAGGTGCTTTTGTATCTGTATGTATGATAGGTGTGATTAATGTATTACTTATTGTCTCATTTTGATATGAATCCCTTCTAATATTATAAATTCGAAAGTAACTCTGTCTGTCTGTCTGCTACGCTTTCCCGCTTAAACTACTGAACCAATTTTAATGAAATTTGGAACACAAATAGAGTGGACCTTGGGAAAGGACATAGGATGGTTTTCATCCTACGGGGACCTATAAAACGGGTCCACGCAAGCGAAGCCGCTGGCGGAAGGCTAGTATTTCAAATTATATAAATTCTACCAAAAAGAAGAATCGCTTTGTTCCAGAACAAACGCTTTTTTTGTATTTGGTTATTGAAGCATTCGAAGAATCGCGGCGTAAAAGAGCAAAATTTTGTCCCGTGTGTTCTCGTCTCCAGACAAGTATTCCCAAGACATGCATAGTGCATTACTGAGGACGCTCATCGGAATATCTTAATTCATCAACTCTGTTATGGATATACTCATAGCTTTCTGTCGTAGCTGTTGGCTTCCATTCTTCCTAAGTCTCGGCTTAACATTAGATTCAACCCTTTTTGCGTCCTAGTACTGGGCACGGGACTCTATTCGTATCTGGGAAGGCCTGTAGAAGCTCCAGGTTTAATGGGACCACATGAAACGTATCAGCTTTCGAACAAAATGAGATTACCAATTTCAATGAAAATTTGGTACACAGTTAGAGTGATCTTCGAAAAAATGTACTGTTTCCGTAATCATATAAACTCAAATCACTCGAGTGAAGAAACTATGAAATAAATAGGTATTTTTTTTGTCGAAATCTATACTAATACTAATACTAGTATATAAAGCTGAAGAGTTTGTTTGTTTGAACGTGTTAATCTCAGGAACTACTGGTTCGAATTGAAAAAATCTTTTTGTGTTGAATAGTCCATTTAATGGGGAAGGCTATAGGCTATGTAACATTATGCTATGAATAATACTAAAGTCCACGAGGACGAAACTACAGGCCTAGTTATTTATAAAGTTCAAAAGACGTGTCCTTGTTTAAATGGAATCAAGAGATGTCCTAATAGGTAGAAAAACTATCATGTCCACTGTAATTGGCCCAAGTGTACATTGCCCAGCGGCCCATTTTTCGTCATTCCAGCGCGTCTTATTAGCTGATTCACTCCGTAATTGATACTAGGATTGACCTCAATTGAATGCGTTCTCACGATGGACACGATGTGTTGTGGACTTTGTTGCATGGGTGTTAAATTAACCATACGACACTGTATGGTCGTGTACGTGTACCCATACGACAATGTTCTACGTCATGAATTCAGTTCGGCTATGAACACAGAACACATTAAAAGAGGTAGAATGGCAATAAAGCGCCGTACGTATGAAAACCGGTGTCGCCGATCCAGCCCCACCTTTCACCTCCACTACATCTGTACTGAAATAAATATGAAGCTTACGAACATATTTGCAATTTCAAATCTAGCCATTCTTAGCGCTGCACAATCACGCGATTTCAAATGAACGAATCACACCCAAGCATTTGGCGCGTCTGCCCCGCCCACAACTCTATTACGCATATCGCAGCGCAATCGCGTGTTTGCGTAGATATGAGCGTTGCTCATATCCTTGGCGCGTCTGCCCCGCCCACATTTCATTCTAACCTCTTTTGGCTATAAACATGGGCGTACCGAGGGGGAAAGGGGGCAGCTGGATCCAGGGGGGAACTGGATCAAGGTCCACATTGAGGGGTCCTAGAAATCAAAACTCCCAAACGATAAAAGTAACCTATAGAGAATAAGATAGATATGCTACCTCGTTTGTTTATATAATATTGTGTGTGTGTGTGTGTGTGTGTGCATGTATCGTGGAAGGCTACGCGCGGTACCCAGCTTGAAAAATGTTGCCCTTCTTAACCAAAAACTGGTTGTCTGTAAAGTCGGTTTACGGACGATTGTTTAACGTGACAACGTCATAACAAAACACATTAACTTTTTACGAGGAGGCTAGTTTATTATAAATAGAAAACATTGTGTACGGATTTTCTGTTTTCTTCTATTTTTTTCAACATACAACAAATAGATTTCCTTCAAAGTCTCATTAAAGAGTACTTACTTATTTATTTATTTATTTTGCACTAAGTTAAATTAAGTAGTTTAACTATGTTAAACTGAAGTAGTACTAAGTTAAATTATTAAAAACTAGCCTACCGCCAGCGGCTTCGCCCGCGTGGTTCATTTTATAGGTTCCCGTAGCATAAAAACCATCGTACGTCCTTTCCCAAGGTCCACTCTATCTGTGTTCCTTAAAATTGGTTCAGTGGTTTAAGTGGGAAAGCGTAGCAGACAGACAGAGATACTTTACAATTTATAATATTAAGTAGGGATTGGATTCAATTTAAATCTCAAAACTCTATATATTAAGGAATTTCTATTTTAATAAAAAAGCACTAAAGTACTACAGCAGCGATTGCCGAGTGGTAAAAGCCGCGATCTTCTACGCGACCGATCCCGGGTTCAAATCCTCGGCGCGCACCTCTGACAAAGAAATTTGTAATGTGCGCATTTAGGTATCGCTGCTCCACGATGATGGAAAATATTGTGATATTTAATTGATTACGATGTTCTTCATCGCCGTGCATGCCTGAGAGAAATTCATAATTTCTCGAAAGCATGACGTCCACCAATCCGCACTTGGCCAGCGTGGTGGACTATGGCCTAAATCCCTCTCACTTGAGAGAAGGAAACTTGTGCTCAACAGTGGGACATAAAAAAGGTTGAAAAAAAAAGTACTACAGACGACTAGCTCGCATGAAGTATTTCGAAAAATTAAAAACTTTTGTCACCGTTTTAAGTGGAGTTCTCAACAGTACGCAGCGGAGTTTCAAAAACCTGGATATACGAGTAAATCCGAATTTTTCAAAATTTCCGCTGTTTTTGTATACAGTCTGGTTATACGAGTTTTAAAGGTTAGCTTACCACACCTGGGAATTTATAAGGCAGCGTGTTTGACAGTACCTGAAAAAAAAAACAAAATTGGTTAGTTAATTCAAACTGAATAATTCAAATTTTTGCGTTAAAGTTATAATAAAAAACGATATTATAACAAACCAATGCCAACAAATGTCACTGGGCATTAGGTTTAAAACTTTGTGAATCATAGGTTAAAGTGCTTACAAGTAAATAAATAATAAATAATAATAATAATAAATATTTTTGGACAATTCACACAACACCATCTGATTCCAAACTAAGCAGAGCTTGTACTATGGTAATCAGACAGCTGATAAACATACTTATATAATTCTAAATACATACTTACTTAAATAGATAATTTTACACCCAGACACAGAACAAATAGTCATGTTCATCACACAAATATTTGTCCTGGGTGGGAATCGAACCCACGACCTCACGTTTCGCAGACGGCTCATCACCCGCTACGCCACGGAGGCTGTCAATATAAAAATAAGTCTTTGCTTTGCTTATTTTGGATGACATGGGGGGTAGGGGAGTCTAGATAATGATTACGTCATCGGTAGTTATTTACTCGGACGACCCGGGACGACCCGCGTGGCGTAATGGTTACCATGCCGGACTGCCGATCGGAGGGTCCCGGGTTCGATTCCCGGCGAAACAGAAATTTGGATGATGAGTTTAAATTTCTGTTCTCAGTCTGGGTGTTTGTGTTTCTGTCTTTGTGTGTGTCCATGGTACCCACGACACAGGGTATAACTACCCTAATGTGGGGCTATGAGTGTGTAAAAAAAACTTTTTTACACGAATGGTAACCCTCACATTGTCTTTGCTTCAAAACAATGCATACGACTCGTACGTTTACGGTTTAGGCACTTGGCTCAGGAAATAACAGTGCAAAACCATGTTTTTTCAGCTTGCCTATAAAACTCCATTGGAATCATTCTGGTAAAGTAGCCATAGCTTTACTTGAACATCTGACTGACTGATTACTGACGACTTAATGATTTTAGGTATGACTACCGAGTGATGCAAAAATTATACTTGACGCTGGCTATATGCACATAGTTTACGATGCCAATATTGAAAAAAAAAAACAACCTATTCAAAAGCTAATTTTAAATCGCTCTAATCGAATACATTGTTGTTTAAATACTGAACCTAGTATTAGGGGTACCTACTTTATTATCTGTGAAAGTTACAAGACGCACATACCGTCTAGACTAGACATAATTGACAGCACATCTATCTTGAGTTTTAAAACCGGTCGCCGATTGGCTATGGCAGTACCGTTTGAGACCGATACGAAGTAGATAATAAATAAAAAGTGAGTAATGGTGCTTTGAAATCTTAAAGCATCAAAGGTTCCGTTTCCCGTCAGTGGAGAGGACATTGCGCCTCACTTCGATACATAATTATTGTGGCATCTGGTGCAGGGGGAAGAACGCACACATTTTAATTTTGACACATTCACAAATATTCTTTCATCGCTACAGACGCATACATCTCTAAATATGTCAATTTCAATTATTATTAACAACGTCATTTTCTATGCATCGACCACACTAACACCGACACACACACACTAGTTGTATATAACTAGAAGGCACATTGTGCATACACGTTGGAACCAGGGGTTAGCCCGTAAAGGCCACTCCTCTGACGGGTGTCATTCCAGTCATACCTTGATGCTCTAATTTTGAGACCGATAAGCAGAAGATAATAAATAAAAAGTGAGTAATGGTGGTTTGAAATATACTCGCTAGTTATGGCGTAAAGAAAATTTTTGCTAAGAAAGTTTATAATTTAAAGAACTCTAGAACATTAATGTTATAATAATAATCAGTGTGACCGAGGACCCATGTGGCGCAATGGTTACCATACCGGACTGCTGATCGGAAGGTCCCGGGTTCGATTTCCGCGCGAAGCAGAAATTTGAATGATGAGTTTAAGTTTCTGTTCTCGGTCTGGGTGTTTGTGCTTTGTCTTTGTATGTGTCCATGGCACTCACGACACAGTGGGGCTATGAGTGTGAAACGTTATTTATTATTTATTTATAACTTTCGGTCAACTGTTAGCATCGGCGATCGGGGATTTATTCGCTTTTTGGCTTCAACCCTTTATGCGTCCAACTGCTGGGCACGGGTCCCTCCCCAAAAATGGACACGGGTCCCTCCCCATTATTGGGGAGGCCTGGAGCTTACTCCACCACGTTACTCCAATGCGAGTTGGCGAAGATGGGGATTACTGACCAACCCGCTGTCGGATGTTTTCAAACCGCCCACACACTCCTCCGACAGTTCAACGACTGTTGTCTATCGATAGAGCAGCGATGGCCGAGTGGTAAAAAACCGCGGTCTTCGACGCTACCGATCCCGGGTTCAAATCCTCGGCGCGCACCTCTGACAAATAAATGTGTAATGTGCGCATTTATCGCAGGTCCACGGTGATGGAAAATATCGTGATATTTAATTGATTACGATGTTCTCCATCGCCGTGCATTCCTGAGAGAAATTCATAGTTTCTCGAAAGCATGACGTATACCAATCTGCACATGACCAGCGTGGTGGACTACGGCCTAAATCCCTCTCACTTGTGAGTGGAGACCTGTGCCCAGCAGTGGGACATGAGGTTGAAAAAAACACTGTTTATAGTGCTCTGGGAAGAACAAAATCACGCATGTTTTTTAACGTATGAACACTTGGGGACAAAACTGCCAGATTGAAATGGAAATGGGCGGGTCATGTCAGTCGTATGCACCCGGATAGATGGGCAGCCATGGTCACTCAATGGACGCCAGCAAATGGGCAAAGAAGCCGCGGAAGACCAAGGAAGCGCTGGCGTGACGATTTTGAAGCATTTCGGGAGAGTTGGTGGGAGTTAGCAGGCAACCGACAGGAGTGGAAAATCATGGGAGACCTTTGCTCAACAGTGGGACCGATTTTTTTTTAAAGTAAACCGAACAAAAAGGCAGACGGGCCGCGTGGTGTTAAGCGATCACCGTCGCCTATGGACACGGGCAACCCCAGGGGAGCCACCCGAGCATTGCCGGCTTTGGAGGAGAGCTTTTTCACAGCTTTCTTGAAGAACCCCATGTTATAGTCCACTGGGAATGCCTCAGCTGGAAGGTTGTCCCATAACCTACACGTCTGTAATAAAAAGGAGCGCGCAAAGCGGACTGTGGAGGACGTCCACGCGTCCAGATGGTGCCGGTGGAACTTTAACCTTCGTCCGGTGGTGGTGGTGGAATGGTGATGTAGGCATCAGTTTGAAAAGTTGCTCGGAACACTCACCATAGTAGTCGGTAGAGTATAGGGAAAAAAAACGCATGAACTCGGCGAGGTGCAACTTTTATCAGCCTCACTTCGTTATACGCAGGATTATATCTGCAGGATTATAAAACCTATGACTATTGAACAGAATAGACGATGAGCTCTGAGCTTTGAAACTCAAATCTGCTACAAAAGACCTCTTTCATACAAAATTGCAGGTAAACATAGTTTGCATATAAAACGCTTCGTTCCTGTAAAATATTGGCGCTAAAACTTACTTCGATAAATGTACATACTAGTTGTGTGTTTGTCATGCTCTGTATATTCTTATAAGATCATTTTAGAGGCTAAATAGAAGGGATAACCTGCCTCATCTTCCAATCGTCTCTTATAATTTCACGCTTATATTAGTTTGACCTGTATGTATGTATGTATGCATGTAACGGAATCTTTTAACTTCATTTTCACCTACTTCTTAGCGTCTGTTTAACTTGGGGTCAAGGGCCGATGACAATGCAATAATATGAAAAAAAATCCAACAAAAAAATTAAAAATTAATAATGTAGTTTAAAAAACTAAAAAAACAAGCTTTTGTGAAAATACGAACTACCTATAGAGTAAAAAATAACAAGAAAATGTATTTTACTATAAAATAGTTAGTAGTTTTTTAAACTACATTATTTATTATTTTATGAAACGCGCATGGCCCGGCGGCTAGCGTAGAACGCGAGCGATCTACGCAACTAACCCAAACGAGCACTGTCGGGTGTACTTGTACACTAATGGCGGCCAACATAGTGGCGGCATGGTACACACGTTGGCCAACATAGTGGCGAATAATGTGGCCAATATATAGCCAAGAGTTTGAGATACCGTCCATACGTTGGTAGGTTATTCAGTTCAGTTTGCTTCGACTCAGGACAATGTGCGGACTAATGTTATTAGTACCATGATACACAATTACATATATCTCATTTACTAGTAAAAGAAAAAACAGTTGTTACTTAAATATTTATATTTTTGTTGAAGTATTATTAAATAAATTATCATGAAATATAATACTGAAATACCCATTTAAGAGGAAAAACTAATAACTAATATTAATTGGTCCGAACTTGCCTAGTGACAGCTGTATTATTTTTTAAAGATTAAAGATTAAAGATTTAAAGATTAAAGATTAAAGATTATTTATTTGCTTTGAACAGTACATAAGTAAATAGGTGTTACATTTAGGTTTTAACGTGTTCAGCCACTTACAGTTAGCATGCAAATAACATTAAAGTACATTAGAATTATTATTACAAGTATAATTAGTAATATTATTAGTATTTACAATTACAAGTATTATGATATATTATGATGTCATTAGGTACAATAAAATTTAGATCTTATATTACATTAATCAAAACTAATTAATTTATTATTCAAATATTCATTCATATCATATATATTTAATTTAAGTAACATATTTTTTATTTTTATTTTAAATTTATTCAATGGCATTTTCTGTACATGTTCGGGCAATTTATTATAAATTTTTATACACATTCCATAAGCATTGCGATGGAGGATGTTATTAACATTTCTAGTCTGTCCTTTAACAATTACGTATAGTATAGAGTTTCTTTACAAAAATAAAGGTTCTTAAACTTCAAGACTACAGAAAACATTAGGAGAGGGAACCACAGGTAAGAATTGAATTTAATAGGTTAAATGCTTATAAATAATGGTTTTATTTTTGTGATTTTAATTTTTTGGGTTCCACAAATAATTTTCGACTTGGTAGTGATCTATAAAAACATTTATTCATTGCTCATTGACATTTCGAAGACACTACATGAATATTAGATGCGTGCGATCACTCTCGGGGCTCGTAGCAAAATAAACGTTTAACCAACGTGTGGTGTGGACGCGGCGGCCATAAATTAGCCACAAACCCTTTGATCTTTTACTAAAAACCGACAACACACGGATATCGCGCAAACTTGTGGGCAGTACAGACCAAGGTAGGCATAAACTCCTGTTCCACACGATGTCATAATTATGGGCCACAACATTCGCAAACGATTGGCCAACGTGTGGAGCCGACATGAGAGGAAAAAAAATCAGAAAAAAAAAATAACAGCGCGCAAATCCACGTGAAAAACTTAATCCGCGATGACATTCACGACTGCAGATATTGCGCCCGTACCGTTTCGTACCATCTGGGTGTCGTGCAAACATTAGATTCGCTGGTCTTGGCTGTCATTTTATAATAAGACTAGCAGCCACCCGCGACTTCGTCCACGTGGACGTTAGTTTTAGAATTTCTCTAAAATAAAAGTAGCCTAAGTTACTCCTTATTACATCAACTACCGGCCAGTAAAAGTCCCGTCAAAATCGGTCCAGCCGTTTCAGAGCTTAGCCGGAACAGACAGACAGACAGACTTGTAAAAATGTTATTTTGGTATATGAACCGTATATAAATTCATATGCATGTGGTAAACAGCAGTTTTTTTAATATTACAAACAGACACTCCAATTTTATTTATTTGCATAGATGTATAGAATAGATGTATAGGATTATTTTGTTCATTTATGTTAATAACGCTTGGGTATTGGTTGGGCGATTTGTTATTATCATGTTACTTTAATTTTTTCATAGGTTTAATATCTATATAAAACACTCTCAATTATTGCTAGCTTGCCGGCATAATGTTTTCAGGGGTGCTTATCGGTTTCTGATTCGCAGTTTACCGAACTCCTTTCATATTGGATGAAGGAGAAGAGTAGCATAGGCCTCGTTGTCTATGATTAGTAAAAAAATAAAAATAGAATATTATCTACGCCTGCCAGTATGGCGGTGGTTGCATACGAACGGTACTTACGTCGACTAGCGTTCTTTGGCTATGTTCGAAAATATTCTTAAGTACTAATCTAAAACCCATCAAAAACTACAAGCGGAACCTTGAAGCGGCAGACTGCAGTCTGGAAGAACGTCCAGGATCCTGTGACTGGATATAGGAAAGGTGGCTTCGATTCAAGAATTCCGTAAGTACGATATGAATACTTTATGTTGGGGGTGTGGGCAGTAATTGAAGTGTTTCCACTTTCCCAACAGTGGGCTAGGGCCATAATTACGCGCCCGCCCATCCAGGTATAGTAGTAGTAGAGCATGCAGGAAGCTTTTAAAGCGTTACCGAAGAAATTCGAACCTCTCTGTCAATAAAAAAAAACTCCGGGAGTGCCGGCAGAAGTGAAAACATTAACGTTGTGCATTTTTGATGTCTTGGAATCGTTAGGGAATAATTCCGCACAAATTACTTGAATTATCAGTATTAATTTCTATCTAGTATTTTTTATAAAGTACTCACTATTTTCTTTCACTATTTCTTCGTCACTTTTTTCATTAATAGATTCACTTTGTTCAATGTCCATATTTTAAATACTTGATATAAACGAATTTTACAAGTATAGACAGTCGAGCCGTCATCAGCTGTCACTCCTCCGTCTTACGGTTTTTCGGTCAGCACACGTGACCTGACGCGAGTTTCACATTTTTTAACCATCCCACAAAAGTGCTCAACGCCGCTAAAGAAGTTTTCACTTCAAAAATCTTTTAATTTTTTACCCTACTCACGCAACTCGTCTACGTTTATTTACGTGCACATGTCAGAGATCACCTTCGGGTCATATAAACTTTTATAAGATACGGCCGAGGATGGCATCCGCCACGTGTAACCACATAACAACATTAAAGTGTATCGAAAGGTCCTCTACGTGTCGGACCTATATAAAATGTATGAAATGTCACGATACGACAGCTCATTAAAATTATCTTAATTGATTTGGTAGTCCAAGACCGGATTTCGAGTTATGTGAGCTGTTTATTTTACTAAAACCCCCTCGATGGCCTGCCTCGGCGCTTAAGGAGAACTCTGGGATCTCCAGAGGAACGCTCCAGTGTACCCCACGGGGGTCACCCCGAAATGGGACCATCATCCCGATAGCCATGGTGCTTTTCTGCACCTGCACTGCACAATTAAATTTGATAAAAATCCATCGATTGACAAAATACCAACATTCTAGGCACGCTCCATTAACGTCTCAGACTATCCTAAGGATCTTCCTGAAAATCAGCGCTTGCAGACTGTGGCATTATGCTGGTAAGGTATCTTACCAGCATAATGCGCGGCTTACTGCAGCGCAGTTTAAGAGGCCGTATACGATATTTTGCCGATTTCGCTGATTTAGCTCATTTTATACAGGAGATTTTGCAGTTAAAATACAGTATTTCCATAAGTTTTATTGCACAATATGACTGATCATTTCAATAATAAACTAATAAATGAGCCACTTTTTAATTTTTATTTCGTTATTTTGCTTAATAGTCCTGAAGCCGGTGATAGTTTTGTAAATACTACTGTAATAGGTATAGAATATCACATATTTCTGGATCATTATAAATTCTAAACAGATCGAAAAAAATGCCATGTATTGCTGTAAAAATCGCATACATAATGTATGAGCCACTTTTTGGCACTCTCATACAAAAAATATTAGTAAAAAAACATTGAACTTAGTCAATTTTGAGAGAAAATGGGCCAGAAATTGCATTTGATTTCTCCAAAATGGAATAATCTTTCGTAAAATTTATTTGACATAAATACTCTTCCGTTTATAATCAATCCGTTTCCTGAAAAAAAATTCTTATTAATAATGATGATTCGGCATTAAACATCTTTTAAAGTAACCTAAATCTTGCATTATAATTCTTGACGCAAGCTATAAAAGTGTCTAATGTATTAGATTATGAATGAAATGAAAAGTTATATTGTGCAATGATACTTGTAGAAGTACTGTAATTTATTTGCAAAATCTCATGTGTTAAATCGGGTAAATAAGCAAAATCGCCAAAATTTCGTATACGGCCCCTTAACCATACATTAACAATTCAGTTGTTACCAACCTAATGTTACATTATTGTTAACCGATCGCTTTAAATATTGTTTGTTTTCGTTTATTTATGTATTTAAACTGGACTTTTCTATGTGTGTATTCTATGTTCTGTGTGTATAGTCGCGAATAAAGTCACTTTCTTGCTTTCAGTGCTTACAACGGCATGCGGCCACGCCCAAACCGCCATCCTTCCAGGGATTGCTAACTGGACAGATGAAGCATCCAATCTCCCCGCCTACAATCCCGGAAGCCCTCTTTTAGTATCATTTCGGTCATCCATGGAATAGGAAGCCCTATTCTTAATCGCGAAGCTACTGGGACCTAACGTTGAAGAAACAAATGCGAATATTGATTTTGAATAAATGCAACAATCTTTATCTTCATGATCGAAACAAACGTTTCAATTTAGCCCGTTCAGGCCACTTTCGAATTTAGAGAAAGCCTTTCACCCACTTATCAGATAAATCCTGAGCTGACAAGAACTTGGCGAGAGCACTGCGATACTTATCTACTGACGTTTATCTGTATCGCTTCAATTGAATAAGATTTAAAGCTTTAAGAAATTGTGTTCGGTTATTTGGGCCCTAATTTTATGATGGTATTTGAAAATTTAATTACATCTTTGTATTACGTTTGGATGTAACCGTTTTCAATTCCCACAGCTGGGCAAAGGTCTCTTCCCAGTAGTCTACCACCCTGCTTCAATGCGTAAAAATAGGATGGGTGACCATTAAATGACATCTAGAGCGGTCAAGAGGATGGGTGGCTATTAAGAGACATCTAGCGCAGTCTGGGCTAATTGAGCTTAGCAATGTCGAATGGCAATAAAACTAAGAAATGTAGAGTGCGGACCAAAGTAGAATGGGTGACCACGAGGCATATTGTAGAACGTATCGATCGCAATGATAATACGGCTAATCGTGGACCCGCCGTATTACAGAACGGCTCACTTTTAGAAAACGCCGTTAGACATTAAAGCAGCGTCGTGGGGTAACGCCTGGTGCCTACCCACTAATGGAAAGAGACCCGTGGCCAGCAAAGATGCAAAAAGAGTTGTAGCCAAGCCATATTGTTGACCCGTGTGGCGTAATGATTACTAGCCGGGCTGCCGATCGGAGGGTCCCGGGTTCGATTCCGGCGAAGCAGAAATTTGAAAGATGAGGTTAAATTTCTGTTCTCGGTCTGGGTGTTTGTTTTTCTATCTTTGTGTGTGTCCATGGTACCCACGACACGGGGTATGTCTACCCTACTGTGAGGCTATGAGTGTGAAACGTTATTTATTATTATTTCTATATCTCCTTAAGGATCACGGGTCGAAGATGTTATTTGACCCGGTTATTTGAGATGCTTGCTTGGGGACATAGGTCAATACTCCAACATGTAGAGACCCTTTAGAGACTATTACTATAGTTGAAACGTGGATATTGGCGTACAAATTTATTTATTTATTTATTTATTTAACCATTTATGTACACAGATGCAATTATTACAGTTTTCAAGTAAAAGAAATATAGTACAAAGGTACTGCTTATTCCTAACAGAAATTTCTTCCAGCAGACCTGTGACTGGAAAACTGGATTTCAGTGGTTCAGTGTGTGTACGCAAAACATATATTAAGTAATATACTAAATATTAATATTAAACAATATATATACATATATATATATACAATAAATACAATATATACAATAAATACATACATATACTTATATACATATATACAAATATACAAAATAATATGACATTCTATGTCAAGGAAAAATAATGTTCTTTGACACGACGCTTGAACAAGGACAAAGTTTTGATTTCACGAATATTAGGCGGTAGTGAATTCCACAATCTAACTGCATCGACTGCAAATTAAATAAGTTACGTAAAAATTAAATAAACATAATATGGAGTTTTGGCGGGGAGTCGAAAAATATGTACACATTGTTTTATTTTCATTTTCTTGGTGTATTTTTGAGTAATATCGGATAAATATGGAATTTTGTTCGATATAGGTTAATTACAGTGCACGAGTGTTGTGAATTAAAATATCAGTGCGAAAATATGTTTTTTCGGCTTGCCTCCAAAATTCCATTGATTGGTCACGTTCTGGTAAAGAAGCCATCGTTTTACTTGAATGTCTCACTGACTTGACTGACTGATTACTGACGACTTACTGACTTAACCTATTATTGCTCGTTCAGTTTCACTGAAACTGGCAAAAACGTGATGCAAAAATTATACTTGACGCTGGCAATATGCAGAGTTTGATATGCCATATTTGAAGAAAAAAAAACCATAGTATGAAGATGCCTTATTTTGAAAAGGGGTAATAAAATATTGTTACGCCTTTGAGTACCTATATCTCGAAAACAAAGCGTCGTACAGCAAAACCACCAAAAACGCATAAACAGGTATTAGGTCTAATATCGAACAGTGAAGAAAGTTCTCGAAAAATTAGTCATAAGAAAAACATCGATTTCTACGAGTAAACAAATTCGGGATCCGCGGCGAGTACGTACCTATATATAGCGTACATGTATAGGTTGTTTACATCGCGGGCCGCGGCTATTGTTAATGACTACATAAGCTGTACATGGGTGCGAAAAAAAAAACATAAAGGAAGGTTCGGGACGGGCCTATTGTATTTGGTGGTTCGGGAAATTTCTAAAGAACCATGGGTCGCAGTATATAAGACACGCACCGAGCCGCGACTGGCGCAGTTTATTTCCGGAAACCGAAGCGATCTTGATATTGGACTATAGTGATTGTGCATTGTGATTTGGACTCTGTTAAGTGGATTTTTGTAGAAGCTGACAATAAACGTCTTCTACGCTACAAACGGCATTTTATTACCCATAGCGCGTAACAATATTGAGTACACACAAGACTCAAGTTTTTTAATGAACGCCGTCGGTTAAAGTCTTAGGTTAAAGTTGGATTACACACAAACTTTCAAGTTTTCTACTATATAGTTAACTTTTCTGTAACGCTACATTGGATAAAGGATAAACAAACTAACAAGCTTTTAAAGTTAAAGTTGTGAAAAGGTGGTGTAGTTCTAGCAACTTTACCTTGTCCGTACTGTACTATCTTATAAATATTTTTTAGAGCCGAGGTTGCCGAGCAGTAAGACGGTTAGCGTAGAACGCAAACGATTTTAATAGTTTTTTTGTACCTTTTTGAGTTTAACATGTCTGCTTACATAAAATATTTTTAATACATAAATTTATGTTATTAAATAGAAGAGAAATGTCCCTAAACTCAACACGATATCGTTAATTTTGCGTTGAGAGGCACCGGAAATTATTTTTCACAATTAAATTGACCAAAATTTGAGAATATAAGTTTGTACCATTTATCGATGAAGAAGTAATCTATCTGTGGTAAATTAGTTACATTTGGTTTACTTTCATTTTGCCGCAAAATGTACTGACAAACTGCTTATTTTTGAAAGTTTTAGTATGATTTGGAAACGCGTCCTTAAACCTATCAGTGTTCGCAAACAAGAGTATACTTACAAGAAAACTCGTAATCTTAATTAACCCGTAGGAGTATCGTGCTTCGAACAATGAACTCTAATTTAGATGTTCGAAGTTTTAACAAGATAATGTCGAGTTGAGCTTGATTACAATTTGAGCTATTACTATATTATATAGCTATAATTACTAATATATAAAGCTGAAGAGTTTGAACACGCTAATCTCAGGAACTCACTGGTTCGAATTGAAATAGTATATTTCATTACAAGTGCGGAAAGGCTGTCATTGTTCCGACAAATGTCTACCCGAGCCGAGGCTAGAAAGAATACCTATATGCAGAGATTTTTTTTTGTTTCCATCCCCCATTCTGGGTAGACAAAGAGAACTATACCCATACAGCCAAGTCTTCAGTAGATTTTTTTTATTGATATGAAATGAAAATGTTAATGAGATGAAATGAAACCTAACCTAACTCATTGAATCAAATCATAAAATCTGATATAGAAACAAATTAGTTAGTAGCTTCTTTTAGAAATATTTGCATGAATCATAAAAACTCCTAAAACTTTGTGGTTGGTTTTTTTTTATAGAAATTATTTTGACAGTTGGGAAAGAGAATGCACGAGTTCGGAAAATTTAAAGAAAAAACACGAGTGTGTAATAGCCCACCTCCCGCACGCTATACGTCCCTGCAATACGCCACTTTTTGAGCAACTGTATTAAAAAATATTTTTGTTTTGAATAGTCCAATATAACATCATGCTATAACTAATACCAAAGTCCACGCGGACGAAGTCACGGGCGGCCGCTAGTGTAATTATATATTGTTTTATTGCCAAAAACCGACCGATCTATCACGACGGCGGGTATTTGAAAGCATTTTCGTGTCAGTGGTATCGAGGTGGCCATGCGCAAATATACGAGTAATTGGGATGAAAGGACCAAGGACACACATACATAGCACACATTATGTGGTCGAATTGTAAATGGTTCTTGCATGTTAATGGAGCATCACCTTACCCCGTGGTTTCATCCGGGTTAGAAAGGATCTAAGAAGTGAATATTCTCCGCAGATTTAATGAATCCCTGTTGATATAAATGTAAAATTGTCGCCTTCACCTATTTAATAAGGACAATGGCACATCACTATAATGTCAAGTAAATTCTTTGAATGTACCATGTACAACACTATTTTGCTCTGTCTATAGATTCTCTCTGCTCTGTACTCCGTAATGTCTGCCGGTTTAAATAAAGTGTTTCATGCAAAATCAGTAATCCATTTTAATTACATCAATCCCAATTACGACCGAAACTTTTATTTCTTATTGCGAGGTCGCCCCGCGGTTTCCCCCGCGTTAGAAAGGGTCAGTAAATTATCAATTTTTATTGTAGATATGGTTCACTATTTTAGCTATAATGGCTTACACGTGAAATATACCCAAATACTATATACTGTGGCGGGCTTTTTTGTAGTTATTGTTTATTGTAAATTATGTGTAATGAAATGAAATGAATGAATGAATTTTGCTACTTTGGAAGTGTATCTCGCGCAAACTATTCAGTTTAGAAAAAAAATGATATTAGAAATCTCAATATCATTTTTAAACACCTATCCATAGATAACCCACAAGTATGGGATTGATGAAAAAAAATTTTTCGAGTTTTAGTTCTAAGTATGGGGAACCCTCAAAATTTATTGCTTTTTTCTATTTTTGTGTGATAATCTTAATGTTATAATAGTTCTTATAGTTTCGGAAAAAAGTGGCTGTGACATACGGACGGACAGACAAACAAACAGACAGACATCACGAATCTATAAGGGTTCCGTTTTTTTGCCATTTGGCTACGGAACCCTAAAAAGTAGGACTTCTTCAAAAGTCCTTGCCATAGTACTTGCCAGAACCCTTAGGCCTTTTTAAATCCTACTTTAGTAAAAAAATGCTTTTCATTTGAAGTCATATTAATCTTTTGTATGGATTATTTTTTTACTTAATAAGTCCGTAGATTAATTTTTAACAAAAAAGTTTCTCTTATTGAAATTTGTACGTCAAACTTTTAAAGATTTTTTTTGTTATAATTAATTTCCTTTTTACACTTTGGAACAAAGGGTCCAATTTAAGCTATTAGAGAATTTATTCCTCGGTCATCTCACAAACTCAGGATTTCCTGTTGTAAAGGTGAATATTTCGAAAACTACCCTCAATTAACAGCAAACGGACAAAGGGTGATTCGGTTAACCACGGAATGATTTAATTATAACACCTACCCTATTGTGGTTTATTAATGGCAGAACTGAAAATTTTAAATCATTTTGACGTGATAACGTCTTTAAAATCGTTTTAGTCGGGTGACATGTTCAGAAACTTGTGTCACACCAAAACCTCACGAGCGCGATCGCAGGTATAACGAGAGAGAGACGGACCGATCTCCCGTCTCATCTCGAGCGCTGCCAGTCATTCCGTGAAACTTGTCACGCGGAATCCTCACGAGCGGAGGCTGGCATAGCGTTCGAGTGAGTGGACCGATCTTCCGTCTCTCTCACTCTAGCGGCATACAAACGAATGGAGATTTTCTCGTGCGGACGTTATCACGTAAACATCTCGATCGTAAACCTACTTTACAAACAATTTGCCGTTTTTTGGAGTAAAATAAATACATATTTCTTATTCTGTATTCTCTTATATGTTATCTTTATGTAAAAGTTTACATTTATGATGTAGACAAGTAGTTGAGTAACACTAAGAATGTGGCAATTGATGATCTGTTAAGAATAGTCTTAGCGGATCTTAAAATTAAACTATTTTAGCTATTTTAATTTTAATTAGCAATATAATATTGTATGCCAGAGCATGGTAGACTGTTTAAACTCTTATAATAATTTTAAACATCTAACTGTATGAATGTTTTATTTCATTTCATTTTCATACTAAAGCAAAAAATTATATCACATTTGAATTCGAAAGTTTTCGAGCATGGCATACGGAGCCATGACATGGCATGGCATATGACCAGGCGCGGTCGCAGCCTTAAATTTTGGTCGACAAGAAATTAGGGGTACACAAAATTATAATTACAAACAAACTAATTGAAAAAATCTGGAGCAATTAATCGTGACAAAAAAGACAAAAAAATACAAACAAAACGCGAGATTGACGCAAAAAAAGGCACGGACGGGCAAGTCTGTGGAGGGAGTTTAACTATTTAATATATAAAAAATACCTATATATTGCACATGCCTTAAGACATGGTTAGACATTTTGGAAATTGGATTTTCATCTAGACTTTGAATTAAAAGGTACCTTAACCTATTAGAGAATTTATTTCTCGGCCGCTCGGAAAACTACCCTCATTAAATAGCAAATAGAAAAAAGGTCGGATAGCTACGGAAAGGTTTTAATAGAAGCTTTACTATTTAGAAGCTTAGTTTATAGTTTGTATAACTATAATGGTTCGGCCGGAGCAGTACCATCGCTGCAATTTTTTTGCCGTGAATCAATTCTATTAAGTTTCGGTGGAACGGTGCAGTTGCTGACCTTATTTGCATAGCGACCGTCAGCGTCCGTAGTAGCAGCGTAACTGAATATTATTATATTAATAATAACCACCTACCTCGTATTAGATTATTTACTAGTCTGAATGGCAGGTGTCCCATAGTTTCCCATAGCCCATTTACCGGTCCCTCGTTATTGCACCCCCATAGACCCTATATATATTAGATTCGCTTATTCCTGCAATAGCTCTTATGCACATGGCAGAGACCATCAACGGGTCATATAACTTTTTATATTATACGGCCGAGGCTGGTATCCGCCACGTAACCACATAACAAAATAAAAGTGTCTCGACAGGGCCTCTACGTGTTGGACCCATATCCCCACGCAAGCCTTCCAAATGACCGGGTAAAACACCATCTTCGACCCGTGACCTCTGAAGTTTTCCTCAGTTACATGAAGATACGTAATAATAATGATAACTTGTCACATTCATAGCCCCACAGTAGGGTAGATACAACCTGTGTCGTGGGTACCATGGACACATACAAGGACAGAAACATAAATACCCAGACAGAGAACAGAAATGTAAATTCATCATTAAAATTTCTGCTCCGCCGGGCATCGAACCCAGGACCCTCCGATCGGCAGTCCGGCATGGTAACCATTACGCCACACGGGTCGTCAGGCAAGACCTAAGGCTTGTTGGAGGTTGTAGATGTCCATTGGCTGAAGGTATCACTCACCACTATGCGGTCTGCATGCTCATTTTTATTTTATTTTTACTCACAGAAAATATTAAAAGGCGCAGAATGGCAATAATACGCCATTCGTATAAAAACCGGTGTCGTCAATCCAGCACCACATTTCACCTCCCCTACATCTGTACTTAAATAAATACGAAGCTTACGCACATATTTGCAATTTCAAATCTAGCCAATCTTAGCGCCGCACAATCACGCGAATTCAAATGTAGGAATCACACCCAAGCACGCATATTGCGACGCGATCGCGTGTTTCTGTGGAGATATGAGCGTTGCTCATATCCTTGGCGCGTCTGCCCCGCCCCCAATTCCATTCTTACCTCTTTAACATATTAAAGACACAGAACATTGCAAATGCAAAAGGTTGGATGTTTGGATGGCATGATTGCAAAATACCCTCACGATAAAAATAATGTGACAAAATTAATGTAATCAAATCACAGGGGTTGTAGGGTGCTATGACCAATCCTTAGTAATTAGAAGAAGGAACGGTTTATAATGCTAACTGGTTCCACCGCAATATACATACTAATTGAGGTGAATAGAACAATTCAGAGAAAACGAGAACATTTTTGATAATTGCAGTGTCTTGGGGGATTTGGTTTTAAAATGAGGGCAGCTTAAAATCCATAATACTAAAAAAGTGAAAGTCTGATTCTACAAAGTTGTTTGTCCTTCTATCACGTCGAAACGGTGCAACGAATTGAACCTATTTTTGGATTATTAAATTATTATACACTGTGCTTTTTATCGGGGTAACAGATCACACGAAAAAATAAAGAAACAGTAGAATAGACACTACAAAAAAAACGTGTAGGCCGGCCCGTAACTGACTTTCTCTACCTCAGGAACACGTCTAAAATACCAAATTAATTTTAATGAAAAATTGGTACACGGATAGAGTGAACCATGGGAAAGAAGGTACATAGGAGAGTTTATGTCCTGAAAAATATGCTTGTAGGGGCGCTGTATTGTCGCAGGGGTTAAGTAATAGATGAAAATTTGAATGAAGTGTTGACATCACCGAAGATAAAATAAATAAATTAATAACCTTTACCCTCATAGCCGCTCATTAGGGTAGATATACCCTGTGTCGGATGGACACACACAAAGACAGACTTAGACCCAGACCCAGAACAGAAATTTAAACTCATTATTCAAATTTCTGTTTCGCCAGGAATCGAGCCCGGGACCTTTCGATAGGCGGTTCTGCATGGTAACCGTTACGCCACTCGGGTCTTCATAATAACCTTTTACATTAATAACCTTTTACACTCACTGCCCCCCATTAGGGTAGATATACCCTGTGTCGGATGGACACACACAAAGACAGACTCAGACCCGAGAACAGAAATTTAAACTCATCATTCAAGTTTCTGTTTCGCCAAGAATTGAGCCCGGGACCCTACGATAGGCAGTTCGGCATGGTAACCACTATGCCACGCAGGTCGACCAAAAACAAGAATCTTTGTATTTGGGACTGGACAGGAAGTAAATAAATATTAATTGTACTAGAGTTTTTGACATTTCGACCTACACGGGGAAGAAATAGGAGATAAAAATTCGTTTAGAATGATAACCGAATACCACGCAGGCGATACCGCAGGTGCAAGGCTAGTTAGAAAGAAAGAAAGAAACTTCATTCGCGACTAAGTATACATCACAGAACACATACATAGAAAAGTTCAGTTAGAATAAGAACAAATAATTTTAAAGCGATCGGTTAACAATAAGACAGCAGGTTGGTAACAACTTTATTGTTAATGTATGGTTAAATTGCGCTGGAGTAAGCCGCGAAAAGGTATCTAACTCAGCATAATGCACAGTCTGCAAGGGACTGCAGCGCTGATTTTAAGTAAGACCCCTGAGGTAGTCTGAGCAGTTCATGAAGCGTGCCTAGAGTGTTCATATGTTAATTTTTTATTTTTAGCTAGGGTTGCCATCTGTCCGGGTTTCCCCGGATTTGTCTAGAGGGCGTCCGGGAAGCGTCCGGGAAGCGTCCGGGCCGCACTTCATTTGTAGTCCGGGTTTAAAAAAAATAAAGTCATGGGCTGCCCGCGACACACGCACTGTGCCCATGTCACGATCAACCAACGAACCGACTCACATGTCCGGGTTTTGGGCTCTAAAATCCGGGGTTTTAACACGTCTTGTCCTGGTTGACAATTTTTAGAGGCAACCCAACCCTATTTTTAGCGTACCTAGGGTGTTCATATTTTGTCAATCGAAACATTTTTATAGAATTAAACTAAGCAGTTAATAAGAGGAGCGTTATTCTTATTTCTCAACGCAAACGTGTAATGTAATAACCATTTTATTAATTCTCAAATGTAGCTGTTATTCTGAACGTTGCGTGACAAATTCCCTTCTAAGCCCAAGCGATTACGAGCCGGAAGAAATGGTCTTGTAATGGGTATTCTTACTGTAACTTGGGTGTACCGTTTACATACTAATGTTGGTGGTTTTATATAACCTAGTAGCTGACCCCGCGAATTTGGGAGTTTTTTCCCATCGCCTTTTTTCTCTCAGCTCAACATCTAGCCCAAACGGGCACCTGGCGATGACCGGGAAAAAATGACATTGATTAAGCGAATATTTTGTATCCCTAATATAAAATAAATATTTTTGATTTGGTTTGAACTCCTCCATTTCAAGGTTTTTTTTTCATTTAAAAAATAAAAAATAAATATTAGGGTGGACCACCCCTTATAACATTATTATAGGCATTTGAAAAATAGATTACGACCGATTCTCAGACCTAACGAATATACATATAAAATTTCATTATTACAGTTTTGGAGGAGTATGGCAACTAAAACTATGACACCAAAATTTTAAATAGATGACTAGCTGTGACCCTTTTTTTTGTATCGGGGGGGAAACCTTCAAAAGGTACCCAGCACCTTGGGAGAGGACACCGGGTTATGTGGGATTTGAACCTCACTAAAACCCTGGGGAGGACTCCGGGATCTCCCATGGAACGCACCGGTGTCCTCCATACGCGACGCACTCTCACCGCCCGCAGCCCCGGAAGCCCCCTTTTAGTCGCCTCTTACGATCAGACAGGGGATACCGTAGCTCTATTCTTAATCCCGAAGCTACAGGGACTGACTAGCTGTGACCCACGGTTTCACTCGTGCTAGAAAGGATCAAATACGAGTACATTATAGTGAATCTTGTCATGGGAATAAAATTATATACTGTGTGCCAAAAAGCGCCAAACGGGCGCGGTCGGGGGTGAGATGGGTGACCGTTAGTGGCTAAAAAAAAATTCATGCGCGTTTCCGTGCTTCGGAGGGAACGTTGAGCCGTCGGTCCCGGTTGTTGTCGATAGATAACAGTCGTTAAACCTTGTGGGAGGCCTTAACGGCGGTTAGAAAACATCCGACAGCGGGTTGGCCACTCCACCAACCCGCATTGGAGCAGCGTGGTGGAATCAGCTCCACGCTTCCCCAATAATGAGGAGAGACCCACGCCCAGCAGTGGCACGCAAAAAAGGATTGCAGCCATATAATATATGTTAATGACTCCAATGAAGGTGCCTAATATATTTGCCTACCTAATTATTTCTCTAAATTATGTTTTCTTACTGCTTAGCTTAATGAAGACGGATTGGCTTGAGTCATAGAGCAATGCGGCTGCCCGGTGAGCCCCTATTACTCTCAGCAGTTACTTAAAAAAATGAGTAACAAGACGAACGAAGCGCACATATACCTACGTACCTGTAGAATGAGCTGATTAGCTAGTCGTTCAGTTGGTACAATGGTTACCATACCGGACTGCCGATCGGAGGGTCTCTGGTTCTATTTCGGGCGAAGCAGAAATTTCAATGATGAGTTTAAATTTCTTTTCTCGGTCTGGGTATTTGTGTGTGTCATGGTACCCACGACACAGGGTATGTCTACCTTACTGTGAGGCTATGAGTGTGAAACGAACAGAGCAAAGAAAAACTATCTAAACTAGAAAGGTTATGAATGACAATTTCACGCTAATCGGTCGTTACTCGGTTTTAAAGATTAATAGAAGTAAATTTGCACACATTTCTACCGCGAAGCAATTTTATTGTGTTTTGGTGGAAAGGTGCGGGTGCTGTGCTGACCAGACTTACATGAAGCGAACCAAATAAACTCCGGAGCGGCAACGACCTCAGATAACATCCATTTTGTGAGCTGCGGCGATTTATCACTACTTGATCTGAATGTTCGTTTGCTATGTCATTTAAAAATAGAATTGCTGTAATTTTCGTGTTCCCCAAAGTCAATAGAATAAGTCTCACTGTGTTTCGAAAATATTGTTTACTTTGTTCCCATAAATCTTTCAAGTATTAACTAAGAAATACGGAGGTCTACACGATATCGCCTCGCCTTGATGCGTTGCTCTAAGTCACGGCATTACCGTATAAGTTCTGTCCCGACTTCACACACTAATTTCAAAGTTTCCAGTTACATTTCCCGCCTGCACGATCTTTGTCACATTTCATGAACTTTCCACGAGTGAGGTTATCTTTATTACGGTATAAATAATGTTTCGCATTCATAGGCTCACAGTAGGATACATAGAACTATACAGAACAGGAATAGATTCGTTTTAATATCTGTCCTGGAAATTTTGTAGGTGGTAGAACTATTATGGTTCGCCCGGGGAAGTACCACCGCTGCGCCCACTTCTGCCGTGAACCAATTCTATTGTGTTTCGGTGGAAAGGTGCAGTTGCCGGCTACACTTACATGAGGCGACCACCAGCTTCCGGAGTCGCAGCGCAATTGCATATGACCTTAGACAAGACTTACATATGCTTGCTTGAGGTTGTATGCAGATGTCCATGGGCTGTGGATGGGGGAAGGCATCTATGAACTGCAGCACCTTTACATTACGTGGCCTACACACACCGTCGACCTTTTCGGGCCGGATGCAGCGTGCTGGCTAGACTGTTCGAGCTCCCACTCTCACCGCTTGCAACTCCCCGTTTAGTCGCCTCTTGCGATCAGGCAGTAGCTCATATTCTGAACTTGAGCTACAGGTTCGAGTTCGATTCCCAGCAGTGGATTTTTTTAATGGAGTAGCAGACGAGCATGCAGGCCACGTGATGTTAAGTGGTCGCTGCAGCACATTGACATCTACGAGTACATACAACCTCAAGCAAGCAAAGGTAAGTCTTTTCTGAGGTCGTATGCAGTTGCGCTGCTACTCCGGAGGCTGGTGGTCGCCTCACGTAAGTGTGGCTGGCAACTGCACCTTTCCACCGAAACACAAAAGATTGGTTCACGGCAGATGTGGGTGCAGCTGTGGTACTTCCCCGGGCGAACCATAATAGTTCTACCACCTACAAAAATCTACAAATCTAATTCACGTACATTTCAAAGAAATCCACCGAAAAGACATTAACACGGCTTTCCTTTCAAAGAACCGACCGGGCGTTTTCGTAATACAAAATGGAGTCGTGAAACGCGACGCTCAGACAAAAACGCACTTCGGGCGCGGAACTTTCATTAAACACTTTTATTTTGACAGCACACGCAAAATGGCCGACGGGATGTGTGCAGTGTTGTATTGAAAGCGATAAGCGAGAGTAAAGTTTAATAAAAGATTAAAGTAACGGAAGCAACATTATTTAAATAACACTACTGGGTACGCTGTTCCATCGAATGTTGGAGGATATACGGTTTAGCAGCGATGGCCGAGTGGTAAAAAACCGCGGTCTTCGACGCCACCGATCCCGGGTTCTAGCCTCGGCGTGCACCTCTGACAAAGAAATTTGTAATGCGCGCATTTATCGCTGCTCCACGGTGACGAAAAATATCGTGTTAATTGATTACGATGTTCTCCATCGCCGTGCATGCCTGACAGAAATTCATAATTTCTCGAAAGCATGACGTCCACCAAACCCCACTTGGCCAGCGTGGTGGACTATGACCTAAATCCCTCTCACTTGTGAGAAGGAGACCTGTGCCCAGCTGTGGGACATAAAAAAGGTTGAAAAAAAATACGGTTTAGAACCAACCTGTGGTCGAATCATTTCAAACAACTGTGGGACGAACAATTTAACGAAGCCCGCAAGTACAGAAATGTGCATGAAATTATCCACTAGCGGTCACCTATCCAACTCCCGCACGAGACATTTAGCTGCATATACCGCTCGCGTTCTGAACTACTTAGGAGATAGTAAGAGTAAATAATACATGTTGCTTTTAAAAGCACTTTTAACATCCCACTACTATTTGTTACGACAGCTTCTAAAATGTCGCCAATCATAAAAGTATCTGTACGAACACGAACTGAAACCTCAACCTATCGATCGATAAGTAACGAATGTCAGACTATAGGCACCAGCCTTTTCTTGAAATTGAAAGGGATTTAGGTAATATCCCAGGTGAGGGTTTGATGATTGACATTCTTTTGAAAATACGTATTTGTGTAACTTTCAGGTTTCAACGGTAACGGAAAATGTCCCAATCCGATATTGCCGTGTGTAATAGAAGTAGGTTGAATGGCTCTAACACTTTATACGAGGGTTGACATATTACACACATTTACACATTCAATATTATACTTTAACTCTCACAATACTTTCACGCAACATTCGGGCACGATAACGCCTTAGCCCTCGTACCGAAGAACTGTCCAGCATCAGGGTTCTGCGATTCTTTTATACTAAATGTTCTAGGTTTCAAAGCGACGTTACAAAGACAATAGAACATCTATTTATTAAATACTCTTGATAATCGTACATCGTACATACATGTGTGTCTATTATATTTGTTGATGAATTATTAATTCACATATATTTATAAACATTATATAAAATATATAATGATAAGAGTACATTTTATATTAAGATGTGTTATGAATTATGTTTATGATTAGGTAGTATTAGATTATTTCATTCATTCGATTATATCCATATATTATGAACACAAACACCCAGACCGAGAACAGAAATTGAAACGGATCTTTCCAATTTCTGCTTCGCCGAGAATCGAACCCTCGATTGGCAGTCCGCCATGGTAACCACATGGGTCGTCGGCATTACATTTTTGTATTATACGATCACATCCATCCATCAGCCTTTTATAATCCACTGCTGTACATAGGCCGCCCCTAATACCACTCCTCCCGGTCCTGAGCCTTCTGAATCCAGCGACTACCCGCTGTCTTCTTCAGGTCATCAGTCCACCTGGTTGGTGGGCGGTATTATACGATAATGATAACAAAATAATATAACGTACGTATCTCTATAAGTATGTTAAATTCGTTTTATATAAGTAAACAGAGCTATCAAACAATGTCACGTTTTACGACACTTTTCAGAGAGTTTACTTTCACTTAAGGGTTGTAAAATTTTATGACGTAATGTAATAAGGTTACGGTTTCAGAATGTTAAGAGAAGATAATAAAAAACGAACAAAAACAAATCTGAAAGTTGTAAAACTTTTTATTACGTAATACGACATAATCCGGTCTTGGACTACCAAGTCAATTGAGATACTTTTAATTAGCTGTCAAAACGTGACATCCCCATACATTTTGTATGAGAAAATGATAAGTGACGTCACTTATTATATATAGTCAATTGACTTCATTATTATTGATATAAGCGGTAATAAAAATCATGTATAAAAAAGAATTAACAATTATATTGCTTTCCAAGCGTGATTTAGTGCAACCTTTTTAAGGTAAGGATTTTGAACATTTTTGTGCATAGTGTCCAAGACCCTATTTGATACGACGTCCTAATTATTGGAATTATTTGAATGATAACAAATCAATTTAAAATCATTACTTAGTTATAGCATAGCTTATCTTAGCATGCAGGCGCGGTCCAAGGGGGCGTGGGGTCACAGGGGACATGACCCCCCCATCAGTCATGGGTAGACGGAAGGCGAAACAAGCCAATTTGGGACACCTCTTCCCCCAAATTTCTTAGTGACCCCCCCCCCATTTCTTCCCCCCCCCCCCCCAATTGAAGTCTGCGACCGCGCCTTTTAGCATGCCCTAGCGGCTGGGGTAAAACGCAAGCGATCTACGCAGCAAGGCCAAACGGGTGCGGTCGGGTGTGATGGGTGGCTAGACTGGCTAGTGGCTAATTTCCTGCGCGTTTCCGTGCTTTGAAGACGGTAAGCCGGCATTCTCGGTTGTTACCCATAGATAGAGGTCGTTAAACCTAGAGGGCCTTATCGACGGTTTGAAAACATCCGACAGCGGGGTGGCCACTAATCCGTTCTTGGACTACCAAGTCAATTGAGATACTTTTAATGAGCTGTCAAAACGTGACATCCCCATACATTGTGTATGAGAAAATGATAAGTGACGTCACTTATTATATTATATATAGTCAATTGACTTCATTATTATTGATTTAAGCGGTAATAAAAATCGTGTATAAAAAAGAATTAACAATTATATTGCTTTCCAAGCGTGTTTTAGTGCAACCTTTTTAAGGTAAGGATTTTGAATTTTTTTGTGCATAGTGTCAAAGACCCTATTCGCAGCTCCTCCAACCGGCAATGGAGCAGCGTGGTGTCGTAAGCTCCAGTCCCCCCCAATAATGGCTGGAGACCCGTGCCCAGCAGTGGGACGCAAAAAGAATGCAGCCACACTTGAGTTTGTCTTCTACACATATCTGTGTGCTAACGCGGATGAAACCGCAGGGCAAAGCTAGTGCAGCATAAGGTTTTACCGTAGGCAATGCTACCTTTTCGAAGTTATACACAAAGTAAACATAATTCCTGACACAATTTCCTGACAACGAGGTGTGACTCCGCACCCATCCATCATTGGTGAGGAGTGGTGCGTGTCACCACGATAATGTGGACAGGTGGACTAGTTTCCGTTATTAAATTCCCAGAACTATACTCGCGAGTGTGTTTGTAATTAGGAAAAATTGGGACACGCAACTTGATATAACTTGTGATATTTATTACGCCAAACCCATTTATATTTTTTAAAGAGATGGTTTTTTTAAATGTGTTAGTTTAGTTAAGTACACAGAAAAGCTTAAAATTGCACCTTCTATCAACCCTGTAAAGATCAAAATGATCTGACTCTTTTGACAGACCAATACATTTTCATGACATGTTTACCAATCCACAAAACATCAGTTGTCTAATACATTAAACAGATTTTTCTCAAAACTATCATCATCATCATCATGTGTGGGTTGGTTCTGGTTTGCATAAATAGGTCCATATATGCTCGGATATTCAGAAAACTTTGATAGCGTGATTCAGGAATACCCGTGGCGCCATCTCTTGAGTAGCGGAAGGTCGCTACAAATGCAAGTTTCGACTAGGAATTGACACCGTGGGCCCCATTGCTGCCGTGAAGCAATTCGTGTGTTTCGGTGGGAAGACGTTGGGAGAAAATTGAAATGCTGACAATTTATTAATTGGTTTATCGGAGTACTTTTATTGGAGCACTAGAGCACAGAGGACGGCAGACGTTGTCCAGCCTTAAAAGTATTGAAAGAGGATTGGTTTCTTTATCATCTCAAAGAGTTTTATGTTACTTTCATTGTTACATAAAGAAATAATACAATATGTACATATATACATATCTCGAAAAACATAACCTCCTTCTGGCGCAGTCGGGTAAAAATTAAGAAAGATTTTACTTTGCAGTAATCGTCAGTAATCAGTCAGTCAGATATCAGAGTAAAGCGGTGTTTTTTTTGTTGTAAAATTTACAGTTTACCACATGACCAACTTGCTGTTATAGAAGATACTATGTCACGAAGTCCTTTCGAATATGACTGTTGTAAGGCGTGCACATGCAAATAATTTAAAGGCTTAGGCTATATAATCGTAGTATATCCTAAGTCTATGATTTAAAGTAATATTTTTTTCAAGTTTTTCTTTTGTTAATGACAGAGCTGTACAGATTTATTTTCTAACGCTTCAAAAGATTACTCTCAGAAGCGCGCTTGTCAGTAAACATCACTACTACAACAAGAGCCGATCGGACATGGTGAAATAGAATATCTATACTATATATCAAAGATATCTATACTAGAGATTAACGATGATACTGTAAATATATCTTTCTTCTATGAAAACTAAAAACTGAAAAGTGGATTTTGAATCTCGAATAAAATTCACATTTATCTTCGTAAACTACAATCAAAAAGGACCCTTACAGCTTTACAATAAGGTTCAGTGGTGTCGCAAGTTGGTCGTAAGCGATATTCCATACATTCCACATGTTGACAAACTAAAATCAACTTTATTGGTATTGGGGTAAAGTCTAAATAATTTGTTACGAACAAATATTGTAGATTAACGGTTATCCGATATACTAAAAGTATCTTTATATCTTTGACATTAGATTATGTGTTTTAAAAAGTCGAAAAATATTTTTATAAGGCTTTTATTATTTTAATGATTCCTTTTAATAATGGGTATGAAATTCGAGTAAAAATTTTAAGCTTTCTTGAAAGACGCAGTCAAAAATACGCTGTATTTACCACAGCTTTAGGTGTATTATTGATAATAGCTATAAATATAAAGGTTCTTATACAAAGGCTCTTACACACCTTCTGCTAAGTATAACTTTTTAACCGAATTATTAAAAAACCTTTAAAATCTAATGAGACGAGATCATAGATGTCATCGCTCACACATAACAAAAAAAATTGGCTATGCAAAAGATCATTAAAAATTATCATCACTAAGATCCAAGGTTTGTTTGAGAATATATTTCTGTGATGGCTGTATTAGCACTATTTTTAACACGCTTTTATTAGCTTGACCTGTATGTTTGTATGTATTTATGTATGTAACGGAATCTTTTAACTTAATTCTAGGAGTCTGATTAACTTGAAAATTTGCACAGGGGTCCAGGGCCGATGACAATGCATTAATATGAAAAAGAATCCCACTAAAAAATTAAAAATAAATAATGTAGTTTAAAAACTAAAAAACATGCTTTTGAGAAAATACGAACTAAAAAGTAAAAAATAAGAAGAAAATGTATTTTACTGTAAAAAAGCGTGGGGTGCATGGTGTCAATAGTATCTTAATTCTTATTTTTTACTTTTTAGTTCGTATTTCCACAAAAGAGTGTTATTTAGTTTTTTAAACTACATTATTTATTACTAGTGATGTTGTCACTTGTTGTACAAACACTACCAGAAAAAACGTTTTTGCTCAATCTATACATAAATTACGAGAATTAGTAAAAATGAGGAGAGATACAGCCGAGCAATGAGACGCAATAAAGAGTCGTAACCAATATAAAATGATAATTTCAAAAATTGGTCTGTGAAATAATAAAATGTGAGTTTCCACGCTATCTTTTAAATCCTTGCCAGATTGGGGTTAATAGGGAATCGTTAGAGTCCTACATCATCCTGATTCTTCAAGTGTACTAGTGCCTTAACTTCACAAAATTTTTAAGAACAGTTGAATCAAGCGAAACCGGACCTTTTCTTCATACCCATACAGATCAATAACGGTTGACTCAATGCCTTATTGATACAATATTCTTCCAATATTTCTACATAACAAACTTTAAGCTTGCTTAGGCGAATTTCGACTTTAATACACTGTAATAAGGATTGTACCATAGCAAAATAAATTGGACAAGAATTGTAATTTCGTGTAAGAGAGATTTAGACCTTGTTCCAGGTAATCAAGGTTGAAATTAGATTGTCAGCTTATTTAGGAGTATAATGTACTTGTTTTGAGTGGCAGTACTACACTGGTATCTGTGGTAAGGTAAGTGATATCGTATTTCTAATGGATGAGGTGTTATACCACTTTGTTGCAAAAATATAGGTTACTACACCTGGTTGCCGTATCTAAAAAAAAAAGCGGCCAAGTGAGAGTCGGACTCGCCCCTGAAGGGTTCCGTAACAGCTAGTAAACAGAATATAAGTTCTTGTAGATATGATATATGACGTACTAGCCTTCCCCGCTTCGCCCGCTTGGACCCGTTTTTAAGGTTCACGTAGAATAAAAACCATCCTATGTCCTTTCCCAAGGTCCACTCTATCTGTTTGTCATACGATCAGCTGTCACGTGTGCCCATTATGGACCCATAGCCATACTGTTATCTCAAATATATATGTACTTTTTTTTTAAAAAAAAGAGTGCAGCTGGGAGTTTTTTCCGCCCCCTTTTTTCTCTCAGCTCAACATCTAGCCCAAACGGGCACCTAAAGGCGATGACCAGGAAAAAATGACATTCATTAAGCGAATATTTTGTATTCCTAATATGAAATAAATATTTTTGATTTTGATTTTGATTTTGTGTTCCAAAGTTCATTAAAATCGGTTCAGTAGTTTAAGCGGGAAAGCGTAGCAGACAGACAGACAGAGCTACTTTCGAATTTATAATATTTATGTGACGTATTAAAAAAAACTACTTACTAGATCTCGTTGAAATCAATTTTCGGTAGAAGTTTGCATGGTAATCATATATTTTTTTTAGTTTTATCATTCTCATATTTTAGAAGTTACAGGGGGGGACACATTTTACCACTTTGGAAGTGTCTCTCGCACAATTTATTCAGTTTAGAAGAAATATATATTAGAAACCTTAATATCATTTTCTTATCTATCCACACGTATGGGTTTGAAAAAAAAATTTGAGTTTCAGTTTTTAGTATGGGGAATCCCCAAAATTTTTTTTTTTTTTTTCTATTTTGTGTATGAAAATCTTAATGCGGTTCACAGAATAGATCTCCTTCAAGTTCAACAGTATAGTTCTTACAGTTTCGGAAAAAAGTAGCTATGACATACGGAGGAACAGACAGACAGACATGACGAATCCATAACGTTTCCGTTTTTTACCTATTGGCTACGGAACCCTAACAATGGGTTCTTATTCTTCGTTGTCTATTTATCTGTTTGTATGTCACGCTTTATTGAAATAGTATTTCTCACTTCACAGACTGCTGGACACGGGTCTCTTCGTTATTGGGGAGGCCTGGAGCTTATTCCACGCAGCTCCAATGAGGGTTTTTTTATTTATTTGAATGGAGTAGCAGACGAGCATGCAGGCCACGTGGTGTTAAGTGGTCGCTGCAGCCCATGGAAATCTACACACAACCTCAAGCAAGCTTTGGTAAGTCATGTCTGAGGTCGTATGCAGTTGCGCTGCTACTCCGGAGGCTGGTGGTCGCCTCATGTAAGTGTGGCCGGCAACTGCACCTTTCCACCGAAACACAACAAAATTGGTTCACGGCAAAAGTGGGTGCAGCGGTGGTACTTCCCCGGGCGAACCATAATAGTTCTACCACCTTCAAACAAAACGTTGGTAGACATATGAGCTAGTGGCTGGTAATATTGATTTGCCTATTAGGTCACCGACAAGATTTAACGACTACTATAGGTATATCGATAACAACGACAAGTTAACGTGCTTAATTACGGTAACATGCATGAAACGCACGAAACGATTAGACGACCCGCGTGGCGCAATGGTTACCATGCCGGACTGCCAATCGAAGGGTCCCGGGTTCGATTCCCGGCGAAACAGAAGTTTGAATGATGATTTTAAATTTCTGTTCTCGGTCTGGGTGTTTGTGTTCCTGTCTTTGTATGTGTCCATGGTACCCACGACACAGGGTATTAATTACCTTACTGTGGGGCTATGAGTGTGTAACGTTTATTTATTTATTTATTTGTTTAAACGCGGTCACCCATCTCACCCAAACGCGAGTTTGGATTGCGTGGATCGACTGCGTTTTGCGTCTGCCGCTGGGCTATGCGCGCTCTCCATCCATCCATCTCTCCATCTCGTTCTATTTTTTTTCAACCTCTTTTTATGTCCCACTGCTGGGCACAGGTCTCATCTCACATGTGAGAGGGATATAGGCCATAGTCTACCACGATGGCCAAGTGCGGCTTTCGAGAAATTATGAATTTCTCTCAGGCATGCACGACGATGGAGAACATCGTAATCAATTAAATATTACGATATTTTCCATCACTGTGGAGCAACGATAAATGCGCACATTACTTTCTTTGTCAGAGGTGCGCGCCGAGAATTTGAACCCGGGATCGGTCGCGTCGAAGACCGCGGCTTTTTACCACTCGGCTATCGCTGCTCGTTCTATACAGAGCTTCATAACGTTATAAAAAATATCAAAATATAATGTTATATAACGTTATACGTATTTCGTTTCGTTATTATTTTGACATTACTAATAAAATAACGTTATAATATCGTTATTGCTAAGCGATATTGCCGCGTTGTCAGCTCGCTGCATATGATAATTATTATTCCCCGTAAATATAACGTATCGATCTAAATATCGATAGCGGTTACTGATATAGCGTTATTTTGATGTGTAAATAACGTTTAGTTGTAAAACGTTATGTTTTTTTATAACGATATGGGCACAAGTAGATAATAACGTTATGATTTTATAGCGGTATTTGAAGCTCTGGTTCTATAGCAACAGCAAAATTACTTTTACCTCACAAATTTTTCTCCTATAGATAATGATTATATAAAGCCGCGGGGTCACTAAAAATAATGTTTTGTTACTTTGTGATATTTCAAAGGAAAATGGAAATTTATTAACTAGGTTAGTAATAATATTTTCCTTTGTAATGGAGATTATTTTTTTAATAATTTTACAATACCTATTATTCTTAATTCAAATTTGAAATTAAAAAGAATCCGGTCTTGGACTACCAAGTCAATTGAGATACTTTTAATGAGCTGTCAAAACGTGACATCCCCAATGCCCCATACATTTTGTATGAGAAGATAAGTGACTTCCGTCACTTATCATATATAGTCAATTGACTTCATTATTATTGATTTAAGCGGTAATAAAAATCATGTACAAAAAGAATAAACAATTATATTGCTTTCCAAGCGTGATTTAGTGCAACTTTTTTAAGGAAGGATTTTGAATTTTTTTTGTGCATAGTGTCCAAGACCAATTTTTTTTTTACTATAATTTTTAGTTCGTTTTTCCATAAAAAGGATTCACGCACGTAGGGTCCGTCCCATTATCTATAAAAATCACGTTTATTGTATGGGAGCCCCCTTAAATATTTATTTAATTCTATTTTTAGTGTTTGTTGTTATAGCGACAATAGAAATGCATCATCTGTGAAAATTTCTAATGTCTTGCCATCCCGTTTCTTGAGATACTACAGCCTGATGACAGACATACGGACAAATAAACGGACAGCGGAGGCTTAGTGATAGGGTCCCGTTAAAATCAATAAAAAGTTACTCATAGTTGACTATAAATGATTTGTGACGTCACAAATCATATTCTCATACAAAATGTATGGGGAAGTCACGTTTTGACTACTCATTCAAAGTACGTAATTATCTTAATTAATTTGGTAGTTGAAGACCGAATTACTCCCAATCTACTAACGTACTTACTAGTACTACATACTTACTAAAATCCTTCGAATCCTTCGATGTATTTTCTTTCAGAATTTCAAGATATTAAAAGTAGTTTGATGTTTACCTGAAACAAATTAAAATTAATTTAGTTAATATTTTATTTGCAACACCCACCTATTTGTGTTTGAGTACAATTTTTTTAAATCATTATTAAAATTTCTGCTTCGCCGGGAATGGAATCCGGGACCCACCGATCGGCGGTCCGTCATGTAACCATTGCGCCACAGGAGTCGTCAAATTTTGACACCTGGATACTTATCCAGGACCGATGACAATACAATGATATGGAAAAAAATCATCACAAAAAATTCATGTTAATATTTTTTTATTTGAATGAAGCTTTTTACAATATAATAAATTAAAATAAACTTGATGTCATAATTCAAACTAAGAATAATTCATATTTACAATTACAGGAATAATAAGTACAATTTATACATTTAAAATAACAGCGACTCCATGGGCTGGGACGACCACTGAACACCACGTGGCCCGCATGATTGTCTGCTACTCCATTCCAACAAAAAAAACCGCGGCCGTTTTGCTTAGCAACGTAGACCGCTTACGTTCTATGCCAGCCGCAGGGCCAAGCGCTTCGCATATATGATTAGTATGATTACCTAATGGCAAGTTATCATTTTCTGTACCCTAGCAAATTTAAAATACATGCTTTATCCACGATCTTTACGAGTTTTACGACCTATCTACTCTTCACGAAGTGCACAGAGTAGGTAGGTCATAGAGAAGGAATAACGGTACAAGTATCACCAAACAATACCTTTCATAGCCTATCTCATAATCTCTATTCATCGCCTATTCTATATGTAGTAGCAGAGGATCCAAAAGAGGGAATTTTTGATTTAACTCGAGCCCGTCAAATTTAGACATAGTAGGTCTACCTACCATGATGTTATCGTTTACCGATTTCTATTGAAATAATAATTCGACTTCGCTCAAAAGATATTATTTTAAAGTTTCTCCGTCCTCTAAAGGTAAGCTGAATCATAAAATATTGAAATAATACTTAGCATGTTATTTATTTATTCCACTTTAATTTGGCGGGCTCAAATTTTCATGTCCGTTTTTTTAAAACCCCTTAAAAGACGCTCTTCCCATTGCTGAATAGGAAAACCTTATATGTGACCTTTCCATTTTACTGCCTTCCAATCTCAAGGTCCTAGACGTCGGTCCTGGGAAAAAAACGTATGTGTATGGTATGCGCAGGGCTGCACTCCGCCAGCGTAGGAGAGCCCATACTCATACGCTAGAAAGGCACCAGTGCGTTCCACTGGAGATCCCGGGGCCCTTTATAACCGTCAAGATCTCCAATCTCAACCAAGGGTTTTAGTGAGGTAAAATCCCATATAACCCACTACCTCTTCCCAGGGTGTTGAGTACCCTTTAAAGTAACACAGGGTAACACCTAGCGCGGTAGACAATGTTTCACAAATTATAGTATGTTACAAGACTAAGTTTAGTTTGTAAAAAAGTTTGTAATGCTTTGTTGAAAATAAAGATTTATTATTATTATTAAAAAAAAAAAAAGGTTTTCCCCGTTACAAAAAACGGGCTTCGAGCCGTTTGAGTGAATCCACATTTGTCCTCGTGGGCTCCCCTACTATAGTGCATAGAGTAGTAACACAGAGAGCACTACATAGTTATGCAGCTAAGTCATTACGAAGGCATTAAAGACACGAGCGTTACAGAAACCCGTATTGGCTTTTTGTAGTCGAGTACAAAGGTGCTAGTTACAAGAACTACACAAAGAACAAGAATTGCCAAGAACGTATGTTACAGTGTTGCAATTAGCGTCGGAAATTGGAGTTTTTAGGGAAAATAGGTGTGATGTGACTTATTTGGCACAAAGTAACGAAATAACTTTTGAAATTTGCAAATTTTCATGGAAGTTAATCAGACGCTTAGAAGTAGGTGAAAATGAAGTTAAAAGATTCCGTTACATACATACATATACATACAGGTCAAGCTAATATAAGCGTGTTAATAACGAATATAGGTGTTTAGTGAAAATAAGAGAGATTAATTTTATAATGATTTATTTTATCGAAGTCATAATCTTATCATACTCGAGCTAAATATTAAATTCATGTATTGAGCATAATATGATTGACAAAATAATCAACTAATCTCCAAAATGGCTTCCAAGTAGACTGGATGTGATGGAAGTTCCACGTACTTAGAGACGAGCGACAGAAAATTGCAACCATTTTAATAGCCTGTGTTTTATTGTGTGAAAGTACTTAAATGATAAAAAAGCTTGGGATTGAGCTTCACAAGGATGTTTCTATAATTGTAATATTTAAATTACACGAGTTATGGGACCTAAGACCCTAAGATAAGTAGTAATTTTGAGGAGAATATGTATTTACAAAAGGAAACATTTAAAGTTTGAAAAACTAACATAAAACGCGTTGCTACATAAGGCCTGTTCTCAAAACAGAAATAAATATATAAATGAATTGAAATAACCGCAAATTACAACATATGACGGTCTGTGTGGTAATGGTTACTATGACGGAATGCCGATCGAAGGGATACCGGATTCGATTCTGGCAGGAATTATGAGTTTAAAATTCCTGTACTCCTTTTGCCGAGACGTGGTCTCCATTCAAGGACCTTTCTTCCCCATCGGTTGTCGGTCCTCCTAACTACCTGGCCTGCCTATTGCCACTTCAGCTTGCAGATTTTGAGAGCTATGTCGGTAACCTTAGTTCTTCTACGGATTTCCTCATTACGAATTCTGTCGCGTAGAGAAATACTAAGCATAAGCGACTCTGAGCTTATGGAAAAGGCTAACTGGAAAAGACCACGTCTCAGCGCCGTAGGTCATCACTGGCAGCAAAATGATAGCATACCTAATAACATTCGGGCATACAAGACTCATCTTACGATACCCTAATGTTGGAAATCAGTCCAAAAGTTTGGAAGATCTGATGTAAAGAATATCACATACATATACGTATGTGATACGCTATAAAAACATAACCTTTTTTGCATTCCGGTAAAAACCAACATTTATAAAATACTTGCTATTTTCGGTCGCTGCTTCCCGGAATATTCTTGTTTGTGATTATAGGAAAATTTCGTTGACCTTCCGTGCGATTTCCCTTTGATCGAAAATATTTGCCTTTCTGGCGTATTTGAAGTATATTTATTGCGTATTCATTCAGTTAACTTTATTTGTTGGAGCATTCAGAATTGTACGGAGTTTATACGCAAATCAGAGAGAATTTCAAACGATGTATTGCTATGGTATAGAGATAATTCCCAATGGAACCCTTGAGACCTTTTGCGATATAGTACCAGCCTTCCGCCAGCGGCTTCGCCCGCGTGGTACCGTTTAATGGGTCCCCGTAGGATAAAAAATAGCCTATGTGCTATTCCAGGCTTCATTGCTACATTAAAGTCATAGGCGTTTAGCCAGTTGCTTCAACCGCGTTGACCCTATTACCCGTTTTCACGTAGGAATGAATAATTTTCCCGCGGTAAAAAGTAGCCTTTTTTTATAACAAAAAAATCAAATTTGTTTGTTTTTTTTTGTTCTCGATCTGGGTGTTTGTGTTCCTGTCTTTGTATGTGTCCACGGTACCCACGACACAGGCTATGAGTGTGTAATGTTTATTTATTTATTTTATAAAATCCATTTAAAAGATAATAGGAATTTTCTTTTGTATTTTTATACTGAACGGAAATTTGTTTAATTAAAACCTTATCAGGACAGCGGGCAAAATTCCCGTGTAGTATGACCATCAATCTGACCATTGGGAAAAACCCGCTTAGTATTCTTTACTCAACACGAAAAACGAAACGATGGAATCCGTTGGCGAACGAAGACATAGCTCTCAAAATCCGCAGACGAGAGAAGCTTAGAACAGGCTTCATTGTTAGTCCTGTAGCTTCGGGAGTAAAAATAGGGCTACGGTATCCCCTGCCTGATAGTAAGAGGCGACTAAAAGGGGGCTTCCGGGATTGCGGAAGGTGAGAGTGGGAGCTCGACCCGTCCAGCCAGCAGCCTCGGAAACCTTCAAAAGGTAATCGGCGTCTTGGGGAGGATATTGGGTTATTTGGGATTAGTACCGAACTAAAACCCCCTCGGTGGCCGGCCTCTGCGCTTGGGGGAGGACTCCGGAATCTCCAATAGAACGCACCGATGTCCTCCACGCGCGCCACCCAATACGGGCCCATCTTCAGGTGTTTATGGCGACATGCGGCCAAGCACACTCCGCCGTTCTTCCCGGAGCTTCTGGTTGGACGGATCGAACTCCCACTCTCAACGTCCGGTGTTGCGGGCGCTTGACCCGTTCAGTTAGCAGCCCCGGGTAGGGCGGCGGTGTATGCGTGGTCACATGCCGCCGTGAACACCTGAAGGTGCAGGAGAGCACTACTGCTCTCCAGAAGATGGGCACGTTCTGGAGCGCCGCGCGTGGAGGGTAGCGCACCGCTCCACTACAGATCCCGGAGTCCTCCCCAAGCGCACTGGCAGGCCACCGAAGCGGTTTTAGTGCGGTGTTTTTTAGTTAGCTTCTGTATTTACCTACTCTATACTCCCGCACGACATCAAAGTACACTCGAGCGCATAATTGATTGACTGATATTGACATCTCATTACATACCCCAACGCGGTAACGCAAGAAAAATAAATTATGTGCGCAAGTGTTCCAAATATAACAGGAACGTTTTTACAAACACTACTACTGTACACTGTATGTACTAAGTACATTTTGCCCGTAAAGAGGCCTTTTTACGGGCAAAATGTACTTAGGCTTTAGATCGGAACATTTTAAATGTTCTAGAATGTTTTACATATTTACTAGTGAACCCCGCAGACTTTGTCCTGCCTTAAAAGTAATAATAGAGGATTTGTTTTCTTATTATCTTAAAGAGACTTCATGTTACTATCAAACAAAAATATAAAACAAATAATGACATACGAACTGTCCTGTTATTCTGAATGTGTCAAAGTTTAGAACGGCAGGGCACGAAATACAAACGTTTGACAGATAGGAACAATTTATATGGGAAAACTACTTATAAATAAATAAAAAAATTAAAAAACATTTCCAGTGGCCCAAATTGTGAATCTAAACCATCCTCGAAACCATTTGAATACACACAAAAAAAATCATTAAAATCTGTCCAGCCGTTAAGGAGGATTTCAGTGACATACACACTCACAGAAGAATTATATATAATATGATGACCGCCTTTTTTTAAAACGCTACACACTAATAGCCTCACACTAGGATTTCCTGCGTCGTGGGTACCACACACAAACAGAACACCAATACCCAGGCCGAGATCTGAAATTGAAACTCATCATTAAAAACCGGCCAAGTGCGAGTCGGACTCACACACGAAGGGTTCCGTACCATTATCTATTAAAAATCACGTTTATTGTAAGGGAGCTCCCTTAAATATTTATTTTATTATATTTTTCGTATTTTTATAACAATAGCAGCAACAGAAATACATCATTGCTTAAGATTGAATGAAAGGTAAATTGTGGTTTCCGATTTATGACGTATTAAAAAAAAACTACTTACTAGATCTCGTTCAAACCAATTTTCGGTGGAAGTTTGCATCGTAATGTACATCATAAATTTTTTTTAGTTTTATCATTCTCTTATTTTAGAAGTTACAAGGGGGGGAGGGATGGACCAACATTTTACCACTTTGGAAGTGTCTCTCGGGACATAAAAAAGGTTGAAAAAAAACCCGTTAAAAACTGTGTTTAAATATATAGTTGTTGTATTTTTATTCTTGTTATATTATAAATAATTATGTTCGCAACTGTACCAAATATGACAGGGAGAATATGGGTTACATTTTTAGAGGTCTTTTTACGGGCAAAATGTACTTTAGGCTTCAGGCCGGAACTGTTTTAATGTTTTAGATATTTATGGTCGCCATTTTAAACCTAAAACGGAGATTATACGAGCAAAATGGCTTTTTGGCAAAATTTTCGTACTTTGGGGTTACATATTATTTCTATAATGCACCTTTTTTTTGTATCGGGGTGTACCTTCAAAAGATAACTGGCACCTTGGGGGAGGATACTGGGTTATGAGAGATTTGACCGCACTAAAACCCCCTCGGTGGCCTGCCTCTGCGCTTCGGGAGGACTCCGACATCTCCAGAACCCAACGGCGGCGCAGCGCCCAGAACGGGCCCATCTTCGGGAGAGCAGATATGCTCTCCTGCACTTTCCGATGCTTACGGCGGCATGCGGTATGCGGCCACGCACACACCGCCTTTCCGGGGCTGCTGGCTGGGCGGATCGAGCTTCCACTCACACCGTCCGCAACCCAAGAAGCCCCCTTTAAGTCACCTCTTACGATCAGGCATCGCTGCTCTCATACCACGTGTTTTTTTTTTCAACCTTTTTTGTATGTCCCACTGCTGGGAACAGGTCTCCTCCTAACAAGTGAGAGCGATTTAGGCCATAGTCCACCACGCTGGTCAAGTGCGGATTGGTGGACGTCATGCTTTCGAGAAATTATAAATTTTCAGGCATGCACGGCGATGGAGAACATGGTAATCAAATAAATATCACGATATTTTCCATGACCGTGGAGCAGCGATAAATACGCACATTACAAATTTATTTGTCAGAGGTGCGCGCCGAGGAATTGAACCCGGGATCGGTCGCGTCGAAGACCGCGGTGTTTACCACTAGGCCATCGCTGCTCTACGTACCACGTGTAAGTAACTAAAATGGCAAGTTAAATTAAAGCTTGCATGCAGCAAAATCCTTAAAATATTAGATTTTTTATTGTTTTATTTGAATGGAGTAGCAGACGAGCATGCAGGCCACGTGGTGTTAAGTGGTCGCTGCAGCCCATGGACTCCTGCACACAACCTCAAGCATGCATAGGTAAGTCTTGTCTGAGCTCGTGTCGTATGCAGTTGCACTGCTACTCCGGAGGCTGGTGGTCGCATCATGTAAGTGTGGCCGGCAACTGCACCTTTCCACCGAAACACAATAGAATTGGTTCACGGCAGAAGTGGGTGCAGCGGTGGTACTTCCCCGGGCGAACCATAATAGTTCTACCACCTACAAATGATGATGAATAGATGCGACCACAATAAACTATACCGTTATAATTTTAAAACTAAAAAACTGTTTTAAGCAGAATAACTCTTTGCTTAACAGATATTTTCTTAAAAGGCTTGTACATAAGGCTGGAAACACATTTCGCTTACAGGAGAAAAGTTTATGAGGAACGGGGCGCTAGTAAAATATAACACTAGGATTATGTGTCTCGTGGGTACCTTGGACACACAAAAAGACAGAAACACAAACACCCAGAGCAAGAACAGAAATTTAAAGTCATTATTTAAACTACCGCCTCGCCGGGAATAAAACCCTGGATCGTTCGACTGCTTGTCCGGCATGGTAACCATTGCGCCACACGCTTAGGGTTGCCATACGTCCGGAACACGGGGGGAATTTTTAACCGACCGGAATTTCATCAATTAAGTGACGAGTGAAATAAAAAATGAAATACACCAACTATTTTTAATTTTACTTTGTTTATTCATGATTATTTATTCACGAATAAGTATAAAAAATTGACACGAAAGTCCGGAATTTTCATCAAATGTCAGGAATTTTCTCCGGAATTTTGATTTTTTGATCTGGCAACCCTACACACGCTTAATTATATGAGGCAATTTTTGAGATTTTCTGACCCTCCACCCGGTCCGTCTCTCCACTGGTTTTTAGATTTCATGATATTTGGCGTTACCCGTTCCATCTGCCTCCAAAATCACGTGAGATTTTTTTTTTCGTCTGTTTCTAGAAAAAATGCGTCGAGTGTGTTGTAAAAAGAAAAAACCAAAAGATTTTGTTGCTGGTTAAAAAAATAAGTGATATTTGCGGAAATACGACTGAAGATAGAAACAATTTTCAGGGGTTTTTTTTGGCATATTATATTATTAAATATCACAATATTTTCCATCACCGTAAAGCAGCGATAAATACGCACATTACAAATTTATTTGTCTAAGGTGCGCGCCTAGAATGTGAACCCGGCATCTTCGTGTCGGAGACCGCGGTCGTTACCGCTCCGCCATCGCTGCTTTAGTAAATAAGGCATAGGTTATCTTTATCTCACCGGTGCGTTCCACTGGAGATCCTGGAGTCCTTCCCAAGCGCAGAGGCAGGCCACCGATGGGGTTTTAGTGCGGTCAAATCATACCGGATTTGATACTTAATTAATACTTAGAAAATCTTATTCATTCAATTACTTGTTTTTAATTATTTTTTTTTTTAATTTCTCTTTAAATAAAAGCATTTTTTTAATTTATTACGTGCCTACCCGTAGCTCTCACCATCACCCAGGGTTGACTGGCAGAGAATGCCATTAGGCATTAAGTTTAACCCTGTAGCCCTTAATTTAAGGTGGTACGAATGTTAAATAAATAAATAAATAAAATACCTCTCCCAAGGTATTTTTAGATATTTGTTAAATCAAATCCTGATCTTTTTAACGACTACCTAAATAGCAAGCGTCATAACACAAAGCTATCAACCATTTCATCGAGAACAGCGTTGCTCAGGAAGTGTTTTTGGTATGGCTCCTAAAATATATAATAAAGTGCCGGCTAAGCTCCGTGACATAACCAGCCTAGAGAAATTTAAGAAAGAGTTTAAAACATTTGAATTCTGACGGATTCAATATAATTTATTTGTACTTGTACTAAGTAGAATTTGACATGGTAAAAAAATATATTATGTATTATGTAGTAATATGTGTTCGACCACACGTAGACATTTTCTAATCTTAATTTAAATTTATGACATTATTCGAATCTTAATATAACAATAAAATTGTTTAATTTAATTAAATTTTTATAAGAATAATATTTGTATACCCAACGGGGTCGAATATAGCGGATCTAAAATTAATGCTATTTTTAAAGAACTACTAACCTATATTCACAAATAAAGAAATTTGAATTTAAATTTGAATTTGAAAAAAGGTGCCTGGTACCTTTTGAAGGTTTCCCCCCATACCAAAAAAAAAAGTTTATCTTTATTTTCCAAGAGGGGCAGAAATGGATAGAAGAGAATGAATATTCCTGTTGGCTAACTTACACCCAGTCTGAACCCAGCCTTACCCTAACGAGATAGCTTTACATAGCACTTAAGGAAGATTAAAACTAATTTAATTACAATTAAAAGGAGACTATTATTGTGATACCTGCGCGATGCTACTCTGGGGAATTTGTAATCAGCAACATTCATACGAAGCGCGCATAGCCCGGCCGCTGCGGTTTAGAACACAAACGATATATGCAACTAAGCCAAACGGGCGCGGTCGGGTGTGAGATGGGTGACCGCTAGTGGCAAAAAATTTCAGGCGCGTTTCCTTGCTTCGGAGGGCACGTTGAGCCGTCGGTCCCGGTTGTTGTCTATAGATAACAGTCGTTAAACCTTGTCGGAGGCCTAATGGGCGGATTGAAAACATCCGACAGCGTTTTGGCCACTAAATCACATCTCCCTCCACCAACCCGCAGTGGGGCAGCCTGATGGAGTAAGCTCCAGGCCTCCCCAGTAATGGGGAGAGACCCGTGCCCAGCAGTGGGACGTAAAAAGGGTTGCAGCCAACATCCATACTAACTAGTTCATGTCAGACGTTGTCTTGTCGTAACGATGTATATTGAATTCGAATTAGATGGTGGTTAAGTATTTTAAATTTTTATAATAGGGTCTCGGACACTATGCACAAAAAAATCCTTACCCTAAATCACGCTTGGAAAGCAATATAATTGTTAATTCTTTTTTGTACATGATTTTTATTACCGCTTAAATCAATAATAATGAAGTCAATTGACTATATAATATATGATAAGTGACGTCACTTATCTTCTCATACAAAATGTATGGGGATGTCACGTTTTGACAGCTCATTAAAAGTATCTCAATTGACTTGGTAGTCCAAGACCGGATTAATATATATATCAATTACGTGTCACGTTGTTTGTCCGCTATGAACTCCTAAACCTAAACTATTTAACCGATTTTAATAAAATTTGCACAAAGTGTGTGGCCAGTCACTTTAATAAGTATTGAGGAATTCAAGTTTTTTGAAATCTGTTTTCTAGGTACTGACGCCAAACACGGTTAGTGTGTTTAATCGATTGATAAAACTACCACTAACACTTCTAACATCTTGTTTTCCCAGACGGACCAAATATGGTGGACAGTCGTAGAATAGTCTTAACCTTCTAGGTCCTGCAAGCTGGGGACATCCTGTTCTGCGAACCTATTGTATCATTTATAACACATAGTAAACTAAATATCCACCAACCCGCATTGCAGCAGCGTGGTGGAGTAAACTCCAGGCCTTCCCACTAATGGGGAGAGACCCGTGCCCAGCATTGGGACGCAAAAAGGGTTGCAGCCCAAACTAAATATTGCCATCTCCGCTTCTAAAAAATTTCGGCATAATGGTTTCGTGCTTTCTTGTTCATATTTGTTAACGAGCGCTCTATAGGTTACTTCAATACCCTCCAAGGGTATTACGAATCACATTATTCACGGAATGCGATGGTAAATTATCTTCAAGTAGCAGCGCTGAAGGTCGACAACATAACTGCACTTTGGTATTTGATATCGCGTTTTTGATTTTGTAGACTGAATACGGATAACTTTAACGTGTGTAGCGTACGTAAAACACGTGCGCTTCCAGTCAGTTATGTTATTTCGAGCGCGGTCAGGACTGAGATGGGTGACCGCTATTGGTGAATTATAAACAAATGCTTCGGAGGGTACGTCAGGCCTACGGTTCGGATTTAATTATAGATATTTGTACGCCCAATGCGGCAAAATAAGCGCAGTACCTATGTATGGAATTACAACTATCCAACTTATAAAAATACTAAATAAAAATAAAACGTTTATTTCCAATAACTTGTACATACACTTATAATAATATTATAGTAACTGATAAATTATTTTTGAACAGAAGTGTTTTGTTGAACTCTGGTATCCAATATAAGATTTAACTTGAGTTAAGGATACCAGCGCTCGTATACAAACATTAATAAAGGTTTTACATTTTATCAGAACGGTCTCAGACAATCTGATGGAAATATAAATAATATACAATTTTCTTAAAGTAGTAGGTATACAATATTAATACTATCCTATTATTGTTTGCGTGCGATCATTTATGTCTGTGCGTGTATGTGTGTGTTGTGTGTGTGTGTATGTGCGTGCGTGTGTGTGTGTGTGTGTGTGTGTGTGTAAGTGCGCGCGCGTGTGGGTGTGTATTATAAATCCCGGTTGTTATATGTTATAATACAAAATTGACAACTTTAATAATATTTCCGTCTCATCATAATTTTTCGTCATTAGCCAGTTAGAAACGATTATTTTGCATCTTCGTCTGTTGAGAGGATATATATTACTTATGTACCTTGTTTGACAAATAAATAAATGAATTGAATTGAATTGAATAAATAACCGTCATAAAACAATGCTAAACCACTCACCCACCACCGTATGCCCGTTTGATAGTTTGTTCAATTCTATTAAAACAGATGGCGCTGAACGACATTCTAAATCACGCTAAAGATTGTTCTGCGGAGAATCCATAACTTGATAAAGTACTTGTTGCATAAGTACAGTTACCAAATTTACAAAATAATGGTTAATGGCACTGTAGCAGCATTATTTAAATAAGTACAATTTTAAAAGACGCACTTTTATAGTGTCGTCGTAAATAGTAAATAATTACTCGTCGATTCGTTCGTTCGTAATAATAATCTTAGCAGACATGCTCATTACTAGCACGAAAGCATGCTTTTATTGAGCAAGTGCTCATTAGTAGCACGTGTGTAATGTAATGAGCATGCTTATTTAGAGCGGGTAGTATTTAAACGCAAATCAAAAAATATCCTTTTTCTATGCAATAAGATTCCAAATTCCCATCAAAATTACTGATTGCACAGCATAATATTCAACTCAAAATATCACTAAACACACTACAATTTATTTTCGCAGCGTACAGCGATTTTTCCCATCAAAAATGGAGGTGGGAAGAAGCTCTGGCTCCGTGACTTCTCCGGCGCTGCGGGAAAACCACTCCCTCCGCCCCAGCGTAAGAAAGCGCGGCACCTGCGCTTTCCTACGGCGGGCGGGAAGTGTTCTCCCTCCGCGCCTCCGGCTTTTTATATACACTCTAGGGGTAGTACAGACAAGACCACGTGGATAGTGGGGTGCTCTGATTTGGTTTTGGGTATTTTTCAGACACAGAAGCAAAGGGCTTCGGAGACGCCATGGTAGTCAAACGTTGTGTGTAAACTTACAGGAGTACGTAAAACATGAAATATGAAAAATTTGCTGTGCAGTCAGTATTTATGCTATCTATGTATGTAGTATTTTTGTACAAAAATAAATTTAACTGTATTGCATTATGAGGAAAAAAGTAATGTCATATTGATGTAAAATTTCGAATTATCTGCAGTTTGAGTTTTGTTAAACATTTAGTTTATTTGTAGTGACGTAAGTTATTTGATGTAAAAAAGAATATAAATGATGAGTATGTATTGATAGGCGATTATTTATTTGATATGCAATTTATAATATCCCATTTAGAGCGTGCTCAAAAATCAACCGACGTTTGATTTTCGAGCATGCTACCTGAGGCGCGGGTAGAAGGGGGCGTTGAGCATGCTTATTTATGAGTAATGGTACTGTTACACATGCTCTAAAATAGCATGCTTAAAACCGTGCTATTGAGTATGCTCAATACGAGCATGCTGATGAGCAGTTTACATTTGCTAGCAATAGGCATGCTAGTTTTAAGTATGCTCCTGAATAAGCATGCTCAAAGTAGACATTCAAATACACATGCCATTTTATAGCGTGCTTCCTCGCTCTCTGTCAGTTCAAATAAAGTCATGGACCTTAAATTCTTGATTTTGGTTTTAATGATTTTCACAGTCAAGGACGGATCCTCCATGTTCGTTAATAAGTCTTCGTACGCATTATTTCTTTCAACATTATTTTTATACTGCGGTATGCGGGGATTCCACAAGCACTCGTTATTTCTATATAAAATTACAAATTTGAGCGTTTTTTCGTCGCCCCAGCGAGACATTTTGCGTGAAATTGTGCACGCGCACTTCACTTGTTGCGAACGACTGATCGATACTAGCATGCTCATTGCTCATTAAGCAAACCTGTTTAGACGTGCTTGAAGCACGCCCCCTTCCACCCGCGCCGCAGGTAGCATGCTCAAAAATCGCACGCCTGTTGATTTTTAAGCAAACTCGAAATGAGCATGCTAATTTTGAGCAACATTCCGACACACATGCTAGTAAGTAGCAATTGCTCAAAACAAGCATGCTTTCGTGCTTGAAATGAGCATGTGTAACAGTACCATATGCTTCAAGCAAGCATGCTTATTGCTGGCAAATTAGTTGCATGAGCATGCTAACTTTAAGCAAGCATAAAAGCACGCATTTTTTGAGCACGTCTGTACGTACCTTAGAGATGTCAAAAATAATCGTTTGTATCGATACAGCGTACAATACGTATCGCAACCAATCGTGTACGTTGCGATATATCGCAACGTCTTGTATCGATACGTACGATATTTATCCATTTTTTAAACAGCAGGTCTACTGTCAAAAACAATCTCAATTTTAATCCAATGCCAATGCGATTCCGATTCCAATCCTGACGATGACGTAAGGGCTAGATTTGGGACAATAAATTTAAAATAGAGAAAATAGCTTTTTTCATAAAAAAAGAAGTGAGTTTTGTCACCTAATTATTTTCTCATTATTAATCAATTTGTTGTATTATTTTTAGTTTTCACTTTCGCTTGACACAGTTTACATTTACCACCGTCATCTGTTTTAATAAAAAATGATTTTTATGGCGGCGGCATAGTGTTAAAATATATTTCAACAAAGTTTGTTAGGACGACGTGTTACTTAAAACAAAGACGAAACTGTAAATTGTCAGCTGTCTAAGACTACAAGACAAAGACAAACATACATTCATTTCGGGAATCGACAACGGGAAATCCCAAAGCATAGACTCTTTACATAGATATGGATGCGTTCGTGGTATTAAACTGTAGCATTTTGTTACTATACACATGTTCTTATTATTATTATTATAAACATATTATTGCTATTGTTATCTTCGAATCGTTTATTGTTACTCTTAAAAGTTGTTCAATATCATTATTTGTATTTAATGTCTTTAAAAAGCCTTAATCGGCATTGTATTTTTGTGGTGTGATCGACAAATTGAATTGTAAGTGAAATAGTGTAACTTAAAAATACTAATAAAGAATTATGAATTATGAATTATACCTCGCTTAGACGCGTTTTGTTCTACGGTGACCAGAAAAACATCAGAATGATTGCTGTTTAGTGCTAGATTTGGTTACATTAATCTCTCCTTACCAAAACATAGAGAATGTTTACTATTACAGGTTCAAAATCATAATTTTAAGAAGATATACATGGATTCGATATTTTTTACCTGGAGATACGATATATCGATGCGTATTGTATGGTTGTGTATCGATACAAAATATCGATATATCGAATTGCTATGTATCGATACAGCATAATATCGATTCGTATCGCGCATCTCTAATCTTAGCTCTAGCTTAGAGTTGAGCATCGCAGCCTGCAGACGAGAGTCAATTCAATACCTGCGATGCTCTAAGGTATTTATTTGATTGATACACATAAAATCCTATTCTCTAAAACTAGCCAGCGGAAGTTGGACGGTCGTATCGTTTCGTGACAGTTGCCGCCATTTGAAACAGGCAACAAAATATGTATGGCACCGCTGATACGCAGACTTAGCCGGCAATGACGACATGGAATCGATACTACAAAAAATGATGCCGGCACGGCATCTACGGTTGCTTTTTTTTTGCATAAACAGTATGTTACAAAAATGAACAGTATTTTATTTTTTTAAGGTAAGGTGAATCTTTTCCACTTTCCAACTTTTGTGTACTAAAAACACTAATTGAAATAACAAAGGCGAGCAAGGTGTACACGAAAAAAAATGTATGTGTGCGCTGCACTAACTTAGTGTTCGTCCGAGATGTTGATACTGAAAACAGTATTTTGTATACTTTATTTTTGTTCAACAGTAAAAAGTATAATGTAGGGAAAAACAGTATATTATACTGTTTTTAACAATATGGTTGGCAACCCTAACGGCATCTGATGTGGTATACTTATGCGCATCGATGACGTAATTTAACGAAAACGCCCATCTCTATCCTTGTGTTCTTGAACAATGTTCAAAGGTATGTTCAATGACCATACCTTTGAGTTTGAAGTCTCAAGTTTGTTTATTTATCTCTCTTCTCACCAATACTACGGTTACGAGTTTTATCATTATTTAAAATAGTCGTCGTATAACAAAATAAATTATTTTTTTATTTTACGACGACACCAGAAAGAGTGCGTCTCAAAAAATTTATTGTTTAGGATTTAAACTTTGCACTATCGATTCCAATAGGTACTTTATCAAATTATATAAATTCTCCGCAGAACAAGCGTTAGCGTGATTCATGATGTCGGTCAGCGCCATCTGTTTTCATAGATTTAAAACTTACAACTTTTCTTTAATGGATATGTGTGTACAGTTACGTTTAGATGTTAAAAAAAATATTTATATTAATATATAATGCACGGGTTTTTTTTTTGTGTAAAGGAACTATCATACTGGCGTAGGGGCCATCTGATGGTGAGTGGTTTAGCATGGTTTTACGACAGTTTGGAACCGTAGGCCTGACGTACCCTCCGAAGCATTCGTTTATAATTTACCAATAGCGGTCACCCATCTCAGTCCTGACCGCGCTCGACATTGCATAACTGACTGGATGCGCCCGTGTTAGACGCTAGTCGATCGCTATACACGTTAAAGTTATCCATATACAAGCTGTCAAAGTGGACACGCTGACACCGACTCCCAAAAATACCAATAATCCGGTCTTGGACTACCAAGTCAATTGAGATACTTTTAATGAGCTGTCAAAACGTGACATCCCCATACATTTTGTATGAGAAAATGATAAGTGACATCACTTATCATATGTAGTCAATTGACTTAATAATTATTGATTTAAATGTTAATATAAATCATGTACAAAAAAAGAATTAACAATTATATTGCTTACCAAGCGTGACTTAGTGCAACCTTTTTAAGTATAAAATTAAGGTACTGTACTACGGATTGACCTGAATGTTTGTATGGAGATTAGTTGGGAGGGTTACGAAAATCAGGAATTATTGGAAATTCAATGAGCTGTTTGTGTATAATAAATTAAGATAAGTCAGGTCACTTCACAGTTAATGACGTGAAAATTTCGTAAGGTGGATTTTGTACACAAAAAGAGAGCCCAGATCAAATAAAAGAGGATTTTTAAGATACTATTGACACCATGCACCCCACGCTTTTTTTTACAGTAAAATACATTTTCTTCTTATTTTTTACTTTTTAGTTCGTATTTTCACAAAAGCGTGTTTTTTAGTTTATTAACTACATTATTTATTTATTGGAAAGGATGTACTTCAAGGGTAGATTGATAAGAGTTTGGTTAGGTCATCAATTCTTAGACGAATCTTTTATAGGCTATCCGGTTATTTGAGTCACCTACCGTCTCGTCGTTACTATTAAGTAATTGTCGTAGTTGAATAGATGATCAATGAAACTCCTTAACGGCTTACAGTAAGGGTGCGATCAGTGGCAGAATTTCTAACTGTTTCATTTAAACAGCGCTGTGTCATATGAGCAGCACGTTTAGTAGGTCTACCCATATTTAAACCAAATTATTAAGTGTACTTCAAATTCACTAAAAATAAAAATATAAACAAAAAAACCGACCTCAAAAGAAAACTATTCCAAAACAAATTAATATTTTCTAAAAAGTAAATAAATAATTGCGTGTTCTTCTACAATTTAATAGTCAACTTACATTTTCTACACTTCAATATGAAGGTACGATCTGAGCTTACGTACGTGGAGTCGGTGTCAGCGTGTCCACTTTGACAGCTTGTATATGAATAACTTTAACGTGTATAGCGATCGACTAGCGTATAACACGGGCGCATCCAGTCAGTTATGCAATGTCGAGCGCGGTCAGGAACACACCCATCTCAGGGTGACCGCTATTGGTAAATTATAAACGAATGCTTCGGAGGGTCCGTCAGGCCTACGGTTCCAAACTGTCGTTAAACCATGCTAAACCACTCACCATCAGATGGCCCGTACTCCAGTATAATAGTTCCTTTACACAAAAAAAATCCCGTTTGGCCGTCGCTGCGCTGCTCACTGCATTATATATTAATAGCACGAAATATATCGATGTTTTTTTAACATCTAAACGCAACTGTACAAACATATCCATTAAATTAAAGAAAAGTTGTAAGTTTTAAATCTATGATAACAGATGGCGCTGACCGACATCCTGAATCACGCTAACGCTTGTTCTGCGGAGAATTTATATAAGTTGATAAAGTACTATGTAATTTATTAAAATAATACACAATTAACGAATTAACTAATTTTTTGAGACGCACTCTTGGTGGTGACGTCGTAAAATAAAATATCATTTAAATTAAAAATATTTTTAAATATTTTAAGAATATTTTAAAAATAATGATAAAACTAAACTCGTAACCCGGCATTGGTGAGAGAGTCAGAGATAAATAAACAAACTTGATACTTCAAACTCCACGACGAGTGACGACCTGTGTGGCGCAATGGTTACCATGCCGGACTGCCAATCGGAGGGTCCCGGGTCCGATTCTCGGCGAAACAGAAATTTGAATAATGACATCTGTTCTTGGTCTGAGTGTTTCTGTCTTTGTATGTGTCCATGGTATTTTAACATCTAAACGCAACTGTACACATCTATTAAAGAAAAGTTGTAAGTTTTAAATCTATGAAAACAGATGGCGCTGACCGACACCCTGAATCACGCTAACGCTTGTTCTGCGGAGAATTTATATAAGTTGATAAAGTACTATGTAATTTATTAAAATAATACACAATTAACTAATTTTTTGAGACGCACTCTTGGTGGTGACGTCGTAAAATAAAATATCATTTTATTTAAAAATTTAAAAATATTTTTAAATATTTTAAGAATATTTTAAAAATAATGATAAAACTAAACTCGTAACCCGGCATTGGTGAGAGAGTCAGAGATAAATAAACAAACTTGATACTTCAAACTCCACGACGAGTGACGACCTGTGTGGCGCAATGGTTACCATGCCGGACTGCCATTCGGAGGGTCCCGGGTTCGATTCTCGGCGAAACAGAAATTTGAATGATGACTTTAAATTTCTGGTCTGGGTGTTTGTGTTTCTGTCTTTGTATGTGTCCATGGTACCCACGACACAGGGTATATCTACCCTACTGTGGGGCTATGAGTTGGTGGTATGAGAAGGTATGGTCATTGAACATATCTTTGAACATTGTTCAAGAACACAAGGATAGAGATGGGCGTTTTCGTTAATTTACGTCATCGATGCGCATAAGTATACATCAGATGCCGTTAGGGTTGACAACCATACTGTTAAAAACAGTATAATATACTGTTTTTCATTACATTATACTGTTTACTGTTGAACAAAAATAAAGTATACAAAATACTGTTTTCAGTATCAACATCTCAGACGAACACTAAGTTAGTGCAGCGCACACACACATTTTTTTCGTGTACACATTGCTCGCCTTTGTTATTTCAATTAGTGTTTTAGTACACAAAAGTTGGAAAGTGGAAACGATTCACCTTACCTTCAAAAAATAAAATACTGTTCATTTTTGTAAAATACTGTTTATTTTCCTTATTAGACCTAAATATACTTTAATTCTTGTAGCAACCCTAGATGCCGTGCCGGCACCATTTTTTGAGGTATCGATTCCATGTCGTCATTGCCGGCTAAGTCTGCGTATCAGTAACGGTGCCATACATATTTTGTTGCCTATTTCAAAGGACTCTTACACTCTCTCTTCTCTCATTTCGTGACTGCCTCCGTGGCGTAATGGGTGATGAGCCGACTGCGAAGCGTGAGGTCGTGGGCAGCACAGAACATATTAAAAGAAGTTAGAATGGAAATGTGGGCGGGGCAGACGCGCCAAGGAATCTCTACAGAAACACTCGATCGTGCTACGATATGCGTGCTTGTGTGCGTGCTTGGGTGTGATTCGTTCATTTGAAATCGCGTGATTGTGCGGCACTAAGATTGGCTAGATTTGAAATTGCAAATAAGTGCGTAAGCTTCGTATTTATTTAAGTACAGATGTAATGGAGGTGAAAGGCTTAATCGGCGACACCAGTCTTCATACGAACGGCACATAATATAATATAATATATATATAATACAAAGACACTGAGTAAGTTATCTTCATACAAACGCACCGCGCGCGGCTTGTATGTGTGCGCCGCCGCCATAGTATCTATGCGTCGCCGCACGCACACTTAAACAAAATCTCGACTCATTTCTCACTGCGCGGACGGATCGAGCTCCCACTCACACCGTCCACAACCCCGGAAGCTCCATTTTAGTCGCGTCTTACGATCAGGCAGGGGATACCGTAGCTCTATGCTTAATCCCGAAGCTACAGGGACTAGCCGAAACCTACCTATTTTAACTATCTGAAAGGTACGGGGTTCATTTCAGAGGATTGAAAATAGGTATATAGGGTTTTGGCAAAGGGAGATCTCCCGCCGGGCGAGGTGATCATGCCCGGGGAGCGGCCGCGCTCCAACTGACTCAATTCGGAGCTTGTATATATGGTAAGATATTCGAAAACGTCGCTACAGGGTCTTGATTACAAATAAAAATGATTTGCTTAGGCAAGAAATAGCTTTCTACTTATTAGGGCGATAGTAAACTGTTTCCTATCGTTTACGGCAGTACTTCGCTATACACACGAATATCATAATTATAACGGGGCTAATTAAAACATATGCCCTGATAACTAAAGTAGGAACACGCGCGGATGAAGACGCGGGTCACGCGGGCAAAAGCTAGTATTAGTATGGATAATATTTTGCTATTAGAGGAATATTCTTGCTTACTATCGTCAGTACTTTCTAATCATCATGTTACCGTCAATGTCTGTATTCGACAGATTATAAATCAGTGAAAGTGATGGGGCAGGCAGAAAGAATACGCCATGGCTGGGTCTTGGGAGCAAAAAATATTCACCTGTCATCTATAGGCTTGGGTTAGATAGTCAGCGATGAGAGAATTTGACGGTATTGACGACCCAGGTGATCAAAGATTACCATGCAATGATATTGAAAAAAAAAATGGTGTAAATATGGTATAGCGGCTCCACATTATCGCCGTGAATTCACGGCGCAAATCGTCCCCTCTACATTAACGCGTTAACTCATTCGTGACTAAAACTTGCCGCGAAGTGGACGTTGAAGCTGCTGCTGCAATTACTTTTTTCAAAATAAGAAAATCAGAAAGCTTCGTAGAATAAGAAGATTCTGATGGTTGATGACTGAAATACATCGTAACTGAAAATAATGTCTAAAATACAAGCCTGCCATGAAATGCCGTGAATGTGGATGTGAATGTGGAATGGTGGACAAATTAAAACTATAAAATTGTAAAACTACTTTAATATTTCTACTTCTGTAATAGTAATTTTAAGAATTTAAGTTAATTTAAGTCATTAAAATTCATTAGATGTCATTGTTATTAAATTAAAATTTGTACACCCTAAGGGGTAAAAATGGAGTTCTAATTATTATTTTGTAACACCTTTTTTTCTCCCATATTTGTGTAAATAAAATATTATCATATCGTTTCATTTGAATTACATTTCACCCTTTTCACACACATCATCACGTGGGCTGCATGCTCGTCTGTTACTCCATAAAAACGTAGCTTAAAGCTTACAGTCAAACCGTGGCCTAAGATACAGTACAAGGCGAGAGAAAGCCGCATAGTTTTTTAGTGCAATAGCGATGATTTATCACTCTTTGACTTCAGCTATGTTAAAACGGTTATTGTATTATTGTGTGACGACTTCCTTACTTTCTACATCAGTGGAAACTACGGTTCAACCAACTGTGGGGTTAGAATGCCCAACATTGAAATGACCAATCTCTATGGCAACGACTCTACGAGTAAGTATTGAGTCGTAACGATTAAGATACTTAGTACATGGACGCCCGAGCGTTGCCGGTTGCTCCGGTTGCTCGGATAAAAACAATTGATTTTCTTGGTTTATTTTTAAGCAAAACATTCATTGGCTTAGTATTACTTCAAAGCCTTTTGAAATACCTAGCTCCCAATTAAAAAAAAAATTGTCACAAAAAATAAAAAACGAAACTTGCCTACTTGAGGTTTGAACCCTGGTCTTTAGCTCCGTAGTCAGCTTTCGTAACCATTCGACCAAGAAAGCTTTAATTCCATGGACGAAATTTTTATATAGGTCTTTCATATCGACATTGTCATTTGTTTGAAGGGCGGATTGACAATCGACATTTGACCGCTTTCTACGCTACAATATTATAAATATTCTCCAATAGATGTCAGTAAGAGTAATTTTATATTTAACGGCATAAACATTAAATAAAACGACAATTTCTATCAATAAAAATTTGCTGGATCGATTTATCATCCCCGAAACCAGGGTACTAAATATCATCAAAATCTTTGGAGCCGTTTCCGAGATTCAAAAAATATATTTAGATATATACAAGAATTGCTCGTTTAAAGGTATTAGATATGCTCTTATACTACAGGATACCTAAACAATTTTAAGAGATATTTTTTACCAGACCGTATGAGATGAGAGATGAAATCAGGAAGATTTATCTAAATCATTTCAAAAGAATCCATCAGTGCATTGATGACCCGCGTGGCGCAATGGTTACCATGTCGGACTGCCAATCGAGGGGTCCCGGGTTCGATTCCCGGCGAAACCGAAATTTAAATGTTGAGTTCAATTTAAATTTCTGTTCTCAGTCTGGATGTTTGTGTTCCTGTCTTTGTATGTGTCCATGATACCAACGACACAGGGTATTGATTACCTTACTATGGGGCTATGAGTGTGTAACGTTTATTTATTATTATTATCAGTTATGCGTAGATGGAAGGCAAAACAAGCCAATTTGGGACACCTCTTCCCCCAAATTTCATAGTGACCCTCCCTCCAAAATTTCTTGACGTCCACAATTGAAGGCTGCGACCGCGCCTGCATAGCCCAATGCTGGACATACATATACCTTTTCTTTTCTTTTTTTTTTTGGTATCGGGGGGAAACCTTCAAAAGGTTCCCGACACCTTGGGAGAGGATACCGGGTTATGTGGGATTTGACCGCACTAAAACCAACTCAGTGGCCTGCCTCTGCGTTTGTGAGGACTCCGGGATCTCCATAGGAACGCACCGGTGTCCTCCACGCACGGCGCCCCATAACGGGCCCATCCTCGGGAGAGCAGTGTGCTCTCCTGCACCTTTAAGTGTTCACGGCGGCATGCGGCCACGCATACACTGCCGTCCCTCCCGGGGCTGTTAGCTGGACGGGTCAAGCTCCCACTCTCACCGTCCGCATCCCCGGAAGCCCCCTTTTAGTCACCTCTTACGATCAGGCAGGGGATACCGTAGCTCTATTCTTAATCCCGAAGCTACAGGGACTACCTTAACGTATTCCAATCCATCCGATCTTGCGCCCTATAAATCCAGCGGGTGTTTAAATTTCTGTTCTCGTTCTGGGAGTTGCGACACAGTCCTAGTGTGAAGCTATGAGGATGTAGCGTTTATTTATTTATTCAATGAATTTCCTGAGGTTCATTAAAGCACAGGCTCACAAGGCTAGCTTCACTAAAACAGCGCTAGTATCGAGTTACGGTCTGTACAACAAACTTTAATTGTAGCACGCTGGTTGAATATCTGATGCTGTAGGTTAGATTGCGGTACGATGTTCAATTTTGATTTTCGTTCGCATCGCAACGCAGAGCTTCAAATACCGCTATAAAATCATAACGTTATTATCTACTTGTGCCCATATCGTTATAAAAAACATAACGTATTACAACTAAACGTTATTTACACGTCAACATAACGCTAATAAATATTTCAGTTAACGCTATTTAGAAAATAACGATATAAATAACGTTATATTTAAGGGGAATATCGCTTAGCAATAACGTTATAATATCGTTAATACCATAACGTTATTCTTTTAATACCGCTATTCGTCTTTTCGGTAGTAATGTCAAAATAATAACGAAACGAAATACGTATAACGTTATATAACATCATATTTTGATATTTTTTATAACGTTATGAAGCTCTGTCGCCATGAGTGCCACGACATACGTCGCCACGCTATTTTGACGACCCGCGTAATGGCTACCGATTGCCGATCGGAGGGTCCCGGGTTCGATTCCCGGCGAAGCAGAAATTTGAATGATGAGTTTAAATTTCTGTTCTCGGTCTGGGTGTTTGTGTTTCTGTCTTTGAATGTGTCCATGACACCCACGACACAGAGTATATTTACTTTACTGTGGAACTATGAGTGTGAAACGTTATTTATTTAAGAGTGTGAAATTGCTATAGCTATGAAGCGCTCATGGCCCAGCGGCTAGCGTAAAACGTAAGCGATATACGCAAATAAGTGAATCGGGCGCGGTCGAGTGTGATATGTGTGACCACTTTAACAGCAAAGTTCTTGCGCGTTTCCATGCTTCGGGGAGAGGGGGGGGGGCACGTAAGCCCGTCGGTCCCGGTTCTTATCGATAAATAACTGGCGTTAAACCTTGTCGGAGGACTTATGGGCGGTTTGAAAACATCCGACAGCGGGTTGGCCACTAACCCGGCTACCAACCGGCTTTGGAGCAGCGTGGTGGAGTTAGCTCCAGGCCTCCCGAATAATGGGGAGAGACCCGTGCCCAGCAGTGGGAAGCAAAAAGAGTTGCAGTACCTAAAATATCTAATTAATATGCTTATATTAAACCAAAAAAAATTTAGTCTACATCCCTATTCAACAATAAAGTAATTCTTTTGTGTTTTATTTAAATTAAATAAGCAGCAGGCGAACTACTCCAATAATAAGAGAAATGAAGACGAAAATCAGTAAGTTAATAAGGACTGTAACAAATTCGCGCCAAGTGACGGCGGCCATGTTGCCCGCCATCTTTGTCAGTTGACAGCCGTCACTCCGGCTTGCCGCGTCGAGTTATTAAGCTCTCTTATTATTTAGTAACTGGGAAAGAGTGTTAATGTCAAACGAGTTCTGCTTAATTAATATTTCCATTACTATCTTATTATCCATACTAATATTATAAATTCGAAAGTAACTCTGTCTGTCTGCTACGCTTTCCGTTTAAACTACTGAACCGATTTGAATGCAATTTGGAACACAGATAGAGTGGACCTTGGGAAAGGACATGAATAGTTTTTATCGTACGGGAACCTTTAAAACGGGTCCACGCGGGCGAAGCCGCTGGCGGAGGACTAGTTTGTAGTAATAAGTAAGAGGTAGACCTTCAAGGATCGACCGGGGATGTACCACCGCTGCACTAATTTCTGCCGTGAATCAATCCTGTTGTATTTCGGTGGAAGGGTGCGGCGACCAGACTTACATAAGGCGACCATCAGTCTCCGGAAGAGCCCAACTGCATGCGATACGATGCTGCACTCATAGTCCCACAGTGGGTAGATATACCCTGTGTCGTGGGTACCATGGACACACACAAAGACAGAAACACAAACACCCAGACCGAGAAAAGAAACTCATCATTCAAATCTCTGTTTCACCGGGAATCAAACCCCTCCGATTGGCAGTCCGGCATGGTAACCATTGCGCCACGCAGGTCGCCAGACTCGGATAATTTTTTTTCACGAATTAATAAGATAAGCGTTGTCATTGATGACATTAAGCTATTGAATGAATAATATTGCGAGAATTTCTTCAGTCTTATCCAAAAAAGAGGCCCGAAAATTCACTAAATTTCGGATACGGGAGTACAGAATAAGCCTTCTGCTGTTTTAATGACTACGCAATCACAGCTTTCATCACAGAATGATACTCAAACTTACCTTTCCACTTTCATAACCTAATAATCCTATCAAAAATGTCGCTCCAATTTCACTAAAACTTGCTACAAATTGTCGAAAACTGGCAACACTAACGGCAGGTCTGTGACCGGAAATGGACGGTGTAATTATTGGTGCTTCCGGCGGAGGTCGACACGGACGGCCGAATTCGAGGGGACTAGTGTGAAATTATCGTAATTTTGTAAAAAAAATAGTTAAAGTAAGCATAGCTACATTGATGGTAGTTTACTCTAAAATTAATCTATTTATGTACGAGCAGTGAGCAGCGGTAAAACCCGAGGTGTCCGACACGGATATACCAAGTTCAAACGGCGCACACCTCTGTCAAAGAAAGTGAAGGGCGTATTTATCGCTGCTCCAGTATGGGAGAAAATTTTGTGACATTTAATTCATTACGATGTTTTCATCACCCTGTGGAAGAATTCTGACTCCTGACCTGAGCTCTCTCGGTGTTCCAAGAGGACACAGTTAATACGGGAATGGTTGTTTTCAAAATAAAAACACCGCGGTCACCGACCACCGTATCAACCAATTCTATTAATAATAAGTTTTGTCCGCACCTTATACTTTTTACAAAGGGATCTTAACACCGTGATCTAGATGCTTAGTACAGCGCCATCTAGTTTGCCAACTAAAGAAATATTTTACACCCTGCATGCCTGACAGTAATACATAATTACACCAATTCGAACTTTTCCAGAGTGTAGGACAATGGCCAAAGTCCCTATCATTTCTGAGAGGACACCGTGCTTCGCAGGGCATGATAGACCCGGTTGTTATCGATAGATATCAAACGTTAAAACTTGTCGGAAACCTTACAGGTGGTTTGAAATCATTGGGATTTTGGCCACTAATTTGCATCTCCACCAACTCCCATTGGAGTAGCATGGAGTAAACAAGGTCCAGGTATTTCCTAAATAGACGCTGTAGCTTCGGCATTAAGAATAGAGCTACGGTATCCTCTGCTTGATCGTAAGAGGCGACTAAAAGGGGCTTCCGGGGTTGTGGGCGGTGACAGTGGGAGCTCGATCCGTCCAGCCAGCAACCCCGGGAAGGGCGGCGGTGTGTGCGTGGCTACATGCCACCGTAAGCATCGGAAGGTGCAGGAAAGCACATCTGCTCTCCCGAAGATGGGCTCGCTCTGGAGCGTCGCGCGTGAAGGGCACCGGTGCTTTTCAATGAAGATCCCGGAGTCCTCCCCAAGCGCAGAGGAAGCCACCGAGGCGATTTTAGTGCGGTCAAATCCCACATAACCCAGTATCCTCTCCCAAGATGCCGGGTACCTTTTGAAGGTTTCCCCCTTATAACAAAAAAAGGCCTTTCCTAAATATTGGTCACGCGCCCAGCAGTGGGATGCAAAAAGCGTTGCAACCACATAAATAGACAAGGAAGTCATTGCCATACGCAACACAAAAAAAATTTGTCGTTGATCACTCAACACGGCTTTGACGAACGAACAATGAACATACATTCTTTTAACTTTTATGAATGCCTTGTCCTCAATTGCCTAAGGATGCATAGTAATCCACAAACAATATATGGGAAAGCCTCACGGTTATCTAACGTGTGGTTACTGGTCATTACTGGATGTCTTCACTTTTGTGTCAACTTGCATAGATTTAAATAAAACTATGTCAACTTGTAAGAAATTGAGGCCAAAGTAAACTGTAGATTTCTTAGCAATTTCATAGCTTATAGCCTAAGCTATAGCTAGTCGAGTGCAGTCAAAGTACTAGTAGGATGGGTGGCCATTCAGCCACATCTGGTGCGGATGACGACTATTTATGTGATAAACATTTATTTTCATTTAATACAAAAAAACAATATTAATTTCAAGTTGCTTCACTGGCGACTCGTCGCTACGGCAATCGTCGCCATTGTCGCCACACCAAAAATAGCAATAGATAATGATACCTTGGGAGAGATACGTACCTGGTTATGTAGCATTAGCTGAATACATTATCCGATAGCTATCCTAGTATATCTTCTTCAGCATAACTATATTTGAAGAAATTGTTACCTGAAACAAATAAAACGTACATTATTAACGGAAGAACTTTTATATAAACTTACAAGAGGTCGAAAGTTAGACCATCTCAGTCCGGCCCTGGCGCAAAATTGGTTAGCGGACTTTTTTTGTTTTTTTTTCTATATTTATAGAATTATTAGATAATTCTATAAATATAGAAAATAGTAATAAATTAAATTAGGCATTAGATAAAATCCTTGCAGCCAATCAATATTTTCGTTTCATCATTTCAATAATGGCGTCGCAAACTCTGTGTATATTGCCAGCGTCAAGTATAATTTTTGCATCACTTAGTAGTCATAGAAAAAATCAGTAAGTCGTCAGTAATCAGTCAGTCTAGTCAGTCAGATGTTCAAGTAAAGCCATGGCTACTTTACCAGAACATATCCGATGGACTTTTAGAGACAAGCAGAAAAAACATATTTTAGCACTGTCATTCTATTTCACAACATTCGTGCACTGTCATTAACCTATATCGAAAAAATGCCATCAACTTGTCCTATATAACTCAAAAATACACCAAGAGAATGAAAATAAAACAAGAGCACATTATGACCTTTTACGGCTTGTCGCCAAAACTCCGATTAGCAGACGTCTACTAACTATAAACTACCTCTCGTCATCTTTATACGTCAAGCGGTTTTCGAGATTTTTAGATGAATGTGTGAGTCACCTTTCAATTTTATATATTTTAGATTTCAATACAGTACCTACCCAGCACTTTATAAAAAACTAGCCTTCCGCCAGCGGCATTACCCGCGTGAAACTGTTTAATGGGTCCTCGTATAATAAAAAATAGCCTATGTGCTATTACAGGCTTCATTGCTATATTAAAATCATAGGCGTTTAGCCAGTTGCTTCAACCGCGTTGACCCTATTACCTGTTTTCACGTAGGACTGAAGCATTTTCCTGCGGTAAAAAGTAGCCTATGTTACTCAGGGTGAATGTAGCTTTCCAATGGTGAAAGAATTATTGAAATCAGAACAGTAGTTTTTGAGTTTATTTATTAGAAACATACAAAAATACAAATCTTTCCTCTTTATAATATTAGTGTAGATAATATAACATATTGGAGGGTTGGAACATCCAAAACTTTAGCATACAATCATAAATATAAAACAATTATTTCAAGTGTAACATTTATAACGCGTCAACCCCAATATCTATGTATAATTTTTAAATACACCTGCACACCTTACCTCCGCCGGGAATCGAACCGTGACGGAGGGGGATGGACAGATAACGACCAAAACCATTATTATAATTGAGGAGAGACCATTCATAATTTTTTATGGGTTTTTTATGGTGCGTTTGTTAAATAGTACTCGTGCACCTGTCACAGAACTGTTTGACCTGTATTTTATACCCTTATTTTAGGGGTTCGTGTCGAAACGACATAACTACTCCACTGTCTGTTGTAGGGTAGATATACACTGTGTTGTGGGCGCCATGGACAGTAAACACACACAAACACCCAGACCGAAAACAGATATTTAAACTAATCATTCAAATTTCTATTTCGCCGGGAATCGACCGACCCTTCGATTGGCAGTCCGGCATGGTAACCATTGGGCCACGCAGGTCGTCAAAGTGATAAACGTTCAAAACGGCCTCTTAAATTGTGACGACTGTAGCAAAGCCAACGTTTTTTTTATTATTATTTATTTGAATGGAGTAGCAGACGAGCAAGCAGGCCACGTGGTGTTAAATGGTCGCTGCAGCCCATGTATATCTACATACAACCTCAAGCAAGCATAGGTAAGTATTGTCTGAGCCCTGAGGTCGTGTGTAGTTGCGCTGCTACTCCGGAGGCTGGTGGTCGCCTCATGTAAGGGCCGGCAACTGCACCTTTCCACCAAAACACAATAGAGTTGGTTCACGGCAGAAGTGGGTGCAGCGGTGGTACTTCCCCGGGCGAACCATAATAGTTCTACCACCTACAAATTAATTCCACACCTAACTTCCAAGCATTTGAATGTTAATAAAGTGAAGACATAAGTTGAAACTTTTCATATCTTGGAGAACAATATCAGGTGGCACCGAAATAACGGACTATAACGTTTAGCCGTGTGCTCTTTATATCACCTGACAACAGATGGTAGATAGGAGCCAATAGTTCAAACAAAAGTGTGCTTTACCTCTTTTACAATAGAGTTCACAGGATATCTTAACTTTAATATCAAATATCTTGTAGTTCTTAAAGTAACCTTAGGTAAGAAATAATAAAGTTCAAAATACCTAAGCAGGTCTTGGTATTGAAATGCAAGCATGGTTCATATGTTCAGGTACTAAAGTCTAAATTTAGTGTTATTCAAAATTGAATCCTTGGGGACATATGGCGTTGAAGTCTTTATTAAGTTAAGTTAAAGCAGTCGGAACAGATTGGCTTTGAAAGGTAAGAAACGAAAGAAAAAAAAAAACAACGGGTTGCACTCCGTGAGTGAAACCTTGAAACCGGCAGAAGTGAAAACTTGAACTAACGTTGTGCATTTTTGATATTTTGGAATGGATCGAATAAATTGCGTTAATTATCAGTATTATTTTTAATCTAATATTTTCAGTAGGTTTTCATCTAGTATTTTTATAAAGTACTCACTCATTTTCTTTCACTATTTTTTTGGTATCGTGGGGAAACCTTCAAAAGGTAACCTTCGGTGGCCTGCTTCTGCGCTTGGGGGGGACTCCTGAATCTCCAGTGGAACGCAACGGTAACCTCCACGCGCGGCGCCCAGAACGGGCCCTTCCTCTTGAGAGCAGATGTGCTCTCCCTCTCCCACACCTTCCAATGCTTACGCACACACCGCCGTCCTTCACGGGGCTCCTAGCTAGACGGATCGAGCTCCCACTCTCACCGCTCGCAACCCCGGAAGCCCCCTTTTAGTCGCTTCTTACGATCAGGCAGGGGATATCGCAGCTCTATTCTTAATCCCCGTATCCAGCAGTGGGATATTCAAACTTAAAAATTACAGTAAGAAGAGTATTTGTTATTTCAACGGAAAAAAACTATATTGTAAGTGCATTGAATTAACTAGATATGTATTAGTATAAGAATTATATTACCGAGCGACATTGCCTATAAAGGTAAAGCTCTCTAAATAAAGATTTAAAAAAAAACGGCAAATTGTTTGTAAAGTAGGTTTACGATCGAGATGTTTACGTGATAACGTCCGCACGAGAAAATCTCCATTCGTTTGTATGCCGCTAGAGTGAGAGAGACGGAAGATCGGTCCACTCACTCGAACGCTATGCCAGCCTCCGCTCGTGAGGATTCCGCGTGACAAGTTTCACGGAATGACTGGCAGCGCTCGAGATGAGACGGGAGATCGGTCCGTCTCTCTCTCGTTATACCTGCGATCGCGCTCGTGAGGTTTTGGTGTGACACAAGTTTCTGAACATGTCACCCGACTAAAACGTTATCACGTCAAAAAGAGTATTTGTTGGTAATGACACAAACTAGTTATAATATGTATTATCATCATGATGCCAATTAAAAATTCCATATAAACTCCATCTTACAATAAAGAGAGGTCACAAGTGGCTATAAATATGTCTACCGCGACAAAATGGACCGTAAATCTGTCCGTTGCATTGTACGCGATCCGATACTATCGTATTAGCATCGCGGGAATAATAGAAAATTCTATAAAAATATACTTTTGGAGGAATCCTTTACGAGACGAATTCATCGAAACGAATAGACGATTTCCCTTAGAAAATAAAAAAAAATTTGAAAAAGTATAATTATCTATTTGCGGCGCTCTAGCGGTAGAGACGATGGGACCATGGTCTTCTGACATGAAGAAATTCATGTCAGAAATGTCGACCAGACTTATCCTTGCCTGTGGTGACCTAAGGGCTGGCGGTTACTTTGCTCAACGGCTCAGTCTAGCCATACAAAGGGGCAATGCCGCCAGTGTCTTGGGTACCATGCCTCACACGGACTTTTTAGATGAAATATTTTATTTATAAGCCTTTTTATATGTTTTTTATGTTAATTTTAAGTTTTGTATATGTATGTATATATATTTAAGATTAATGTTAAGTTTTTTGTATATATATGTGTTGGCTCACAGTCACTACTTGTGATTATACAAATAAATAAATAATACTCTGAAAAAAAAAGTTTTATATTTTTTTATTATTATATTTTTTTCGAAAGGCATGTTTAAATTATGTGTTTTACTGTATGATGAAAATAAATTTTGTACATACTAACTCAAGTTGGAAACCAAACCAAATACGGTAGTACGGTACAAACAGCGCTGCGGTGGTACTTCCACGTCCGACACCTAGTAAATTCTGGTGTCACGGAGTCACGGTGTATACCGTCCTTCCCGGCATCACGGCACCACGGTGTGTGCCATGCTCCTGTCAAACAGTTTCACCGATTTTAAAGTATCAATAAATCTAGACTCTTGTAAACCGCACTTTAAAGAATTAAAAATAATGACACTTCCCTCCCTATACATATATGAAATATCCCTAATGGTAAAAAAAGATTTAAATAACTATGAAACTCTAAAATCAAAAAGGCATACTAAAAAATTGTGTTCAATTGCATCAAAAACAAAACAATATAACAAAAGCTTCTTTTGCATGGGACCAAAAATACATAATAACTTACCTGAATCCCTCAAGTCTAAAACAATTTGTGATTTTAAACGAGCACTTAAAACGTTTTTGTTTACAAAAGCGTACTATTCGGTATCTGAATTTTTAAACGACGAACTTTAACTTCGTGATGGATTTCGGGTTTACGGGACTAAAAACCTGCGAGGTTTTTTTTTTCCGCCGGCTTTTTTTCCTCTCAGTGTATAAAAACCCAGTAAATTGGGTGCCCAAAGCCGATGGCCCGGATAAAAATATAACTCGTATTAAACATCTTTTATAATTATAGCAGAATTGATAAAACATCGCAATAAAAACCGCAAAATATGGGTTAAAATAAAATCAACGTTGTCTTCAATTATAATAAATTTAGTTATAAGTAATTTTAGTTATACTGCTAACTTTATGTTTTAATTCTGTCCTCCAAATTTGCATACCCATATTTGTGCAAATAAATTATTTTCATTTCAAGTAATTTTATCTGTTATAATATTTTGTTAGTTACTTCCTAACCAAACTAAGATGGTTAGGAAGAGACAGCTGATGACCAATTTTATGAGAGTGAATTTTGTTATTATTTTTTTCTACTAACGAACCCGGTAGACGCTGTCCTGCCTTAAAGTATTAGAAATAAATTAAAATTGCGACGAAATTGAGACACTATATCCAGGGAGAGTGAAGACCTATCACGACAAGGATCATCTTAAGACCACGACCACTCTGTCAAGAGTGAACGACTGAAGAGAGAGAGAAGATTATTATTCTTTTTTGGTATTGTACTAATATAGATACCTACCTATAAGAAATTAAACTAACAACAATATGGACATTGTCTGATATAAATTAAATAAATAAATAAATAAAATAATATTATTATGGTTGTTTGGTATTTTTCAAACCCCGTCATAAAGGCCAATACTAACATATCCTAACACTAATATAACTCGTATGTAGACACGAAGTCATTTAATCATAGTCGGGATTAAAACCTACAAAGTACAGAAACATCGCATGTTCAATTTTCGGGAAGCGAAGTAATTTCGCAGCTCAGATTCTCACTATATCCCGGAAATCCCGGGAATCCCGTGAATCGCTAAAACCATGCATTACGCTCTAATTATGCGAGGGCGGCAACTAAAAATTCCCTTCATGAATATTCTAAGGGAAATGAGCTAGAAATACATTTTCGTAGACGCAACAAAGAAAAAAATCGGACAGTATGCATAATGTCTACTTTAGCTCGGTTATGTATGAAAGTATAATAAATAATCCGTAACAAAATCTGCTATATGGTTCGGTGGACAAATTAATACTGTAGGTGGTAGAACTATTATGGTTCGCCCGGGGAAGTACCACCGCTGCACCCACAAATACAAATACAAATACAAATATTCTTTATTGTACACCATAAAAATGAAAGCACAACATAAAGTATAAAATACAAAATTTACAGTGGACAACAGGCGGCCTTATCGCTTCTAGCGATCTCTTCCAGGCAACCTTGGGGTAGAAGAGAACTCAGCAAGATATGATGCGGGAGCGGTGCACATGAAACCTTAAATTTAAATATACATAGACATACATAAATATTTATATATATAGACATACATATACTTACATACTAAATATATACATATATACTAATAATACATACATATATACATGCAAAATGTCAGATAAACTGTTATTAGTATTGAAGATGTTTTAGATGGTAAGAGAGTGGACAATCTGTTCTTTGATAGCTAGATAAATATCACTTCAACGTTCTTGGTAGTAATCATAAAGACGTTTCTTAAAAATAGCAATCGATTCTGACTGTCGAATAGATGAAGGAAGTGAGTTCCAAGTGCGTATAGCAGTGACAGTAAAGGATTTTGCGAAGAAGGTGGAAGAGTGGACAGGAGTACTAAGGGATAAATTTTCAGTGGAGCGTAAGAATCGGTTGTGGGAAGAGTATAGATATTCAAAACGCTCTTTCAGGTATATTGGGGCAGATGGGTGAAATAGTGCACAGTACAAAGCAGAAAGAATGTGAGTATTCCGGCGAAGACGAATAGGGAGCCACTTGAGCTTTAGTCGGAATTCGGAAACATGATCGTATTTACGAAGGCCAAATACGAAACGTATACAAGCGTTTTGGAGTCGCTCAAGTTTGTTAAGTTGCTCCTCAGTTAGATCAGGATAGCAAATATCGGCGTAGTCGAGTATTGGAAAAAGAAGAGAATGAACAAGTGTAATTTTTGTTGGAATGGGTAGAAAATTTCGGAGTCTGCGCAAGGAGCCAAGTCGAGCGAACAAAGTTTTACTAAGGTTGTTGATTTGAGGCACCCAAGTTAAACAACGATCCATAATAACACCCAGGTTTTTGACTTTGTCGCTATATGGAATAACAGTTCCATCGAAGATTATTGGCGGGAGGGTAGTCCAATTAACCCTAGATATTAGCCTGGAACTGCCAATTATAATGGCTTGAGTCTTAGCCGGGTTGATTTGAAGCCCAAAATTACCAGTCCATTTCAAAATACAAGTCAACTCTAAGTTAATTCTGTTAATAGTAGAAGGAAGATCAGCAACAGATGTCTGCGTATAAATCTGGAGATCATCAGCGTACAAGTGGTAGAGAGAAGAAATTTGGGAACATAAGGAATTTATGAAAACTGCAAATAGAAGAGGGGACAACACGCCACCTTGCGGTACGCCAGCATTTGTGCTACACCAAGAAGAGAACGAGTCGTTAAACTGCACACGTTGCCGGCGCCCGTACAAGTAATCACGAAACCAGTCAATTGCGATTGGAGATACGTTGAGAGAGCTCAGTATTCCGAGAAGGACATCAAAATCCACCGTGCCAAAGGCATTGCTAAAATCTAACAGTGTCAGCACGGTAAGTTTTTTATTGTCCATGCCAGATCTTATATCGTCCGTAATTTTAGCGAGAGCAGTAGCCGTACTATGACCAGGGCGGAAACCGGATTGAAGAGGATTTAACAAGTTATGGCAGGAGAGGAAAGAACTAAATTGTTGGTGGATAATACGTTCAAGGGCTTTTGACAGGAACGGTAGGATAGAGATCGGGCGGTACTCAGAAAAAGATGTAGGATTTGGTTTTTTCGGAAGTGGGATTATTTGGGCATCTTTCCAGGAAGAGGGAAAGGAACCAGTGGTAATGGATTTATTGAAAATAGATGTGATGACGGGAGTTAGGATGTCGAGTAAAGGTATAATCATTTTACGGCTAATGCAGTCGCTTCCGACGGAATCTGAATGAATTGATAAGATGCTCTTCTTAACGTCACAATCAGAAATGTGACTAAAAGAAAATTCAGGAGCGTCAGGAGTAGGGTTGGAAGAAAGAAGATTAATTGTGCTGGATTTCACATCACCAGCGATCAGAGACGAGGGAGAAAAATGTTTGTTGAGACAATTTAAGTCTAAATTTCCAGGGAGTGTACACTGCTGCTGTTTCCCAACTCCTAGTGATCTAAGAAATTTCCAGACCTTGGCTGGATCATCATTTTGGACAGATTTGTGTATGTGGCGACGTTGTGCATCTCTACACTCCTTGTTGCATCTATTTCGAGCTGATCTATATTTTTCGTACCTAGATACGTCAGAAGGATTCGACTTGTATTTCGATTTAGCCTGGTTTTTGGCTTCAATCAACCTTCTCATGTCATCGGTTAGCCATGGGGCAGGAAGATGACGAACACGGATCGGGCGAACAGGCGCATGAATATCATAAAGTCGAATAATAAGAGAATTAAGAAGTGCAACCTGTTCGTCCACTGTATCCGCATCCGTTACTATGGACCAGTCAATACTCATGGCATCCGCCGAAAGCCTCTCAACATCCATTCCAGCAAAATTACGTTGCAGAAGAACTCTCGACTTAGCTTTCGGGGGACGTATTTTATAAGACAGGTAAATCAAATCATGATAAGAGAAAGCGTCAGCAGCAAGTTGACCATGTTTGGCAGCGTGATCTATTGATGAGACCAGTATAAGGTCAAGAAGAGACGGAGTACAATTCGGAAAAAAATGCGTAGCAGAAAGTGGCAAAATGTGTAAATTCGCTGCGTCGACGACAGATTTCAGCCGGGATGTTCTGGAATCGCACTTGAGTATGCAGGTATTAAAATCACCCATGATGATAGTGTGACTGTAAAGTGGTGTGAGCTCCTCAAGTACACATTCCAGAGAAGAGAAATAGTCTACGTTAGCTGTTGGGCTGTAAAGAACGCCAAGTAGTAATTTGGTGTGAGAGAAGAGTACTTCAATAAACATATACTCAGCTTCGTTTCCCAATGAATTCACGGATGACATTTTGATAATAGTGAAAGGAATGTGGGAACGAAGGTAAATGGCAACACCACCTCCACCCCGGATGGAACGATCGTTGCGGATTAAGTGATATCCCGGCAAGGCGTACGAAGTAGAAGGTAGACACGGTTTCAGCCATGATTCGGAAACCAAAATTGCGTGAATATTTTTGCTATCAAAAGAAGTTAATAAATCGGGGTAGTGAGCTGGAATACTCTGGGCATTTATGTGTACAACATTGAAATTTTTTCCCACGTCTGATAAACTTGAATCTAAAGCCACGTTTAAGGGAGGAATGCTTTCGAAACTGTTGGCACTATTATCTCCCTCTGAGGCAGAAGAATAAATAGAGGATGAATCATGATCATTTTGCATAATATATAAAAATACAATACAATAATATAAATAAAATAGAAAATAAAATACTAAATAAAAGGCAACAATATAAAAATATTAAAATGATTTAAAATTAAAATGACAATTTATAAATCTATAGAACGAATAGACTAACAATTACATAAAATGGTAATCTACCCGCCAGCTGCTTGGAATTTATACTGATTAATACAATGTACAACACGTTAAGAGAAAACAAAAATCATTATCTTCCTTTACATTCGATAAATAAAGTTAAACGTGAATACGAGTGATGACAAGTCATGCATGTCAGGGCTCCGTAAAAAAGTGGTATAGCAAGTATCCGAACGCAGCATTATTAGCGAGCTGTTATCTATGACTGACATTGACACTTGACAATTCAATCAGAAAAGAGACACGAAAATTATTAATTATTTATATAAAATTATTAAGTGTTTAATTTCTCTATGATTCATAAGACGAAAACGTCAACTTTGAAACTTGCATTACCTACAATACAAAGTTAGAAATATAAAAGAATACAAACATGACGGAGACATTATACGGTACAAGAGAGGATATAATAATATAAGACTTGATTGAGCAAATATGAAAATTGGTACATACGTAAATTGTAACAAAGATACTTTCACTTTGAAGTCTTATTTTCTTGCTGCTCTCTTCCCACGGGTTGCTGCCTTTTTTTCGGAGGGCTTGCTTTCTGGAACAGGCAGTGGTTCTGGCGAAGAAGATCCGGATGAAGTGGGGGCAGTATCAGAGACGGCATCAGGGACGGCATCAGGTGTGGCGTCAGGGATGGCATCAAGATCCGACATGGTTTCAACATGATGGAGTGAGCCATCCGGTGCTTGTACTTGGATGACACCCTTCTTGGTCCAGCATTTTTGCACGCCGAAGCGTTTCCTGGCATCAAGAAAGACTGCGTGGCGGCTCCTGGTCAAGAACTCCGACTGTGTTATTCCTGTGCCTTTAAGTTTAGTTTTACTAAACCATACTTCGTCTCGCACAGCTACATCCCGGAACTTTACAAGAATAGGCCTTGGTTTGCCTGCAGTTCGTCCCAAGCGATGACAGCGGCTTATGCACTCTTTGGAAAAGGAGGCCAAATTCAACTGCTTAGAGACAACTCTGGTGATTGTAGTCGTAGTGTCCTCGGACTTACTTTCAGGGACTCCATGAAGAAGAAGCATCTTCCTCCTGCTTCTCATTTCCTGCCGATCGAGCTCTCTGCCAAGAAAGTCAATTTGTCTCTGCATTGTATCTAATATAGACACAATAACATTTCTAAAGGCAGCCAGTTCAACAGCCAGAGATGATGTGGTGGATGCTGGGGCATTACTGGATTTCTTCAGCTCCTTTTCAATATCTGCCATTTTGGTGTGGACCAGCTCGGATATAGAAGCAAGGGATTCCTTGATAGACTCCATACCAAGTGTAAAACTTAAGTGAGTGGTGTTGTGTACAAAACTATTTAATGTATTAGTGTTATTGCGTCCAAAAGGAATAATTCTTTAGGAAAATATAGGCAGGTAGGTCACCTAGGTATTACATGCACAAATTATACATGAATATACTATCTATGTATATTTAAAGATTAATTAAAAGTAAACAGTTAAAACAACGTGTCTAGTTTTTTTGGCACCTACCCTCGAAAAAAAAAAACCAACCAACCCACTACTGCCGTGAACCAATTCTATTGTGTTTCGGTGGAAAGGTTGCCGGCCACACTTACATGAGGCGACCACCAGCCTCCGGAGTAGCAGCGCAACTGCATACGACCTCAGACAAGACTTACCTATGCTTGCTTGAGGTTGTATGTAGATGTCCATGGGCTGCAGCGACCACTTAACACCACGTGGCCTGCATGCTCGTCTGCTACTCAATTCCAATAAAAAATAAATAAAAGGTTTCGTAACATTGTCACTATGTAACCCCGTGCAGGTATACATAAGGTAATCTGTACAAATCTAAACAAATTAATAAAATTGGAGTGTCTGTTTGTATTGTAATATCAAAATAACCGCTATTTACTACATGCATATGAATGTATATGCGGTACATATACCAAAATAACATTTTTGACAATTTTTGTCTGTCTGTCTGTCTATCTGTCTGTCTGTTCGTTCGGGCTAATCTCTGAAACGGCTGGACCGATTTTATCGGGACTTTCACTGGCAGGTAGCTGATTTATAATGATTGCTGGGCACGGGTCTCTTCCCCATTATTGGGGAGGCCTGGAGCTTACTCCACCACGCTGCTCCAATGTGGGTTGATGGAGATGCGGGTTATGCCCATAAGGCCTACGACAACGTTTAACGACTGTTATCTATCGACAACAACCGGGACCGACGGCTTAACGTGCTCTCCGAAGCACGGAAACGCGCATGAAATTTTATGCCACTAGCGGTCACCCATCTTACATCCGACCGCGCCCGTTTGGCTTAGCCGCATAGATCGCTTACGTTCTACGCTAACCGCAGGGCCATGCGCGCTTCATACCTGAATATTTAATATAAATTCCAGCTTAATACCTCCACGCGTTCCTGACAGACAGACAGACAACGTCTTTTTCAAGTTTTTTTCCTTTCGAGGCCCGAAACCCTAAAATAAGAAGATTATTTTCACGTACATCCGAGCCCAGTTTTGGGACATTTGAAGACTTAACGGCCGCGAAAAATTATTTTATATTCTTTTTGTTTTATTTTCACCGTAATTCATTACGAAATTCTCTTTCAAACGAAACGTAGATTAAGAAAATCCTTAACGACGTGACGACGTTCATCCTATAAACAAAATAAAGTCTATAAAGTAGAGGACGGAAAAATAAAGGAAAAAAATATTTTTGTATTTTTGTATGTTTGTAATGAATAAACTCAAAAACTACTGTACCGATTTAAAAAATTCTTTCACCATTAGAAAGCTACATTCACCCTGAGTAACATAGGCTACTTTTTATCTCGGGAAAATGCTTCATTCCTACGTGAAAACGGGTAATAGGGTCAACGCGGTTGAAGCACCTGGCTAAACGCCTATGATTTTAATATAGCAATGAAGACTGGAATAGCACATAGGCAATTTTTTATCCTACGGGGACCCATTAAACGGGTTCACGCGTGCGAAGCCGCTCGCGGAAGGCTTGTTCTTTAAATTATTATAATACCTTATGGGCGGTTTGATAACATCCGACAGCGGGTTGGCCAGTTACCCACATCTCCACCAACCCGCACTGGAGCAGCGTGGTGGAGTAAGCTCCAGGCCTTTCCAATAATGGGGAGAGACCCCTGCCCAGCAGTGGGACGCAAAAAGGGTTGCAGCCAATATATAAATTACGACTCCTAAACTACCTACTGAACTGATTTTAATCCACACCGTACGCAGTTTAATTCAACTTGAAAGATAAGGATAGTTTATATCTTAAATTATACTTAGTACTCTAAAAACAAATTTTAATGAAATTTGGAACACAGATAGAGTGGACCTTGGGAAAGGACATAGGATGGTTTTTATCCTACGAGAACCTTTAAAACATGTACACGCGGGCAAAGCCGCTGGCGGAAGGCTAGTATTTATAAAAATCGATTCCCGAGATGAACGAACTCACTTGCAATTTTTCCCTATTAGTTAAAGTAGGTATTTACGCATCAACGACGTCGTAAAAAAACAATAAACTTTACAAATCGCACGTACTACGATAAGTCGCCATAAAGGTGCGTAGTAATTAATTTTCTTTGTTTGCAAAGCACTTTATTCGAACAAAGAACATGTGAGTAACGTTGAGTGCATTACTCAACAAACCACGTGATTGAAACATGCATTTTATAATATTAACGCTATAACTGAATCCATACTAATATTACAAATTCGAAAGTCACGGTGTCTTTCTGCTTGAACTACCTACTGAACCATTTTAATGGAATTTGGAACACAGATATTGTGGACCTTGGGCGGGCGCGGGCGAAGCCGCTGGCGGAAGGCTAGTACTATGCCTGACCAATATTGCCTCCTTTCCGAAACGTCCGAATAAATTGGCTGCAACCCTTTTTACGTCCCACTGCTGGACACAGGTCTGGACCCCATTATTTGGGAGGCCTGGAGCTTACTCCACCACGCTGCTCCAATGCGGGTTGGTGGATACCATTACCGAATAAATTTGCGACAAATTTTCAGTATTCTGTGAATTAAGTTTCATTTTTGGAATCCATAATATTTGAATTAACGGGGTTGGAGGCGGTAAGAGTGGAAGCTCTAACGGTTCCGGCAGCGGCCCCAGAAAGGACGGGGATGTCTGTGTGGCAGTAGCAGTCGTAAGAACTGGAAGGTGCAGGAGAGCTTCCGGATGACAGGCTCTTTTTGGGGCGCCGTGCGTGGAGGACACCGGTGCGTTCCACAGGAGATCCCCCAGTCCTCCCCAAGCGCAAAGGCAGGCCACCGAGGGGGTTTTAGTGCGGTACAAATCACTCGTTGTCATCCTCTCCTAAGTTGCCGGGTACCTCTTGAAGGTTGCCGTGTACCTTTTGAAGGATCCCCCCCCCCCCCCCTCCCCCAATCAGATCGAGTCAAGATCCGTTACTTTAAATGAAAGACCAACCATCCAACACCTGACCACCCTTGACATTGCTTAGCTTGGTTTCTACACCAGCCGCGGGGCTACGTCCTTAGAATATAGCCCAGGGTAGCAGCTGCATTGACCCAAAAAGCAAAGGCTGGCAAACCCGCTGCAGGGAATTATGTAGTAGGGGCATTGGGGTCTATTGTTTCAGAATTAATATTCCGTCGACGTACAGACTGACAGTTGATGCACTGTGTACGTGAGCAACCGCGAATGTATATAGTTAGATATAGTAAAATTCTGCACGTATATTCCACGAGATCACATGTCATTATTATTTTTTCTATTAATAATGGCATCGCAAACTCTGTACAGATTGCCAGCGTCAAGTAAATTTTGCATCAATTTTTGCCACTTTCAATAAAACTGGACGAAGTAGTAATAGATAAGGTTAGTGAGTTGTCAGTAATCAGTCATTAAAGTTAGTCAGATGTTCAAGTAAAGCGATGGCTACTTTACCAGAACGTGTCTGATCGAATTTCGAGGCAAACAGAGAAAACATATTTTAGCATTGTTATTCTGTTTCACAACACTCGTGCACTGTTATCACTTTTTATATCGAACAAAATGCCTTCAACTTTCTCCGATAAACGAACTCGTAACTTAAAAATGCACCATAAAAATGAAAATAAAACAAGAGCATATTATGTCTTTTCCGACTTCCCGTCAAAACTCGAGTGGGCAGAATTTAATAAAAATTCAATGACTTAATAATAAACTAAAATAAAGTAATAAAATAAAAAATGTAACAATTTTTTTTCTTTTCGTTCGTCTTATATTAGCTTGACCTGTATGTATGTATGTAACGGAATCCTTTAACTTCATTTTCACCTACTTCTAAGCGTCTGATTAACTTGAACATTTGCACAGGGGTCAAGAGCCGATGACAATGCAATAATATGAAAAAAATCCAACTAAAAAATTCAAAATAAATAGTGTAAGTAGTTTAAAAAACACAAAACACGCTTTTGTGAAAATACGAACTAAAAAGTAAAGAATAAGAAGAAAATGTATATTACTGTAAAAAAAGCGTGCTTTTTGAGATACAATTGACACCATGCACCCCACCCTTTTTTTACAGTAAAATACATTTTTTAAGTAAGTTAAAATAGTGAGGTGACAGCCCTAATAGCTGTCTAAAAACCAGTAAGCAGCACTTACTCTTTGCATAAGTAACCCTACATACAAAATCTCAACTTCACTCCTATATCTTCCAATACAGTTAACATAATAAGTTTAATAGTTTTTAAACGAGCGTTTTAAACGAAGAATTCCAAACGAAGTGTTAAATGTGTTTACACGGTACTTGGAAAGATTCCAGCGTTTATTTATAGTGGAATTTTCCCGTTCCTGGAATTCCCACTAAAACAAATTCGGGGCTTATTCAAGGGTCTTACAGTGTACCAAATGGCTTTACACAGCTTTGCCATCTTGCAGAGAAATATCATTTTAAATATTACAAGTCATTTGAAGAAAATTTTTCTGTTCGTTTAAGGAATTACCATTTTAGGGTGTCATTTGGATAAAAAAAGTTAAAAAAAACACACTACAAAACATTTTTTTTTATTTCACACGCATTGCACACGAGCAAACAGGCCACGTGGTGTTAAATGATCGCTGCAGCCCATGGACTTCTACATACAACCTCAAGCAAGCATAGGTATGTCTTGTCTGAGGTTGTATGCAGTTGCGTTGCTACTCCGGAGGCTGGTGGTCGCCTCATGTAAGTGTGACCGGCACTGCACCATTCTACCGAAACACAATCGAATTGGTTCACGGCGGAAGTGGATGCAGCGGTGGTACTTCCCCGGGTGAAAAATAATAGTTCTACCACCTACAAAAATACTATCCTAAAAAAATTAAATTAAAACTAAATAAGAAGAGGAGAAAAATGTAGAACAGTAGAATGTCAATGGGGTCTCTATCAAATAAATATCAACTCAAACAAAATTATTTCCTTATTTGAAGATATTTTGGTGTCCGTTTTTTTTTAAATAAAACAGTCCCGATAATTCATACTAGTATTCTTAACGGATATCTATTAACTATCTACCTTGGTGCCAAATTTCATCTTTACATGTCAAGCCGTTTTGGGTGCGGTTGTAAGTGTACCTTTCGCTTTAATTATATTTCAAAGATATTGTTGTAAATGATAAAACGTAACTAAAAATATGTTAAGGAAGAAGATAATTATTGTTACCTTTAATAGAAATGATTGTAATACGCAACTGTATACACATTTAAATGGATCTTTTCACGGGAATGAGATATTTGCCGTCCTTTCAAAAAATCAGGTCAATTCTTAACAGTATTGTGACGTAAAAGGAGGATAAACAAACAAACGAACGAACGAACGAACAAACAAACAAACAAATGCTCTACCACTTTTATAATATAATTTTATTTTATAAAATAATTCTTTATCCGTTAAGATTATTCTCGGAACGGAACGGAACTTAAAACAAAATATTTTTAGTTAATTTTAATTAATAATATTATATGCCAGAATATATGGTAAGACTGTTAAAAACTCAAATAATAATTTTAAACATCTTATTCTATGTATGTAAACAGTCAGTCAACAATAAAGTACATATTTTCATTTTCTTAACATCATTGATAAGCTTAGAGCATCAAGGTATTGACAGGTACCCAACAGAGGAGTGGCCTTTACGGGCGAAATCCTCGTCTAGATATACAACTAGTGTGTGTGTGTCGGTCAGTGCATAGAAAATGACGTTGTTAATTGAAATTGAGATATTTAGAAATGTACGCGTCTGTAGCGATGAAAGAATATTTGTGAATTTGTGACAAAATTAAAATGTATGCGTTCTTCCCCCCGCACCAGATTTAGCACAAAAATTATGTATCGAAGCGAGGCGCTATGTCGTCTCTACTGAAGGGTGAGTCCGTAACTTTGATGCTCTAAGTTGATAAGCCTAATTAGATATTCAGCTGTCATTAGATAACAATTCAAACATGACACGGACATACCTGACCATAGATATACGTGTGATATTATGTAATTAATTCATTAAACTGTAATGGGATCGAGATAACTGTTCATTATGCATTAACGCGTGCACCCGTTAAATAAATCAATTAATTGGTTTACTAATAACGAGTTATCGATTCCAATTAATGGATAGTCATTAAGATTTCAATTTACAATGAGTATTAAGTGTATTCTCTGATGGAATGAGTCTTTATAATTAACTAGAAGACCGCCTGCGACTTCATTCGCGACTTGTGAAAGCCCTTTATTTTACACGCTTTATATTAGTTTCACCTGTATGTTTGTTTGTTTGTATGTATGTGACAGACTCCTTTGGGTGTAATTTTAACCCACTTTAAACGGCCAGATTTTATTCAAACTTTGTAGGATTATCGAGGACCGTTGACAATAATACACTAATATGTAGGTCCTGTATTTTATCTAAAATAAAAAATAGTTTAAAAAAACTAAAAAGAAATAATAGTTAAAAGATAGTTAAAGACAAATATCATTAGAAGGATAATCATTTTGATAATATCCGCTTTTTTACCATAGAATGCTTTTTATTTATTATTTAAAATTCAAATTTATTTTCTATTTTTTTAGTTGAATTTCTTATAAAAGCGTGTTTTTTTAGTTTTTTAATTTTTCAGATAATAATATCATCCTAGAGTCCTACAGGTATATAAAATTATACTTACTCACTTACTTACTTCCGTAGCTCAGCGACCCAAAGTGGGCCTAGACCTCTGATGTGTATCCCCTGCCTGATCGTAAGAGGCGACTAAAAGGGGGCTTCCGGGGATGCGGACGGTAAGAGTGGGAGCTTGACCCGTCCAGCTAGCAGCCCCGGGAGGGACGGCGGTGTATGCGTGGCCGCATGCCGCCGTGAACACCTGAAGGTGCAGGAGAGCACATCTGCTCTCCCGAAGATGGGCCCGTTTTGGGGCGCCGCGCGTGGAGGACACCGGTGCGTTCCTATGGAGATCCCGGAGTCCTCACAAACGCAGAGGCAGGCCACTGAGGGGGTTTTAGTGCGGTCAAATCCCACATAACCCGGTATCCTCTCCCAAGGTGTCGGGTGGACCGTGCCCATGGACATCTACATGTGAAGTAAGTGTAGATTCAGGAGCTCGATTCAACATAAGATCTGATATCTTTTTCACAGAGTAATCCATAGCGCTAACTTATAAACGTTGCAAAAGCTGGTGACAATCCGGTCTTGGACTACCAAGTCAATTGAGATACTTTTAATGAGCTGTCAAAACGTGACATCCCCATACATTTTGTATGAGAAAATGATAAGTGACGTCACTTATCATATATAGTCAATTGGCTTCATTATTATTGATTTAAGCGGTAATAAAAATCATGTATAAACAATAATTAACAATTATATTGCTTTCCAAACGTGATTTAGCGCAACCCTTTTTGGTAAGGATTTTGAATTTCTTTGTTCACAGTGTCCAAGACATATTATGTGTCCAAGTATATATATCATTTATAAACATATACAGTTGTTTTCACAACTAGTAGGTACACAGTTACATTCTCTTTTCTCTCTCACACACACACTCACACACAAACACAAGCAACCACACCCACCCACACACACACACTCCCACACAAACCGAAACTGTAATAAATTTTAAATATGTATAAAAATTAAGTCTGAATTTCTTTTAATAAGTAAAATGTAAGTAACTTAGAAAGAGCGGGGCATCCTGACACAGGTATTTCTTTACTTAAAAGGATGCCTCCACTGTGTAAACAAAATTGTCATACTATTTTGAGAAAATAAACAAATTTTTCATTTTTTTCATTTTTAAGACCCTATTCGTGTATGTTTTATCTCACTCTTACTCCAAACATATATTATCAGTAAGAGTATATGTAAATTCATGAATACTTTAGAATCAGTACAAAACCCGTCACAACACGGCTTTGAAGTCCTATGAAATCGGTTTTAGTTAGCTTTGAGGATGAAATGAATAGCGGAGCGAAATATATGATGAGAAGTTGCTATATTATTCAAATATTCAGTGTTTGGTTGGCTGCAACCCTTTTTGCGTCCCACTGCTGGGCACGGGTCTCTCCCACTTATTGGGGAAGCCTGGAGCTTATTCCACCACGCTGCTGCAATGCGGGTTGTTGGAGATGCGGGTTAGCGGCCAACCCACTGTCGGATGTTTTCAAACCGCCCATAAGGCCTCCGACAAGGTTTAACGACTGTTATCTATCGACAACAACCGGCTCGGACGGCTTAACGTGCCCTCCGAAGCACGGAAACGCGCATGAAATTTTTGCCACTAGCGGTCACCCATCTCACACCCGACCGCGCCCGTTTGGCTTAGCTGGGTAGATCGCTTGCGTTCTACGCTCGCCGCTGGGCCATGCGCGCTTCGGTGTTTGGTTGGTCGTTGAATACTTAGTAGCAGAAGAGTATTACTTTATAGCAGAATGATGATCCAAACGTACTCGGGTGCATATACCTTTTAATGTATTGGTGGGAGGAATCCACCAAAGGTGTACCTGACGGCTTAGGAGAGATGCCAAGTTATGTGAGAATTTTACTGCACTAAAGGGAGTTTCTGCATCGGAGCAGCGATGGCCGAGTGGTAAAAAGCCGCGGTCTTCTACGCAACCGATCCCGGGTTCAAATCCTCGGCACGCACCTCTGACAAAGAAATTTGTAATGTGCGAATTTATCGCTACTCCACGGTGATGGAAAATATCGTGATATTTCATTGATTACGATGTTCTCCATCGCCGTGCATGCCTGAGAGAAATTCATAATTTCCCGAAAGCATGACGTCCACCAATCCGCACTTGGCCAGCGTGGTGGACTTTGGCCTAAATCCCTCTCACTTGTGAGAAGGAGACCTGTACCCAGCAGTGGGACATGAAAAAGGTTGAAATAAAATAATAATAAAAAGGGAGTTTTGAAACCAACTCCTCCACTGAAGCAGCGTGGTGGAGTAAGCTCCAGGCCTCCCCAATAATGGGGAGAGACCCATGCCCAGTAGTGGGACAAAAAAGAGTTGCAGCCAAAGGGAGTTTTAGTGCAGTAAAAATCAGCAGCGGTGGCCTGTCTTACAGCCAGGGGAGACTTCAGGATACAAAAAGATATTTATCAATAACGAAGGGGTTAAAGGTATAAGTTTGGCGGGAAGGCGGAAAGACAAATTGTGCTCTTTTCATTTTCACTTTCTTGGTGTATTTTTGAGTTATATCGGATAAAGATAATGGCAAATAAAATAACAGTGCGAAAATATGTTTTTTTCAGCATGCCCCCAAAATTCCATCGATCGCTTTTTGGAAAGTAGCCATCGTCAAAGACTTGTCCAAAACTGATTTGTGATACTGATAACTGACGACTTTAATAATTTTATTAATTTTTACTCGTCCAGTTTTTAAAAAACTGCCAAAAAAGTGATGCAAAATTTATACTTGACGCTGGCAATATATATTATATACAGATTTGCGATGCCATTTTGAAAAAAAACGCGAATATGACACTTCCAGTTAACAAGAAATATTAATAATGCTATAAAATGCTCAGTCGATGTATAATTGGGACCATTATCGAAAAGCTACAAAATATCGAATTATATAGACAATTGGGTTGAAATTATCATAATAATTATTTGTCCCGATAGCGCGATTCGATGAATCGGAAATGTTATCGAAATTATGCATAAAAAGCTGTCCCAGAGCTCATTTATGCTGGAAAGCTGTTTAAACAGCTTGAGCTGATTTTCCGGTGGATTTTGCACCATATTTGTAAAATTTGCTCTGTCATGCGCAAGGCTCGGAAACCGGTTTAATTTCCAAACCAGTTTCGGTCATTGACCCCAAACCTAAACCAATATCGGTTAAAGGTTATGTTTAACCGGTTTTGAGCGACTTAAGCGAAGTATCGGTTTTTCATAAATTTAGGTTTCGGTAGTAGCAATTAACCGGATAAAACCAAGTTTAGTAATATTGTCCCGCGTTTTCATCCTGGTCTAAACGTAGCGCTCACTGTCACGAAGTTTTTAGACGTGTACACAAGCACGTCAATTGCATAAAACGTCCTATTAACTCAAGTTTGTTACGTATTGTGGAATTAACCGATTAATTTGGGTATCAAAACCGTTTGCACCGAAGTAACCAGTAACCGTCATCATTTGGGTTAAATAGAAATCGTTCACCTGTTTAACAGGTAAACAATAGAGCGATATATTTACCGGTATTTAATCGAAATTAACCGATATTTTTAAACCGGTTCCGAGCCTTGGTTTTTCCTTTACCCATATAGGAAAATTTAAATAATATGAATAATGTTTTTTGGTTAAAATTGCGCCACACAGGTCGTCAGTATGGATGTAAACATTTTCTCTCTGGGAATAATATTCAAATTTCCATACGCAATTTATAAAAAGCGATGCATTATCGTTCAAGAATGCAATATTATTCCCGGAAATAAGATTCTGCAAGTACTCGTAATATACACTAGAAGTGATTTACAAGACACAGCTATATTTCTGCGCGGTCAGCTCCTAACCGACTCGTATGTAACTGACTTCACACTGGATGTTGCTGCAATGATATACAACTCACTTCAAGATGTTAGTACACGGTTAACTTCGTTAGAATTTTGGATACCGTACTTAGTTAAGCTTTCGTAATTTTCAAATAACAAAAAGGGCTGTTTGACGACCCTTGTAGCGTAATCGTTACCATGCCGGACCGGAGGGTCCCGGGTACGATTCCTGGCGAAACAGAAATTTGAATGATGAATTTAAATTTCTGTTCTCGGTCTGGGTGTTTGTGTTTCGTCTTTGTGTGTGTCCATGGCACCCACGACACAGGATATCTACCCTACTGTGGGTTGAGTGTGAAATGTTATTTATTTATTTATATAGGTTTATCTAACAACATATATACATTTCACAAATAAATAAATTGTATTTCATTTTGCATTTCTTATAAAAACAGTGCTCTTATTAAACAATCGTTTGTTCGTCTGTTACAAAGTAGTGTAAATAGTCAATTTCTATGGTCACATAACCAGCACCTTTACCACCAGCGCATTTAACCAGCATTGCAGCAGTGCGGTGGACTAATCTCCAGGCACTAGCGGATCCAGAGGGGGGAGGGGAGGAGAGTTCAAGCCCACCTCAATACCATTCGGGTTCACCCTTGACGAACATCTAGTTCCTCCAAAGTAAAATCAAGACCCCCCCCCCCCAAACCAGGCGCGGTTTGAAGTGCACGTCATGCATCAGCCAACTCATTGTATCCAAAATTTGAGCCAGCACCTGCCCCAAACTAAAATCAGCCCCCCTCCATAAACTGAAATTAGATCCGCCACTGGCCTCCAGGCCTCCCAAATAATGGGGAGACCCGTGCCCAGCAGTGGGATGCAAAATAGTTTGCAGGCTGTGGTAAAAGTCTGAAAAAGATACCCTTTCAGGTTGCTTCTACGACTCCAACAGGAACATTCTGGTACTTTTTATATATTACATTAAAAATTTAAAATGAACAAAACGTCAGCTACAAACAGGACATCTCTCAATTAAGTCTGAATTACATGAATCAAGATTAATCAAAAATTTATTTATATGTGCATTTTAAACAGAAATTCAATTATTTTAAGGTTACGTGAATTGAACATACGAGTATTATTTCGCATTAATTTATTTATTCGCATTATTCATGTGTACAACTATGGTTCAATGGATTGATGGTTAACTGTATAGGTATGAATGGAATGTGTAAATCGTCCCTGTAGCTTCGGGATTAAGAATAGAGCTACGGTATCCCCTGCCTGATCGTGAGAGGCGACCTAAAGGGGGCTTCGGGGGTTGTGGGCGGTGAGAGTGGGAGCTCGATCCGTCCAGCCAGCGGCCCCGGGAAGGGCGGTGGCGTGTGCGTGGCCGCATGCCGCCGTAAGCATCGGAAGGTGCAGGAGAGCACATTTGCTCTCCCGAGGATGGGCCCGTTCTGGGCGCCACGCGTGGACGACACCGTGGGTTTCACTAGAGATCGCGGAGTCCTCCCCAAGCGCAGAGGCAGGCCACCGCCTTTTAGTGCGGTACAAATCCCACATAACCCGGTATCCTCTCCCGAGGCGCCGGGTACCTTTTAAAGGTATCTCCCCCGATACAAAAAAAGGTAGAGCAACGATGGCCGAGTGCTTAAGACGCGGAGATATTGGGTTCAAATCCTCGGCGCGCATCACTGACAAAAAACTTTGTAATGTGTGTTTCTGTCTCGCAAGGAATTGAATCAAAGACTCCATAAAAAGCAGTCATAATAATAATTGCGTTGTACGTGTTATGAAAAAGATCTCTCGTATTTTCACCTAAAAAGAACCGAGCTTAGAAAAAAAAGGTTACATGTTTCTTTTAACAAAAAGATAAAAAAGATAAAATGTATGTAAAGTTTCCATTACAAAGCGCTCACATCACTCAGTTCCATTTGAAAAATATTAATTTACTAAAACCGCTGTAGGTTTAGACTTAGAGGATACACAAATAGCTATAGAGTGCGAAATATTTTTTATTTTATTATTTGTATTGTTATATTAAAAATGAATGAAAAATGAAGCAAGCATAGAGCATACAGCATACAGCAAGTCGCAAGGGCCCTGTGCTAGGTTCGAAACCAGTGTTACAGGTGCCCCGCTCATCACCCGGGACATTATATATTAATATGACATTAGTGTTTATCAAGAGGTACACGTTTGTACAAGAACAAGACAATATTTTAACTAATGATACAACACAACAGTAACATAAATTTTAACAATATAAAATAGGAAGTGATTGAGCGCGCGCAGTGTTATAATATCATGTCTGCTTCATGTGCTAATAAATTTCTTTCTTTCTTTCTTTCTAAATAGATTTTTTTTATTTGAATGAAATAACAGACGAGCATGCAGGCTACGTTGTGAAAAAGCTTTAGTCAAAAGACAACTACACACAACTTCAAGCGAGCTGAGTTTTGCCTGTAGTCGTACGCAGAAGCGCTGCTACTCCAAATCATGTGGGTCTGACCGGCAACTGCACCTTTCCTGCACATTTCCTTAATAATGTGTGAGTGAGTGAGTGCGATTCGAGATCTTAATCATTCTGATCATCTAATGCGTGAAGTACGCCAAAAAACAGTAGGGTTTCAATGCAATGCTTGTACCATAATCTACAAAGGCACCTAGAGCCTATCGGCTCTCAGTTATCACTGTACAAAGATTCAAGATCGGCGGCTCAGTTATCACTATACAAAGACTGTGTTCACTTAGCGAATATTTGTTTTACAAAAATCAAATTTTAAGTTTCAGTTTGATTTTAATGATCAATTAGAAAATATATTAGAAATTTACCATCACCAAAACATCTACTTACAACTATGAGGTCTATGAATTTTTCTAACAATCTTTGCAAAACATCAATATAGTAGTATAGTACATGATCGATGATGCAAAAGCTAAAAAAAACTAGGTAAAATTGAATTTAAAGTATAGAAAGGTAATTCGTTGTTTTGTTTTCTTATGTTTGTTCATTACGTTGATTCTTTAGCACTTCAAGCGATGTTTGCAAGACGCTCTATAGTTTGCACATCCCCTCTAAGATTTTCTTCTATGTAACCAACCGCATACAACAAAAAGTGCAAAACACTCTAGATTACGCTGACGTGTTTTAATACTGTTACGTGGAATGCAGGGGTTGTCAACCTTTCGGTTTAGTTGATGAAATGTGATTTGCTGTTGGTGAACACAGAAGAAAAGTTTATTATTTTAAAAATAATATCAGTAGGAATGTACTGCAGGTCATGGATAAATCTACACACAACCTCAAGCAACCTCCGTATGGTCAGCTAATGTAAGTGTGGTCAGCAACGGCCAATTGGAATAGCAGACGTGCATGCAGGCTATGTGATGTAACTAAACTTTAACCAACCGTGAAGGTCGGATGCAGACACAGAACATATTAAGAAGGTTAGAATAGAGTTGTGGGCGAGGCAGACGCGCCAAGAACATGAGCAACGATCATATCTCTACAGAAACACGCAATCGCGCTGCGATATGCGTGCTTGTGTGCGTGCTTGAGTGTGATTCGTTCATTTGAAATTGTGTGATTGTGCGGCGTTAAGATTGGCTAGATTTGCAACTGCAAATATGTGCGTTTCATATTTATTTAAATACAGGTGTAGTGGAGGTGAAAGGTGGGGCTGGATCGACAACACTAGTTTTTATACGAACGGCGAATTATCCTACTTCTTTTAATATATTCTGAAAATGAAAATGAAAATACTTTATTGTTGACTGTTTACATACATACAGTTAGATGTTTAAAATTATTATAAGAGCTTAAACAGTCTACCATGCTCTGGCATACAATATTATATTACTAATAAAAATTAAAGTATAAAATAGTTTTATTTTAAGATCCGCTAAGAATATTCTTAACTGATCATCGTGGATGCAGATTGGCTGCTACTCCGAAGAAGACCGATTATTCCATCGAAATACAGTAGAATTCCTTATCGGCAGAAATGGGTACAGCGATGGTATTCGCTTGGTAAAGCAATGAAAAGTCCTGCGATCCATTAATTTCACAGAACAGACATTTTTAAATAATAAAATTGTCTAAGAATAATTTTCTTGATTTTATTGACAATAGCATCCACGAAATTTGTAATTACTTAAAACTTTATATTTAAATTCGAAACCTAAAGACTGGAAAAAGCTTATAAAAGCTTGTTTAAAACAAAACTTTCTGTTCCTTTTTATTCAAAACTTTAACACAAGGACGAGGGTCCGAATAACATCTTTTATTACTTTGTATTATTTATTGCTAAAGAAACTTTATTCCTAAGACCTTTCCATTTATTTAAATTATATTTTTGACCTGTACATTTACCGTGGCTCTACTTAGAAATACTGTTACATTACATGAAATAAAACTCAGAAAAAACTACGAGGTGAAAAAATTGAGGCTTCCCGCTTGTCAGATATGATTGAAAGAAAATCGTGGATCTATCTAAAATTAAATTATACCATGTTTGCTTTAATAATCCAATATTGATTGTAGCAGTATAGCAGGCCGTACATTGAAAAGTTCAAGATTAAATTAATATTAAGCTTATATATACCTACAAAAAATGTTAATTCCGAAAGGTTATCTAATGCAAACTTACCAATTTTATCTAGCATTTAAACTCCGTAACATTATGTAAAGTTTATTCAACACCGAAAAAGAACAAAGTTAGACCGAGCTAAAACTATTTGTAACTAACGTAATATTATTAAATTTTACCGCCGAAAGGTTGAGAACCCCTGCTCTAGACAGGGCGATGACACTTCGCGACTTTCGCTCAAGGACGCCCCCCTTAGGGGGGACGAACTTAGCTTGAAATAAAGACTTTAATACACTTAGGATTACAGATATTGTGTTTTTAAAATTTCGTTTTAGAAATACTTGAAATATGTTTCAAACTTGCTTGTTTTATTAAAAATATATCAAGAAACTGTATTATGTGTGTCAAGAATTTACGATGTTATTGCAAGGACTTATTTACAAAAAGCTTATCTTACTACATCTTTAACTAAGGTGAAAGTTTATCTTTACTTCTATACAAATATTATAAAGAGGAAATATTTGTATTTTTGTATGTTTGTAATGAATAAACTCAAAAACTACTGTTCCGATTTCAAATTTTTTTTTCACCTTTACAAAGCTACATTCACCCTGAGTAACATAGGCTACTTTTTACCGCAGGAAAATGCTTCATTCCTACGTTGCGGTTGGAGTCTTCCCTAAGTGTAGAGGTAGGCCACCGAGGGGGTTTTAGGCGGTACAAATTCCACATAACCCGATATCCTCTCCCAAGGTGCCGAGTACCTTTTGAAGGTTTCCCCTGATACCAACAAAAAAGGGTTTTATAATGCTACAACATTGCTTCTGTACCATTAGTACGTCTTGTTAAAACATCTTAGGAAACTTTCTAGGACAGGCAAAGGTAACTAGAACTAGCTTTTGTACTATTTGTGTCGTCGCTCTCGAGAAAACGCAGGATTGAGGGAAAAGAGGAGTAAAGGGAGGGGGGTTGGGAACTGACAAACACTCCTAGATATTACGCCGAATGCAGACAAGTCCTTTGTCTTGTGTGTTTTAGCGAGAAGTTATTGAAACTGCGGTGATAGTTTCGTGTTCGAAAATATAAGTTTTGCAGTTCATAATAAACAATTCAGATTTTTTGAAGTGAAAACTTCTTTAGCGGCATTGTGCACATTTTGGGATGAGTAAAAAATGTTAAACTCGCGTCAGGACACGTGGCCTGATCGAAAATTCGTAAGACGGAGGGATAACAGCTGATGACGGCTCGACTGTCTATACTTGTAAAATTCGTTTATATCAAGTATTTAAAATATGGACATTGAACAAAGTGCATCTATTAATGAAAAAAGTGACGAAGAAATAGTGAAATAAAATGAGTGAGTACTTTATAAAAAATACTATATAGATATTGATACTGATAATTCAAGCAAATTAAAAAGGAATTATTCCCTAACGATTCCAAGACATCAAAAATGCATAACGTTAATGTTTTCACTTCTGCCGGCACTCCCGGAGTGCAACCCGTTGTTTTTTTTTCTTGTTTGTACTACAAGGACCGACAAGTTTGGTCATAGTCAAAGGCAAAAAATACCTTTGTGTACTTATTTCAAGAGCTTGGCGAAAAAGCGAAAAATAACAATTAAGTACATATAATCTACACCCCATTTAAATAAAAATAAAACTTATAGTAGGTAGTCTGTAAAGCCCGACGCCAGATACTGCGTGGGCGCGTTCGACTCCCCGTTGAGTCAACAATTTTTAACGCTAATAATATCCATTTTATCGACGCGTCACTGGATACTTGGGTTTTTGCTTTCAATTGCTGTTTTTGTTGTATTTTTAGTCTGTGCTGAAGATATTTTCAGATACGTCACAGTTTCAGTGTTTATAAGACCACTTGGAGTTTTGGCGGGAAGTCGAAAAAGACATATTGTGCTCTTATTTACTTTCATTTTCTTTGTGTATTTTTGAGTTATATCGGATAAAGTTGATGGCATTTTGATTGATATAGGTTAATTACAGTGCACGAGTGTTGTGAAATAGAATAACAGTGCTAAAATATGTTTTTTCTGCTTGCCTCCAAAATTCCATCGAACACGTTCTAGTAAAGTAGCCATCGCTTTACTTGAATGTTGGACTGACTGACTAATTACTGACGACTTACTTACTGACTTTGTTATTACTTCGTCCAGTTTCATTGAAACTGGCAAAAAATTGATGCAAAAATTATACTTGACGCTGGCAGTATGCACAGTTTGCGATGCCATAATTGAAAAAAAAACACTTTTTTCCCAAAACCGTGTTTTATAAATAAATAAATAACGTTTCACACTCATAGCCCCACAGTATGGTAGATATACCCTGTGTCATGGGTACCATGGACACACACAGAGACAGAAACACAAACACCCAGACCGAGAACAGACATTTAAACTCATCATCAAACTGGCTTACAGTTTGGCAATCACAGAAATAGCAGATAATGTACACTCTTTTGTTGGAAATAAATAAAAAATAAAAAATTCAGTTTCGCCGGGAATCGAACCCGGGACCCTCCGATCGGCAGTCCGGCATGGTAACCATCACGCCACGTGTGTTTTGGCGGAAAACTCTGTTCTCTTGTTTGTGATCTTGTTTTATTTTCATTTTTCAGTTATTTTGGATAAAGTTAATGGCGTTTTGTTCGATAGGTTAACAAGAGTTAACGTGTGTTGTGAAATAAAATATGCGAAATCATGTTTTGTCAGCTTGCCTCCAAAACTCCATCGGACACGTTCTGGTAAAGTAGCCATCGCTGTACTTGAACATATGACTTACTGGACTAACAGACACACTATCAATCATATCAATCTATCATTTATATCAATATATCAATCACTAACTGATTACGGACGACTTAGAGGTTTTTTCTATTTGTGGTCATAGAAGTGATGCAAAAATTATACTTTATGCTGGCAATATGCAGAGTTTGCGATGCAATTATTGAAAATCACAGACCAACCAACCAACCAACCAACCAACTGGTTGGTCTGTGTTGAAAATACATAGGTTACAAATATTTATTTGTATTTTTTTAGTATTTCTCAGCCACCGATGTAATGTCAGATCGCGCTCAGGTAACCAGAGCACCTCAGGGTGAATTAAAATGATGTAACGATTCTAAAACTTCGAACTATAAGTACCGTATATATCTATTAAAAGTTACGGGAGACATAAAAAGACCTAAAATATAGCTCCTAAAAAAATACTTAGTCTCATATGATCCAGTCGTATTATCTAATAAGTATATAAAATTCTCGTGTCACAGTTTTCGTTGCCATACTCCTCCGAAACGGCTTGACCGATTCTCATGAAATTTTGTGAGCATATTGAGTAGGTCTAATCAGCCAACATCTATTTTTCATCCCCCCCCCCCCCCCAACTGATAAAGGTGGCCCACCCCGAACATTTAAATGCGGTACGGAGTTCGCGGGGTCAGCTAGTATATTATAGGTACTATATAACAAAACCACGTATATCCTCGAATCAAATAAAATTATTTTCAGAAGCTTTCACTTTCCAATAACGAAACAAAAAGTTTCAAGACAAAAACAAATTGCATCTCTCGAGCCAACGACCCCGGGACCTGTGACCTCTGCAGACAGACTGAATTTAATATAAGATTAGCTTGTTGTATTACATAAACGAAGAAGAAGTTGAGATATTTTGATACAGTATGTTATTATTGATATGGCCGAGTGGTAAGATCGCAGTATTTGACGCGACCGATACCGGGTTCAAATCCTCGGTGCGCACCTGACAAATAAATTTGTAATTTGCGCATTTATCGCTGCTCCACGGCGATGGAAAATGTGATATGTAATTGATTACGATATTCTCCATCGCCGTGCATGCCTGAGAGAAATTCATAATTTCTCGAAAGCATGACGTCCACCAATCCGCACTTGGCCAGCGTGGTGGACTATGGCCTAAATCCCTCTCACTTGTGAGAGGAGATCTGTGCCCAGCACTGGGACATAACAAAAGTTTGAAAAAAAATGGTATGTATTACCAGCATTGTGGTTTCATAAAAGATGAAGAAGAATTGGTGAGAATTTTGATACAATATGGTGATAGCTGTGCCTGCCTGGTTTTACCCGCGTTATTACGTGACGTTATATAACCTAAAATTATCCTACTTAAATGTACAAACCAACACAAAAAATTTTTTTTCAATTCTATCTAGTAATATCTATAATAATATTTGTTATAATCCTATTTTCTATTCAATTTAATTTTTTATACATATGTATGTATTTATGGATATATGTGCTTATTTTTATGCAATATATATTTACTTTGTATTTTTTTTTATTTAACTACATACAATTTTATCACTCATATTATATCTATTTCTCTTCTCTTGTCTCTTCCTTAACCGCCTTTAAATTTCTCTGCACTCCCTTGGGTAAGCTGGTAGATAATGCCACTTGGCATTAAGCTCGCCTATTGTACCACATTTTATGGGTTCATATAAAGTTTTTAAATAAATAAATAAATATCTGAAATTAGCGCTTATAAAACAAACTGTTCTAATATTAGTACCCGGATGACCGAGCCTTGCTCGGATAACGAAAAAAAAAATTTTTCAAAGACTCATTGGCTTCTAAACGCCATCTACTCCAGCTCCCAATTAAAAAAATTATTTATTTATTTATTTCATTTATAAATACGTTGAAAAGTAAGGGGCCTAAATGTGAGCCCTGTGGAACTCCTGAAGCAGCAGTAGATTTGTGACCACCCATTACCACTATTGATTTTCTGTTTTTTAGGTAGGACCTCCACCAGTCTAAAAATGAACCGGCTATCCCGGTCAAAGACTCATTGGCTTCTAAACGCCATTTACTTCAGCTCCCAATAAAAAAATGAATTACTACTATATACTCGCCGATAGATGGCAGGAAGTCATATTTTTCAGTTTATATTTAAGTTGAAAACACGGATTAAACGGTACTTTCCCAAAATGAAACCTAGATAGATCGATTGATTGCCCCGAAAACCCCTGCACACTAAATTTCATGAAAATCGTTAGAGCCGTTTCCGAGATTCAAATTGTAAAATCGTAGGTATACAGTGTACAAGAATTGCTCGTTTACAGTAATTATTAAGTAAAATAAGTATATAAGTATAGCGTGATATATAAAGTGAAGCGCACATGGCCCGGCGGCTAGCGTAATATAAAAGCGATTTACGCAGCTAAGCTAAACGGGCGCGGTCCGGTGTGAGATGGGTGGCCGCTAGTGCTTTCCGTTCTTCGAAGGGCATGTTACGACGTTGGTCCCGGACATTTAATAACAGTCGTTAAAACTTGTCGAAGGACTTTATGGGCGGTTTGAAAACATCTGATAGCGTGTTGGCCACTAATCCGCATCTTGACCCGCATTGGAGCAGCGTGGTGGAGTAAGCTCCAGGCCTCCCCAATAATGGAGAAGCTTCGTGCACGTTTGTATGTATATCTTCGTTTGACTTGTCTATTGACACTGGGCAAAACCACTTCACGAATCATAGATACGGTAAAAACAATAAAACACAAGGCCCCAATCGGGAATCGAACCCGTGGCCAATCGCGACACGCACGTATTGTGAATTAGCACCGTAAAACAATGGGAATTCTTTTTTCAAAGTCAAGATCATGGTAACGGTAACCGGTAACGGATTTTAACGTCTTGGATTTACCTGAGTTTACGTTAACTGTTGCAGTAATGGTTGCTCATTTCATTGGAAGCCCGCATGGCCCGGTGGTTAGCGTAGAACGCAAGCGATCTATGCAACTAAGCCCAACGGGCGCGGTCGGGTGTGAGATGGGTGACCGCTAGTGGCAAAAAATTCATACGCGTTTCCGTGCTTCGGAGGGCACGTTAAGCCGTCGGTCCCGGTTGCTACCGATAGATAACAGTCGTTCAACCTTGTCGGAGGCCTTATGGGCGGTTTGAAAACATCCGACAGCGGGTTGGCCACTAACCCGCATCACCACCAACCCGCATTGGAGCAGCGTGGTGGAGTAAGCTCCAGGCTTCCCCAATAATGGGAGAGACCCGTGCCCAGCAGTGGGAAGCAAAAAGGGTTGCATCCAGCCATTTCATTGGAAACATGTCTCTCAACATGTGTGGCGCAATGTTTTCCATAACAAACTGCTAGCCATCACGGCTCATGAGACACAGCCCGATGACAGACAGACGGACGGACAACGGAGTTTTAGTAATAGGGTCCCGTTGGCACCCTTCGGGCACGGAACCCTAAAAAGAAAGTATTTTTAAAACCGAGATAAACTTAATAAGATACAACCTCCATATAATTTCAGGAATGAAATATTAACCCTTGTCTAACACAATTTCCCGTGCAGGTATGAAAATTCCCTCAACAAGGTATGAATACTGAGGCATGAAGCGTTTTAAGTAATGAGCATTGTTCGTGAAACGAAACAGACGTGGCATGAAAAATATATGAATTTCGTAGCCAATTTTTTTCAATCTTTTTGGTACGAAAACGTGTAAACGGAAGCTTCTTGTTATTCAACAATATTTAAACTCAACCGCACTTATTTACAATTTAAAATACATGCATCCAATAGGCTTACATTATATGCAACAAACGATTTTGATTTCATCAATTAAAATATATATTCCATCACAAAATAACGCCGCCGCAGATACGTATTTTGTGATTCCATTAAGCAAATTCATTTCAGTGACGAAAATTTAATTTTTACACAACTTTTAAAAGCTACTTTGCTACTACTAATTTGAAAACCGGCTAAGTACGAGTCTGACTAGCGCACAAAGGGTTCCATATCATCTATCCCATTACCCCTTAAATATTTATTTTCTTTTGTTTTTAGTATTTATTGTTTTAGCGGTAACAGAAACACATCATCTGTGAACATTTCAACTGTCTAACTAGTACGGACGGACGGAGCGTAGTCTTTATAATAGGGTATCGTTTTACCCTTTAAATATGGAACCCTAAAAACTAGATGCTTACTAGTCAAATTTGAGGTAAGGCACAAAACACTATACATTTGCGTGGCGTGGCTTAGGGGGTGATGAGCCTGCGAAGTGAGAGGTCGTGGGCTCGATTCCCACACAGGACAAATATTTGTGTGATGAACATGATTATTTGTTCTCTGTGTGGGTGTTAATTTATCTATTTTAGTATGTATTTAGAGTTATATAAGTATGTTTATCAGCTTTCTCATCACCATAGTACAAGCTTTGCTTAGTTTGGGATCAGATAACCATCATTTCACACAACCAGGATGGTTGTGTGAATTGTCCAGATATTTATTTATTTAACCCAACCACATCCATATTAATTTTGCTTCCCACTTTAAGTATACATTTCACCAAAATATTAACACAGTTCCCATATTTAATTCTTCTACGAATAAAATTAACTCGCTTGCTAAATTACTTTGCTCATCTCTCTCAAACCGCTGCGAAAATAGCACTTAAAATTCCACATATTTTGATTTGTTCCAAATGGGTTATTCCTTACGAACAGGAATTCGGATACGAATGACAGAATGAATACCGTGTAATAAGACGTATGTATGTATGTTTTTCGAGTATGAATTATGAAAGTCACTTGGAAAACTTTCAACGTAATTTTGTATCGAAACTCTCCTATACTTTTTTTTCTTATATTCAAGTTATTTTTTTAAAACGATTTTATTTATTTATGCTCTATTGTCACAACTTAATCAATGTTGTACAAAGGACAGAAAATAATAATAATAATAAATTTTATTTGCAAACACAGAACAGAATTTCTAGTACAACTTTTCACTAAAATAAGTTACAATTACAATGTATTCTGCCAAGCCGAGAGGTCTCTACCAGTCAATCCTGATTATTATTGCAGTAGTAGATTTTACGAGTATAATGCTTGGTTACAAATGTATTATTATTGTTATACTTATCCATACGTTCTATCATAATCACAAGCATTATTTCTTTCAAAATATGTTAAAAAGGTTCTTAAGGAACAGATCCGTAGTGAAATAAAATTAACATGGAATTTGAAAATGATTCATGCAGTTTGACGACCCGCGTGGCGCACTGCCATGCCGTCCATGCCGAACTGCCAATCGAGGGGTCCCAGGTTCGATTCCCGGCGAAACAGAAATTTGAATGCTGAGTTTAAATTTCTGTTTTCGGTCTGGGTGTTTGTGTTCCTGTCTTTGTACGTGTCAAGGCACGACACGACACAGGGTATTAATTACCTTACTGTGGGACTATGAGTGTGTAACGTTTATTTATTTATTTATTAGATTAAAACACTTTTTACCACAACTACCCGAGATTCCATATTCCTTTCTTCTACGAATTAAATGGACTCGATCCCAAAAATATTCGCTCTGAAAATAGCACTTAAAATTCCACGTACTTTGATATGCAAGATATCTTCCACGTAAGTTATTCCACACGAATACGCATTGTATGACAGGAATGTATTCGCATACGACTGTGAGACATGAATACCGCGTAACAAGACGAATGTATGTTATATTTGTAAATTTCTTTGAGATGTGAATAAATACTTTGAGACTTATTTTGTAATACATATAAATACTTATTTTGTATCGAACTTATGTTCCTGTTCTCATATACTATGTACTTCCCGGTTGAACCATGTTAGTCTAACCACCTATAAGACAACTTCCCTCGTATTCGATCCGGGCACAAAATAAAAAATATCCAGAAAGTCCACTCCCGCCGTTTTCGAAATTAACTACCTAAACTGGGTTGACTCCCTAGGGTTGCTACTGTACTAAGTATTTCTTAATTTTGAAATAGTCTAGTTTAGGTGCTTTATATTGACATCGATACATCGATTCGTTTACACATTCATCTTATACGTGCATACCTAAATGGGTAGACCATCCTCTTATAATCATTTATCTAAAAGCATGAGTACATATGTATACAAAACATCTCACACGACGACGACTTTAACTATGTTATGTTGGTTTGCCGCCATTTTACGTAGCGATCCCGCCAAAAACATAATAATGTTAACTCAGATAAAATAAAAAAGAAAATGTAAACAAGTGCACTAAGTTCGAACAAAACCAAAATGCAGAAAGGCGCCAAGTTCGGTTAAAAAGAGAGAGAAAGAAAGATCGGTAAATAAACGAAGTGATCCTAAAAGGGTTCCTTTTTCCTTTTGAGGTACGGAATCCTAAAAATGAACCTATTTTTATTGTTTTTGAAACATACTTATGAAACAGAAAACAAGTAATATTTGATAATAATAATAATTTTTACAAATTAGTAACAAAAAAATATTTTCTTCGATTTTTACATTGCTTGAAAGCACAATTATTATTGCATATTAAAGTGTTAATAAAACATTTGCATTTTCAGATATATTTTTCAATAATCTATGGGAAAATATTAAATATTACAATTTATGTACTTATTTTTAAAAATTTGTGTTGTTTTAAAACATCCGAATACACTGCAACAGTAATAAAAACGCTTATCCATTTTTTAGCTCGTCAAATTTTAAACACTCGCGAGCGACAGTTCGACTATAGTTCTGTCCCAGATTGTCCGAGACGGCCTGTAAACGCAAAGTCAATGTGTGCGTAACAGTATTGCGCTTTAGTTCCGAGTGGACCATCTGTCTCGGCGCGCCGCCGCCGATACGTAATTTGTGATCCGGGTGAACACAACGTACGAACGTATTAAGGTGGTAGAAGTTTTACGATTCGCCCGGGGAAGTGCCACCGATGCCACTTCTGCCGTCAATCAGTTTTATTGTGTTCCAGTGGAAATGTGCAGATTCCGGTCAGACTTATGCCCGGCTTACATTATTCCAGTCCAGTGATCCAGCGATAATCCAGTCCAGTTCTGGACTGGATCTGTAACGTCTACATTATTCCAGTTATTTAGAAGCCGTTGAAGTGTGAACACTACTGTGACAATATCTATACATATAAAAATACTGTGTCAGCACTGAAATGGCACTGTATTGGCCGTCTACATTAATCCAGTTACACTGAATTGCTCGCACTGGATTCAAAAGTAGACCGCCAATCCAGTTATAGGACTGGAATGCTAACTGGATTCAGTGCATTCCAGTACCAGTGTATATTTTCCCAGTAAGCAATCCAGTGCTGGATTCGATCGCTGGATTGGAATAATGTAAAACGGGCATTACATGAGGCCTTCGGTGTATCAGGGCAACGGCAAACGACCACAGGTAAGACTTGGTTGTGTGTACTTGTCCATGGGCATTTAAAAAAAATGGGTCCTGCGTTGATAATACCCCGGTTGAACCAAGTTATTTTTAAACCACCTATAAAATAACATCCCTCGTATTCCATCCGGGTGAGCACAAAATAGGTACCGTATCCATACTTCGCATTCCAACCGGGTGAATACTACATTACATCCGAATACTGTATTCGTACAAGAAGGAACTGTATGGTACGAAGGCAGAATATTGAAATGCTTGCAAGCATCGTTGCATTTCTAAACCAATTCAGCAAATTTGACGTCCCGTAGTGTCGACTGCTAATCGAGGGTTACGGGTTCAGTTCCTAACAAGGCAGATAATTGAATAATTTCATGTTGAGTATATAATGAGTACTTGTGTACGGCACGGGTAAGTCTGAATGCCCCTAAAAACGAGTGCTGTGATACATACTTAAGAACAGGTTATCTAAATTTTTTTACGTATAATTTACATGTGTTTGTCTACAACATTAGTCAGTGAATCAATCGCATTCTGCAATGAATTATGTTTAGGTTTCCGAACATTACATCCGGGTGAACACAAATTACCGTCTCGCATTCCAGCCGGGTGAACTACGTGTAATATTAAATCCGGATACGCTATTTGTACAAGAAGGAACTGTAGACGATGCCGGCAGAATATTGAAATACATACTAGCAAGCATCGTTGCATTTCTAAACAAATTCACTGAATCTACGTTTAGTTCACGTATCTACGTACTCGAATTTCTGTTTCCTATTCAAAATAATATTATCAAAGCAAGTAAATTTGGTAAAGAGAGATTTACCGCCAAGCCAGGTATTAACGGGAGCGGTAGATTTCGATGAGAGTTTTAGCGAGAGATTGAAAGAGAAATGTTGTAGTCTTCTATTATTTTCATTTGCTTATTGTGTTTAAACCGATTTAAAAAAGATGGTTATCGGTTTTACCTGCATGTCAAAGACTTTTGCATTAAATTATGTTTAGGTTTCTGAACATTACATCCGGGTGAACACAAATTACCGTCTCGCATTCCAGCCGGGTGAACTACGTATAATATTAAATCCGGATACGCTATTTGTACAAGAAGGAACTGTAGACGATGCCGGCAGAATATTGAAATACTTAAGCATCGTTGCATTTCTAAACAAATTCACTGAATCTACGTTTAGTTTACGTATCTACGCACTCGAATTTCTCTGACCTATTTAAAATAATGTTATCAAAGCAATTAAATTTGGTAAAGAGAGATTTACCGCCAAGCCAGGTATTGACGGGAGCGGTAGATTTCGTTTAGAGTTTTAGCGGGAGTTTGAAAGAGAAATGTTGTAGTATTATTTTATTTTCATTTGCTTAGTGTGTTTTAACCGACTTTAAAAAGATGGTTATCAGTTTTACCTGTGTGTGTGTGTAGTATTGTTAGAATTGGATACTGTTTGAGTATTTTGATCTACTTAACCTTCTGTGAACGTGTGAATTTTTTTTGTAAGTGTATGTATGCGGACATACATACTTCTCATAAACCTTAAGTGATATTGAAATGATCTTTTTTATTTAAATCAGGTATATTAAAACAGTCGTTTCATCAAAATATGTTCAGTAGTTTTTGACCAGTCACCCATCTCACACCCGACCGCGTCCATTTATTTGGGTTAGCTGCGAAGATCGTTCGCGTTCTACGCCAGCCGCCGGGCTATACGCGCTTCGTATACTTACTAAACAATTAAAAGCAAAATACAACAACTTTACAACATTATTAATACAACAATTTTTTTTTACCAATTTTGAAGAAAATCCATAGTATGAGTGTGTATCAATTTTTTTTACCATTTTTGAAGAAAATCCATAGTATGAGCGTGTATGTACGTTGCTTACCTGTAAATAAAGATATCACAAATTAGATAAATGTTACTGCCACGAAATATAGATGAATAAAACTTGTACTAAAAACCAACAACAGAATAGAACTAGAGGAATCTCTGCGTAAATTTCGTTTCCGCTAGATTGGGCCAATTTGTCTCATTGTCAAGGGATATACAGGGTGTAGCGGGTGCTCTATGCCAGAAAATACTTTCAATTAAGTAAGTACTGAAAAAAAGGAATACAATTTGACGACCTGCGTGGCGCAATGTAACCATACCGGACTGCCAATCGAGGGGCCCGGGTTCGATTCCCGGCGAAACAGAAATTTGAATGATGAGTTTAAATTTCTGTTCTCGGTCTGGGTGTTTGTGTTCCTGTCTTTGTATGTGTCCATGGTAGCCACGACACAGGGTATTAATTACGTTACTGTGGGGCTATGAATGTGTAACGTTAATTAAATATATTTAACGTATTTTTGAATATTATTTGGCTACATGAACTTAACCTATTTATTTATTTATAATTTTATATGTATGGTTTCTAATTAGTTTTATTATGTATTATTATTACTGTATATATATATATATATATATATATATATATATGTATCTAATTTCTGTTCGCTTTTATTAATATATTAATTATTGGTACGCACTAAGTCGCTTTACCAGATCTATTATCCTGGGACGGGCCTACTGGAAGATATTTCAGTGTGGAATAAGTAGTGCCCTTGTACAAACATTATTTGTTCATTCTCCTGTGACCATTTGTGTGTGCATAAATTAAATAAAAAATAAAAAAAATATCCATTCATACAACAATATTAGAAATATGAAAGTGTGTTTGTTTGTCCTTTCTTTTACGTCGTAGCGATACTATGGACTGACCTTTTTTTATTTATTGTATAGGAAAGGGGTAGGAATATGACAAAGGCTACTTTTTACCCGGGGAAAATATCTAATATTTATGGGAAAAATGTGTAGACATGTGTTTCGGAAAGGCCATAATTTTCTTGGTCACAGTGACACGCTACGATTTGAACCTGGGGCCTCGCTATGGCAGACTATGGGCGTCATAACTATAACTGCTCTATCAATATTTCGTTATCACAGAAATATAATTTGTTACTTTCAACTATATCTCCGAAAAAACGTTTGAAAATAAAATAGAACTAGAAGATTCTCTGTTCCTAAATTTCGTTTCCGCTAGATTGAGCCAATTTGTCCCATTGTAGGGCTATACAGGGTGCTACAGTCGGGAATACGGGGGCCGCTCTGTGCCTGTATAGACTTCTAATTAAGTAACTCTGAATTCTTTGTTATACTATATACGCTATTATTTTATCGAACCGCTTTTATAACTTTCATGTTTTGTTTCTGTTTGAAAAGAAAGAAAGAAAAATTAGGAGTTTAAGTAACTCTGAATTCTTTGTTATACTATATACGCTATTATTTTATCGAACCGCTTTTATAACTTTCATGTTTTGTTTCTGTTTGAAAAGAAAGAAAGAAAAATTAGGAGTACAAATAGAAGCGAGCGCGAATGCGAGCGATTTACGCAGCTAATCACGCGGTGAGGATTTATCTATACTAATATTATAAAGAGGAAAGATTTGTATTTTTGTATGTTTGTAATGAATAAACTCAAAAACTACTGTTCCGATTTCAAAAATTCATTCACCATTAGAAAGCTACATTCACCCTGAGTAACATAGGCTACTTTTTATCGCGGGAAAATGCTTCATTCCTACGTGAAAACGGGTAATAGAGTCAACGCGGTTGAAGCAAATGGCTAAACGCCTATGATTTTAATATAGCAATGAAGCCTGGAATAGCACATAGGCTATTAATATTAATAATATTATAATTAATAATAATTATTAATAATAGGTCCCAGGGGGGGTCACAGGGGACATGACCCCTCCCCAAAATCCATCAGTCATGCGTAGATGGAAGGCGAAAAAAGCCAATTTGGGACACCTCTTCCCCCATATCTCTTAGTGACCCCCCCGCAAATTTCTTGAAGACTCCCCAAAATTGAAGGCTGCGACCGCGCCTGACACAGACCCGCATCCTCATCTCACGCGCTTTAGAAAATTCAAACATCCCCTCTTGGTCTACCCCACTATAAAGCTAAATTAAACATAACGAAGCATTAACCCTCAACTTATCAAAGCGATCTAGTCCAAATTGCCAGTAATGGACTATTAGGTCTATTAGCTATTAGCAAACAAATGAAGGTCCGAGCAGTACCGTATCAGCGATTAGTCAAGCTATTTCGCCTTGGCCAAACAATTAGATTGAAAGTACGTTGGTGACCTTGGTTGAAGATGGTTGCATCTGTGCTGTCCTAAATTGGCTGTTTAATCAGCCAGCTGACTGAATCGTAGAAAACGTACATCCCTGCTCCAACATAATGCCTATGGCGTGTCTATAAAGCTCTATTATAAGCTACCAGACGAAATGAAACAATTACCAGACAAATTATTTAAAATAAGGCTAAAACGACTTCTTCTACAATTAAATATTTATAATATAAACGAATATTTTATGTGTCCATGGTACCCACGACACAGGGTATATCTACCCTACTGTGGGGCTATGAGTGTGAAACGTTATTTATTTATTTATTTGGACCATAATTTTATATCCTTATTATTAATATTATAAATTCGAAAGTAACTCTGTCTGTCTGTCTGCTACGCTTTCCCGCATAAACTACTGAACCAATTTTAATGAAATTTGGAACACAGATAGAGTGGACCTTGGGAAAGGACGTAGGATGGTTTTTATCCTACGGGAACCTATAAAACGAGTCCATGCGGGCGAAGCCGCTGGCAGAAGGCTAGTAATTTATAGTTATAGTGTATTTAATATAGAATGTTTAAAATAAGTAACATTATTATACTCATATTATTTAATTCAAGTTATTAGAAATTACTTAGTGTTATTATAAATTTGCATGCTATTGACTAGCTGAATATGTAAGCCTAAATTTATTTGACATGCCACCTGTTAATATAAGAATAATTTTAACATATTCAATGCAAATAAATAAATCGTTATGGTGAGATTAGTAAGTAAGCTATCTACACTGCAAAGCGGGCGCTGTCTGGAGTGGGACGTGTGACCAATAGTGACTAACTTTAAGCGCTTTCCGCGTTTCCGTGATTCGGAGGGCTTGAATTAAACTTTGTCTGAGGCCTTATTGACCGTTCCACCAACCCATTGTTTTTTTTTTAGTTTATAGACATGTGGGGTAAGAATGTAGCTCCAATAAGCCGGCCACACTTACATGAGGCGACCACCAGCCTCCAGGGTAGCAGCGCAACTGCATGTGATCTCAGCAGACAAGACTTACCTATGCTTGCTTGAGGTTGTATATAGATGTCCATGGGCTGCAGCGACCACTTAACATCGCGTGACCTGCATGCTCGTCTGCTACTCCATTCAAATAAAAAAGTACTTTTTAAATTCAAATACGTACTTAAAATCAAATGAAAATAAATTATGTTTATTGTGGACAGTAAGCAAAAAGGGTTTCTTGTTCGTAATATTAAAATTGCAAAAGAAGCGCGCATGGCCCGGCGGTTAGCGTAGAACGCAAACGATCTATGCAACTAAGCCAAACGGGCGTGGTCGGGTGTGAGATGGGTGACCGCTAGTGGCAAAAAAAATCATGCGCGTTTCCATGCTTCGGAGGGCACGTTAAGCCATCGGTCCCAGTTGTTGTCGATAGATAAGTTGTTAAACCTTGTCGGAGGCCTTATGGGCGGTTTGAAAACATCCGACAGCGGGTTGGCCCCTAACCCGCATCTCCACCAACCCGCATTGGAGCAGCGTGGTGGAGTAAGCTCAGTGGTTTGGAAGTGCCCAGTGGTTTTGCCCGCGTTCTAATACTTATAATGTGATGTTTTATGGTTTATCCTGTTGGATAGTACGATTATCAACCATCTTCGATAAATGGACTATCCAAAAAAAATCGAAAGAATAGTTCCTGATCTGCGCTTTGTAACAAACTCTTTCAGCTTTATAATAAGACCTTCCGCCAGCGGCTACGCCCGTGGACCCCTTTAATGAGTCCCCGTAAGATAAAAAATCTATGCGCTATTCCAGGCTTCATTGCTATATTAAAATCATAGGCGTTCAGTCAGTTGCTTCAACCGCGTTGACCCTATTACCCATTTTCACGTAGGAATGAAGCATTTTCCCGCGATAAAAAGTAGCCTATGTTACTCAGGGTGAATGTAGCTTTCTAATGGTGAAAGAATTTTTGAAATCGGAACAGTAATTTTTGAGTTTATTCATTACAAACATACAAAAATACAAATTTTTCCTCTTGAGAATATTAGTATAGATTGAAGACTAATTTCTTAAAACCTTTTAAACTATATTTGTGTAAATTAAACGGTTGATTTTGATTTAAATTTATTTTTATTTAGTATCACAGTTAAAAGCCTAAGAGCACAGAAATCCAATAAATTTTCCAAGCAAAAAATCGACACGAAGATTTATCACAAGAGCGGTTAGGTTCGTGAAAGAATTTCTTTCATTACAGAAATAAAACCTAGATTTTATTCTCGATTTCAACTTAGAATCGTTAGAATCGGTATGGTATCGATACTTTTGTGGTTTTATTATCAGCTCAGTAAAAATGCGTCGTCAATTTCAATACTGGATTAGTTTTTTATAGATTTCAAAAAAGGAAGTAATCAATTAGACGAGTATGTTTTTTATATATAAGTAAACCGTACAAAAGGCAGACGGGCCGCTTGGTGTTAAGCGATCACCGTCGCCTATGGACACAAGCAACCCCAGGGAAGCCAACCGAGCATTGCCGGCTTTGAAGGAGAGCTTTCTTGAAGAACCCCATGTTATACCCGCGTGGCGCAATGGTTACCGCCGGACTGCGGTTCGATTCCCAGCGAAGCAGTTTAAATGAGTTTAAATTACTGTTCTCGGTCTGAGTGTTTATGTTTCTGTCTTATGTGTCTGTGTGTTTATGGTACCCACGACACAGGGTATATCTACCCTACTGTGAGGCTATAAGTGTGTGAAAGTGTGAATAGTTCACTGGAAATGCCTCAGCTGGTTGTGTTCACAATAAAGTTATTGTAGGTGGTAGAATTTTAATGGTTAGATCGAGGAAGTACCATCGGTGCATTCACATCTGCCGTAAAGCAACTCGATTGTGTTTTGGTGGCGACGTTTTCTGCTGAAAGTTCTTTCGCCTAAGTTACTCACAATTTTAAATATGTACTAAAGGCTGCAGCCATTTTCCATCCCACAGCTGGGCACGGGTCTCTTCAAAATTAGGAAAGCCTGAAGCTTAATCCTCCAATGCGGTTTGAAGATGCGGGTCAGTAGTAGTGTTTTCAAACCGCCCATAAGGTCTTCGACAAATTTAACGACTGTTATCTAAGATAACAATCGAAACCGACAGCTTAAAGTGTCCTCCGAAGCACGTTGAACAGAAACAGAAACAGCAAAACTTAAGCCACTAGCGGTCACCCATCTCACACCCGATCGCTTGATTGCCAGATTGCTAGCCTCCGAGTCATGCGCGCTGCAATGTACTATATCCACTTTTTTACTATAAAACGTCTCGTGAGGATACGTAAACATGTTTATAGAGTCCCGCCTTACCTCGGCCTCGGCGAAGACTGCCACCTAGGGACCGCACGCGATGGCTCATGATGAAGGACCTCTGTACGATCCGAAACATTTCGGGCGCCCCCGAAGTAGTAAGTCGGGACTTTGTAAGCATGTTTCATTTATATTCACGTCAAAATTGCGACTTTTTATGCAAATTCAACAGAACCGACTATAATGTCGACATTTGTGTCACTTGTCAATGCAGCATTATGGGTACATGGCGTAACGGTGAGGTTGGTGACCGTTACCACACAACACAATGGAGGCAACGTGAAAGAATCCGTTTGAATTAACTGAGTTCAGTATTTCATTTGCAGACCATAAAGTAATAATTGACTTAGAATATGAAAAATAGATAGATAGAACGGTTAAACACCTTGTCGGGTGTGTCGGATTTGTGGGCGGTTTAAAAACATCCGGAAACCGCCACTAATCCGCAACGGAGGAATATACTGGAGCTTACTCCACTCCACTTGAGGCCTGTGATGGCACCAATATTAGAGAGACACGTGCTCAGCAGTGGAACGCAAAAGTTGTTGCAGCCATGAATATCATGTTAGCCCTTTGTAGTCCATTGCTGGACGTAGGCCTCCCCTAACGTTCGCCACTCATCTCAGTCATGCGCCTTCTGAATCCAGCGGCTGCCCGCTGTCTTCTTTAGGTCTTCAGTCCACCTGGTTGGAGGGCGGCCTGTAGTCCTTTTGCCGAGACATAGTCGCCATTCGAGGACCTTTCTTCCCCATCGGTTGTCGGTCCTTCTAACTATATGGCCTGCTCATTGCCACTTTAGCTTGCAAATTTTGAGACCTACGAGTATGGATCCGGCTGATTAGCGGGAAAAGACAGAGATTTCTGAACCGGCTGAACCGATTTTGACGGGCTTTCACTGGAAGGTAGCTGATGTAATGAGGAGTAACTTAGACTTTTTTTATTTAAAAAAAAATCTATAACTTAAGTCCACATGGACGAAGTCGCGGGCGGCCGTTATTGTGAATATATTAAACTGACTGAATGAAGTAATTGGGATTAATTCATTCAATTTATTTGGTAAATGACATTCACGAAAGTCAAACAGATACAATTAGCACACTACCAGTTGTGCCCGGCGGTTTCACCCGCATTTGAAATGACCACAATACATTATAAATTATAATGGCTCTTACCGTGGGAATCAATTTTATTGGCAGCTAAAAAAACTGACGACCCGTGTAGCAATGGTTTCCTTGTCGGACTGCTGGGAGGGTCCCAGGTTCGATTCTCGGCGAAGCAGAAATTTGAACGATGAGTTCTCTCTGGGTGTTTATGTTTTTGTTTTTATGTGTATCCATGGCACCCACGACACAAGGTATATCTATCCTACAGTGAGGCTAGAGTATGACACGCTATTAATTTATTTAAAACGCTGCCTGTGTCTTTCTCCAGTCTCTTCTGTCTCCACGCACGAAAATCATTCCAAAAGATTCTATTGCGACGAGAAAAAGGACAAACAAACAAAAAAAAAACACTTTCAAACTTATATTATTAGTATAGAAGTATGGATTGTATTTTAACTGCTAAGCTTTGTTACTGTCCTCATTTTTTGTAGACATTCCGAAATAATAATAATAATAATATCCTTTAATTCAGGCATCAAGGCCCATACAATAAATACCTTACAGACTAACATACATATTAATTATAACTTAAAATCTACGTCACAGTTATCGCGGCGATGTGAGCGCGGGTCCGGTGACTTCTGGCGGCCGTCGACGTCCATGATATTTTCGGAACACGACCCCCTTTGGCCACAACTTTTCGTCCAAGAAAGTACTCAGGAATTCGGTAGGGACGCGTACAGCAAATGAACTAAAGTTCACTGCGTTGCGTGACTCCAACTTCTCAGCAAATACTCCGAATTTCGTCTTCACCTTCAGGTACTCCACGATATCGGAGGCCTTCGTAGTGAAGTGAAGACGAGAGACGTAGATGTATAAGATTCGTAAAGATAAAACTTCAAAGTTATTCACTAAATTCTTATTCTCTTCAAATTAGAGCACCACACTAAAAATAATGCACAAATCTTGTAGTGGCAGTTGGCACTACAAGTGAGCTAAGATGGCATACTTTGATAGCGACAAAAATGTTGTACCATGCTGGATCTTGTTAAAGACTTAATTTTTCATTTGCCGCTGTCAAACCAAGGAACTTTTAAATTTCATTTTGCGCTAGTTTTTGCGACACGATAGGTAGTTAATTTCTTTGATAGTGTCTTCTAGGTGAATAGGAAATATAGAGAGGTAATAAATTTGATATCTAAGTTTTTGTTGGAGTCATTTTAAAGAACGCCATCTTTACAAAAATAAATTAACTCAACGGTTAACTATTTTTGTCTTTTTTACCGCTTTTTAAAGGCGATTAAGGTCAGTAATAGGCATGATGACACTATTAAAGAATCAGAGAATAAACGCTTTTACAGAAAAATATATGCTAAAGAAGTTCTAAAATATGATCCCGTTTTAATATAAACATTAAGATTAATAAGATTTTCAATAAAATAAAAGTATTAAATACAGCAATAGGCCATGTTATCTGAAACGCCAATCAAAAGGAATGACGTCACGTCTCAGTTAATGTCATCGTTTTGCTTGAAGTTTGACGATCAAGCCGACGCCATGACACCTACTAGCGTTTTCGCGCTTAATTCAAATTACATAGCAGAAAATACATTAATTTACGTTAAAAGTTCAGTTTATTGCTGTAATTAACTTTTTTTCGAAACTAGGAGACGTGTACCTACAATAAGGAAAGGTATTTAAAAATCTGTCATCATGCCCATTGCAGTATCACTGGAACACAACGAATTGTTAAAAGTTAAAGATTTAACAAGCGCGCATGACTCGGCGGCTAGCGTAGAACGCAAGCGGTCTATGCAGCTAGGCCAAACGGGCGCGGTAGGTGTGAGATGGGTGACCGCTAGTGGCAAAAAATATTCATGCGCGTTTCCGTGCTTCGGAGGGCACGTTAAGCCGTCCCGGTTGTTGTCGATAGTAACAGTCGTTAAACCTTGTCGACGGCCTTATGGGCGGTTTGAAAACATCCGATAGCGGGTTAACCACTAACCCTCATCTCCACCAACCCGCATTGGAGCAGCGTGGTGGAGTAAGCTCCAGGCCTCCCAATAAGGGGGAGAGACCCGTGTCCAGCAGCAGGACGCATAAAGGGTTGCAGCCAGCATCCCACGAAATAGTCCACTTCTCCGTAATAAAAACTATCGCCGCCCCGCCGCGCTCAGTGTGCCGGTAGCGAGGACCAACTTACTGAAATTTGCTCCTATGTCGCGCGCCATACAGATTATTAACTTAGTGGCTACATATATAGATATTTACAACTGTAGCCTACCGAAATTCACAGAAATAGCACAAAATTGCGTTGTTTCTGACAGATAATCAATTTGCTACCATTATTTGCTATTGTTATTTTCATCGTATATTCTAATTAGTTAGCTTGCAATATTGTCTTGGGAGCATTCCTGTAAAAATATTGTAAATGAATCTTTCTTAATAAATAAATAAAATACATAAATAAATCTTACGTCCTTTCCCAAGCTCCAATATATTTATCTACCAAATTTCATTTCAAAAATTTGACGTGAAAACGTAACACACACATACAGAGTGGGCTTTCTTTTGCATTAATAAATTAATATAGTATAGATGAAATGTTAGATATCTCGGCCAATATTTATTGTTGAACCCAACAAATGCAGTCACGGAAAAGCAAGTAGCCTATATAAATTAGAACTCGACGTGTATAAACGCCTTACATTTATTCGGGTCTTACAGACCCTTGAAATATTTCAGAGGAACGTGCTTCGAAGAGGTTTGTAAGGGACGTTTACGACCGTTAGCCGAGAACGTGCGAAGGGTTAAAACGGTACGGTTGGTAAATAAATGGTTTATACCCGGAAGAGCAGTTAGGCGCAATGGTTACCATGCTGACTGCTAATTCGAGGGTCCCGAGTTCGATTCCCGACGAAGCAGTGCTTGAAATAATTATGAGTTTCAAATTTCTATTCTCGGTCTTTGTGTCTGTCCATAGTACCCACGACGTGTTTCCCAAACATTATTCTGTTATGGCCCGGTATTTATTCATCTAACAAATGTAAATGCTTATCACACATAAATATATCACAGCTAACACACTGACTAGATAATTTTACATTTCGTAATTTGTCATTACAATAATCTATTTAACTTTGCTAATAGATTTTAATGTCCAAATACAGAGTAATAAAAATAGTTTGGCAAGCAAATACAAAAAATACCGGACAATTACGTGTCGGGCTCGCCCACCAATGGTTTCAAAGTACATTATTATATTGAATACGAATACATTCTTCGATTTTTCTATCTCTTGTATGGCAGAAATTTTATTGCATGAATTCCGATCGTTTAAGTGTATGCACACATAATAAATAAATAAAGATTACGCATACAAGCGCACTTGTCGACTCGGTACCGATGTGTACCCTTAGGCTACTTTTATTTAAAAAAATCTATAACTCAAGTCCACGCGGACGAAGTCAGGGGCTGCCGCTAGTTGGTGATATGCACAAATGCGATGCAATTACTGAGAGAAGAAGTTGCGTGTCATTCGAGAGAATGGAAACCACACAAATAAGTAGTCGAGGAGTATCCAAAGGATACGTCATTCGGACATACGTGATGTGACTCTGAAATGATTTCCATGAGACGAGAAAACTATTGTAATACGATTTTCATTTTCCTCGCCTTCGTGACATTAGTCGACGTCGACGGATATTGACGAATAACGTCGGAAGATATGCGAAGTCACTTTGAACACTTGCTGTAAAAAGGAGTTTGAAGAAATGTGAGTCGTTGCGAGATGCTTGAAGACTAACGTGAAACTTCTAGTTGTTTACAGATATAACTGCAACCCTTTTTGTGTCCCACTGCTGGGCACGGGTCCCTCCCCATTATTGGGGAGGCCTGGATCTTACTCCACCACGCTGCTCCAATGCGGGTTGGTGGAGATGCGGGTTAGTGGCCAACCCGTTGTCGGATGTTTTCAAACCGCCCGACAAAGGCCTCCGACAAAGTTTAACGACTGTTATCTATCGACAACAACCGGGACCGACGGCTTAACGTGCCCTCCGAAGCACGGCAACGCGCATTAAATTTTTTGCCACTAGCGGTCACCCTTCTCACACCCGACCGCGCCCGTTTGGCTTAGTTGCATAGATCGTTTGCGTTCCACGCTAACCGCCGGACCATGCGCGCTTCACACAGTACAGATATACAGGGTAAGAAGTTCTCTTATTTATTTTTAAATAAACCGATTAAAAAGGCAGATGGGCCGCGTGGTGTTAAGCGATCGCCTTTGGACACGGGCAACCCCAGAAGAGCCACCCGAGCATTGCCGGCTTTGGAGGAGAGCTGTTTCACAGCTTTCTTGAAGAACCCCATGTTACAGTCCACTGGGAATGCCTCAGCTGGAAGGTTGTCCCATACCTTATACGTCCGTGGTAAAAAGGGGCGTGTAAAGTGGACTGTGGAGGATCGCCACGAAGCCAGATGGTGTCAGTGAAACTTTAACCTTCGTCTGGTGGTATAATTATGAAATGGTGACGTAGGGATCATTTTTAAAAGTTCCTCGGAGCTCTCACCATAGTAAAGTCGGTAGAAAACGCAGAGCGAGCTTATGTCTCTTTGCAAGCTAAGAGATTCAACTTATTTGGTTATCTTCGTTTAAGGTTTGGAAAAGGGAGATCTCCCGCCGGGCGAGGTGGTCATGCCCGGGGAGCGGCCGCGCTCCAACTGACTCATTTCGGAGCTTGTATATATGGTCGGATATTCAGAAAACTTCGATAGCGTGATTCAAGAATACCCGTGGCGCTATTTCTTGATGAATAGCGGGGAAGGTCGTTACAAATGGGTTGTAGTTTAGGTTATTTCTAACTTACGAGTATCCTACTAAGAAACACTATACACCATACCCTCATAACAGGAAGTGCGCATGGCCCGGCAGCTGCCATAGAACGCAAGTGATCTACTACGAAGCCAAACGGACGCAATAAGTGCTTCGGAGGGCACGTTAAGCTGTCGGACATAAAGAAAAATTGTATTCAGCCAGCCATGTATGTACGTTTGGTAGAACAGATTTTTTTTTATTTGAATGGAGTAGCAGACGAGCATGCAGGCCACATGGTGTTAAGTGGTCGCTGCAGCCCATGGATTTCTACATACAACCTCAAGCAAGCATAGGTAAGTCTTGTCTGAGGTCGTACGCAGTTGCTACTCCGGAGGCTGGTGGTCGCCTCGTGTAAGTGTGGCCGGCAACTGCACCTTTCCACCGAAACGATAGAATTGGTTCACGGCATAAGTGGGTGCAGCGATGGTACTTCCCCGGGCGAACGATAATAGTTCTACCACCTACCAACTTTTGGCAATTCTGGCCATTCACTGAAAAAAATCATCCGTTTTCCTCTGAACCCGTTTTCCGCAGCGGATTTTCCAGAATCCTCTGAATTTCATATTCTTCAGACCCTCGTCCCTCGTGTCAATAAGATGACGCGAAGTAGTAAGAATGAAAATCGTATTCGAGTAGTTTCCTCACGTCCGTCACGTAGGTTATGTGACATGTTCTTGTTCTAGAGATATTTCTGACAAATACTGTACATACCAACATCCTAACCATGATGTATTTTGTCTCGAAATACGTAGATTCAATAACATCTTTCTATACAAATTATATAACTTTTTAACAAAAAAAAAACGGCAAATTGTTTGTAAAGTAGGTTTACGATCGAGATGTTTACGTGATAACGTCCGCACGAGAAAATCTCCATTCGTTTGTATGCCGCTAGAGTGAGAGAGACGGAAGATCGGTCCACTCACTCGAACGCTATGCCAGCCTCCGCTCGTGAGGATTCCGCGTGACAAGTTTCACGGAATGACTGGAAGCGCTCGAGATGAGACGGGAGATCGGTCCGTCTCTCTCTCGTTATACCTGCGATCGCGCTCGTGAGGTTTTGGTGTGACACAAGTTTCTGAACATGTCACCCGACTAAAACGATTTTAAAGACGTTATCACGTCAAAAAACCGCCTTCAAATGGTAAAAATAATATTGTTCAGTACTTCGCATTTGATACTTTTCCTTGCTAATGGTAGTGACTCTTAAAACTGTTTTGGAGTCGGTGCCCATTCAGAGCTAAAGGTACTCCATTTTACTAAGGGCCCGAAGTTATATAATTTCACTCTTGTCTAGTCTAGTGTCTGTTTGTAATGTTAAAATAACTGCTTTTTACTAGATGCATATGAATACGGTACATAATAATATACCAAATTTATTTTTTTCAATTTTTGTCTGCCTGTCTATCTGTTTGTTCCAGCTAATCTTAGAAACGGCTGGACCGATTTTGACGGGACTTTCACTGGCAGGTAGCCAATGTAATGAGGAGTAACTTAGGCTACTTTTATTTTAGAAAAAAATCTACAACTAAAGTCCACGCGGACAAAGTCGAATCAAAACAAACAAGCTTACAATCTCACAAACATACAAGTGAATCTAATAAAAACGTGTTAATAACTCTAGTACACAGAATATTCTGTGTTCGCACACGGGTGTGTGTGAAGCGCGCATGGCCGGGCGATTAGCGTAGAACGCAAACGATCTATGCAACTAAGCCAAACGGGCGCGGTCGGGTGTGAGATGGGTGACCGCTACTGGCAAAAAAATTCATGCGTGTTTCCGTGCTTCGGAGGGCACGTTAAGCCGTCGGTCCCGGTTATTGTCGATAGATAACAGTCGTTAAACCTTGTCAGAGGCCTTATGGGCGGTTTGAAAACATCCGACAGCGGGTTGGCCACTAACCCGCATTGGAGCAGCGTGGTGGAGTAAGCTCCAGGCCTCCCCAATAATGGGAGAGACCCGTGCCCAGCATTGGGCCGCAAAAAGGGTTGCAGCCATTCGAAAATATATTCCGAGAACAATGTAAAAAAGTCGAGTTTAATATCTCAAGAAGAAACCTCAAACTATGAAGACGTGATGTGAATGTAAGATAAATTATATGTATTATGGAAACTTATTCAAAAAGGGTTTTCGTCCTCACTATTTCATGATATTGACATGAGACGCGGGTCTTTGGAGATGCATTTCGGAGAAATTTTGAGAATTACAAGAAAGAAAAAAAATTCAAACACAAAATTATTTATATCCTTTTTGCTAGAGATATCTTTGTCAGTAAGCAAGCAGATATAGCTGAGTTACACCAAACTCTTATCCCGAAGACCCAGGTTCAAACCCTGGCCTATGACACTAAATAAGTGTATGACACCAATGACATGACGTCTCTAAGAATGTATTTTGTTGTTAGTTTTTTTTTTTCAATTATGGCATCGCAAGCTCTGTGCATACTGCTAGCGTCAAGTATGATTTTTGCATAAATTTTTTTCCAGTTTCAATGAAACTGGACGAAGTAATAACAAAGTCAGTAAGTAAGTCGTCAGTAATCAGTAAGTCTAGTCAGTCCAACATTCAAGTAAAGCGATTAGCCCAGTCATATTAGGGCTTTCACCTCGGAATGAAAGATAATAAGCTGCAAATTGGTATGAACCTTTGTTTTGTCATTCTAAATGTTGTCTCAAAAGTCACAATCGTTATCGTGTCCGCGTCTCAAGATATTCAAGGTCAAAGATCACAAAAATCGGTTTTTCGCGAATATCTGGCTTCCTATCGGTTAAATGAGATTTGCATTTATTATAAAAGTTGTAGGCTATAAAATTCCCTACAACTTTTGTTTAAACTTTTTTTTCATACGACCAACCGTTTTGAAGGTAGAGCGCGAAGTGCACATCGTACAGTCATATACGGCCTAATGCAAGGTCAAGCGTGAGTTATGGTTATCAGTACGTTATAAAGTCAATTATTTACTTGGAAATTATAATTATTAAACAATGCCTATTATTTATGTACTAACTGTTAATTATTTATATTTAATTAAAGTAAGTAACTTGATTATTTATATATAATTATTCATATTTAACTATTTAAGTATAAAATATTATTAATTCTGGATTATATATTTTAGTTTTATTTTAAGTTAAAATGATAGTAAGAGTATATATTTTACACATATTTTTATTTATTATTAAATACGGCATAATATACATTTATCAAAATGTGAGTTCAAATATCAAAAGTATCTTTGTTTATTTTAATTGTAATGAAATTGGAAATGGAAGCTAATTATCTTCTTCTTCTTGTCGCTCAAAAATGTTCGATTCATTGTCATCATCCTCATTATCTGTCATGTTCATCTCCAAACCTTCCAGAATATCGGGATCATATGTATTTTCTTCATCGGGATTACTTGGATACAGTGAAGCGTTGAGGCAAGCTTGTCCGTTGCACTGGCCGCAAGCTAAAGAACATTGTAGCCCTGATTTTCTGCATCCACAGCGGGAACCACAACCATTTTTGCAATTGCAAAATATTACGTTTAGTAGTTCGGCTGGTGCTGGAGGTAATAACGTTCGTATGGGCTCCAGGATTTCATTTTCAAGCATCCAGCCCCATTCTTGAGGTTCTAAGTCCTTCCCTAACCACGTTTGAATCTGGTAGTAGACACGTTTTATGTGTTGATGAGCTGCTACACTTGTTGGTGGAAGTGTTGACAGTTGTACAGGTTTATTTAGTTTTGTAAATTTGATGAATTGCGTGTAGCGGAAATGATCAATGTTGTCCTCAGATTTTGGAGCATTATATAATGCCAACAAGATGCGCACTCCATTTTCTAATAATGTTTGTTTTGGGCAGTTTTCTTGTTGAAATACTTCCACCAGTTTATCTAAATCAGGAATTTTTTCCAATGCTCTAGTAACAGTTTTTTTTCCTTTTTTAAATAGCGCAGAAGTCGTGTCACAGCCACTGAATGCGTGTAAAAATAAAATGTGCTTTTTAGTACGAGGATATTGGTCAAAACTTTTAGTAGAATATATTTGTGTTTTGACATTGCCTTTGCCAACTTTTTTCAAAAAAATTTCCTGATGATGTGACTGAGTACGTCCAATTAAAATAACGAGCAAATCGATATCTTCTCCTATGATGACAGCAGTCTTTTGATGTTCTGATAAGGCAATAGCTGTGTCAATGATGAGAACATCAGCATCATCTCTGGCTTGTTTTGTTGTGATATTAACAGTTTTAAATTTTTCAACAAGCATGTCGATAATTTTTTTTTTATTAGACCGATTTGATAAAAATTTTTCTTGACTGATTGGCACAACCATTGTTTCGTCAAAACAAACTTCATATGATTTTGAAAGTGCAGCAGTTCTTCTTCGTTGTTCCAGTGCTTTAATATTTTTACTATAGTCCGAATATCCGTCAAATACAACAACAATTGCTGAGCCATAATGTGTTTGTAAATATTTAATGTACTTATTTAAAATAATAGAGAAAGTATCGTCTTTGCTCCATACGACGCGATGCAGAAGAAATCCACCATCGATGATGTATGTTACATTATTTTCATCAAGATCGATAACGACAGGCATCATATTGTCATATAATGTTGCTTTCGTGGTTTTTCTCATGCCATTACTATCAAATAAAGATGTCGGATACGGGCTTAGTTCATACTGAAGATATTCTTGTAAATTACTTTCAAATTTTTTGCTTACAGTTATTCTCTGGAAAAGTAACATTGAATCTATAGAAACTTTACAATCATTAATTTTGACAGATTTGTTAATGGCTGAAAGCGGTAAAACCTTATCGACGCGTTTTAACTTTATTTCGTTGAAGTTCAAACCAGTTATCTTTACCATAGATTGCAATCCGATTTCATGGGCTCGGTGACAATTAATTTGGTCATTTCCAACGATTCCTGAAGCTAAGGATACCAACTAATTCGTATTTGGAAAGGGATTATGAAGCGTAAACCAACCAACCAGTTCATTTACATCAGTATCATCCCTTTTTATTCGTGAATCTCTAGCATCAACATGTTGGTCCACAGAATCTAAAGAAATGTTACAAAACCGTTCAATTTCTTCACAAATTGTATTCGTGGCATACATAGCATATACCCACTTACATAGAACACTTTCTTGTGTACTTCGGCCTCGAGATACTCCTCCTTCTGTCTTCATAGATTTCATCAGACTTTGCTCGATTACCATGTCTGTCCATGTACCAGAATTGAATTTTTCTGTTCGTTTTACAGTAAAGAATCCGTTTTTAAAGCCTGTTGATCCATTGTCTCCTCAAGTTTTAACATATCTTGAAGATACAAATGAGCTGATTTCGCATATAGGAAATGACCACCAGCATGAAAATAGGGCAGCATTTTTCGCACTGCATCCAAATGTTCTTGAAAAAGTCCCAGCCTTTCAGCGCGAATGAAATCTAGGGCTATTGATACCATTTCAAAATATTGCACCCATAACTGTGCCGTGGGACCTCGAGCTTTTAATTCTTTTAGTTTATCCTGAAATTGATCAATTAACGAGTTGGAGCTGCTCGTACATCCTTCAACATCTTCGTAGGAAACATCGCGACTAGTTATCTGTTCAATTAACTCATCTAACACACAATTTTCAATTTTCATCTCTTCAAAAATCTTTATTGATAATGCAAGTCGTAATAATATATGGCCTCTGATACTTCTTGCATAAGCGTGACCATTCAACATTTTGTCGACCGAATTTGTAGCATATATTTTACTTAAAGCTTCCTTGAGACCACTACCGTCCATTACATGTCCTATGCATCCAAGAAAAGACATGAGCATATGAAATCCTCCAAGTTTGACAACTGTTTTAGACAAGTCTGAGTTTGCATCTGACGCAGCAACCATTTCACGTGCTTTTGAGTACAGGGGCTGATCAAATGTAATTATGCACGTTTTTTGTTGATGTGACTTGGCAATATTTATAGCACTATGTAAAGTTGTATAAATTGTGTCTAAATTACTGGCAGGATGATCAATGAAAGGTAGAAATATAACCTGAGAAGTTGAAAAATTTTGATTATTTTTCGTAAGTTGTTGAAGATAGCCATTCCACCCTGGCAACGGTGAAAGATTCTTCCATTTTCCGTATAACCACAACAAATCAACTGCATTAAATTTTTTTTCAATCAGTACTTGATCATCATGTAGATTTTGGACTTGAATCTTGCTGTACCCAGGTACAACTGGCTTTTCATATGCTAAAAGAGATACATGTGATATTGCTGCTAACTCTTTTGCACTCGGTTTAGTTGTACATTTATTTATGCGATCATCATAAATTACAGCATCTTTCGGAGTAATTATTTTTATCATTCCCATAACGTGAAGAGTATTATTACCGTCAAGAGTACTGACATTAATATCTGCATTGTCTCCAACATATTGTACCAACGCACCAGACTCTGATGGTAAAATACGAGGTTGTGGATGGTAAACTGATGAAACTTCATACTGTATGGTATTACTATATGATGCAGCAAATCCTAAAGATGATAAAACATCCAACAATTTTTTAGACCCATATCTTCTGTGAAGAAATACGGAAAGGCCCAACAGTAGCTGTGATGAAAATGAACGTTCTCGTATCGAAGCCATTATTGCGTGGCTAATAGATGTGCATTTCGTTTTTAAATGATCTACTTGTCCTTTTCTATTTTTTAATATCATTTCTTCCAAAAAATGTGATAATGTTTTTGGTATTTCTTCATTAATACAATCTAGCATTTTATTCGGAGGTGGATACGTTTTTGTTTCAACTACAGATGATCTGATGTCTTCCCTAATAATAGCCGCAGCAGCTTCTACAATCCGTAGACGTTCTTCTACAGGAGTACTTTTTTTATTTTCGTACCAAGCTTTTGATAATACGTTAAGCTGTGTATCACGGAAAGATATAATTGTAAATGATCCAATTTTTTTTGTGATTATTATATCAGTTAAATACTTTTGTTGTAATTTTGTAATAATTGTCTTATCGTCAGGTATGTATTCCGTAGGGACATCTTTAAGTTCTTTCAAAGTAAATTGAGAATCTTCATTATTTTCTATATAATAAAAAATCTCCTTCATTGCTTGAGTGACTTGATCATCTTGGCGAGGCTTTTTATCTGCAGATGGTACTCGGGTTAAAAAGTTGGTATAGCAAATAGTATGATACTTTGCTTCAGCAGCGATCAAATCATACTCGTAATATATACGTTCCTTTACTAATTCTCCTAAGGAATCGTTTCGTTCTTCTGCTCTCTTAATTACGTTGTCTTTGAATGCAAGAGTACTTACATTACTTATTGTCCGTCTATACTTTAATTTTTTTTTCTTTTCTGCTATTTCATCAGCTTCTTGGCCACAAAATAAGCATAACTTTCCAAAATCAAAGACTTCATTTCGTTTTTTACGAGGTGCACTTGACGTTGAAGGTTCACTCTCATCTGTGCGTCGTTTTGATGCAATAATAACATTTTTACTCGTGTACACTTTTCGACACTCGGAATGCACATTTACAGAACTTAAAGTATTTAAATAGTCTATATGTCCATCATTTCTTTCAATACTTGCAGTTTTTAAAGTTTGTAAACCACGTACGACATTCACAGACAACACCTTCAACACCTTCTGAAAGTTTCTTATCACATATAAAACACAAATCAGCCATAGCTCTTAAAACCGTACGTCCGTAGTTGCAACGGTACAATTTCAAACTAACGAATAATCTTGACTCATACAAAGTGGAGAGAGTGGCCTTGAATACTATAGAACATCTGTCCCGGCAATGAATAGAAAAGGGCATAGGGTAGGGACAAGTATTTCCAGGTATATAAGTATTGAGAAATTTACGCGTTTTAAAGAAAAGATATATAATGTCGTGTTAACTTAAAATAAAACTAAAATATATAATCCAGAATTAATAATATTTTATACTTAAATAGTTAAATATGAATAATTATATATAAATAATCAAGTTACTTACTTTAATTAAATATAAATAATTAATAGTTAGTACATAAATAATAGGCATTGTTTAATAATTATAATTTCCAAGTAAATAATTGACTTTATAACGTACTGATAACCATAACTCACGCTTGACCTTGCATTAGGCCGTATATGACTGTACGATGTGCACTTCGCGCTGTACCTTCAAAACGGTTGGTCGTATGAAAAAAAAGTTTAAACAAAAGTTGTAGGGAATTTTATAGCCTACAACTTTTATAATAAATGCAAATCTCATTCAACCGATAGGAAGCCAGATATTCGCGAAAAACCGATTTTTGTGACCTTTGACCTTGAATATCTTAAGACGCGGACACGATAACGATTGTGACTTTTGAGACAACATTTAGAATGACAAAACAAAGGTTCATACCAATTTGCAGCTTATTATCTTTCATTCCGAGGTTGACCCCTTTTTTTACCTAATATGACTGGGCTAGATGGCTACTTTACTAGAACGAGTCCGATGGAATTTTGGAGGCAAGCAGAAAAAACATATTTTAGCACTGTTATTCTATTTCACAAACACTCGTGCACTGTAATTAACCTCAAACAAAATGCTATCAACTTTATCCGATATAACTCAAAAATACACCAAGAAAATGAAAATAAAACAAGAGCACAATATGTCTTTTTCGACTTCCCGCCAAAACTCTGTTGTTAGTTTAGAGCAGGTGAGATCGAATGGACGGACGGATAAAAAGTAAAAAAAAAAAAAAAATATTTGCGAATTAATACTTTCAACGACATGCGTCACTGCATTCAACAAAGTGACTAAAGCATGCGCTTTTTTATATTTTTATTTTTTTATAAATTGAGTCGATTACATTGCATTATTTGGGAATAAAAAATAATTAAAATCAATAATTAACGTTTCACACTCATAGCCCCACAGCAGAGTATATATATCCTGTGTCGTGGGTACCATGTACACATACAAAGACAGAAACACAAACACCCAGATCGAAAAGAGAAATATGAACTCATCATTCAAATTTCTGCTTCGCCGCGAATCGAACCTGAGACCCTCCGATCGGCAGTCCGGTATGGGAACCATTACGCCACACAGTTTGTCATAAACTAGAAGGTGGTAGAACTATTATGGTTCGCCCGGGGAAGTACCACCGCTGCACCCACTTCTACCGTGAAGCAATTCTACTGTGATTCGGTGGAAAGGTGCAGTTGCCGGCCAGACTTACCTGAGGCGACCATCGGCCTCGGAGTAGCAGCGCAACTGCATGTAACCACCAAGATAGGCTTGCTAGATGTTGTGTGTAGATGTCCATGGGCTGCAGCGACCACTTAACACCACGTGGCTTTTTTTGGTATCGGGGGGAACCTTCAAAAGGTACCCAGCACCTTGAGAGAGGATACCCGGTTATGTGGAATTTGTACCGCACAAAAAACCTCTCGGCGGCCTGCCTCTGCGCTTGGGGAGGACTCCGGGATCTCCAGTGGAACGGTGTGTTCTCCATGCGCGGCGTCCCAGAACGGACCCATCTTCGGAAGAGCAGATGCGCTCTCCTGCACCCTCAAGCGCTCACGGCGGCATGCGGCCACGCATACACCCTCCCAAGCTGCCGGCTGGACGGGTCGAACCCCTACACTGACCGCCCGCAACTCCGGAATCTCCTTTTTAGTCGCCTCTTACGATCAGGCAGGGGATACCGTAGCTCTATTCAAAATTTCGAAGCAACAGGGACTTAACATCACGTGGCCTGCCTGCTCGTCTGTTACTCCATTAAAAAAATCGGTTTCCATTTAATTTCCTTTCGTTACTTCACTAGCTGCGCCCAAAAATTAGTGGTCACCAAAAACAAAGCGTACCACGTGCTCAGTGGAACGGAAAACGGGATCACATTCGTCCCGCTTTGATGGCCACACTAGCGAGGACAATGCGTCACGCTGACTGCTCCGGTAGTCGAACCCTGGACTTCGGCAAAAAGGTCCACGCTCGACGGATCTGGGTCAGGTCATTGTAGCTTTGTGGTCAAAGTAACTAACTGTTTTTATCAACGTACGTGACAGATGTGTTGTGTTGGGTAAATATTTTTGAGGTTATTACGATACAGACATTATGATTTGTTAATACTTCTGGGGCTGTATCCAAAGTAACATTTGGAAAACGATAACGAAGTTAAATAAGAATAAAAGAAAGAAGAAGAAAATGAGCTCTGGCGTGCAAAAAGACAAATTGTGTTCTTGTTTTATTTTCATTTTCTTGGTGTATTTTTGAGTTGCAGCTGGCGGCCACCAGCCTCCGGAGTAGCAGCGTAACTGCATACGACCTCAGACAAGACTTACCTATGCTTGCTTGAGGTTGTATGCAGATATCCATGGACTGCAGCTACCACTTAACACCACGTGGCTTGCATGCTGGTCTGCTACTCCATTCAAATAAAAAAAAAATAATAATAGAGAAAGCCAAGATTATGAGTAAATAAGACAATTGTTCAAATTACTTCCCACTTTCATAACAATAAGCTTACATAAAACTGATTAACTATTTCACGCGCATGCAAATTGCACCAACAGGGATGTGAATCATGGAGCGTTATGTCACATCGATATCTGAGTCAGTGTGAGTCAGGTTTGTTACTCATGGAAGCGATTGATTGGAACTTAATTAGGAATTTGCTGGTGTTTTAGAGAGGAAGTCTGATTTTTTACTTTATTAGCCTACATAGCATTTCAGGTGCTTTTTCTTAGACTGGTGTAACATACAGAAAGTTTTTAGTTAGTAGTAGTTTATATCTAACAGCCTTCCGCCAGCGGCTTCGCACGTGTGGACCCGTTTAATGGGTCCCCGTAGGATAAAAAATAGCCTATGTGCTATTCCAGGCTTCATTGCTATATTAAAATCATAGGCGTTTAGCCAGTTGCTTCAACCGCGTTGAGTTGACCCTATTACCCGTTTTCACGTAGGAATGAAGCATTTTTCCGCAGTTATAGTAGCCCATGTTACTCAGGGTGAATGTAGCTTTCTAATGGTGAAAGAATTTTTGAAATCGGAACAGTAGTTTTTGAGTTTATTCAAGCAAATGAGTGATTCGTTTGAAATTAAACCAAGAAAATATATTGTTCTTATGTCCATGTACTAATTTTAATGTGACATCAGTTCATAATTCATTTCACAGAGCAAAAATAACAAAAAATAGAATGACATGTAAAGCAATTTATAATTTATGATAAAATCATTGTCCAAACATAAAATCATACACTTGCACTGAGTTATTTGTAAGACAGTAAAGTAAGACTAATAACAGGAAAAATATTGTTAAAATATTGTCCGCGAATTAATGAACTACAATTTTTATCTCACAAATTTTTACGACATTACAAAAAATGATAAATATACCAAATGATGAGTTTGTGTGTGTCCGTGATACTCACGACACGTGTAAGTATGAAACCTTTATTATAATGAATAAATAAATAAATGAAATAGTGAAATGAAATGAAATAGTTTATTAACATCCTGGGTAATAATATACACTTGATGTTTGTCATTGTTGTACGGCCATCAGCTGACCGTCATCCGCTTTGGGTGCGCTAAGGCTAAGGCTTATATGGGCTAGGAGAAAAAAGCGGGCGGGAAAAAACTCCAGCCCTGTTTTAAATAAATTTTCAGGTACAATGGGGGTTCATTATGCAGCATGACTGTGAGGCGACAAGGAGCACACGAGACAGCTAATAATAAACGTTAAAAACTCATAGCCCCACAGTAAGGTAATTAATACCCTGTGTCGTGGGTACCATGTCCACATACAAAGAGAGGAACACAAACACCCAGACCGAGAACAGAAATTTAAACTCATCATTCAAATTTCTGTATCGCCGGGAACGAACCCGGGACCACTCGATTGGCAGGCAGTGCGGTATAGTAACCATTGCGCCATGCAGGTCGTCATTTTTTATCCTACTTCGACGTACATTCATCGGCTTTTTTGCTTCAAAAACTCGCTCAAGCTCAAAAACAAAGCACGTTTCAAGATGTAAACGTTATTTCCGTGGAGACTATAAATAAACCCGACCTGCCCCACTGTCAGGGCCGTGAGATTACACAGATGGCGCCACTAACATAATACCAGCTACCGGTGATTGAAACAGGGTGGAAACAGGTCATGAAAAAAGGTCTTAAATATGGGATGCGGGTGTTGGTAGCTGCAGTTACTATATTATACATATTTTGTAATTTATTAGCGCGCATGGCCCGGCGGTTAGCGTAGAACGCAAACGATCTATGCAACTAAGCCAAACGGGCGCGGCCGTATGTGAGATGGGTGACCGCTAGTGGCAAAAAATTCATGCGCGTTTCCGTGCTTCGGAGGGCACGTTAAGCCGTCGGTCCCGGTTGTTGTCGATAGGTAACAGTCCTTAAACCTTGTCGGAGGCCTTATGGGCGGTTTGAAAACATCCGACAGCGGGTTGGCCACTAACCCGCATCTCCACCAACCCGCATTGGAGCAGCGTGGTGGAGTAAGCTCCAGGCCTCCCCAATAGTGGGACGCATAAAGGGTTGCGGCCACATATTTTGTAATTTATTAGAGACTCAATATCCAGGCAATGTCTGTAAAACCACAAGCAATATTGCCAATATTTAGAAAATATGACGACCCGCGTGGCGCAATGGTTACCATACCGGATTGTCAATCGAGGGGTCCCGGATTCGATTCCCGGCGAAACAGAAATTTGAATGATGAGTTTAAATTTCTATTCTCGGTCTGGGTGTTTGTGTTCCTGTCTTTGTATGTGTCCGTGGTACCCACGACACAGGGTATTAATTACCTTACTGTGGGGCTATGAGTGTGTAACGTTTATTTGTTATTATTATTATTTAAATATAGCTAATATACGAGAATAGTTTGAAAAAGGCCCAAAAATACATTCAAACATATTGGAATTTCGGATCGTCGCGCTAAGAGTAGCCCTGGTTTTTTTTTATTTGAATGGAGTAGCAGACGAGCATGCAGGCCACGTGGTGTTAAGTGGTCGCTTCAGCCCATGGATATCTACACACAACCTCAAGCAAGCATAGGTAAGTCTTGTCTGAGGTCGTATGCAGTTGCACTGCTACTCCGGAGGCTGGTGGTCGCCTCATGTAAGTGTGGCCGGCAACTGCACGTTTCCACCAAAACACAATAGAATTTGTTCACGGCAGAAGTGAGTGCAGCGGTGGTACTTCCCCGGGCGAACCATAATAGTTCTACCACCTACAAAACTGTACAAAAGGTCTAAAATAGTACGATAGACATTAGTACTGTCATCTACAGGTCTAAATCCCCATCTAACTCTCTTCCTCGCTTCGTTGTAAGCGGTCCAAACATTGATATCTCACTACGCAGCATGTTAGCCGACGCAGTGTAAATATTTACACTACCCAAAACGCAGGTTGTGTCTCAAGTCAACTGTTTCACAAACAGCGACTGACAGCAAGCGACATTGTAACGACGACGAAAATGTAACGATTCACACTCATAGCCCCACAGTAGGGTAGATATACCCTGTGTCGCGGGTACCATGGACACACACTAAGACAGAAACACAAACACCCAGACCGAGAACAGAAATTTAAACTCATCATTCAAATTTATGTTTCGCCGGGAATCGAACCCGGGACCCTTCAATTGGCAGTCCGGCATGGTAACCATTACGCCACGCAGGTCGTCAACAACAACAATTTACAATGCTAAAAATGGATTTTTGTCTCTCAGAATTTCATGCAAATAGCTGCGCGGAGCCTAAATTGTCTGAACCAATCAATACACTTCTCCGTACAGCAGTACCTGTGCAGTTGTTTGTTTCAACTATCTTCAGAGAGACAAAGATCCGTTGTAAAAACTGTACATCCAACAACAATCCTATAAAAATACGTAGTTAATGTTATAGCCGCTCAAAAATGGCCTCTTAAAATCCGGCACATAACACATTTGCCTTATTGCCTATACCTATTATATATATTACCCTATTATATCTTGAAGTGCGTTGCACATATTTTCACACTCGATAACATATCTATCTTTGACCTTAAAAAAACAAAAAAGATTCAAGTATGTAGTTAATTTTACGTTAAGATTATACTTATCGGATCTTACAAAATATTTTTAGTTAATTTTAATTAATAATATTGTATGCCAGAACATGGTAGACTGTTTAAAACTCCAATTATAATTTTAAACATCTTATTCTATATATGTAAACAGTCAACAATAAAGTATTTTCATTTCATTTCATTTCAATTTAGTTCGATTGTTTATTTTTCATAGTCAAGTGAAACATATTATGTGAACGTAATTTTTGTCCGATTCGTTGACTCCAAGTGATAAAACAACCAGAGTCGTCAGTCATAAGACAGTCAAGACAGTCCGATAGCTACTTTACCAGAACTTGACAAATGGAGTTTTGTAGAGAACCCATAAAGTCGTTTTTGTTACTGTTAATTTATTCCAAAACATTCGTGCACTGAATCGAACATAACTTTTTTTATACTTTTGTACATGGCAACTCCTGAACAAGGTCATCGACACGTTAATTACAATAAAAATATATGAAAAGACCTTAAAATATCTATAAATGAACAATTAAAATTCATTATTTTATTGTAAATTTAAATTCATTCTAATAATAGCAATTCTAATAATAATATTAATTCTAATAATAGCTTAAAGCTAGGAGTAGAACAGATACCTAACAAAAGAATGCGTACAGTTATAACTTTTGTTGACTCTATCGGTTTGATACGCAAGTATTGTGTGGTTGTTTGTTTGTTTCCGGTGCGTTTATACTGAAGCCGACGATAAAATGGTCGGAATGGTGTACTTGTAATAAATTCTGATTGGTGTAGTCGGCGTTTTATAAAGTATGTATTGATGCTTGTAAATGGTGTTCAAATTAGGCGTGAATGCATTTTATTTAAATACTATCTATATAATCTAATAGTCCCTTCTGAAGTACCGTGTACCGGCTTTTTTGTAGGACTATTTAAGATAAACATTTCCATCATATATTACGAATGTGTAACTCTCTCTCAATAAAATTAAAATAGTTTGCTAGATCATCCCAGAAATTTTGAGATCAACCCAGAAGTCCCTATTGGTTAGAAAAATACAGATATATTTTTTTTCATATTTTTCCACCCACTTCCACCCACCGCGATCAAACTCCCTTACTATCATCTACGTACTAATAAGGGGTATTTACCACTACAACAGGAAGTTGATTGGAGTTAATGATAATAGAGAAAACCGTGTCTTTACGTAGGTACAAAGAAAACCCTTTACTTTTTATATACATATATATTAAGATTTAAACGTCCATGTAGTGCTTAGTAATCGGGTGAACCTGAAGTGAGTCCTTCAGCTCTACGCAAACAATAGGGATACGCTTATATGCATATTTTTTTTAACATAAAATATGTTCTGTATTTAAGTTAGAAAATTGCAAACAATAATGTCAAAATGGAAGTGAAGTCTTTTTTTTCGAAAACTAGGTAATATGGAAATGTGAAATAATTAGTACTGCGTTCACGCGCTGTCACGTATGGGCCGTTTTCAACGTTACACTTAGGCTCACATTTCTGTCTTTTTTTTTTTCAATTATGGCATCGCAAACTCTGTGCATACTGCCAGCGTCAAGTATAATTTTTGCATCAATTTTTTGCCAGTTTCAATGACACTGGACGAAGTAATAACAAAGTTAGTAAGTAAGTCGTCAGTAATCAGTCAGTCTAGTCAGTCCAACATTCAAGTAAAGCGATGGCTACTTTACTAGAACGTGTCCTATCGAATTTTGGAGGCAAGCTGAAAAAACACATTTTAGCACTGTTATTCTATTTCACAAACACTCGTGCACTATAAATAACCTATATCAAACAAAATGCCATCAACTTTATCCGATATAACTCAAAAATACACAAAGAAAATGAAAATAAAACAAGAGCACAATGTCTTTTTCGACTTCCCGCCAAAACTCCCATTTCTGTCTTTGTGGTGCTCCAATCCAGCGATTTAAAATTCTGCTGCAATCGACGTGGTCCTTTATGAACACTTGATCTCTATGCCAATTAGAATTGATTGATCCTATAATAAAAAGAAATCATGCTATGCCCTATTGCTCCCCTTCAAGAGGCGTCTACTCCAACCGATTGTCGGATCTTCGACAGATATGACCAGCTCTTTGCAACTTCAGCTTGTTGGCCATTCTGCTAATGACAAAACCGAAGTAAACATTCGGCAATTGAATCGAATGCTATACTAAAGTTCATAATAACTTTTTATCTTAGTTTAAATTAAACATACGGAAATCAAATCAAATGTTTTAAGAAGTTGTCAAGAATCTGGCGAAACCTACTGCAGTTCATATGAGCGTTATAACAACTTATTATCTTTGTTTACCTACAGAGTCTGGCGGTGTCACTTTTTAATTGTTTATAGACAAAGAAATAACATCCTGTTGTGAGCAAGTGTGTAGGGTGGGTTTTTTTGTTTGAACAGTGTTAACATGTAGTGTTTTCTCTATTACAACACAACTTTTGTGTATGTTTACATTGAATTGCTTGTAGGCTGAACGATTTTGTATGAAAATGACCGATTGGAGTCATATTCTGTTCATTTTTTCTCTCTAGGATGGGATTATCAAACCGCGTTGAGATAGGATCAAAAAATTAAGTATATACTTTCTATAAAGTTACAAGAACCGTTATTGGCTGCAATTGGCTCGAAGCGTGCATGGCCGGGCGGCGAGCGTAGAACGCAAGCGATCGACGCAGCTAAGCCAAACGGGCGCGGTCGGGAGTGAGATGGGTGACCGCTGGTGGCAAAAAATTCATGCGCGTTTCCGTGCTTCGGAGGGCACTTTAAGCCGTCGGTCCCGTCGTAATTTCTCGAAAGCATGACGTCCACCAATTCGCACTTGGCCAGCGTGGTGGACTATGGCCCTCTCATTTGTGAGAAGGAGACCTGTGCCCAGCAGTGGGACATAAAAAAAAGGTTGAAAAAAAATTATAATTCCAATAAAATATTAAATTTTGGTGCCTCCAACAACACTACAACATCCGCGCGTCCCAGCTATCAGTTCCGATATTTTTTATAGTTTGGTACAAACAACTAATGAGATACTCGTATACCTTGACATTTCTACATAGCGTCCAATCGTACTCTCTAGAGGTCATCTACACCATTTGGTCCGTCATATAATAATTTGACGGACCAAATGGTGGATGGACTGTCAATAGCCAGTCGTTAAAAAAATCTGGTGTTATTATAAACCACTAGATAGTGTTACCAACTTTTGAAGTGAAAACTTCTTTAGCGGCGTTGAGCACTTTTTGTGGGATGGGTAAAAACTATGAAACTCGCGCGAGGTCACGTGTGCTGATCGCAAAATTTCGTAAGATAGTAGAGGAGACGAGGAAGATCGACCTTCACCGATCTGATAATTCGATGAGACATATTGTTTACCAAATATAATTTATAAACATATATGCCTATGATAACTTGACTATCGAAAAGTGTTCATAGCTATTTTTAATTTAATTAATTTTAATCAATTTTCTTTCATATCACCTTCACTCTTGTAACAACCGAACGAGTGAATATCTTCACCGGCTCTTAGACCAAGACGGAGGGGTGACAGCTGATGACGGCTCATCTGACGGCTGTCTATACTTTTTTTCTTCAATTATGGCATCGCAAACTCTGCATATTGCCAGCGTCAAGTATAATTTTATCTTAAAATTCGTTTATATCAAGTATTTAAAATATGGACATTGAACAAAGTGCATCTATTAATGAAAAAAGTGACGAAGAAATAGTGAAAGAAAATGAGAGAGTACTTTGTAAAAATACTAGATAGAAATTAATAGGTACTGATAATTCAAGCAATTCGTGCGGAATTATTCCCTAACGATTCCAAGACATCAAAAATGCACAACGTTAATGTTTTCACTTCTGCCGCCACTCCCGGAGAGCAACCCATTGTTTTTTTTTAACAGGAATTAAAGTATATTTAGGTCTCAGAAGGAAAATCAAAAGTATTTTACAAAAATGAACAATATTTGAATATTTATTAAGCCCATTTCCAGTTCTCGGTCTGGGTGTTTGTGTTTCTGTCTTTGTATGTGTCCATGGTACCCACGACACAGGGTATATATACCCTACTGTGGGGCTGTGAGGGTGAAGTGTTATTATTATTAATGCGGAAAAAATTATTTGGAGACCTAATGGAACAATAAAATTCAGAGAACTTGTTAATAAAGGTTCCGCGAATCGAATCAGGCGCATGTTTAAAACTGATACCTAAATAAGGTCGTAGAAGGCTTTCAACATGACTCATCGTATCGTAGAGTCAATAATGTATAGATGTGAGTATTGTTGACATCAACGGCCTAACTAGATGGTGACTCTATGTTTTTCTTATGGTTACTCTCTGTTGTCATTTTCTTATCTATGGTGTACAATAAAGCACATTTGTGGGGTTTTGGCGGGAAGTCGAAAAAGACATATTGTGCTCTTGTTTTATTTTCATTTTCTTGGTGTATTTTTGAGTTATATCGGATAAAGTTGATGGCATTTTGTTTGATATAGGTCAATTACAGCAATATTGATAAAGAAATAAAAAATTACTATTATATTAAAGAAATCGAAATACACTTATATCTATAACTTTTTGAATTAAATCTAAATAACTAATAACGAATTTGTAATATAATATTTGGTAGACGTCGTACATTTCATTTCTTTTTAGTATTTTTTTATTTCGTTATCTTTCTTTACCTTTACATTTTTGTCTTTTTACACGCTTTTTATTAGCTTCACCTGTATGTTTGTATGTTTGTAACCGACTTCTATGGGCGCGATTTTGACCCACTTTAAACGGCCAGATTTCGTTCAAACTTTGTAGATTTATTGAGGACCGATGACAATACACTAATTTGATAAAATTATTCCATTTTTCAATTTGCAAAATATGATTTTTGTTAATTTATATAATTTTCTGGTTAACTTGAAAATTTGCATAGGGGTCAAGGGCCGATGACAATGCAATAATATGAGAATAAAAATCCAACTAAAAAATTAAAAATAAATAATGTAGTTTAAAAAACTAAAAAAACACGCTTTTGAGAAAATACGAACTAAAAACTAAAAAAATAAGTAGAAAATGTATATTACTGTAAATAAAGCGTGGGGTGGTTTTTAAGATACTATTGACACCATGCACCCCACGCTTTATTTACAGTAATATACATTTTCTTCTTATTTTTTTAGTTTTTAGTTCGTATTTTCTCAAAAGCGTGTTTTTTTAGTTTTTTAAACTACATTATTTATTGTAATGTCCTTATTAAACCCTTTATTTTGATACCCAACTGGATAGGATTTAAGGTATATGTTTTTTTGTAGTCGTTTAATTTGGCTCTAAAAGACATTAAGTCATTTTTTTTTTGTTTTTTATGTACCCAGTGTCACTCTCACGATTAAGACGAATCCAACGACACCTCTCAAGCTAAAATCCATCAAGCCGTTTAGGTTGCAGGGCGTGCCAAAGAAACATAGCCAAAAACATACAAACATACACACTCGAAAAACATAACCCTTCTGTCGCAGTCGGGTAAAAAATTGAATTAATAATCATCGTACTTTCCAAGCGTAGCTACAGAAACCTTTTTAAAGTATGAATTTTGATTTTTTTAACATAGGTAGTGTCAAAATCCTTATTAGGCCTACTGAAAAGGCAGAATGGGAGTAATAAAATTAAATGATAATGACAAAATAATAATAGCATAGAAACAATAAAATTATATACCTACAGGTTTAAGATATTCTTTACTTTTTTTTACTAAAATTAGGTTTGTCATTTCTATTTTTAATCTGTTCTATGTTAATAAGAAAGCCTGCAATACAGTTTGTCTGTACTCTGTACTAACGGTTACAGTTGGTTGACTCATCGTAATAATAACCTTGTTTTGGATTGAAAGTAGGTATGTTAGTCTTTGTTTGGGTTTTATCGTGAGAAATAATATTTATGTAGGTTGCTTGGTTATTTAAATACTGTTCTTTATTGTTTATGTAATCTCATAATTATTTATATTCTCATAATCAAAAATCAAACGTCAGTATTTTCCCGCCAAAACGTAATGAATAATGAATTATCTGCTTTTTTTAAAAATCGTTTTTATTTTCTAAAACAATATTGGTATTTTATTAAGCTGTTAGTGATTGAATCTTAATTTTTTAACCTTTTATCTTCTAGATTTTGATGCCAGACGTACTGTTTTTTTTTTTAAATGCTATTAATAATAAACTAAAACTCACCTGATACAACGACAGCCATGAAGAGGCACAGGAAAGCGGGAAAAGCTGCCATTTTTGTTTATTATTCACTGAACTTGCAACACTGAATCCGACACTCACAGCATTCGAATTTCGAACTCTGGCATAACTAGACGATGAGTTCGAAAGCGGTCACTTTTTTCTTCTATAAAAAAAGATGTATCCTTTCCCAACCGGTTCTGAACTGGACACTATCGCTGTCTTTTTCCCACTCGCGCACCAAGCGGCTATCTTTTTCGCTCTGTAACAAAAAACGCATCTATGTAGGGATGTTTTTTATCATTTTATAAGGCCAAGGTGTTCCGAGGATTATTCTTAAGATTACGTAATTTGACACTTCCAAATATAAATGATCTCTCCAAATGGCCTTTTGGGCGCATATCATATTAATTCTTTCTGAAAGGCAGTTCTTTTTATGTTGGTTTGTTATGAGTTGTGGTAGAGTAAGAATTAAGGTAAAATCTTGCTTCGAAATACAGCAATGGCGGGAAACTTAATCGTTTGGATTGAAAAAGTATAAGTGTGTTTTAATCGTTTATTTATCGAGAAAACAGACTGCAGTTTGGATTAAAATTAAAATACTATTATAAATAAATGAATCTTCAAGTAAATCGAGTTCAATGACCCAATAATGTAAGCTGCCAATTAAACAGCGATTAGTAGGTAAAGGCCTCCTCCTGATATGGACTCTGATGTACAACAATGATGTTTGTATGTAAATTTTATTTTATTACAGAACCGCTTTGTCAAATATGGCAAGGAGATAGCTTAACAGATAGAAAACTATGTTTTTATAAGGACCTGCAAGGAAAAATCCGAATATATGGTATTTCAGATATAGAATTATGTTAGATTAAACTGTAGGAATGAATATAATGCCCAGGAAACCTCCTTAAAATTTGCAATTATTATAGATATCATAAAATAGGGTTTTATTTAAGCCATTATTTTGGAAATTAGTATAGATTTGAAAAATGATCAAGTATTGAACCCTGTAGAACTGCCTTTTTTCTTTTTTGACGGTAAAGGAATTAAAATTACGTTCAAAGTAAACAAAATGTAACTGAAATCATAGATATGAATGAGGTAATAAATACTGCATATTGGGCACCATTGGAATTGATGGTTCAGGGGGTAAAACAAGGGATGACATTTTAAATGAAAAAACTTTTTAAGTTCCTTCCACTTATTTGCTTTAAACTTAGGGACAGGTTCTCTAGGAGACTTGAGGGCCCACTCTGTACGCCCGTATCCGAAACTTAGTGAATTTTCGGGTCTCTTTTTGGATAAGACTGAAGAAATTCTAGCAATATTATTCATTCAGTAGCTTTATGTCATCAATGACAACGCTTATCTTATTAATTCGTGGAAAAAAAAACGATCTGATTATGCCAAAAATGATTCCGAAAATATTACAACTTACGTACGAAAGCATACAGAGTGACCCTCTGTTTCTGTAATTTTTAATTTCTAACTAAATTAACTCTTTTTCTATTACAACTCTTAAATGTGTTAAGTTGTGTAAAGTGCAAAAATGTGATTTGTTTACGAAAAATTCTAGCTGGCTGACTGCAACTTTTTTGCATCCCACTGTTCGACACGGGTCTCCCTATTATATTGGAGAAGCCTGGAGACAGTCTTTGACAGAAATGATGGGACGTATATTTCAGTATTCTTGGAAAATTCCGATCGAAGTGGAATTTCTTTTAAAATTTGAGACTTATTTTCTACCACACAGATACAGCCTTACAATAAAAGTTTTTTAACTATTCCACAAGAAGAGCACTAGCAATGTTTCGCTCAATGTCGCTGAAAAAGGCAATGAAAAAGAAATCCCAACTCCGACCAATAAGCGAAACTTTGTTTCTTACGACTTTCCCGAAGTAATTTAGTGAGGAGTTGGGAGGTTCGTCAAAGAAATGGCTCTAAAGACAGAATCTTATTTATCTTTAACTGATAGTATGCGGGCTTAGATGTGGTTATCGGTACCTTGAAAATTTATATAAATATTCTATTTTACGAAGTCCGATCGTCTCTGGTTGTAGTATTGATGTGTTGATAAGCGCGCTTGTGTGCGTAAGCTTTCGAAGCGTTGCAAATAAATATGAAGAAATAGTCATTAATTTTTGGCAAAGGGATATCTCCCGCCGGGCGAGGTGGTTATGCCCGGGGAGCGGCTGCGCAGCTGCGCTCCGACTGACTCAAATCGGAGCTTGTATGGTCGGATATTCAGAAAACTTCGATAGCGTGATTCAGGAATACCCGTGGCGCCATCTCTTGATGAGTAGCGAAAGGTCGCTACAAATTCACCTTTCAAAAATTGTTCCTCGCACAACTCTTCAACGTTTAGTTGTCAAGCTGACGTTCCTCGACATTGAGCGCTCTCACCACTAAAACAATGTGCATGTGCTCGCCTCGCAACATTCATAGACGAACGGACTTTGTGACATAGAAGAAAAAAAAAAGTGTAGCTAGTGTAGCTTGGCCGTTCGGCAAACACCAGTAAATAGAATTGCTTTACAGCTGAAATGGGTGCGACAGTCTGTTATCATAGCTCAGAAACTAAGCTGATCAAGAACAAACCATTTTGAAACAAACCGAACTAAGTTTACTCAGCTAATGGTTACTCAGATAATTGAGTTATCCAACTGATTTGATGAGATGTCCCTTGTCCTGCTGTCAATGGCGTGGTTTTGTCGTGAGAATAGTTCTAGAGAATCTTCTGTTCAGATAAGAAGTAACGAGGACAGTAGACAATTTTCATTTTGCGGTTCCTTACCCAAAGTTTTACACTACGGGATCCTATTACTAAAACTGCGCTGTCTATACGTCTGTCTGTCTCCCTGTCAATCGGTCACCAGGCTTTATCTCATGAACCGTGATAGGTAGTTGATTTTCACAGATGATTCAGACAGAGATGTATTCCTGGTGCCGCTATAACAATAAATATTAAAAAACAGAATAAATGAATGTTTTAGGGGCGCCCATATAAAAAAAACCGGCCAAATGCGAGTCGGAATCGCGCACCGAGGGTTCCGTAATATATTTCTTTAATATATGATATAACAAAAAATTTACGGTTTTCGCAATTTTTCCTTTATCTGTGCTATCGTATAAGACGTTGCTTCGTACCAAATTTCAAGATTCTGAGTTCACGGGAAGTTCCCTGTAGGTTTTGATTCCCTTGCGAGTGTTGCATTTGCAGAAATTTGCGGCATAACTGGCTGTATCTTTTGATTGAGCTGGCTTACAAGTTTTTTTTAATTAATTAACATTTTACATAAGAAGCTAATTTTCAATTATTTAATTTCTGAGAGCAAATTTTTTATCGAGTAACTAAGCAATTTTAAATAGATAGTACCTGAACGCCCGAGCGTTGCTCGGATAAAAACAATTTTATTTTTAAGCAAAGCATTCATTGACTTAGTGCTACTTTACAAATCCTTTTGAAATACCTAGCTCCCAATAAAAAAAAAATTGTCACAAAAAAATAAAAAACGCAAATTGCCTACTTGAGATTTGAACCCGGCTGTCTAGCTCCGTAGTCGGCTTTCGTAACCATTCGACCAAGAAAGCTTTAATTCCTTTGGCGAAATTTTTATAGAGGTCTTTCATAATTATCGACATTGTCATTTGTTTGAAGGGTGGATTGTCAAATGTTGACCATTTGGCGGCTTTCTACGCCACAATATTATTAATATTTTCCAATAGATGTCGGTAAGAGTAATTTTATATTTAACTGCATAAACATTTTAAAAAATGACAAATTCTATCAATAAAAATTTGTGGATCGATTTATCATCCCCGCAACCAGTGTACTAAATTTCATCAAAATTATTGGAGCCGTTTCCGAGATTCAAAAAATATATTTAGATATATACAAGAATTGCTCGTTTAAAGGTATTAGATTATTAGTGCTATTATAACAAGTCAATTCTTATTGTATCTTAGAAGCCAAACAAAATTATTAATCAGCCGATTCCCCAACTTAAACTAAATATGGCGGCGATACAGGCACTTGGCTTATTTATACAGACAGCCGTTTTATATGTTTATTTGTGCGTCTGCGCTCCCGTTCACACGCACATGGTTATCTGTAGAGTTAGCAGCGGAAGTACAAAATTCATTCATAATCGTGACGTCAAATAACTTACGAATGGAAGAATAAAACTACTCAGTATTCGCATGAAGTAAAATGAAAATATTTTATTCACTATGCTGTTTTAAAAAGCCTTACAGAACATTGTTTTACGGTTTTTTTCTCTCTGACTCCGCTTAAGCAATGATTTATTTATTTAAAACTTTATTGACCCCAATAAATCGTGATACAATAGGCGAGCTTAATGCCTAATGGCATTATCTACCAGCTTACCTAAGGGAGTACAGAGACATTCGAAGGCGGTAAATGATGAGAAGAACAAAAAGAAAGTAAAATGTTAACAACTTAAAGCATCAAGGTATGATAGGTATGACAGTATGACACCCGTCAGAGGATTGGCCTTTACGGGCGAACCCCTCGTCCCAACGTGCATGCACAATGTGCCTTCTAGTTATACAACTAGTCTGTGTGTGTCGGTGTCAGTCAATGATGAGCCGAAGAAACGAGCAGAATGTAACTCTGTTATAATATTTCCAATTTAGCCTCCATATGAAAATAATAAAATCCTCCACACTAATACGGACTACGGAGTTTTGGCGGGAAGTCAAAAAATACATATTGTGCTCTTGGTTTATTTTCATTTTCTTGGTGTATTCTTGAGTTATATCGGATAAAGTTGATGGCATTTTGTTTGATATAGGTTAATTATAGTGCACGAGTGTTTGTGAAATAGAATAACAGTGCTAAAATATATGTTTTTTCTGCTTGCCTCCAAAATTCCATCGGACACGTTCTAGTAAAGTAGCCATCGCTTTACTTGAATGTTGGACTGACTAGACTGACTGATTACTGACGACTTACAGACTTTGTTATTACTTCGTCCAGTTTCATTGAAACTGGCAAAAAATTGATGCAAAAATTATACTTGACGCTGGCAGTACGCACAGAGTTTGCGATGCCATAATTGAAAAAAAAAAATACGGACTACGCGAAGTTAAGATTAAATTTACGAATTCAAAACTAAACTAATAACAGTTTTGTTACACACAAATCAAGAGCAAATCTGATATCCCACTTGTAAATTGAATTTAGATTTTAATTTTCTGTCATGGCAACCTACCTACCTTCGGAGTTTTGGACCGATCCTGATTATATTGAAACTTGTAAATTGTATTAGTTTCAACTACTACCAATCAAATTACGTTAGGATCAAGGGAACGACGCTCACGTTATCGCTTAACAAATTTTATCATCATCACCATCACCAACCCTTTTGGTGTCACTTTAATAAAGGCTTTAAGGAGTTTTGGCGTGAACTTGAAAGTGATGTAATTCCCTATTTTTCATTTTTTTGGGGAATTGGATAGGATATTAGTGTTGTATCTACTTAAATTATCCAGCTGAATTAGTACAAGTGAAAGTATACTCCACCCTCTAAGAAAATGGCGTTTTATTCAACATATTTTTTACTCACTTTTACGTTATTCATAGCTACAATTAAAAAAATACGTTGCCAATTTAATAATTTCTTACACCTATGAAATAAAAAAAAATATGAAAATTTATAGGAGCTCTTTTTCGATTTTTAACCTTTATCACACCTTGTCTTAAAAGAATTTCGCTATCTTTATATAAATTAATATTTATTTTGCCGACGGTATCCGACGCATTGAAGCGCGCGCATCCGCTGCACAAAAATAGCCATAACCCTGCTTTGTCCTAAACGAAGACATTGTGCCGAGCCCAGCATTGGGCAGGGCTCGGCTTGCGGTGTAAAATTTGATTTGAAGATCTAAGGAATAACAAAGGTCAGCAACATCGGACGCGGTTTGAAGTTGGATAGATTACTGCGAATACGGTCTCTTTATATTAACTCGTCGTTATTTCGCCAAATTTATATTATGCATTTTTACGTAAACCATTTTTTTTATTTGATTGGAGTAGCAGACGAGCATGCAGGCCACGTGGTGTTAAGTGGTTGCTGCAGCTCATGGACATCTACATACAACCTCAAGCAAGCATACGTAAGTCTTGTCTGAGGTCGTATGCAGTTGCGCTTCTACTACGGAGGCTGGTGGTCGGCTCATGTAAGTGTGGCCGGCAACTGCACCTTTCCACCGAAACAATAGAATTGCTCACGGCAGAAGTGGGTGCAGCGGTGGTACTTCCCAGGGCGAACTTTAATAGTTCTACCACCTACCAAATCTACACTTAAATCGAAAAAAGGACTTCTTTGATAGATCGACAAAAACTAGCTATTAACAGCAAACCGCCAATCTATAAACGGTTGTAAAACACCTGTCCACACTGCTTATAATTATTGTTTACACACAGACAGACAGATATTACTTTCGCTCAAGTTACGCACTTTCTAAAGCTAATTGAAAATCACACGGCAAATTAAATGCAATAAGCTAGTCTTAGAGTGCAGAAGCAAGTTATAGAGCGCATGTAAGGCCCCGCTGCACATTCGTTGATATTGTATATGGATCTAACCAAATAATATTTAACATAATCTAAACAGTCAAGAAGCGCGCATGGCCCGGCGGTTAGCGTAGAACGCAAACGATCTATGCAACTAAGCCAAACGGGCGCGGTCGGATGTGAGATGGGTGACCGCTAGTGGCAAAAAATTTCATGCGCGTTTCCGTGCTTCGGAGGGCACGTTAAGCCGTCGGTCCCGGTTGTTGTCGATAGATAACAGTCGTTAAACCTTGTCGGAGGCCTTATGGGCGGTTTGAAAACATCCGACAGCGGGTTGGCCACTAACCCGCATCTCCACCAACCCGCATTGGAGCAGCGTGGTGGAGTAAGCTCCAGGCCTCCCCTATAATGGGGAGAGACCCTTGCCCAGCAGTGGGACGCATAAAGGGTTGCGGCCAAACAGTCAAAGCGCACGGCTAGCGTAGTAACCGTAATTTATATAGAAAACTAAAAATGGCGGAGTTGGTCAGGAATTGGATGTTACTCCGCAAGAAATATGCGCAATTGAGAACTTTGGAAAGCGAATTTACTAGTAGACCCTGGTCGTTATCGACACGGAGAAGTCATTAAATCTTGTCGAAGACATAGCCTGTCTTCGTCAATCAATGAAATCAACTATGAGGAGAGAACATTGCTTGTAGGACAGAGTCTCAAAAGTAGTCACCTCTCTGGTATATAATGATATTACAAACTAGCGGCCTCCCGCGACTTCTTCCGCGTGGACTAAGGTATTAGTCATAGCATGATGTTATATAGCCTTCCCCAACAAATGGACTGTTCAACACAAAAATATTTTTTCAATTCGAACCAGTAGTTCCTGAGATTAGCGCGTTCAAAGAAACAAACAAACTCTTCAGCTTTATATATTAGTTTAATTTAAATAGCATGTATTAATACGTAACGACAATAACGACAGTTCATATGCTTGAAAATAAAAATGAAAAAATGTGTTCACTGCGCGGTGCGCTTACGCAATGCTGAGCTGAAGAAAACAATAGACAGAGAAAACTTCAACCCTGTTTCAAAATATTGGTGTTGTATACAATAGTTAAGTACACATACTGGAGCGCTCTATACCTTGCATACGCATCCTCCAAGTAACCAGCCGTTAGTTTACTGTAATTGTACTGGTTTGACCAGTCCCCGCCTCGAGAGAGGTTAGAAATGGCCGTTCACACAGTATTCTAGACGAGATTCGAGCTGACTCATGATATATTATCATCCTTTTGAATAAAATGGTTGATGACTGGATGAAATATTTTTTGCGCTTCACTGAAAGATAATGTTGCTTGATGTGCGCATAGCACCGGCTCTGGCGTAGAACTCAAGCGGACAAGTCGCGTTTGAGATAGGTGACCGCCAGTGGCAAGTTTCATGTGCGCTTCGGTGCTTCTTGATATCCAAAGATTAGCAGTTGTTTAATCTTTTTGGAGGCCTTATCCGCTGTTCGAAAACATCCGACAGTAACCCGTATGCAGCAGTGTCATGAAATTAATTTCAGGAATCCCAATAATGGAGAGACCCGTGTTGGAGACGCTATAGTCTGCAGCATGAATGGAGGAAGGCCTGACTCTTACTTATTACAATTATCACTTGATAACACCCGGGACCGACGGCTGAGGTCTCCGGAGTAAGGATAAAAGCATGAAATTGTCACTAGAAGTCATCCATTCAACTCCCTTCTCAACGATGCCGTATCATAAAATGTTAAAAATTGTCTGATCACGTATTTTAGCAAATTGGTGTAGGACAGCAGTCGTCACGTAAACCGCGCCCAAAAAGCTTAACTTAATCCGTTCTTCAACAAAACTGCTCATTAGACTATTTCATACACCCTTATTAATCTGACCGCCCTTAATGACATAACCACCACGGTTTCCACGGGGGTGGGTCTGCCCTTAATCAATCGCTGCTAAGCAACGGGGTGCCAACAATGACGTCATCAGGACGAGTGCTGATTGGCTGTAGTGCCGGCGAGAAGCGATGGGCTATTGGATTGTTAAAAATCGCAATCGTTTTGTTGCGACTGTTCCAACTATCACTTAAACCTCTATAACAGACCAGTAACAAGGTTAAAAGTAGAAAAAAAGGTAAAAAAAAATGTAGGTGGTAGAATGTGTGGAACTTTTATGGGTCGACCGGCGTAGTACACCGCTGCACACACTTCTGCCGTGAAGCAATTCTAGTGTTTCGGTAGAAGGATAAGTTGCCGTCTAGTTTAACAGGAGGTGACCATCAGCCTCCGGAGTACCAGCGCAACAGAACAGCACCTCATACTTGCAAAAGGTTGCGTGCCAAAAGCCATGTGCATATGCTGCACCGACGACGTAGCACTATGTGGTCTGCATGCTCGTCTTCTACTAACTTTAAATGTAACAAACTGACCGGCTGTTACGTTTGGATTTCAGCTTAGATAATAATATTAAAGGAGCAACATTAAAAAAATGTAAGCCGTCGCAAGACACCGCCATATAAGATCATGGGAGTAAAACGATAAGGTAGAATAAACATAGTTTACGGAGCACTAAGTATAAGAGTGTCAATGATGTTACTCTCATACTCCGCAAAAAGAATGTTCCATATTAAAATATGAAAGAAATTGTGGATAGAAAATTTCAAGTGATGCATGCCTCTTCAAAAATATAAAGCTTTGGTTTATATTGCTGCGCATCGCATCGCTACACGCTTTTGGTACAACAGTTCCTTTTTCATCACAGTAACAGGTTGAACAGAAACTTATTCCATAATATTCTGTATCCAGGTACTAGAAATAGATTTTGTGGTTGTAATAATGAGTAATAGGTACTTCATAATAAGTTATAACTTTGTATATTAACGAAGCACGCAATTTTGTTTATGTTTTGTTATGACTATTAAATGGATATTAAAATTATTAAATTATATTTACACGCCCATGTATATAGTTGACTGATATAGGTAGATATTCTATTCCAAGAATTCCGAGCGGCTCTGGCTGTAGGAGTGACGTGTACTGTACTGTACTGTACTGGCAAGTGCGCTTGAGTGCGTAAGCTTTTGAAGCGTTAGCAATGAAATCTTAATATCTGTCATAAAATAAAACTATATTTTTTTTACTTAACACTGCTGCTAACATGCTGACGATACTCTTGAGCGCAGTCGAGATTACGCACACTAAAACAATGCGCACATACAATGTACACGCCTCAATAGTAGTCAATAGTCACAACGTACATAGCCGAACGGATTTCTTGATATAAAACATCTATCTAGAGTTGTATTTTGTTTATTAATAAGATCTGAATAGTCTTACTGTTAAAGCAAAAATTTAAATCAAAAATTAATATGTTCACAACACAGTGTGTCGGGGGGGAACCTTCAATAGGTACCAAGCACCTTGGGAGAGGAAACCGGGTTATGTAGGATTTGTATCGTACTAAAACACCCTCGGTGGCCTGCCTCTGCGCTTGGTGAGGACTCCAGGATCTTCGGTGGAACGCACCGGTGTACTCCACGCGCGGCGCCCCGTGCGGGCCCATCTTCGGGAGAGCAGATGTGCTCTCCTGCACCCTCAGGCGCTCACAGCGGCATGCGGCCACGCCCACACCGCCGTCCTTCCCGTAACTGCAGGCTGGACGGGTCGAGCTCCCACTCTCATCGTCCGCAACCCTCTTTTAGTCACCTCTTACGATCAGGCAGGGGATACCGTAGCTCTACCTACTATTTGAACCAGAACCGGTGTCGCCAAATTAACAACATAAAAAACACTATTATAATTGGCCACGATTTTTTAAATTACCGAGGCAGTATAGCACTTTCATAGAAAGGAGATGTTTCAAAATGTATGGACCTTTGGCCAGGTATTTGTACACCATATAAAGAAATAGCAAATATAGTATAGAGCTGTTTTTTACAAAGCATTTTGTTATAATCGACTGGGATTTTTGGTACAAAACAAGAATTTTAAGTTAGAATTGCAACACAATATACTAGAAAAACATAATGGTGGCAATATGTCATTTTGACAATTAAAATTAATAATCTGTGACAATCAGTTGACAGTGAAATCAGTTGTTCCGCTATATTGAAAAATGTTGAAAATAGTTCATTTGAACTGGTTTTGTACCGAAAAAGTACATGTTTTAACTAATTTTGAGTATTTTTTTCGGATTCATGAGTTTTTTCTCGAATTTTTGAGACGGTGTACAATACCTAGCCAAAATTAAAACATCTCCTTTAATATTAGATTTTAAAGTACTGCGTGATCGTTTAAGAGTAACTGTCGGTCTTGAAAGGTGCGTTTTCGTTTTCAGTAAGCGCAGCGTAATCGTATTCACCTATTCTCATGCTGGTGATACTTCGTACCACAGAACATATTAAAAGAGGTTAGAATGGAAATGTGGGCGGAGCAGATTCGCCAAGTATATGAGCAAACGCTCGTATCTCTACAGAAACACGCGATCGTACTGCGATATGCGTGCTTGTGTGCGTGCTTGGGTGTGATTCGTTCATTTGAAATCACGTGGTTGTGCGACGCTAAGATTGGCTAGATTTGAAATTGCAAATTTGTACATATGTGCGTAAGCTTCGTATTTATTTAAGTACAGATGTAATGGAGGTGAAAGGTGGGGCTTGATCGGCGACACCAGTTTTCATACGAACGGCGCATTATTGCCGTTCTATTTCTCTTAACATGTTCTGTGCTTCGTAGCATCTCCTCTGGGGGAGTGCCTCATTTGAAACTCCGTGGTTCAAAGTACTTACAGATAGATGTCTGTCAAATCCCGCAAAACTTGCACAACAAAGCTTTAATTCTTATAAAAGTAGAAGATACAGACTACAGTGACGTCACTACTCACTAAACTTATTGTCTTCTCTGTCTCATCATAAATTTGAAACATGTGTTCCACCATGTTCTAATTTTGGCGTTCTAATTTCTCATTAAAATGCTTTGATTAATCTCTATAAAAGAGTCAAAATTGGTGTTAAAGAAACAAACTTATGTACAACACATATTCGCGCAATTATTTTTCTTTCTTACATAATAGGTAGCAAGAGAATAAATTCCAAATTGATTCAAAGCTTCGAATCGAAAGCAAAAAATCGATGTTTTGTTTCATTAATGAAGGAAATTCTTTCACGAATCTAAACTTAAACGTTAAAAATTATTAATTAAAAAATAATAAAACTTTAAAATAAACTTGAAATTTAAAATTAAAATTAAGTTATAATTGTAATTAATTTAGTAAATAAATAACTGTAGGTTAATTTAGTGATTATTGGATGCCTGAATAAGGTAGACTGTTTAAATACTATTGTTAGACGCAAACACCTAATTTTTTTGTAAACAGTCATCAATAAACGTTTTTCATTTCATTTCATTTCATTTCAAACTCTCTCGTTATAAATCTTGCTGTCCAGTACTTGCCTAGAAAAAATAGATTTCGATACTCAAAGGCTTTTAACTGTGTTACTTAACAAAATAAACAAAAATCTAAATAGTTTATTCGTACAAACATTGGCCCCAGTTGTTATATATAGAAAGGAATAGTTAAAACTTATCAAATACTTCATGCATTATCTTCACCAACTTGCATTGGAATTTGAACAGCGTGGTGGAGTAAGCTCTAGACCTCCCCAATTATGCCACTTTGAAAAACGTCAGTTTGGACCTTTACATACTTTTGACTGTTACTCTTTTTGCGACCCACAGCTCGACGCATGTAATGAAATGAAATGAAAATACTTTATTGTTGACTGTTTACATTCATAGAATAAGATGTTTAAAATTATAATTGGAGTTTTAAACAGTCTGCCATATTCTGGCATACAATATTATTAATTAAAATTAACTAAAAATATTTTGTTTTAAGATCCGATAAGAATAATCTTAACGGATCATCGGCTTTTGATGCCTACCCACCGCTGGGTCAGTGAGAGAAAAAAAGCCGGCGGTAAAAAAACTCTCAGGCATTGTTTAGATTAGAGATACACTTATTTTATAATGTATTTTACGCGGAAGCTCCCCAAATCGCAAGCATGTCTCTTAGTAATGAGAGGGATATATTCTGAATGGTATGTTGGACACCATGGACTTTTAGGACGCTTTTATTAGCTTCAGTCGTATGTATGTATGTATGTATGTTTGTAACGGAAGCTTTGAACGTGATTTTGACCACCTGCGAAGCATCGGATTAATTGGAAACTTTGACCGCTGACAATGCAATAATATGAAAAAAAAAACTAACTAAAATTGAAAAAAAAAATTAAAAAACTAAAAAGAGTAGGATCCTTTTGAGATATCAAAATGATAATCCTTCTACTCATATCTGTCAATAAAATATTTGTCACTATGCACCCGACGTTTTACAATACATTACATTTTATTCTTATTTTCTACTTATTAGTTTTTCACAGAAGAGTACTTTTAGTTTTTTAAACCATTATTTCGTGTGAAATGAAATGAAATGAAATATGAAATGAAATATTCTTTATTCACTGTACGGTTCATTTACAAACTCTTAGTGAACGTTATTTTTTTGTTCTGTCTGCTCTGGGTGCGCTTAGGCAATGCTGAGCTGAAGAAAAGAGCAGACGGAGAAAAACTTCAGCCCTGTTTTAAAATATGAGGTATACAATAATAAGCTTTCTTACAGAGTAGCTATGGGCAGATAAGGAACATACGTGACAGCTACCGCATGTGTCAATGTCGTCCCACAGCTATCTGTTAACATTGGCAGTTTGATTGATTTAAATCTATTACATCAGTTATAGAAACAGCCTTGTGGGACTACAGCTCAATCCCAAGCTTTATTATCAATTAAATAGTCCTTAAGATCGTAATAAGCCTTGCGGCACAGGACTTATTTGACTTTCTTTTTAAATCTGTGCAAAGGAAGGGATTGAACACTTTCCTGGATTTTATTATATATTCTGATCGACATCCCGATAAAAGAGTGGCTCTTTTTGCGGAGCCTACACTTGGGGAATGCAAGTTTGTGGCCATTCCTTGTCGAAACACAGTTCGAACTATGTAAATCCAAAAAGGTCATAAATTCGTGTTTATTTTTACGAACATACATTATATTTTCATAAATATATTGCGATGCAAATGTTAGTATATTAGTTTCCTTAAATTTTTCTCTCAGAGACTCTCTAGAATTTAATTTATAAATTGCGCGAATAGCCCTCTTCTGCAAAATAAATATTGTGTCGATATTAGCAGCATTTCCCCACAGTAAAATACCATACGACATTATACTATGGAAATAACTAAAATAGACCAGTCTGGCTGTATCGACATTTGTAAGTGATCTTATTTTTTTTATTGCAAAGACGGCAGAACTTAGTAACCCTCAGGCATGAAAAAAAAACTAAAATTCGCATGTCCACAATTACAGGATTTGCAATACAATTCTAACAGATACATTACGTTAACAACATTCATCCCGATTGGAATGATTTACTAGTAATTGTAGCGCTTTGCACTCAAATAGTGCTGTTTACGCAAATGCGATCCCGGGTTCACGGGATTTGAATGCAATTGCACCAGCAATAGCCACAGAATTTTAGATTAAGTACTTAAATGGTCAAAGAAAAGAAATGAAAACGATGCAACCCTTTTTTGCGTCCCACGGCTGGGCGTTGGTCTCTCCCTAATATATGGGAGGCTTGTAGCTTGATCTACCATTACTCTACCAATATTAGATGTTTCTCATCAAAACAATCTATGCAATTATTGTGTCGGCGCAGTTACAAATCCGCATTAGGGTTATTAACAGTTGTGTAAAACTAGACAACAAACTAGACAAAAGATGTCAGAGAAAAGCGAGAGAGCCACAGAAAAGCTTTCAAAAAAAATTAAAATACTCATATCCACAATTACAGGATTTGCAATACAATTCTAACAGATACATTACGTTAACAACATTCATCCCGATTGGAATGATTTACTAGTAATTGTAGCGCTTTGCACTCAAATAGTGCTGTTTACGCAAATGCGATCCCGGGTTCACGGGATTTGAATGCAATTGCACCAGCAGTAGCCACAGAATTTTAGATTAAGTACTTAAATGGTCAAAGAAAAGAAATGAAAACGATGCAACCCTTTTTTGCGTCCCACGGCTGGGCGTTCTCTCCCTAATATATGGGAGGCTTGCAGCTTGATCTACCATTACTCTACCAGTATTAGATGGTTCACATCAAAACAATCTATGCTATATTGTGTCGGCGCAGTTACAAATCCGCATTAGGGTTATTAGCAGTTGTGTAAAACTAAACAAAAGATGTCAGAGCCACAGAAAAGTTTTCAACAAAAGGTCAGAAAGCCTTTCCGGAAGTACATTTGTCACTTACAGCTAATGGAATTTTAAGTATCACGGTCGTCTTCTAATAGTATCAAGATCAAATACGGAAAAATGTAAGTGAGATTAAAGAGCGTAATATTTGCCAAGAGTATTAAGTGTATTAGAAGTTTTTTTTTTATAATACCACTAGCTGGTTTGCTAGTGGTAAATTAATTAAGCAGACGTTGTCCTGCCTTCAAGTATCAAATAAACTTCTTTAACTGCTTTAACTTCAGAATCCCGGGTAAACCGGGATGCGTAGCATACGAACAACACTAAAACAATTTCCGCATATAAATCAACGTGGTTTTGTGTTTGAAACCAGAATACAACGGATACTATAATAGTAGCGATGCTTAAACTTTATAGGGTAAACGAGATATTGTCTGGCTTTCCCGCTCCAAATACTGAACCAATTTTAATGAAATTTGGAACACATATAGAGTGGACCATGAAAAAGGACATAGGATGGTTTTTATCCTACGGGAACCTATAAAACGGGTACACGCGGGCGAGGCGAAGAATATTTTATTACGATACTTTCCATCACCGTGCATGCCTGAACTATCACTTAAATCAGTCTTTATTTCGAAAGAAATAAGAATTCTATGCCCAGAAAGAGGTAAAAAGGGGGTTTGCTTTTAATTCAGTACCTTAACTGTTAATTAAAATTCGCAGGTAAAAATTGTGAAAAATAAAATTAAAGATCTTGCAAGTTCCGTACAAAACCAACACAATATTTTATTATATTGGTTAAAGCTATCCTTAATACCTTCTTATTTGCCCTGGTCATAAAATGACTTTCCCGCGAGAAAAAACTAATTTCGTTTTCACATAAAGCGAGACACATAAATTTCATGTTCTAGACAGGGCCGGATTAAGTCTGTCAGGGCCCCTAGGTACTGCATCTCTTGGAGCCCCTTTTCTTACTGTTACTGACCGAATTTTAACGTGAAACTTTTTTTTGAACGAGTAATTTTTAGTGCATCTGACGCATGTCGCATTGCACTCTGGTCCAGGTTGGGTAAAGTATATGCGTCGTCCATCGCTTGCCTCAGCTGGTCTCGTCGTATCATACAATACAAACCATCATCAGTGTATTTGCTATGTGCGTTTAATATTTGTGCAATATTTATAGTCAATGTGTTTTTAACCTCGTTGGATCATCAAACTGATTTTAAATTGTCCGCATGCATGGAAATAGCATTAAAACATTAATAATTATTTACTTTTACTAAATTTGCTTTGTATCGCAATGACAGCCCAATCAAGGTGTTTTTTTAATATTTTATTTATAATGAAAAAACGCGTTTAGCATATTTGTGTTGTTTTATTTGTATATTTGTCTGTGACAAGGTACCTAAGTCCCAATGGTCGCAAATGATTACGATTTAGTTTATTTACACTGAAATGATGTACCTTAAAATTAGGGTTGTCATCTCTAAAATATGTCAACCAGGACAAAACGCGTTAAAACCCCGGATTTTAGAGCCCAAAACCCGGACATGTCAACAGCGGGGGGACGGTGAATTTAGCGAGTCGGTTCGTCGGCTGACGGCGGCGTGCGGGCACAGTGCGTGTGTCGCGGGCGGCCCAAGACCTCGTTCTTTTTAAACCCGGACTACCAATGAAGTCCGGTCCGGACGCTCCCCGGACGCCCTCTAAACTAGGACAAATCCGGTGAAACCCGGACGGATGGCAACCCTACTTAAAATGAAAAATAACTTTTAATGTTATGCAAAAATGACAACAAAACTTTATTCGATTCAAAATTAACTTTATTCTTGATGGGGCCCATATTTAATGCGGAGTCAAGACTGTCACCTACTCCGGCCCTGGCTTAAGAAAGTAGGTTTCGATAAAACTTATTACGAGCACATGTTAAGATAAATAGTTATTACCTGGACGACCTGGATTCAATCCTGTGTTAGGCTTTACCAGGCTATGATTGGAATAAATTGAGACGCATTTCAGTACCTACAGAGTATAAATACATGTTTTTTAACGACGCGGCACAATGGTTACCATGCCGGACTGCCAATCGAGGGGTCCCGGGTTCGATTCCCGGCGAAATTTTAATGATGAGTTTAAATTTCTGTTCTCGGTCTGGATGTTTGTGTTCCTGTCTTTGTGTGTGTCCGTGGTATCTGGACACAGAGTATAATTACTACTATCCTACTGACGGGCTGTGAGTGTGAAACATTAAAAAAAATTTACAGCAACAGTCGTTTATAAGTATTTACTGTGTAATAGGCATGATGACACTATTAAAGAATCAGAGAATAAATGGTTTTACAGAAAAATATATGCTAAAAAAGTTCTAAAATATGATCCCGTTTTAATATAAACATTAAGATTAATAAGATTTTCAATAAAATAAAAGTATTAAATACAGCAATCGGCCATGTTATCTGAAACGCCAATCAAAAGGAATGACGTCACGTCTCAGTAAAATTCATCGTGTTGCTTGAAGTTTGACGAGCAAGCCGACGCCATGACACTTATGAGCGTTTTCGCGCTTAATTCAAACTACATAGCAGAAAATACATTAATTTACGTTAAAACATAAGTTTATTGCTGAAATAAACTTTTTTTGGAAACTAGGAGACGTGTACCTACAATAAGGGAAAATATTTAAAAATTTGTCATCATGCCTATTGCTATATTCAGTCTTATCAGTGAAAATTTTAATTGAGAACGTGTTGATGATGCTGAAAACAGAGCCTAACATAAAAGGTTCTTTTGATATTTTTCGTGCAGTGAACTCTAAAATCGAAACGCAAATCAAAACAAACTATTGTTGTATGGTTTTACTAACAATCATGTTATCAATTTCCGCGATACAGAATTAGTTACGTTCTAAATGTTAGCGTAGGTTTATCGTGTTTTAATTTAATGTACCTACTCGTAGTATGTATATTTTTTTCAAACTTTTTTTTATGTCCCACTGCTGGGCACAGGTCTCCTCACAAGGGAGAGGGATTTAGGCCATAGTCCACCACGCTAGCCAAGTGCTTCTCTCAGGCTTGCACGGCGATGGAGAACATCGTAATCAATTAAATATCACGATATTTTTCATCACCGTGGAGCAGCGATAAATCCGCACATCCGAGGTGCGCGCCGAGGATCCGATTGAACCCAGGATCGGTCACGTCGAAGACCGTGATTTTTTACCACTCGGCCATCGCTGTTCTTATGTAGTATGTATATATGTACCTATTATCATTGTGAGACTATTTACAACCCACAAGCTGTGGAATTCGGTTATATTATATTTCGTAATTTTTATCTCCTATTTCCTCACCAAGTAGGTCGAAATGTCAAAAACTCTAGCACAAATATTCATTGACTAGCGGCCGCCCGTGACTGCGTCCGCGTGGACTTTGGTTTAAGTCATAGCATGGTGTTATATATCCTATAGCCTTCCTCAATAAATGGACTATTCAACACAAAAATAATTTTTAAATTCTTACCAGTCGTTCCCGAGATTGGAGTGTTCAAACAAAGAAACAAACAAAATCTTCAGCTTTATATATTAGTATAGATGTTATATGGCCTATAGCCTTCCCCACTAAATGTACTATTCAACACAAAAAGAATATTTCAATTCGAACCAGTAGTTCCTGAGATTATCGCGTTCAAACAAACAAACTCTTCAGCTTTATATCTTATATATATGTGAGTGTGTATGTCACTGAACTCCTCCTTAACGGCTGGACAGATTTTAATGAATTTTTTTGTGTGTATTCAAATGGATTCGAGGATGGTTTAGATTCACAATTTGGGCCACTGGAAATGTTTTTTAATTATTTTTTATTTGTTTATAAGTAGTTTTCCCATATAAATTGTTCCTATCTGTCAAACGTTTGTATTTCGTGCCGTGCCGTTCTAAACTTTGACACATTCAGAATAACAGGACAGTTCGTATGTCATTATTTGTTTTATATTTTTGTTTGATAATAACATGAAGTCTCTTTGAGATAATAAGAAAACAAATCCTCTTTTATTACTTTTAAGGCAGGACAACGTCTGCGGGGTCCCCTAGTAATATATAAAATTCTCGTGTCACAATGTTCGTTCCCGTACTCCTCCGAAACGGCTCGACCGATTCTCATGAAATTTTGTGAGCATATTTAGTAGGTCGGAGAATCGGCCAACATCTATTTTTCACCCCCCTAAGTGATAAGGGTGGCCCACCCCAAACAATTGAACGCGGTACGGAGTTCGCGGGGTCAGCTAGCTAGTATGCGTATAGATTTCCTATCCAGTACCTAAATATAAATGAAACTTTGTGCTTATCTTCGACGATGACAACACTCCATACAAATTTTCATCCCTAATTTCAAAACCATTAGGCCTAACTTCGGGATAAAATCCATCCATGTCCTTTCCCAAGGTCCAATCAACAAACGTACAAGGACAAAGTTTCATTTCGGATATCCAATAGTTTCACTAGAGCTAAATAAAATCCCTACATACGACATACGCCAACAAACTGAACACAACTGTCAAAAATTCAAAATAGTATTGACTATTCCAACTAGTCAGTTCAAAAAAATAGTTCTCAAAAACTATCTCCGAAACAAAACTCTGAAAGGTATGGAGTTACGATAAAAAAATTGATACTTTTTTGTAGGGTTCCGTATCTGAATGAAAAAAATGGAATCTTTATATACTCGTCATGTCTGTCTGTCCATACGTCACAGAGCCACTTTATTCCGACACAGTACAATTTTAAAAGTGGGATGAAAAACATATTTTTTTCTAGCGACCGTTGCAATCGTTAAGTGATTCCTTTGAATCCGACTCGAGCGAATCCGACTCGCACTTGGCCACTGTTTTCTATTTAAAGCCCTCGGGAAGCCATCCACTCGCATTTTCATTAAAACCAGTCCGTGGTGCTTTTCATGTCAATACTCCGGTATTTGTTACTGTGATTTTAGCGGCTCCGATGGGTTTTCTGTTCTGTTTTACGCAAAAAATGTTAAAACTCTGTTACACGCCGCTAAATACGCAAATACATTGAAACGACTGGACCAATAATTTTATTTTCTGTCAGTAATGCCAGCACACGATCTGAAGGAAAACAAGGTTTGAATCATAGTAAATTTTTTTTCTTTCAATTATGGCATCGCAAACTCTGTGCATACTGCCAGCGTCAAGTATAATTTTTGCCTCAATTTTTGCCAGTTTTAATGAAACTGGACGAAGTAATAACAAAGTCAGTAAGTAAGTCGTCAGTAATCAGTCAGTCTAGTCAGTCCAACATTCAAGTAAAGCGATGACTACTTTACTAGAACGTGTCCGATGGAATTTTGGAGGCAAGCAGAAAAAACATATTTTAGCACTGTTATTCTATTTCACTTTGACAACGAAACTGATTTTGACTAACTGGTGTCATACCAGTCAATTTTTTCGCTCTACGGATTTTGATTATTATATTGTAGCCCAGTAATAAAACCAAAAATGACAAACATAAGATTTTTTGGAATTCATAGAAATCATTGTATATATCGTCAACGTAACTATTGAATTAATAATTTTGTTGTTAAATATGCAAAATTGCAATAATACTAATTTCAGGTTTGAATTAGGACCCTCCGCGTTGGAACCGATATCTTAATCACTCGGGTATCGCAGTAGAATTAACAGAATTTATAGGAAATTTAATTTAAGAGATGTTTTAACATCTATAAGGTCTACTAAGGCATTCACTAAGTTCTAATGCTAAGTCCGTAATTTCGAAAATTTCGGTTGCTTTTGGGATTATTAATTTTTTTTTGTTTTTTATTTATTTATTTTTTTTATTTATTTATTTAAACATCTACATCTATCATTACAGGTATTCACCCAATGCGACAGAGTATCCTTATATCTAAAGACATTTTTTTTTACCACTTTATAAGTTTAGCATATTGACAATACGAGTATGATGGTATTGAATATCAAATATTAAAAATTAACATAAAATATAGAATAAGAGTTTGGAGCCTCAGGTATAAAACTTTTTCGCCCAACAGTGGGACAATAAAACGACCTGATACTGTAATAAATAATCTGGTAAAATCCAGTCAAACAGTGCAACAACTAGTAACTCTATCTGTCAAGTGAAAGCTCCATTATAGTCTAAGAGCCAGCTACCGCTTCAGGATGAATATGACTGACATTTCAAAGCCATACCGGTCCTGAGAGAAATGGGTTGGCGAAAGTTGGTGTACTTTCAAACCGGTTTCAATAAAGGTTAAGTGACAAAGTAAAAATAAAGGTCAATTTTAAATATTTTTAGAGCAAAAGGTAATTATTTTTTCATTTGGTCGGGATTATACCTAATATTTGTTGAAATGAAAACTTCTTTAGCGGCGTTGTGCACTTTTTTTGGGATGGGTTAAAAATGTTAAACTCGCGTCAGGACACGTGGCCTGATCGAATATTCGTAACACGGAGGGGTGACAGCTGATGGCTCGACTGTCTATACTTGTAAAATTAGTGTATATCAAGTATTTAAAATATGGACATTGAACAAAGTGCATCTATTAATGAAAAAAGTGACGAAGAAATACTGAAAGAAAATGAGTGAGTACTTTATAAAAATACTAGAACTACTACTACTACTACTAAAAATTGTATCGATAATTTTGCACATAACATACGAAACTGTAAATCTGACGTAATTGAACTTGCACTATCAGATCATACAGCACAGATATTACAATGTCCAGTAAAAAGAAATTGCCTCATTACGCACTGGTATAGGTATAGACGTGATTACAGTAATGAAAATGTTAAAAAATTTAAAGACTGTCTCAAAAATTTAACATTTCATGACGTATATGTATGTACTGATCCAAACGCTGCTTTTAACGTATTTCACGAATCATTTCAACTTTTTTATAATCTTTGTTTCCCTATTCTGAAAGTTAAAATATTAACGAAAAAACGAGCGAAGTGGATTTCTAAAGGTATAAGAAGGTGCTCCAAAATTAAAAGGAATTTACTTTGGGGGTACAGGATATCTCGTAGCAACGAGGCAAGAAACAAATTTAAAAGCTACTCTAAGAAATATAAAAGAATAATAAAACTTACACAAAAATCTCAAAACGACTATTACATTCAGAACGCTCAAAATAAATCCAAAGCTGCTTGGAAGGTTATTAACAATAACACAATAAACGTACCTAAACAAGATATTTATGAAATCAAAGTGAGAAACCGTATTGAAACGGACCCACAAGTTATTGCCAAAGAATTTAATAACTTCTTTCTTGACCAAATTGAAGATAGTTGTAATGTTAATAATAATAGTACTAAGCCTAAAATTAGTTTTAACCACCAAAATTCATTTTTCTTAAGACCAACCTCATCTGAAGAAATTATAACAATAATTAACAATCTTAATAATACTAATAGTACGGGGTACGACGGTATATGTACGAATATAATTAAACGGGTATCAAATATAATCGCTCCATTATTAGCTTATAACATAAATTTGAGTATTGAAACGGGTAAATTTCCGGAGAAACTGAAAGTAACTATTATCAAGCCAATATTTAAAAAACAGGACAGACAGGATATGGGATGTTACAGACCCATTGCACTGATACCAATTTTTTCTAAAATATTTGAAAAAGTACTGCATAACAGATTGTATTTTTACTTTGAAAAATTTTCCATTTTTGCTGATGAACAGGTTGGGTTTAGAAAAAATAAATCAATAAACATTGCAATTTATAACTTTTTACAAAAAGTAATGACAAGTTTAAACAATAAGAAACAGGTGATCGGACTCTATATGGACATGACACGGGCATTCGAGTATGTAGATCATAAATTATTGATATATAAGTTAGAGAAATATGGAGTCAGAGGTAATGCATTAAACCTAATTAACTCCTACTTAACTGACAGACAACACATTACAGAAATTACAAAAATTAATGAAATCACAAATACTCAAGAAAAACACCTTTCTCCATCTAGGAAAGTACTGTATGGAGTGCCTCAAGGAAGTATTTTGGGCCCTTTGCTTTTCTTGATTTATATTAACGATTTTCCTAAAGTCATAAAACAACCTATGATACTGTTTGCTGATGATAGTACAGTTATATTTACAAAAGAAGACGTAGGTTCTTTCGAAAGTAATATAAATAACGCTCTTGAAGCACTAATAGACTGGCTAGATAGTAACAATCTTAAAATTAATCTCGATAAAACTAATATAATGACATTTAAAAACAGAGTATCATATGGACAGCCAGTAAATGTTAACTATAAAGGAAAGCTAATATCTGAAATAGAAACAACAAAATTTTTAGGACTATACATAGATAGCAAACTTACATGGCAGTCACACAAAGAACATGTTTGTAAACAATTAAATAAGTTTTCATTTGCTCTATATAAATTAACGAAAGTTGTCAGTAAAACGGCGGTTTTAAATGCTTACCATGCTTATGTTGGTGCAACTCTAAGATACGGATTAATATTCTGGGGTAACGCGACGGGAATTCAAACTGTATTTAAAGCCCAAAAAAAGTGCATCCGCGCATTATGTCAATTGCAACAAACGGATACTTGTAGGCAGCACTTTCGAAATTTAAAAATAATGACGCTCCCTTCTTTATACATTTATGAGATCTCTTTAATGGTCAAAGCTGAAATCACTAAATATGAAACGCTTAAATCAAAAAGACATAACAATAAACTTTGTTCAATAGCTTCTAAAACAAGACAATTTCATAACAGTGTCTTTTGCATGGGACCAAAAATATACAATAACCTACCGGAATTCCTCAAAATAAAAGCGGGCAATGAGTTTAAAAAGGAACTTAAAACGTATTTACTGGAAAAGACATATTACTCAGTCACTGATTTTCTAAACGATAAAGCGGCATAAAGGAATTCCATAAAAACCTGAGAGGTTTTTTTTCCGCCGGCTTTTTTTCCTCTCAGTGTACAAAAACCCTGCAATATGGGTACCCAAAGCTGACGATCGGATCCGATCCGAAAATAAAAATAAATAAAATAAATTAATTAAAAGGCGCAATATGGGTACAAACAAAGATAAATGTAGTATACATATAATAAAATAAATGAAACTATTTCAATGTACATTTTTATGTTTGTAATTTGTAATTAGTTAAGTTTTTAATTATTGTAATATTTGCATACCTCATGAAGGTAAATATGGCGAACCAAATGTATAAAAACACCTTTTGTAAACACCCATATTTGTGCAAATAAAAGTCTTTGTCTTTGTCTTTGTCTAGATGAAAACCTACTGAATATACTAGATGAAAAATAATACTGATAATAAAAGCAATTCGTGCGAAATGATTCCCTAACCAATTCCAAAATATCAAAAAAGCACAACGTTAATGTTCAAGTTTTCACTTCTGCCGGCACTACCGGAGTGCAACCCGTTGTTTATTTGCAAACACTTTAAACAAGGAGTTACAGATTAGGTCCATTTAGAACTCCTGGTTTGTCAAAATAGTATTATTCTCCGTTGAATAAGAGTTAATAAGACTAATGGCATCATAAACTTGCAAATTTTTACAGAGCATTGACCTATATAATGTTTATAAATACTACCTCACATTCATACGTTATCAAATACCGATACCCGTTATCTATTGCTGGTATGATAACGACGCGATGAATATGATGATTCAATACTATAAAGAATCTAGTATCAATGTTAAAGTATTAAACATTGTATTCTTATTTGAAATGATTCTTTTTGCTTGATTTACAAAGATTGTTAAAGTCTCAAATGACACTACACTGCACTAGATTTAATCTAATTTGTTATAATATTACAGTAACTACACTCAACCTGAATTAAGTAACGGTCTTACAAGTTTCTAATTTGGAATTTTTGGGAACTAAATTTTTCTTTTTAATCTGTGCATTTAGACTGTTTAGTGCATTACAAAAATCTATATTGGTTTTTTGGCGGGAAGTCGAAAAAGACTGTGCTCTTGTTTTATTTTCATTTTCTTGGTATATTTTTGAGTTATATCGGATAAAGTTGATGGCGTTTTGTTTGATATAGGTTAATTACAGTGCACGAGTGTTTGTGAAATCGAATAACAGTGCTAAAATATGCTTTTTCTGCTTGCCTCCAAAATTCCATCGGACACGTTCTAGTAAAGTAGCCATCGCTTTATTTGAATGTTGGACTGACTAGACTGACTGATTACTGACGACTTACTTACTGACTTTGTTATAACTTCGTCCAATTTCATTAAAACTGGCAAAAAATTGATGCAAAAATTATACTTGACGCTGGCAGTATGCACAGAGTTTGCGATGCCATAATTGAAAAAAAAAATCTATATTACTAACTCTGTCCTGCGGTTTTCAAAGCGAATAGATGTTTTGCTGGGGTACGAAATATTCTACTCTCCAGCCTCCTAAGTATCATCACATACAAATGACGACCCGCGAGGCGTAATGGTTATCATTCCTGACTGCCAATCGAGGGGTCCCGGGTTCGAATCCCGGCAAAACAGAATTTTGAATGATGATTTTAAATTTCCATTCTTGATCTGGGTGTGTGTTCCTGTCTTTGTATGTGTCCATGGTACCCACGACACAGGGAATACACTTTCGCATTTATAGTATTAGTATGGAAGTGGCTGCAACCCTAATCGCATCCCACAGTTGGGCACGGGTCTCGGCCCCATTATTCGGGAGGCCTGGAACTTACTACACCAAGTTGCTCCAATGCAGTTTGTGTGGAAGTATGGAGAATATTTAATCTATATATGAATCGCTATTTTTCTTGACTACGGTATCTCGCATGAGCGGCTGGACCAAATTCGCAGATTCTTATGAAAGAAGAAGTTACTAAAATTGCGTGGAAAATTAGAAAATTCAAGAATATTTAACCATCATATAATTTTTTTTCATTTAATATTCGAATTCAATATTCATAGTTAAGACAGTACAACGCCTGTCGTGTCGGCTAGTGCACCATAAATTGATGGTTTTAACTATTACGACATTCGGTCACAACAAAAGAATCAGTTCTTTATCATGCGTAAATAGCGTGTGAAAATTCAATAAAAACTCATTAAAATATTTGTAAAGCTAATCAAAAACAATTTTATTTTTACTTAATAAATTTTACGAGTAATTGTTAGGTGTCTCAGATTGTGGTATCTCTATAAGGCTTATCAACGACTAAATACTATTTTAAGGCTTAATAACGACTAAATACTATTTTTATATTCAATCAATTTGACAGCCATTGAATCAGGCGTCTGAATAACTGGTTTCAACGAAAATAAAAGGTAATTTGAAAAGTATTTTAGAATTATAAAACTTAATTAAATTGATTAGTCAACGAGTTAATTAGTTTGGATTTGTTCACGTGCAGAATCTTAGACCAACAAAGGTACTGACTCACCCTTACCTGTCAATTTTGACGCTCTACGTGTAGAATAGATTTTTTTTCCAATTATGGCATCGCAAATTCTGTGCATACTGCCAGCGTCAAGTATAATTTTTGCATCAATTTTTTGCCAGTTTCAGTGAAACTGGACGAAGTAATAACAAAGTCAGTAAGTCGTCAGTAATCAGTCAGTCTAGTCAGTCCAACGTTCAAGTAAAGCGATGGCTACTTTACTAGAACGTGTTCGATGGAATTTTGGAGACAAGCAGAAAAAACATATTTTAGCACTGTTATTCTATTTCACAAACACTCGTGCACTGTAATTAACCTATATCAAACAAAATGCCATCATCTTTATCCGATATAACTCAAAAATACACCAGGAAAATGAAAATAAAACAAGAGCACAAATGTCTTTTTCGACTTCCCGCCAAATCTCTGTAGAATAGATGTCGTGAATTTATGCAAATGTGCATAAACAAAGAGGAGACTATAAGAAAAATCAAAAAGAAAGACATCGCCTCAAGTTCCATGCCTACTCTAATTTTGAATAGAACACCTATTTTAAGTTCGTTTCTTTTAAATTGTTATAAGTAGTAAGCAACCGAATTGAATACACTCGGCCATGTTAAATTGTAAATTTTGTGTAGATATATATATTATATATTAAATTTTGTCGTATGTATGTATACGACGAAATTAAGTGAGGGAGGTATTCAAATACTGTTAGATTATTATTTTGCAAAAATACTATGATTAGAAGCTTGTGGTGCAATTACAACAGGTTTTAGTCATTAAACCATCATAACCACTTATTTCCGACTGAAGCGTAGGTAAAAAACCGGCTAAGTGCGAGTCGGACTCACGCACGAAGGGTTCCATACCATTATTTATAAAAAAAAACACGTTTATTATATGGGAGCCCCCTTAAATAGTTATTTAAACCCTAACAATTGTCATGTTATGTATAACCATGATAAAAGTATAACTTTTACTATGAAGTAAGTTCTGGGCGCTGACAATGCGGCCTTTTACCCTAATAGACTTATTTTTCTGAGCCTTCGCTCACACAAGCCGACCTCCGCCACAGGCTCTCGGACTACAAACCGGTCACCATCACAGGAACAAAAAACTAGCACGAGGTGACTGACCTGTGGTTTACTGCTCAACAGATTGTGATAATTGTTGATGGCTCAGTGGCTCGGATTCCACACTGGTGGTCCAGGTTGATTTCTGGACGGCTATATCGTTTGGTCGAGCCGTGTGGCCAACCAAGATTTCACGTGTTATTTTTAGTGACGTAGCAGGCGAGCATGCAGGCCATGAAGCATCAAGTGGTCGCTGCAGCCCAAGGACACAAAACCTAAAAAAGCATGCCTAATAGCCTGTGGTCGTATGCAGTTGCGCTGCTACTCCGAAGGCTGATGGTCACTTTATGTAAGCCTGGCCAAAACTGCACCTTTTCACCGAAACAATAGAATTACTTAACGTAAAAAGTGGGTGCAGCGGCGGTACTTCTCCGGTATAGGGTTGCCATCCGTCCGGGTTTCCCCGGATTTGTCCTTGTTTAGAGGGCATCCGTGCCGGACTTCATGGGTAGTCCGGGTTTAAAAAGAATAAAGTCTTGGGCCGCCCGCGACACACGCACTGTGCCCGCACGCCGCGGTCAACCGACGAACCGACTCGCTAAATTCACCGCGTCCCCCCGCTGTTGACATGTCCGGGTTTTGGGCTCTAAAATCCGGGTTTTTAACGCGTCTTGTCCGAGTTGACAAATTTTAGAGATGGCAACCCTACTCCGGTAGAACCTTTTAAGTTCTAGTCCCTGTAGCTGCGGGATTAGGAATAGACCTACGGTATCCCCTGCCTGATCGTAAGAGGCGCCTAAATGGGCTTCCGGGGTTGTGGGCGGTGAGAGTGGGAGCTCGATCCGTCCAGCTAGCGGCTCCGCGAAGGACGAAGGTGTGTGCGTGGCCGCATGCCACCGTGAACACCTGAAGGTGCAGGAGAGCAAAATACTAGGCTTGTATTAGGCGCCGCCCGTGGAGGACACCGGTGCGTTCCACTGGAGATCCCGGAGTCCTCCCCAAGCGCAGAGGCAGGCCACCGGGGGTACTTCGTGCGGTACAAATCCCACATATCCCATAATCCTCTCCCACCTTTTGAAGTCCCCCCCCCCTCCTCGATGCAATAAAAGGTACCACTTACAGCTTGCTGATCAATAGGGTATTAGACTATCAAATCAATTGAGGTACATTTTAAGAGCTGTCAAAACGTGACATGATGTTCATGACATCTCACACAGTAGGCCATAACATAACCCAAAACACTTTTAAGTAGTTATTAGGTTGCAAACCTTTTTTGCGTCCCACAGCTGGGCACGAGTCTCCCCCATTATAATGGAGGGGTTACTCCACGCTGCTCCAATACGAGTTGCGGGGTTATTGAAATGGAGGCTAGAAAATCAAAAGCTTATAAACTTGAGAAATGTGTAAACCAGCCATATATTAAAAGTACATACATATAGACTTCTCTTTCAAGTCAGGACATGTGAATCAACTTCACCTGTCGCGTCCTCTTTGTAAGCGACCCATCTCAGATAGCATCGGTAAACCTCCATCATCCTCGTATATAGACTGAAATGTACGGAGTCGCTCTTTGCCAGTACATTGCCCTTTGCTATTTGACATTTAATACTTTTTTGGACGAAAATGTAGTAAGGTCTATAAAGTCGTCAGTGTATTAGTACTCGACATTCCATAGAAAGAGCGCCAAAAGTTTTTTTTTCCATAATGGCATCGTAACTCTGTGCATATTGCCAGTGTCAAATATAATTTTTGCATCACTTAGTAGTCATAGAAAAATCGGTAAGTCATCAATAAAATCAGTCAAGTCAGTCAGATATTCAAGTAAAGCGATGGCTACCTTATCCGAACATTTCAGTAGAATTTTGGAGGCAAGCTGAATAACATTTTTGCACTGTTATTTTATTTCACAACACTCGTGCAATGTAATTTAATTAACCTATATCGAACAAAATGCCATCAACTTTATCCGATATATCTCAAAAATACGCTAAGAACACGAAAATAACCACAAAAGACCACAATATGTGTTTTCCGACTTCCCGCCAAAACTCCAATATTCCTTTTAAATCAATAAAAATTTTGTCAATTGACTTAAATAATTTGTGACGTCACAAATCCTTTTCTAGTACAAAATGTATGATGATGTCGCGTTTTGACAGGTCATTAAAAGTATTTCAAATGATTTGGTAGTCGAAGTTTGAGCAGGATCAGACAATTATTCAAAAAAGCCATTAACCGGCCCCAAAACGTACCCATTCAGGTACAAGTTCCAAAAACCATTGTTAGTCCACAAAGGTCCTAACGGTACAGTAATTAAAACAATTAGCTCAGCGGACCGTTCAGAAAACAAAAGTCGAAGGCCGGTTGCGAAACATTTGTTTTAATCAGACCCAGCTATTCCAAATTAGTTTGTATTGTAGTAAATTGAAATGTTTAGGCAACACACGTGCAAATATTTTCGCGCATTTATCGTACGAATGTGGTCCAATGGAAAGTAACTGGCTCCAACTTCAATTTCCTTTTTAAAATCTAGTCTTTATAAAAAACGGCATAAAGGAATTCCATAAAAACCTGGGAGTTTTTTTCCGCCGGCTTATTTCCTCTCAGTGTACAAACACCCCTTGAATTGTCGTGGGTTCTAGAGCCCATGACCGAGAAAAGATTCGTTCATTATGAGAATATTTATATTCCAAAAATTAATAAAATATTTTGAATTTGCAAACTGTCATGACCGAATGACTCAAACTTCAAAAAATCTACTCTGTAGTGTACGCGTCCGTCTGTAAGTTCTACTAACTTCTTCGGAATTATTTTTGATATATTCCACTCGGGCTTTTATTTCGGACTAGCAGCCGCCCGCAGCTTCTTCCACGTGGACTTTTAGTTTTAGAATTTTTCTAAAATATAAGTAGCCTAAGTTACTCCTTATTACATCAGCTACCTACCAGTGAAAATCCCGTCAAAATCGGTCCCGCCGTTTCGGAGATTAGCCGGAACAAACAGACGGACAGACAGACGAAAATTGAAAACAATGTTATTTTGGTATGTGTACCTTATACATTCATATGTATGTAGTAAAAAGCGGTTATTTTAATATCAAACAGACACTCCAATTTGATTTATTTGTATAGAATCCGACAGGTTCGATTACGGCTCCAAAGCTTCACAAAAATCCTAGTACACCATTAACGCCATTTTCGCGAATCATAAACAGACACATTAAAAAAAACAACGGGTTGCACTCCGGTAATGCCGGTAGAAGTGAAAACTTGAACATAACGTTGTGCATTTTTGATATTTTGGAGTGGTTAGGGAATAATTCGCACGAATTGCTTTTTTACCGACTTCCAAAAGAAGGAGGTACTGTATTCGGCTGTATGTATTTTTTTTTTTTTTTTATATATGTTCACCGATTACTCCGCCGTTTGTGGACCGATTTTCAAAATTCTTTTTTTGTTCGTATGCTTATACTCCCGAGGTGGTCCCATTGTCACCAAATCAGGATCTGATGATGGGATCCCAGGGAAATCGAGGGGAACTCTCAAATTTTATAGGCACATACATTGATTTTCTTATAGTTTCTGAAGCATAACAGATAACAGATATTTGTGCATTGTAATCATAATCTCATGTTGCTGAGCTGATGATGGAAGGTACTGCGACGGTGAGGAGTTGAGAGCAAATTCTTTCAATAAATGGTCTTTTGTTCGAAATCTTACATTCCTGAGGTGGTCCAACTGTCACCAAGTCAAAGTATGATGATGGGATCCCAGAGAAATCGAAGGGAACATTCAAATTTTATAGTACAACAAATGATTCTTATATTTTTACTAAAGCAAAACAGGCATTTGTGTATAATTATCATCATATCATGTTGCTGAGCTGATGATGGAAGGTACTACGACGGTTAGGAGTTGAGAGCAAATTCTTTCAATAAATGGTTTTTTGTTCGAAATCTTACATTCCTGAGGTAGTCCAACTGTCACCAAGTCAAAGTCTGATGATGGGATCCCAAAGAAATGGAGGGGAACATTCAAATTTTATAGTACAACAAATGATTCTTGTATTTTTACTAAAGAAAAACAGGTATTTGTGTATAATTATCATCATATCATGTTGCTGAGCTGATGATGGAAGGTACTACGACGGTTAGGAGTTGAGAGCAAATTCTTTCAATAAATGGTTTTTTGTTCGAAATCTTACATTCCTGAGGTAGTCCAACTGTCACCAAGTCAAAGTCTGATGATGGGATCCCAAAGAAATGGAGGGGAACATTCAAATTTTATAGTACAACAAATGATTCTTGTATTTTTACTAAAGCAAAACAGGTATTTGTGTATAATTATCATCATATCATGTTGCTGAGCTGATGATGGAAGGTACTACGACGGCTAGGAGTTGAGAGCAAATTCTTTCAATAAATGGTTTTTTGTTCGAAATCTTACATTCCTGAGGTAGTCTAACTGTCACCAAGTCAAAGTCTGATGATGGGATCCCAAAGAAATGGAGGGGAACATTCAAATTTTATAGTACAACAAATGATTCTTGTATTTTTACTAAAGCAAAACAGGCATTTGTGTATAATTATCATCATATCATGTTGCTGAGCTGATGATGGAAGGTACTACGATGGTTAGGAGTTGAGAGCAAATTGTTTCAATATATATTTTTTTGTTCTAAAACTTAAACTCCTAAGGTGGTCCAACTGTCACTATGTCATAATCTGATGATGTGATACTGGGCAAATCGAGGGAAACACTGAAACTTAATAAGCACAATATTATTCATAATATATGTACAGAATTATTAAAGTTACTAAAAAGAGTGAAATAAATTAAGTTTTTAACAAAAAAATAGAACCGACTTCAAACGGTAAAAAATAAAATTGTTCAGTACCTACTTCTTCTTGCATGGTAATGACTCTTAAAACTATTTTTGGAGTCGGGCCCTTAGTAAAATGTCCTGTCTTAGTAAATATAGTGTACCTTTCGTTCGGAATGGGCACCGACTCCAATATAGTTTTAATAGTTATTAACATAAGCAAGAAGAAGTAGGTACTGTCCCACTGTCTGTACTGTCGATGCCCATTTAGAACGAATGGTACCTACGACATTTTACTAAGGGCCCGACTCCAAAAATAGTTTTAAGAGTCATTACCATGCAAGAAGAAGTAGGTACTGAACAATTTTATTTTTTACCGTTTGAAGTCGGTTCTATTTTTTTGTTAAAAACTTAATTTATATTATCAGTATTATTTTTCATCTAGTATTTTCAGTAGGTTTTCATCTTGTATTTTTATAAAGTACTCACTCATTTTCTATCACTATCAATTATTATAAATAAATTTATCTCAATAATAATTGTAAAATTATAAATTTACACACCTTTGTGAGGTAGGACACATTGGATTAAAATGTATGTAACACCTTATCGATGTAAGTACTGTGTTCTTGCAAATAAATAAATTGAATTGAATTGAATTGAACTATTTCTTCGTCACTTTTTTCATTAATATATGCACTTTGTTCAATGTCCATATTTTAAATACTTGATATTCAATAAACGAATTTTACAAGTATAGACAGTCGAGCCGTCAGCTTTCACCCCTCCGTCTTACGAATATTCGATCAGGCCACGTGTCCTGACGCGAGTTAAACATTTTTTACTCATCCCAAAAAGTGCACAACGCCGCTAAAGAAGTTTTCACTTCAAAAACTTAGTTAAAGAGATATCTGGATCTGCGTATGTGCTGAACGTCCTTGTGTAAACGAAATTGAAAGTATGCGGGCTTTGTAGGATTGCGAAAATACAATGAAAACGGATTTAATTAGATCTCAACCTCGTTAATTGTCAGAAGATGAGCAAGACTTAGTCGGTTTTTTCTTCATAAATAGATTTGTTGTAACTATTAGCAAAGTTAGATATTTATTTTAACTTTTTTTATGTCCCACTGCTCGGAACCGGTCTCCTTCTCACAAGTGAGAGGGATTTAGGCCATAGTCCACCACGCTGGCCAAGTGCGGATTGGTGGGCGTCATGCTTTCGAGAAATTATGAATTTCTCTCAGGCATGCACGGCGATGTAGAACATCGTAATTGATTAAATATCACGATATTTTCCATCACCGTGGGGCAGCGATAAATGCGCACATTACAAATTTCTTTGTCAGAGGTGCGCGCCGAGGATTCACCCGGGATCGGTCGCGTAGAAGACCGCGGCTTTTACCATTCGGCCATCGCTGCTCTCAAGTTACATATAATCTAAATTGAAATTCTTGCCACACGCGCGTATTAAATTCACCCGTTACAATTAGTAAAAGTAGCAGGTACTATGCGATCAAACGAATCTAATAGGATTGTCAGTCCTCCATTTTCTAACGTCATAACCGCTGTAGTTTTTAGTTTTTTAAAGCACATTATTTATTTTTAACTTTTTAGTAGGATTTTTATTCTCATATTATTGCATTGTCATCGGCCCTTGACCCCTGTGTAAATTTTCATGTTAATCAGACGCTTAGACGTGTTAAAAATATAAAACTTTATATTTGTTTCATTAATTACCTTAGACCACGAAATTTATCAGCCGCCCGTCGTATATTTTTTTTTATCCTGATGATCCTAGTTACGACTTTAATATAAAGTTATGAGATTATTGTATTGTCATCGACCCTTGACCCCTGTGTAAATTTTCAAGTTAATCAGACTCCTAGAAGTAAGTGAAAATGATGTTCAAAGATTCCATTACATACATACATACATAGATACAGGTCAAGTTAATAAAAGCGTGTTAAAATAAATATTACCTTAATTTTTTTATGCGCATAAAATTTATATTATTTGTAGAATTATAGTAAAACATTTCATCATCGCGTAGTATGGCTATGATAAAAGTTTTTTTTTCTTTTGGTAATGGAATCCATCGCCCGAACCGTGCACTCTCGTATTACCAGTGTTAATATAAAAATATTTATTTATTTAAAATTATTTTTTCCGGTCTACATGCGAGAAGTGAAATGAAAAATATAGTACTAATAAGTAAAACAAACAATCTGTCGTCAGTACTTGTGTAATGTGTCTGTCAGGTTTTTATTTATTTATTTAGGAGGCAGCTTTAAAGGCAAGATGTCGCACTGTTATTTTATTCACAAGACTTTGGTATTGTGCGGTATTTTTGGACGATAACGGATGGGCTGCTCAAGGCCTAAGGAGAAAGTCATGGGCATATCTGATTGGTATTCACGATTGTGAGCCTTGTTTTAGACCCCTTGCTGAGATAGAAAGTACAGATATACTACAACAATTGCTATAAAAGGTCAATTTTTTTATAGGAGAGGCTCAAGAAGCGATTAAGTCGAGTTGGCAGATCAAGATATACAGAGGTATCTCCATTTAAAACGGTATTTTACTCTTACTAAAGTACTCTAAATGAGAAAAAAATTCGGAATTTTCAATTTTAATAAGCATTTTTTGAAGCAAAACAGTAGCCGCCATGCTTAGAGCATCAAGGTATTGACAGGTATGACACCCGTCAGAGGAGTGGCCTTTACGGGCGAACACCTCGTCCCAACGTGCATGTACAATGTTCCTTCTAGTTCTATACAACTAGTGTGTGTGTGTGTGTGTGTCGGTGTCAGTGTTGTCGGTGCATAGAAAATGACGTTATTAATTGAAATTGACATATTTGGAAATGTATGCGTCTGCAGCGATGAAATATAAGTCTATGCGATGAAAGAATATTTGTGAATGTGTGACAAAATTAAAATATGTGCGTTCTTCCCCCGCACCAGATTTGGCACAAAAATAAGCTAGGCGAAATGCCCTCTCAACTGAAGGGTGAGTCAGTACCTTTGATGCTCTAAGCCGCCATGATATGACGTCATACGGCTATGTAACAAAAAGGTGTAAACTGTGAAGTCAACATAGACATCACAAATCAATGCATTTTTACATGACCGATATGGTGGTCTTTATATTGACTTCAGGGTTAACTCCGTTTTGTATATCGGGTGACATCACCACACAGTAAAAATTATAGGTATTTACTTATCGTTTTCGTCAAACTACGTACGAAAATGTAAAATTTAAATACAGTTTTAGATCACTTATTGATTGTTTTTTTATTTTATTTGAATGGAGTAGCAGACGAGCATGCAAGCCACGTGGTGTTAAGTGGTCGCTGCAGTAGACACCTACATACAACCTCAAGCAAGCATAGGTAAGTCTTGTCTGAGGTTGTATGCAGTTGCGCTGCTACTCCAGAGGCTGGTGGTCACCTCATGTAAGTGTGGCCGGCAACTGCACATTTCCACCGAAACACAATAGAATTGGTTCACGGCAGAAGTGAGTGCAGCGGTGGACCGGTGGTACGCAGGCGAACGATAATAGTTCTACCACTTACAACAAAAATTGTGTTTTTATTGCTACATTAGTACCTTATGTTATGATCGTATTGAAATTTTTCCAAGAATGCATGAGCCCTATTGGGATATACGAGGAGGCCAACCCGCTGTCAGATGTTAAATTACCCATCTATCTAGCCTCCGACAAGTTTTAACGATCATCTTTGTATATCGTATTTCCCAGGGCCGACTGCTTAAAACGCCCTCCGAAGAACGCGGAAATTTTTCGTTTAATAAAGATAATGGCCAGAACAGGCCCATCTTCGGAGAGTAGATGTGCTCTCCTGCACCTTCCGATGTTTACGGCGGCATGCGGCCACGCACACACCGCCGTCCTTCCCGGGGCTGCTGGCTGGAAGAACGAGCTCCCATTCTACCCTTCTGCAACCCCGGAAGTCCCCTTTTAGTCGCCTCTTACGATCAGGCAGGGGATACCGTAGCTCTATTCTTAATCCCGAAGTTACTTAAAGGGGGATAAAAGGGGGATTTTCTGTAAAAAAAGGAGGACTTTAATAATTAAACGTTTTTTATAACTATATATTTATTTACTTTATTTTAATCATATTTAGAACAGCTGCCATTTTTTTAAGAATTCTTGGTTTTTCAACAAATAATTCAAAATCTGCACATGTCATATTTTTCAAGTTGTATTGAGTAAGAATTAAAGCTTTAGGTAACTGACTGCACACTTAGTCTGTTCCTCTCTTTGCTCCACTGAGAATTAATCAGCGAAAAAAACTTTTTCCACCACGAATACCAGACAGGAAATTGTCAACGACTGACGTGCTGCAAAAAGGAGGACTTACGATAGGACGGGAGGACAAAACATGGAAAAGGAGGACATGTCCTCCTTTTGAATACCATCTGGCAAGCCTACCTGTGACCGCTGGGACCGCGCCGGTTTAGAATTAAAAGTGAAAATTTTGATACTGAGAGGGCCTGAGAAACACGTGTATTCCACTCATACAACCATTAAAGCAAAACATTCGTAATAAGCACAAAAAATATCAAAACCATCTCTAAACGTTTAGTTCTACCTAATTATGTCGTTGGACAAAAGACCTGAAAATGCCATTAGTAACGAAACAACGCAAAACAATCCGTGTTACAACCACACAAGGTGCAAAGAAACCGCAAGTGTAACATAGTTCTAAGGTCTTTAACCCGTACTCTAACGGTCAGCCGTTATTTTCCCGCGCAACTAATTTCAAAATGGCGGCTTTTGCGCGCGAACGCGTCCTTCAAATCGACACGTACATTTCAATAATTTTGTAATAGACATGTCTAGCGTTCCGTAGCGCCGAACCTTTAAAAAAACTGCGGAAATGTATTACTTACACCGATTTTCACCACGGATAAGTAAGTACCAGTCCGTTTGATCTTCTTAATTTCATAAAGGTCGATGTTCAAGCTCAGGTTCAAGTCAACAAAGTTTTCAGAAAATACAAACACACAAATAGGCCAGGCGCTAGCTGCGCCTGAAATTAATCATTCTTGCTTTTTGTGTCAAAGACAGACGTAACTTACTTTCTTAGACAACTGGCATACTTATTATTATTATGTATTATTTTATTAAAATTACATAACTTTGTTTACTATTGTTGTACTATATATATTAACAGACTAGTATAAAATTAAACCACAATTTCCAATCCAATTTTTTTACAATTTTTAGAGACTTTATCTAATAACATAGTAAGTATAACTACAATATTTTAGCAACTAAAATTATTTTATTTTTGACGTGATAACGTCTTTAAAATCGTTTTAGTCGGGTGACATGTTCAGAAACTTGTGTCACACCAAAACCTCACGAGCGCGATCGCAGGTATAACGAGAGAGAGACGGACCGATCTCCCGTCTCATCTCGAGCGCTGCCAGTCATTCCGTGAAACTTGTCACGCGGAATCCTCACGAGCGGAGGCTGGCATAGCGTTCGAGTGAGTGGACCGATCTTCCGTCTCTCTCACTCTAGCGGCATACAAACGAATGGAGATTTTCTCGTGCGGACGTTATCACGTAAACATCTCGATCGTAAACCTACTTTACAAACAATTTGCCGGTTTTTTTTCATTAATGGAGTTGGAATTAATGGATTGGGGTATTTTTTCATAAATGGCGTTTTAATTAATGGATAAACTTACAATTTACTCGGTTTACCACCTTACATAATAGTTAAATACACAACTAGTTATGCATATCTCTCTGTCTATTTAAATAAATCGTAATATAGTTTAAAGATAATATCTAAGTATATCACCATATTTTTCTGACGTACGGAACTCTCATTATTTTTAATTTTTCTCCACACAACAGACTTCTTGTAATAAAAACATTAAACTACTTACTTATTTAAAACTGTAATATAGGTAGTTACTTTATATTGTCGTCTCAAATTGATATCTTTTTGTGTATTCATTGAAAATGGTTTGAAGTTGTGAAAACGCCAAACGATCGCACAAAAAAGCCTTTAGTAATATTCACAGAACATTATTAAAAAAGGTAGAACGGCAATAATAGGCCGTTTGTATGAAGACTGGTGTCGCCGATTAAGCCCCGCCTTTCACCTCCATTACATCTGTACTTAAATAAATACGAAGCTTACGCACATATTTGCAATTTCAAATCTAGCCAATCTTAGCGCCGCACAATCACGCGATTTCAAATGAACGAATCACACCCAAGCACGCACACAAGCACGCATATTGTAGCACGATCGCGTGTTTCTGTAGAGATTTTGGAAGTTTGAGCGTTTGCTCAAAATTCCTTGGCGACGTCTGCCCCGCCCACATTTCCATTCTAACTTCTGTTAATAATGTTCTGTGGTAATATTGACCAACCACGTTTCATTTCAATGCAGACAATTCAAAGACAAAATACATTCAATTTTAGATACATAGATTCATTATATTTAAGGTACAATCAGGTTTTAATAGTGGTGTGGCCTCTTTTGATCGATTTTCGCATGCAAGCTTCAAGCATTTTTATCCATGTTCTTAGCGTGTGTGAGTTGCTGATGGAAGAAGGTCATCATATCTATATATTCTATACTAATGTATAAAGCTGAAGAGTTTGTTTGATTGTTTGTTTGTTTGAACGCGCTAATCTCAGGAACTACTGGTTCCAATTGAAATAGTATATTTCATTACGATTGCGGAAAGACTGTCATTGCAAGGAGTTCCGACAAATGTCTACAAGACAAAAACAAATTAGTAGCTTCTTTTTAGAAATATTAGCATGAATCATACAAACTTCTATGATTTTTTTTTAGTAAAAACTTCGTGGTTGGTTTTTTTAATAGATATTATTTTGACAGTTCGGAAAGAAAATGCACGAGTTCGGAAAAGGTAAAGAAAAAGCCCGAGTGTGTAATAGCCCACTTCCCGAACGCTATACGTCCCTGCAATATGCCACTTTTTGAGCAACTGTATTAAAAAAATATTTTTCTGTTTTGTAATTCCACCTACATCTTTTACTACCATCATTTTTTTATTGTTAAATCTCAGCAGGGTTTTTGGCGGGAAGTCGAAAAGACATTATTGTGCTCTTGTTTTATTAACATTTTCTTGGTGTATTTTTGAGTTATATCGGATAAAGTTGATGGCATTTTGTTTGATATAGATTAATTACAGTGCACGAGTGTTTGTGAAATAGAATAAAAGTGCTAAAATAGGTTTTTTCTGCTTGCCTCCAAAATTCCATCGGACACGTTCTCGTAAAGAAGCCATCGCTTTACTTGAACGTTGGACTGACTAGACTGACTGATTACTCACGACTTACTGACTTTGTTATTACTTCGTCCAGTTTCATTGAAACTGGCAAAAAATTGATGCAAAAATTATACTTGACGCTGGCAGTATGCACAGAGTTTGCGATGCCATAATTGAAAAAAAATCTCAGCAATTTTGACCTGTTTACAAACTAACGTGCCAGTTGCCCCATATTGATTGTGCCAGCTCCTTTGTCATTTTTCTTAACATATAATATATCGCATAGGTACATCAAGAGATCTAGGATCAAATTTTCGAAGTCGCTCAAATCCCTCCTGAAATTGGCACTTGACACATTTGCTTGATTAAACTCGTCTGCTTCTTTGCGATCTAGTGTATCGCACACTACATAAAATGCTTATAATTTTTCGAAGGTATGATGTCCACTATGCCTACTCCGTAATCCGTACCTACCTAGGTAGACGATGGCCCGAATCCCTTTCACTTGTGAGAGGAGACCTGTGTTATATATTGGGACATAAATAAAGGTTGAAAAAAGCATTAATGTCCACGCATTTTTAATTATAATAGCTTTTTAACACGCTTATATTAGCTTCACTTGTAACTATGTATATATGTAAAAAAATCTTGGAATCTTAATTTACCCACTTCCCGGTCTTCGATTAGGATGAAATTTTGCACACGCTCTGAGTTCTGATGACAATACATAACTAGCTAAGAAACTTCATTAAAAATCCAATATGGCGACCACCCCAAGATGGCGGACAGGCTATTTGAAATGCACCCCCATGATATGGGTATCAAATGAAAGGGTTTGCTGTCAGGAATACGAAAAAATAGTCACGTGACTTAAATTCAACATGGCGGACATACAAGATGGCGGATTGACTATTTGAAATGGGGTGCATTTCAAATAGCCAATGATATGGGTATTAAATAAAAGGGTTTGCTGAATGGGATACGAAATTATTGAAAAAAATCCAACTAATAAATTAAAAATAAATAATGTAGTTTAAAAAACTAAAAACACGCTTTTGTGTGATGTATACGAACACGAACGTGTGATGAATACGAACTAAAAAGTAAAAAATAAGAAGAAAATGTATTTTACTGTAAAAAAAGCGTGGGGTGCAGGGTGTCAATGGTATCTTAAAAACCGCCCTACGCTTTTTTTACAGTAAAATACATTTTCTTCTTATTTTTTACTTTTTAGTTTGTATTTTCACAAAAGCGTGTTTATAGTTTTTTAAACTACATTATTTTTAGATTTGTTTACTGTCGATTGAATACATAAGTTTTGCCGAAGCCCCACAGAAATCAAGTAGAAGCCACAATTCCAACTCTGGGTAAAACTTAGATTTAGTTGCGTGACGCATTCGAGACGGCGGAACAGAACTGATGGATTTTTAATGACACTTTATTCAAACTTACGAGTTGAATAGATGGCGCTGAGTTCGTAGCCTTTCGAATAAAGGGAGTGTTGCTATAAGGTAATAATAATTATATTCTTGGTGTGATAGAATCGTAACGACTCTAACGACGCACATATTTTTAATCTACTTACTGAGACGGATGATATGATGGCGTAATCTAACTGATGATTCGGATGAAAATAAGTAAAAAATCATCAAAACTAACTTTTAATCGGGTTGCCTCCGAAAACCCTTTAGAAGTTTTGGTATAGCAAATCAAATCAAATGTCATTTATTGTGGAGTAGCCATCGCTCAAACTTGACTGACTTTTCCTGTTTTGACGAACTGCGCGGCGCAATGATTACCATGCCGGACTGCCAATCGAAGAGTCCCGGGTACGATACCCGGCGAAATAGAATTTTGAACGATGAGTTAAAAATTTTGTTCTCGGTCTGGGTGTTTGTCTATCTGTCTTTGGGTGTGTCCATGGTATATGTACCCTACTGTTGGGCTATAAGTGTGAAGGGTTATTTTTACTTTACGGTACCCGGACGACCCAGCGTTGCTCGTATAAAAACAATTGATTTTCTAGGTTTAATTTCAAACAATACACTCATTGGCTTAGTCTTACCTAACAACGCCATCTGAAATAGCTCCCAATTAAAAAAAAATATTGTCACAAAAACAGAAACGTACTTTATTGAGGTTTGAACCCGGGTCTCGCAATCAGTCTACGTAATAATTTGGCCAAGGAAGCTTCAATTCGTTAGACGAATTTTTTATAGACCCATTTCAAATCGAGATTGTCATTTGTTTGAACATGGTTTGAACTGCGGATGACCTTTGACAGCGTTCTACGCCACAATATTATTACATAATACTCTACAATAGATGTGAGGAAGTCATATTTTTAAAATTATGTTTATTATAATATATAGTATATATTTAAAGGTATTAGATCCTGATCATGATATCTATTATAGAGTAAACCTATACCTTTAAACGTAATACATATTTTTTTAATTACTACTTCAGAAGATGGCGTTGTAAAACCAAATGTTTTCATCCGAGCAACGCTCGGTCATCCTGTACTGTTCATAAATATTGTAAATTGAGTTTTCATACTTCCATAAACTCATGCATTAACATAATGGACATTGGTACTTTAGACATTTTAAAACTTTCTAAGAACATTTTCCTGAGGAAGTTCAAGATGCCTTGTTTCAAAATATAAGTGAAGTTATTTTAAAGGAATTTCAAAGTTGAGTAATTTTTCCGAAGGCTTTCACTTGAAGGAGCGTATTTCGCACTCGAGTAGGTACAGACAGCAAAAACTTTTAATAGCAAAATGATAAAGTTAAAAGTTAACAAACAGAAGTTATTTAATTTCGTCTTGTGCTAACTTCGTCCAACTTCGGACAGACTTCGGTCGGGATCGGAACTTGAAACTAATGATAATTTAAGCTGCCCTCAACAGGGTTGTCACCATGCACAAAAAGAAAGATAGAAAAAAATAATTATTTCATATAGGAATACAAAATATTCGCTTAATGTATGTCATTTTTTCCCGGTCATCGCCTTTAGGCGCCCGTTTGGGCTAGATGTTGAGCTGAGAGAAAAAAGGCGGAAAAAAACTCCCAGCCAGAGCTTCAAATACCGCTATAAAATCATAATGTTATTATCTACTTGTGCCATAACGTTATAAAACTAAACGTTATTTACACATCAAAATAACGCTATATCAGTAAACGCTATAGAGACGTCACTTATCATATATATAGTCAATTGACTTCATTATAATTGATTTAATTGGTAATAAAAATCATGTATAAAAAAGAATTAACAATTATATTGCTTTCCAAGCGTGAATTAGTGCAATCTTTTTAAGGTAAGGTTTTTGAATTTTTTTGTGCATAGCGTCCAAGACCCTATTATTAAAATTAAACTCGTTTAAATCATATAAAATTTGTAAATCAGAAATAACAGCACTTTATTTTGATGTGGCTATAAAACATCCCCCCTTTATTTCGAAACAAAGGACTGACATGCGTAAACCGTTTGTTTAAATTGATTTCGAACTTTTTAATCAAACTTCAGCCATTTTAAAACTAATTATAGCCTAAATCCATTTCCATCGCGCCATTTGTAACTTGTTATTGCTTAAATCTTTACGACGGGGTTATTCTTCAACGTTCATACTTTAATTTACAAGAGCCTTAAAACTATTGTGGCTGCAACCCTTTTTACGTCCCACTGCTGGGCACGGGTCTCTCCCCATTATTGGGGAGGCCTGGAGCTTACTCCACCACGCTGCTCCATTGCGAGTTGGTGGAGATGCGGGTTAGTGGCCAACCCGCTGTCGGATGTTCTCAAACCGCCCATAAGGACTCCGACAATGTTTAACGACTGTTATCGATCGACAACAACCGGGACCGACGGCTTAACGTGCCCTCCGAAGTACGGAAACGCGCATGTAATTTTTTGCCACTAGCGGTCACCCATCTCACACCCAACCGCGCCCGTTTGGCCTAGTTGCATAGATCGCTTTCGTTCTACGCTAACCGCCGGGCCATGCGCGCTTCAAAAAACTATTGTATTGGATGAAATTTTATTATTGTTATATACTGGTGTCCGGTGATTGTGGGTTGTGGAAATTAAACTTAATTTAGTTGGCAACTAACTAATTGTTTTATTAATTAAAAAACTTAAGTATCTTCACACTATTACAGACCAAGTAGAAAACGGAAGAGGTAATGGTAGGGAGATGCAGACACACCATGGAGCGTGCCATTTTTCTTATACTAGAACAGATTATAATAGGCATTGTACTGTTTGTACATTGGGATACCACAGATACTCACTGGGCACTATTATATCGGCTCCCTGCCATACACTCACCGCACGCGTCCTTCTTACCTCCTAGCACCGGCTAACTAACTAGAAGTGTTCACAACGGCTACATATTGCCAACGAAATAAAACGTTATGCTATTTTTATAAATCCTAATATTTTTTCTGCGCTAATACATTAGGTAGTTAGGTTAGGTAGTTCGTTGTCGTTGAGCGCTCGTTGTCGTTGCGTTTTGGAGGGTAATAAAAATATAACATTTCGTCGTTGCGATCCTCGAGCGAGCGTAGCGAGCGTATCGTTGCCATAATTTAGTACAATGAAGTAATAAGCTTTTGACATACTTAATATAATACGAACAGGAAAGATTTTTTTCTGAAAATAAAAATGAAAGAAATATACGTGGCATGTTTTTAGGCCTCTTTATGCATGGTTTTAAGCTTTTCCTTTTCGAGGCATTATTTAACTACATTATTTACACTTAATCTAACCTAGCACTAGTACTTAATTAACTCAAAGTACCTGGACTCGCTCGCTCGGATAAAAACAATTGATTTTATTGGTTTATTTTTAAGCAAAACATTCATTGGCTTAGTGTTATTTAACAAAACCTTTTGAAATACATAACTCCCAATTAAAAAAAAATCACAAAAAATAAAAAACGCAACTTGTCTACTTGAGATTTGAACCCGGGTCACTAGCTCCCGTAGTCATCTTTCATTACCACTCGACCAAGAAAGCTTTACTTCCTTTGACGAAATTTTTATACCGGTCTTTCATGACGGTCGACATTTGACGGTTTTTTACGTCACAATATTATTAATATTCTCCAATAGATGTCAGTAAGAGTAATTTTATATTTAAAATTTTTTTATTTTTAATAAAAAAATTCTGGATCGATTTATCATCCCCGAAACCAGGGTACTAAATTTCATCAAAATCTTTGGAGCCGTTTCCGAGATTCAAAAAATATATTTAGATATAGGTATACAAGAATTACTCGTTTAAAGATATTAGATTAGTATTTACATTTAATTCCTAAGAAAACTATAGTGAAATAAAATAAATCCGGAAATCGCACACCTAAATTGCGTAGATAATTTAGGTAGGTATTATAACACGACGAAGTCAAAAAGCTTGAACGAAATAAAAGATTAGTAATGTGAGTAAGACGGCTTTATAATATATACCTTCTATCCTGCTCTAAGTACCAACGCGCGCGGCAACGGCGCCAACGCTCATAAAACCTATAACACGACGAAGTCAAAAAGCTTAAACGAAATAAAATATTAGAAATGTGAGTAAGACGGCTTTACAATATATACCTTCTATCCTGCTCTAACTACCAACGCGCGCGGCAACGGCGCCATAAAACCAAACCAAAGAACAAATTTACCAACGACATCTTGTGTAATTTCAATAAATCACTTCCAAACCTAATCAATCACCCCGCAAACTAGTTTACGCAACGTACAATAGATGGCGCTTTTAGGCACTTTTATACTTTTGATGTTTCATTCATGACTAATAAAATTGACCTCGTCGTTGTCGGAGAGCAGTACCTACCTGACTGCTATTTATTAGGTTTACCTGTTGTTGCGGTTTATTAGAGCATTTTAATACAATTTGACATTAGTAATATTTTTACTGCTACCTAATATAACGAACACCTCTATAACTAACTGACTCGAGGGAGCGTTCCTCTCCCCGCTCCCCGCGCTGTGCTATACAGTACGGCGTGTACGCATGAGACGACAAGCTTCACTTCATTCACATATACTACAGGCATGATGACAGATTTTTAAATACCTTTCCTTATTGTAGGTACACGTCTCCTAGTTTCGAAAAAAAGTTTATTTCAGCAATAAACTCAACTTTTAACGTAAATTAATGTATTTTCTGCTATGTATGTATTGGCAAATTAAGGGTATATCTTACTACGAGTAAGTCCAGTCACCAGTCAGTAGTAAAGTTAAACACGTACCTGAAACAATATAGAAATTTTAATTTAGAAAACAATTGATTTATATGTATACAGAAAGTTTTTGTACATTTTTATTCTTTATTTATTTATAAACAAACTTATCAAATAACATTACAGGACCTTGACTAATGCGTTAAATGAATTTTAATTATTGACTTTATTATAATTAAAATTCAAGTAACGAATTCACATACAATTTTTAAAATAAAAAACTACTTTCATTTTTTATAATTTAATCAGAACGGTATGTATATCTAAGGTATATCGATGATTTAGCCTCTTTCACCATCTTCAAGTAAAGTGACAAGTACGCTAATTGTCGGTTAAAGTCACCCGTAACTTCAATTTCACGATGTTTAAGTAGCACTAATCATATGATTCTTTTACTTGGGACGTAACTAATCAACACTTTACTTGGAGATGGTGATGGTGAACGAGGCCCTTAGACCAATAAAAGCAACATAAAAACTTCGATAGATCATTCCGACAGTTTTTAACATCTCGTTCGTTACACAATGGTCCATTCAGCTCAGCCAAAAGTTAAACTGGATGAGAAAATTAACTTGAAATATTATAAAATATAAAATTTTGGAAAATCGGAAAGTTAACATTTTTTTTAGTTATTTTACTTACAATAATTATTGTAAATCAATAATGTAGTTTAAAAAACTAAAAAACACGCTTTTGTGAAAATACGAACTAAAAAGTAAAAAATAAGAAGAAAATGTATTTTACTGTAAAAAGCGTGGGGTGGTTTTTAAGATACTATTGACACCATGCACCCCACGCTTTCTTTACAGTAAAATACATTTTCTTCTTATTTTTTACTTTTTAGTTCGTATTTTCACAAAAGCGTGTTTTTTAGTTTTATAAACTACATTATTTATTTTTAATTTTTTAGGTGGAGTTTTATTCTCATGTTATTGCATTGTCATCGGCCCTTGACCCCTGTGTAAATTTTCAAGTTAATCAGACGCTTAGACGAGTTAAAAATATAAAACTTTATATTTGTTTCATTAAGTACCTTAGGCCACGAACTTATCAGCCGCCCCTCTTATTTTTTTTTATCTTGATCCTAGTTAGGACTTTAATATAAAGTTATGACATTATTGTATTGTCATCGGCCCTTGACCCCTGTGCAAATTTTCAAGTTAATCAGACTCCTAGATGTAAGCGAAAATGAAGTTAAAAGATTGCGTTACATACATACATTCATACATACATACATACAGATCAAGTTAAAAATAAAACAGTTTAATCATATTGTCTCGTGTTAAGTTAAAATGTACATTATAGCGATCTATATTGTAATGTTAAATCGATTTTTTTCTCTTTCAGTGTCGCATCTGTGCATTTTGCCAATGTCAAGTGAACATTTGCATCCAGTTTTTGCCCGTTACTTGAAATCGGGCGATAATAATAATATTTAAGTCAAATCAGATGTAAATAATCAGACAGTCAAGTCAGTCCTTAGAGTATATATATGTATACCTGTATACCATACCTGTCAATATCTGGATGCTCTAAGAGTCAGTCAGAGTCAAATATCTTTACGCGACGAGTACTTTACCAATACGTTGAGGTTCGAATGCTAGTGGAAAAAACATTTTTTCGCACAGTCACCTATATCGGACAAAATGCCATAAATTTTTGCAGATAAAACTCAAAAATAAACCAAGCAAACGAAAATAAAACAGGAAAAATAAATAAATAAATAACGCTTCTCACGCATAGCCCCACAGTAGGGTAGATAGTATATCCCACGATACAGGGTATCCTGTGTCGTGGGTACCATGGACACACACAAAGACAGAAACACAAACACCCAGACCGAGAACAGAAATTTAAACTCATCATTCAAATTTATGTTTTGCCTGGAATCGAACTCGGGACCCTTCGATTGGCAGTCCGGCATGGTAACCATTGCGCCACGCAGGTCGTCAAATCCTAATATTTCTACTGACCACCAAAACTTGGAATAAAATATTTCCATTTCATTTCTTTTCTCATGGCAACATTGGCAACCCTAGAACTCATCAACTTCACCTGCCCGAACTTGCTAATTTTACATTTACGTGCTTATATACGAGTATAAACTCAAACGATGTTATCATTAATATGAAGAGATTCTACAACTAATTAGCGTATTTACTTCGCATTTGTAATACATAATAATATGCATAAAGGAAATGAATTAATTGGGCTGTTAATAAGCCTTGTAAATCAACTGAAATAATATTCGTGAGCAGTCAAAACGTCACATCTTCCTATTCCAAAGTTTTGATCCCTGCTTAATTTCCCCATTATGTCAGTGGCAGGGTGTGCCTCTGGCAGGTTACCATTAAAAAAAACATAGACAGGTATTTTTCTGACAGCTGTTCTAAAATCACTCCTGCTCTTCATATTTTTATAAATAGAATTTCTTCAAGAAAAGTACTTTGAATTTTGAATTTTTAGGCTTATTTTATTTGATTGTTATTTAATTCTAAAATATATTCTAAGTTCAATCCCCAAATTACTATTATAATATAATACCTATGAATTAAAAAAAGGTTTCTAAATTTGCTCACTTGGAGGGCTTATTTCATTTGATTGTTATTTAATTCTAAGATATATTCTAAGTTCAATCCCCAAATTACTATTATAATATAATACCTATGAATTAAAAAAAGGTTTCTAAATTTGCTCACTTGGAGCGCTGGTTGTCGTTTCTCAAATCTTTTCCTTTTTTTTCTGTAATGGCTTCCTTCCTCTTGTGCGTTGTGAACGGAGAATACCAGTGTCATAGAATTTCTTGCAATTTTATTGATATCCATAATCTACCAACTCAATAATTGCAACACTTGCGGTGTAATTGAAGATGTTGAGCACGTATTGATGGAGTGTGCTTCATTAGCAGATATGGCATTGTCAAATACATAAGTAAGAAATTATATTTGTTTTTGTTTATGTATCTGAAGACTAACGGGACGACATATTCGCCCAGAGACAAAGTCCTTCCTTTTGAAAAAAAAAAGTTGATAGATTATACAAATACAAATACAAATATGCTTTATTGTACACCAAAATAAAAGTTACATACAAAAACAAGCTTATTGAAAAAATAGTGTAACAATAGGCGGCCTTATCGCTGATAGCGATCTCTTCCAGACTGCCTTTGGGTAGAGGAAAGAAGAATTTTTTATAAAAATCGGGTACCAACCCACAAGATAAATAAGGTTATAGAAATAAAGCAAATAACGCGAGCATATTTCACATACAAACATACATACATACAAATAAATACATACGACATACATACATACATACATACATACGACATACATACATACATACATACATACATACATACATACAATAATAAATAAATAAATATATAATATATAAAACACCATAATGCTATAATTAATTGACCAAGAAGGGTGGGCGTTAAGAGGACATGGATGTGAGATAGAAGTTAAAAATTCGAGTTTTAAAAGTAAAAAGACTTTCAGAGCGTCTGATCGTAAGAGGAAGAGAATTCCATAGACGTATAGCGGAGACAGTAAAGGACTTTGTGTAAAAGGAGGAAGAGTGAATAGGAGTATTAAGACAGAAGTTTTCGGTAGATCGTAGGGATCGGTTATGCACAACAACATTTTTTTTATTAACATTATATTGATAGTTCATAATAGATATTCTTCTATGGCTTACAATTTTTATTTTTTAAATGTCACCTCGTAATCTCAGTCTTCAAGTTCATAACAGGTACAAAGAAAAATCACGTCCGCGGTCGGAATAGAAAAAGTTGAACGCAAAATTGTTTCTCTCGCTTTTTTCTCTTTCAAGCCCAAAGAAATATGTAACGTCACTTTTGCAGAAAAAAACTGAATAGGCAGGTGCCATAGTCGTCACCGCTTTTTGTACCAATAAAAAATAAAATCTTTACGAGGAAATGTAATGTAAGATAAAGTAGTAAAAACTTCATTTTTTAACACGCTTTTATTAACTTGACCTGTATGTATGTATGTATGTAACGGAATCGTTTAACTTCATTTTCACTTACTTCTAGGAGTCTGATTAACTTGGAAATTTGCACAGGGGTCAAGGGCCGATGACAATACAATAATCTCATAGCTTTATATTAAAGTTCTAACTAGGATCATCAGGATAAAAAAATATACGAGGGGCGGCTGATAAGTTCGCGGCCTAAGGTACTTATTGAAACAAATATAAAGTTTTATACTTTTAACACGTCTAAGCGTCTGATTAACTTGAAAATTTGCACAGGGTTCAAGGGCCGATGACAACGCGCCGATAAATGCGCATATTACAAATTTCCTTGTCAGAGGTGCGCGCCGAGGCAGGATTTGAACCTGAGGTCGGTCGCGTCGAAGACCGCGGTTTTTTACCATTCAGCCATCGCTGCTCATAAGTACTCATAACACAATTACATAAACACAAACACCCACCGAGAACAGAAATTGGAACTCATCAATATTATTTCTGCTTCGCTGGGAATCGAACCCGACATGGTAACTATTTTGAGCCAACACACGGGTCATCTCTTATTTATTCATATAGGACATAGGTGGCGTTCAACCAAGTTTGACACGACGATGACAAATTAATAGCATCCACACAACAAAGGATTCTTTCAATCGGAAACTTACATTTATTAAAAACAGCGGTAGGTGCAGATTACTATAGATCATCAGCGAAATGAACAGTTGCCCACGAACATTACTGAATTCATAACCGCTTGTCTTATTCCGAACGAAATGCGATAAGCTGTCGTTTTTTTTTTTAATTCGTTAATGGCATAACAGCATCTGTACATAGTGCCAGTGTCAAGTACATAATAATTTTTCGTATCACATGTAATGAAACAACGAGTTTTGATTTCTGTTTTGCCAGTCGAAACAAGACAATTTCAAACCAATGCTAATGTGTCAGTCAGAAACAACGTTGCTTCTGCCCTAGGGGAGAAACAACGTTGTTTCTACCCGGCACCTTCATTTGTTTATTATTTACGTCTTTATTTCAAGTCTGTCAGAATCGCATTGACAACTGTCGTCAAATCGTTGTCAAAAGATATTACTGCGCTATTTGTCTGAAATTGTCTTACTTCGACTGGCTACAGAAATCAATACTCGTTGTTTCATTACATGTGATATGAAAAATACATTGAGTGGCTCGGAATGAAACAAAGACGATTTCAGACCAGGGCGATGACATCGCCCTCGTCAGAAATGGTCTTGTTTCACCCCTTGCTACACAATATACTATGAATTTAACCTTTGCCCTTTTGTTAAAACCTGCTGACATAATAATAAATAGGCAAAATCAGTCAAAATTGTATTCATACTGTCACAGTGAGTCGAATATAATGGAAATGCTAATGCTGTTTATTGGATTGATATTACTGTATGAAGAGATGGCTACTTTACCAGAACGTTTCTGATGGAAAGTATTGATGGAAGCCCAAAAAAATTCGAATGAAACGAATAAAAGCTAGGTATTTATTGATAAGAGTTTTAAATGAAGCGAACAACCATCAGCCTCCATATACATATACTTATAAAAAAACTCATCTTAACAACGCCAACGACCTTTTTCATTGACTGAAAACAAGGATAAAACGACATTTTCTAAAAATGGACCTAGCTACATCGGTTTATCGCCACCGAAACCTCCAGCATACTAAATTTCAAGAAAATCGTTGGAGCCATTTCCGTTATTCAGAATGTATATACGAGATACATATATACAGGAATTGTTTGTTTAAAGGTAGTGCATAAAATATTACTTTATAGCTTCCAGTCAATGATGAAACAGGCGTATTAATGATCGGTATATTGATTATCAATTAGCAAAGTTTCAGCGAATGGTAGTTAATTAATAATATTATCTGGGAAGCTGTTTTGTTTCAGATACTTTTATAATAAACCATCTGCGGTGTATTTATTCTTTTAGGTTTTTACATTTATGACATAACCAATGACAATAATATATATGGCGGGTCTACACTAGCGTTATGTAGTCCCTGTAGCTTCGGGATAAAGAACAGAGCTACGTTTACGATAGTAGAATTGATTTTGTCTAGCCCTTAAAGGTTATGTCATTTAATTAAAACGATTTTAATTTTTCCATATAATCAGTCCATCATAATAATCTAAGAAAATAAAATTATACTATATTAATATTTACACATAAAAAAAGAAAACCTTAAAAAAATATAATAATTAAAATATAGTATTAAAAGGAGTCCCTATATATCCCAATATAGTATTAAAAGGCAAGGTTCCGAAGATACTGACAGCTTTCCCCCTTTGAATAGCTAGCCTAATTCTTTGTCCGAGGTAGCTGCCAGCTTTTCGGTCTCCTGTGACGTCGACGAACTTTTTGTTATTTCTTTAAAAAGTCTTAAAGCGCTAGGACCCCACGGACCAAGGGTCTCGACACCGAATGGGACAAAATCATATTCAGTGCCTAGACCCCTGTATTTGCATGCCTAAGCTTTTTCAGCCGATTCACAAGCCGCAACAGCTCTGATTTAATTAAAAAATATTATTAAAACTAATTTAAAACAATTAACTATATTTATAACTACAATTGTTAACTACGATACTATCGTATTATAATCCTTTTCTATTTCTCAATCCGGATGAAAAATATTTGTAACAAGCTGTTACTAACAACTAAAAATTCTAATTGATCATCCATTCTCACGCTTAAACAGGAAGTTTCTGTTCCTGCGACATACTTAGAAGTCGTCTTAATCATCTGTGGTAGTAGTAGCCAATGAACTTTCTTTAAGCAGGGCTTTCTTAAGGCAGGGCGGTCAAAATAAATTATTTCTTTGTGTAACTTTTAACAATTTATCTATATTACTAGCTGAGCCCGCGAACTCCGTACCGGTTTTAAATGTTTGGGGTAGACCACCCTTATCACTTAGGGGAATAAAAATAGTAGCCGATTCTCAGACCTACTGAATATGCATATAAAATTTCATAAAAATCGGTCAAGCCGTTTCGGAGGAGTATGGTAACTAACACTGTGACACGAGAATTTTATATATAAGACTAGCTGACCCCGCGAACTCCGTACCGCGTTCAAATGTTTGGGGTGGGCCACCCTTATTACTTAAGGGGATGAAAAATAGATGTTGGCCGATTCTCAGACCTACTAAATATGCATATAAAATTTCATAAAAATCGGTCAAGCCGTTTCGGAGTATGGTAACTGACACTGTGACACGAGAATTTTATATATAAGACTAGCTGACCCCGCGAACTCCGTCCCGCGTTTAAATGTTTGGGGTGGGCCACCCTTATCACTTAAGGGGATGAAAAATAGATGTTGGCCGATTCTCAGACCTACTCAATATGCTCACAAAATTTCATGAGAATCGGTCAAGCCGTTTCGGAGGAGTATGGGAACGAACATTGTGACACGAGAATTTTATATATAAGATGTACTTTATTGTAAAGCCGAATGGTTTTTATTGTGTAAAAGCGCTAATCTCAGGAACTTGTTCGAATCCGGTCTTGGATTATCAAATCAGTAGAGATACTTTTAATGAACTGTCAAAACGTGTCTCACTCATACATTCTGTATGAGAAAAATATTTACGCCACAGAATGGTAGTTGACCAAATTTTTATTGATTTAAGGCAATCAAAAATAAATTAACAATGGGCATGATGACACTATTAAAGAATCAAAGAATAAATGGTTTTACAGAAAAATATATGCTAAAAAAAGTTCTAAAATATGATCCCGTTTTAATATAAACATTAAGATTAATAAGATTTTCAATAAAATAAAAGTATTAAATACAGCAATCGGCCATGTTATCTGAAACGCCAATCAAAAGGAATGACGTCACGCCTCAGTAAAAGTCATCGTGTTGCTTGAAGTTTGACGAGCAAGCCGACGCCATGACACCTACGAGCGTTTTTGAGCTTAATTCAAGTTACATAGCAGAAAATACATTAATTTACGTTAAAACTTAAGTTTATTGCTGAAATAAACTTTTTAACTAAACAATAAGGAAAGGTATTTAAAAATCTGTCATCATGCCTATTATCCTGCTTTCCAAGTTTAGTGCAACATTTTTAAAGTATGCATTTTAATAATTTTTTTGTACAGACACGTGTCAAATCAAATCAATTTTTTTTTATCCATATCCATACTAATATTATAAGTTCGAAAGTAACTCTATCTGTCTGTCTGTAACGCTATTCCGCTCAAACTACTGGTTCATTTTAATGAAATTTGGAAACTTATATATACTATATATTATAAAACGGGTCCATGCGAGCGAAGCCGCTGGCGGAAGGCTAAGTTGTGAATATAGGTAACAGTAGTTCTTCAAAAATAGCATTGAATTATACTGTCCAAGACCCCTATTTAAATATACTTTTGTGTTGACTTGAATTGACCATATTGGGGAAGGTATTACGCTATCTTTGATTTACAAATCTCTATTTACGTGGACGACGTCGCGGGCACAGCAAATTCTTGATGGTACTTAGTAACATTTTTTCCAGAAAAATATTAAGCGTAACGATATGAGAATTGAAATTTGATGTTTCTGAAAGGTTAAGATTGTGATAAAAGCATTCTGATCCCTTTTTTCCTTTGAGAAAAGAGACAGAGCAGTAAATACCTTACTTACTCATAGACAAAAGATAAAAAATATTTGGAATACGTTACATTCACATTTTTGTAATATACGCGATAGAAGAAGTAATAAATTACAAGGAAGATATTTTATAAGTAACAATCCATGCCATTGGCATACTGGGAACCGACCGACGTCTAAAATTATCTGTGAAATTAAAACAAAAACTAACGCTTCCCGCACAACGACGTCACGACAGCGGAAGAATTTAAAAAAGGAACGAGATTTTCCCGCGCAAGCTGACAGATGGCTGGGTTGCTAGTTTTAATTTTATAAGATTTTTTTGTCACCGCTTAGGTTACTGGTACTCTTCCTGACGTTAAATAATTAATGTAACTTTGAAATACACTGCATATTCATGAATTTTGAATCTGTTTCTTAAATGCTATTCTTGTATACGATGTTTTATGAATAGAAAAACTAAATGAAATATACTATATCAGTATATTAGAATTCAAATTCAAATTCAAATTCTTTATTTATCAAAACAGTAGTTAACAAATTTTGGAATTACTGTCCTATGCTTTAGCTTTCGCTGTGTTGCATAAGGCGCAGTTTCTTCCCCACAAGCGGTCTTAAAACTAGTGTTAAGTTACAATTTTTTAAAACAGAAGTAGCTTTTATTAATATTATTAGGCAGCATTATTAACAGTGGCGTGTGAGAGGTGTTTGTTACAGAAGGATATGAAGATACGTATAGTGTGTGTGTGTGTGTGTGTGCGCGCGCGCGTGTGTGTGTGTGTGTGTGTGTGTGTGTGAGTGAGTGTGTTGTGTGTGTGTGTGTATGTGTCGTCAGTGTGTGATTATGAGAGTTTATGTGGTGGAGTAAATGAAAAAGGTAGGTAAATGTGATTATCACTTTTCTCGTATTAATAGTTTTTCAACATTATCGTAATTAAAATTTTGTAGCCATTCCGTTATAACATTTTTAAATTTATAGTAGCTTAATTTTTTAACACTTGTTTTTTTGTTGACGACATTATACATTTTTGGTGCTAGGTACTCATAGTGCCTTCTAGCAACAGAACTTTTACAGACAGGAACAGGACATTTGTCAGTTCTGCTATTTATCGCAGGTAATTGTGGTATTGCATCTCTATGGTATCGTTTTAAGCAGCTAACTATAAACAGTTTTCGCACTGAAAGCATTTTACATTCCTTATATAGTTCACTAGTAGGATATCTGAAAGGTAGCGTCATAATAACCTTAAGGAGGGCACGTTGGGCGCGCTCTACCTGTATTAGGTGAGACTTAACAGCACCACCCCAGGACGTGATACAATATGCTATCACAGATTCTGCCAGCGCTTTGTAGGTCTGTAATAATAAACTTTTATCGGCAACTTCTCTGAGAGCCTTAAAAACATAGATAAGTCTTCTGATCCGCTTTGCTACCGATTGGATGTGAGGAACCCACGTGAGTCTGTGATCTATTATTACCCCCAGATATTTTACGGTATCCACACAATCCAACGCAATACAGCTACATCTTGCAGGTGTAGATGAATCTTGCACACAAGATAAAGTGTGAGCAATAATTTTAAAATCTATAGGAGGGCTGTTGACTATAGTTTTTTTGAAGCATATATATTTTGTTTTTAATATGTTTAACGATAAAAGGTTGTTATCTAGCCAGGAAATAACACGGGCCAGGCCTGTCTCTGCCAGTTGTCTCACCTGTGACCAAGTGGAGCCATGAAAGACTAAGACTGTGTCATCTGCGAACATAAGGACATCGGCATTCACAAGTTTTATTTTACAGAGCTCATTTATGTACATTAAAAATAGGGTTGGGGCAAGAGTTGATCCTTGTGGTACTCCGTAGTCGCAGACGGCACAGTCACTTTCATAATTCTGGATCCTAAAACATGTTGTCAACTTTTCGAATTTGCTAGAACATTGAATTTTAGAATGTATGTAGGTGTTATGATACAATATTTCAAGGCGCTCCTTGTATTGTGTCAAGGGTGTGTATGTTCTGCCTAATGAGAAATGCAAATTTTTAGGACTTAGGAAAATAAATTATGCTTCTAATGTTATATATGATGATGATCCCTCGTAAGGCCTTAACGGGTCCTTCGTGCTAGAACTTTCCTTGTATCAATTAATTATTCAGTTCACGAATTCGAAATTATCACTCAATATAATTGGTGCCCTCACCAATCGAGTTTCCTGTCCCAATTACATGAATTAATTAGAATTTCACAAGATAGTTTGGTGTGTTGATATTTAAATTAGCTACGCCATTATTAAACTGTACCAAGGTCGTTTCGGCGAGGACCAGAAAACTGTAAGTGTAAGTCTTATTTTATAAATGCGAAAATTAGAATGTATGTATGTATGGTTCTTTGGTGCTCAATCGCTCAACAAAACGGATCAGAATGAAATTAAGCACAGAAATAGATTATCTTCTGGAATACCACATACTACTTTTTATTCCGGAAAAATGTACTGTTCCCGTGGGATACATTATGTCATATAAACTTAAATCACCCGAACCGCCCGGAAGGACTTATAAAGTTTTATATTTATATGTAACCAACATATTGTTTTGTCTCCTTTTTTCGCTGAATTAGGTCATTAACAAAAACGACACATAACATAAACTATTTCACAGTGTTTTATAAGTATAACACTGTATATATTTTATTAATATGGAGGTAAGACTGGTTTGGTTCCTGGAACCAAAAACATCACTCAAGATTATATTTTTATTAAAATTTAATAAATGATTTAATTTTAACCACATTCTGTCATTGACGCAAGTATATTCTAAAAAAAATGCGCCCTCTGTACATTTGCACATTTTCTTTACGAATAGAATCTATTAGCTGTACGAGTTCAAAATGAAATTTCTCAGCTGGCAACTGGCAACCCGACAAAACGTCAAGAAAAAGACTCAAAAGACAAGATGGCCTCCAATCTTTATTAAGCGTCTCCGGACTCGCTCTAAGCATTTATTATTCATGATAATTAATTTCCTCTGCATGATTAATATTCCACGATGTTTTAATTGATAGGGTGATTGCGAATTTATCACTTTCTTTCGGTTAAGGTGTTGTCGGGTTTCGTTTGGTGGCAATTAGTTTCACTTTTGTTAGCGTTATTTATAATTAATCAGATGAAATTGTATTTAAAAATGTATACTAGCAGATTGCCGTAATTGGACATTACGTACACAAATGCATTTTCGTTAAAGGTACCGTCAATACACTGTAACAAATGTCAATTTTCAGGCAACTCCCAGTGTTCTGTTGTACCAGCACTGGCCAAAGGGCATTTTGCCGCCCTACAGCTAACAAACAGGTGTTGGGACACAGGAATATAGAAACGAATAGAGAAGCACTCTGTCATAGCAAAGAAAGAATGGATCGGAAGATATACCTTTTTATTTGATATCCCTGATGTCACCGCCATTTACAACGATACTGATTATATTAAAATTTCATTGTCAACCCATCTAAACCTTTTCAGTGCAAAAATTAAGATATATATCTCAAATTTAAGTTGCAAGATTCCACTTAGATTAGTTAGATACAGCATTTTTTTGCATCCCACTACTGGGCACAAGTCGCTTCCTATTGTTGGGGAAGCACAAAAACGCACATGACCTTTTTGTCAGTAGCGGTCACCCATCTCATCTGACCACGCCCAATTGGCTTAATTAAGTAGATCGCTTGCGTTGCGTTCTACGCTAGCCGCCGGGCCATGTGAGCTTGACTTAGGACCTTAGCTACGGCAAATTTTTTCAAAAAATTTGTGAGCGGATGGCAGTGTGATAGCATTGACACACATGATAGATGTCTCGTGTGCTCCGTGTCGCCCCACAGTCATGCAGCATTTTTAAAACCTTTGTAACTGAAAAATTATTAAAACAGGGCTGGAGTTTTTTTCCGCCCGCTTTCTCCTAGCCCCTATAAGCCTTAGCGCACCCAAAGCGGATGACGGTCAGCCGATGACCGTACAACAATGACAAACATCAAGTGTATATTAATCGTATTACCCAGGATGTTAACTATTTATTTTCATTTCATCATCTACGAGCTGTTGAAAGGCAGTAGTAGATAAATCGGAAGCGAAAAGTTTTATGACTACATTTCTTCCAACCACAGCACGTGTTCAGATAATAAATAAGTTTTTAGGTCCCTCTGCGCATGCCTATCCCATCGCTTTCCAACAGGTGCTCTTGAGGTAGACCGCAAAACCGTAAATTAAAAATAATAGACTTGCAATGCTAGGTACTGTAGCTTCGGGATTAAGATTAGAGCTACGGTATCCCCTGCCTGATCGTAAGACTAAACAAGCGACTAAACGAGGGCTTCCGGGGATGCGGACGGTGAGAGTGGGAGCTTGACCCGTCCAGCTAGCAACCCCGGGAGGGACGGCGGTGTATGCGTGGCCGCACCTGAAGGTGCAGGAGAGCACATCTACTCTCCCGAAGATGGGCCCGTTCTGTGGCGCCGCGCGTGGAGGACACCGGTGCGTTCCTATGGAGATCCCGGAGTCCTCACAAACGAAGAGGCAGGCCACCGAGGGGGTTTTAGTGAAGGCCCCCCCCCCACCCGATACAAAAAAAAGATACTAAGATTTACTAGGATGTACCGTGTACGTGCGAGAGGCGACCACGTCTCGGCAAAAGGAATACAGGCCGCCCTCCAACCAGGTGGACTGATGACCTGAAGAAGACAGCGGATAGTCGCTGGATCCAGAAGTCCCTGACCGGAAGGAGTGGCAAACGTTAGGAAAGGCTTATGTCCAGCAGTGGACTATTAAATGCTGATGGATGGATGGATGGAGTATGAAAGGCTCGAAATTGCAATCAGAGTATGTCTTCATCTTACCACGAGGAAAAAGAATACATCCTTTTCGATTCAGCCGCGTGGACGCTGACGCGTTTTTTACCCTTTGACGTATTACCCGTTTTCCCGTAGGAATGAAGCATTTTGCCGCGGTAAAAAGTAGCCTATGTTCATCAGGGATAATGTCGGCTTCTAATGGTAAAAGAATTTTTCAAATCGGTCGAGTAGCTTCGTAGCCAATTCAATACAAACAAACAATTAAATCTTTCCTTTATAATATAAGTGTAGATAAACGGGTCCCGGTACGATAAAAAACGCGAGTAAAACTACGGGGCGAAACTACTAGTAAACAGCTAATAAACAAAACTCGAGTACATATTTCAAAATGTTGATTTCGACAATATACGTTAATTTTATATTAACCGTCTAATTAATATAGTTTTCCTTCCTTTAACATTACATCAGTCTGGGCTTAGGCTTACCGGATCGTCCCATTATGATTATAATTATGTAAAACAATGAAGCGCGCATGGCCTGGCCGTTAGCGTAGAACGTAAACAATCTATGCAATGGGCATGATGACAGATTTTAAATAATTTAAATACCTTTCCTTATTGTAGGTACACGTCTCCTAGTTTCGAAAAAAGTTTATTTCAGCAATAAACTTACGTTTTAACGTAAATTAATGTATTTTCTGCTAAGTAATTTGAATTAAGCGCGAAAACGCTCGTAGGTGTCATGGCGTCGGCTTGCTCGTCAAACTTCAAGCAACACGATGACATTTACTGAGACGTGACGTCATTCCTTTTGATTGGCGTTTCAGATAACATGGCCGATTGCTGTATTTAATACTTTAATTTTATTGAAAATCTTATTAATCTTAATGTTTATATTAAAACGAGATCATATTTTCACAGGCTATCGTTATTGGTAGTTCACGCCAGTTATGTCGGCTTGATATCTCATCCATCGCACCGGTCACGCTTGATAATTATATCGTCCCATTTTTACCCACGGCCAAAAACCTTGGTCTCCACATTGACGCCACCCTTAGCTGGACGGCTCAGGTAAATGAAGTTAGTCGGTCAGTCTTTGCAACGTTGCGCTCGCTCAATAGACTACGGAACTTTTTACCGATAACAACCAAAAAATATTTAATTCAAACACTTGTTCTGCCGTTGATTGATTATGCAGATGTGTGTTACTCCGATCTGAATGAGAATCTTTTAAACAAGCTAGAACGACTTATTAATTACTCCATTCGCTTCATCTTCTGTCTGCGTAAATTCGACCACATATCTTCCTATCGTCGCCAACTTAGATGGCTCCCCATTCGTCAACGCAGGCAGGTTAGACTACTTAATACACTGTTTACCATTCTTTTTGATTCGCCTTCTCCAGAGTACTTGAAGTGTAAATTTCAGTACCTCTGTGACTCCCACGAACGTCATCTGCGTTCCTCCGACTCTCTTCTTCTAACAATTCCTCTTCACCGCTCCGGTTTTATTTCTAATTCTTTTTCACTTCAATCGGTTCGGCTTTGGAACGCTCTACCCGCTGATATCAGGAAATCACACTCCAAGCTTTCCTTTAAAAAAAGTGTAAAGGCTCACTTTCTCAAAGAATATCTTTTATAATCCTACTTCTATTCAATTTCATTTTTATACATATATATGTATTTATGGATATATGTGCTTATTTTTATGCAATATATATTTACTTTGTCTTTTTTTTATTTATCTACATACAATTTTATCACTCATATTGTATCTATTTCTCTTCTCTTGTCTCTTCCTTAACCGCCTTTGAATTTCTCTGCACTCCCTTGGGTAAGCTGGTAGATAATGCCACCTGGCATTAAGCTCGCCTATTGTACCACATTTTATGGGTTCAATAAAGTTTTAAATAAATAAATAAATAAATAAATATTTTAGAACTTTTTTAGCAATTTTTCTGTAAAACCATTTATTCTCTGATTCTTTAATAGTGTCATTATACCATTAAGCCAAACGGGCGCGATCGGGTTTGAGATGCGTTTCCGTGCTTCGGAGGGCACGTTAAGCCGTCGGTCCCGGTTGTTGTCGATAGATAACAGTCGTTAAACCTTGTCGAGCAGCGTGGTGGAGTAAGCTCCAGGCCTGCCCAATAATTGGGAGAGACCTGTGCCCAGCAGTGGGACGCAAAAAGGGTTGCAGCCAGCCACTTAACTATGAATCAGTTGGCTGTGAGGTGTCAGCGATTAATTCCTGAAAAAGGTAACATAAATTGGGTCCTCTCATGGCATGACGTCACATCCGCTGCCTAAAATTCGGTATTTTAATTTAATTAAATAAATAACGCTACACACTCAATGTCGGCTTCTAGGATTCCCCTGTGTCGTGGGTGCCATGGACACACACACAAAGACAGAAACACAAACACCCAAACCAAGTACAGAAATTAAAACTCATCATTTCAATTTCTGCCTCGCCGGGAATCGAACCCGGGACCCTCCGATCGGCAGTCCGGCATGGTAACCACTGCGCCACACGGGTCGTCAAAGGTATAAGGTATAAAGATATAAGGTATTTTAATTTGCTCTGCTGTTTCATCATACTCTAATTAACACTGTTGTTTTTACAATAATAATCTAATAAAATAATCTAGCTGCCGGCAACTGCCTGCCTTCTAAACAAACTATATTTATCCTGATTTACCCCTAAATTAAGCTGGCAACCCCGGTAGATTTATGACGCCTCTAATAAGGTGTAGGATTACTGTTTCATTACGCCAGTTGCTGATAGCAACAATTTGTGAGTTACTTGTCGTATTGGGAGTTGAGAGCGATAAGAGGCAAGAGACTTAGGATATACTACCGCGTATATACTAACACCCGCATTCATAAACAATACTAAGAGATTTCACAGTGCTCGCCAACGCATAGGGTCATCTAACGAATTCATAGACGATACTTGAGTGAAGCTGCTATATGTGTTTGTGAAACTCGACATGAATCGATGGTTTGACATAACGAGCGCACGTCAAATAGCGCTCTTTGCATAGTGCTGCCTGCTTACTTAAGAAAGTATGCTTCTTGAATACGGCTGTAAGTCTATGGAGGCAAATGAGTTGTACCTGAAACTCAATGGCGACTCTTACAAAACGTATTTACCTTTATGAACAAAGAAAACGGGTAAGCGATTTTTTTTTTTGCGTCTTAATCTCTCTCTCTCTCTCATTGACGTCTCTCTCTATTTCACGAGTCAGCTCTATACTTCACTGTATCGACTTTAAACGAGCAATTCTTGTATATACTAATATATAAAGCTGAAGAGTTTGTTTGTTTCTTTGAACGCGCTAATCTCGGGAACAACTGGTTCGAATTAAAATAATATTTTTGTGTTGAATAGTCCATTTATTAGGGAAGGCTATAGGCTATATAACATCATGCTATGACTAATACCAAAGTCAACGCGGACGAAGTCGCGGGCGGCCGCTAGTATTTAAATATAATATAGAATCTGAGTCTCGAAAACGGCCCCAACGATTATGCAACACTAAGCAAATCCTTAGTGTAGTTAGTCGTTGGGGAGTTTCTGAAAAAAAGCAATTGTTTTTATCCGAGCAACGCTCAGTCATCCATCGTACTATTAGTTGATTGAGCATAAAAGGGAATTTAAATAAATATTGTAAGGCTCCTCATATTATACACGTTATTTCGACATGCCAGTAAAATAATACGATGAAATGGTTGTTGTAATGGTGAAGATCAATTACATATGAAATAAAAAATACGTAGACACGTTACTCGTAGGAAATATTTGTTTTAATTAATTAAATTGCTTTAATTTGTTAGCAAACATGTTTCAGTTTGTGAGCTAACAAAAGAAAGGTATAAATAGGGCAAATGTAGCCCTAAAATTTTGAGTAGTCATAAAATTCATTGTAAGATCTTCAGTATCAAAACAATCGCTTAGCATCCAAGATCAGACTCATACCTTAGCTGCCAAAGATACAACTGGTTTACCCGTCATCCTATACCCACCTTCTTCCCAATTTGCGAGTTTTATGTTGCTTTTACTACAAGATCTTGGATAAACAAGGCAAGTATTAGTTTACTTCATTTATTTGGCTGCGTAGATATTTATTTATTTTTTATTTATTTATTTACATTATAGCTATAGCTTGTACAAACCTTACAGACAATTATTATCTAATTCGTTTGTCAAGTGTTTCAAGATATTCTCCTGCCGTCCTGCGGAGTACGGCGCTTGGTGTACAGAATATATCTACCGCTGGGTTCCAAGCCACTAAGCCGTTGATAAGTGTCATTGCTTTAATTAAAGGTGCCTCCTTTACTAACAGGAGCCTACACCTGGGTGTAGCAAACAGTTAGCGTCGTCGCGACCATACGTAGCCATCTGGGACATTCAGTGTTATCAGTTCAAGTACTAAAGGGTTATATAGCTCGCCCCTGAGAACTGCCACTACATATTCTAACAATGCCATGTTACGTCGAATTTCCAGGGTGTTATATCCTACCATTCCCAGAACAAATTTAGTAGGGTATATATATGGATAACCAACATGGTACCCATATATCCGAAAGTACAACTGTCTTAAAAATTTAGTTTGGAGCTTCTCCAGCATAGCATGAGTATGTATTTTGCTTCATGTGGGCCCCATATAACTGCGTTACTGTCTAGTATGCTCCGAACAAAGCTGTTATATAACAACCTTGTTGCAGCAATACTATTGATCACCTAAGACTGTCGTAAAACAAAACCCAATACTCTGTAAGCCTTTGTGCATATCGAATTGATGTGATATTATTGGTGATTCAATATTAAAAGCAAAATCTCGATGTCAATAAGAGCGCTACACAATGACCAAAATATGTCTTCGTTGTTCTTGATGTGTTGTAATACGTCAAGACCTCGAGGGAGCTGACGGATGTGTCATATGCCAGATTTTTAAGTGGCCTTTTTGGGCAGCTATACCACAATATAAGGAGCCTTCCTTTGCTATACCATATTATTTTCTATCTTTTTTTTAATTTTAATGGAGAAACAGACGAGCATGCAGGCCACGTGGCGTTAAGTGGTCGCTACAGCCCATGGACATCTACATACAACCTCAAGCAAGCATAGGTAACTCTTGTCTGAGGTTTTATGCAGTTGCGCTGCTACTCTGGAGGCTGGTGGTCGCCTCATGTAAGTGTGGCCGGTAACTGCACCTTTCCACAACGCAATAGAATTGCTCACGGCAGAAGTGGGTGCAGCGGTGGTACTTCCCCGGGCGAACCATAATAGTTCTACCACCTACCAAATCTACACCTTTTTATCTATCTTGACGCTAGTACAATTAAGTACAAAAATCGATATCTAATTCGTTTTTACATCTACCTTACAAAACCTTTATAATATCGGGGGTAGTATTAAAACAATGCTAATTTACACCGAACTTCGAAATTTGAATATTATCGCGCGATAATGAGATCGGAATGTACGTAAAATACTATATTTAATCCTCTTAACGATATTGGAATAACAACGTTATTTTAAGCGCGCTGCTGCCACAAGATAATGAGCACTCTATAGAGCACTTCGCGAGAATTAATTAACGAATTAGTATACTGTTTTGTTTAAGTTTAACGCCAGTGTCAATTGACGACTGTTGGTTTTGACGGATACCATCAAGACAGCCCTTTCTATCGTGATGATAATTTGATGTTGACGGGAAACTGTTTACACACACTTTCAAAGGGTTATAGATCTCATCACAATCTATCTTAATATCCCTATTAAGTCTATTAACATTTCAGTGTACAGTGTCCCCACTGTTCACGGAAAAAATCTAAATGCATACCTACCTTAAAAAGGTGGCACTGCACCAACCGCACTTGGAAAGCAGAATTTTATTTTTATACATGATTTTTATTACCTTTAAAATCAATAAAAAAATTAGTCAAATGACTATAAATGAGTTGTGACGTCACAATTCATTTTCTCATATAAAATGTATGCAGGAGCTTTGGCGGGAAATCGAAAAAGACATATTGTGCTCTTGTTTTATTTTTACTTTCTTGTTGCATTTTTGAGTTATATCGGATAAATTTGATGGCATTTTGTTCGATATAGGTTAATTACAGTGCACAAGTGTTGTGAATTAAAATAACAGTGCGAAAATATGTTTTTTCGGCTTGCCTCCAAAATTCCATTGGTCACCTTCTGGTAAAGAAGTCATCGCTTTACTTGTATGTCTGACTGACTTGACTGACTGATAACTAATAACTGACGACTTACCTACTTTATCTATAATTTTATTACTCGTTCAGTTTCACCGAAACTGGCAAAAACGTGATGCAAAAATTATACTAGACGCTGGCAATATGCAGAGTTTGCGATGCCATAATTGAAGAAAAAAAAAACTATCTCAATTGACTTGGTAGTCCTAGACCGCATTATTTCGGTGCGAGTGGCTCAACAACCCTTTTTAATTCCTACAGCTAGATACGGGGTTTTCTCCATTACTGGTTTAGCCTGAAGCTTACTCCACCACGCTATGAGGGTTGGGTCGTGGTTGGAGATGTTTGATAACACCTCAGATCAAATAAAAAATTGTAGATAGAACGTTGCGAACAACAAGCTAAAATAAAAATAAAATAATAATAAACTGCACCTAACCGTGTACACATGACACGCAAACACTTACAATAAAATTGCGCCTGGCTTTGCCAGTCGAATATTGCGGCGCATTGAGTAAAACATTGTCAAAAATAAAAAAAATACACAACAGAATTTTTAATGAATAGTATTAATCCTTACGTCTTTACTAATATTATAAATTCGAAAGCAACTGTCTCTTCTGTCTGTCTGCTACGCTTTCCCGTTTAAAGTACTGAACCAATTTTAATGAAATAAGAACACAGAGAGTAATTGAGAAAGGAAATAAGATGGTTTTTATCGTACGAGAACCCATAAAACGAAACCACGCGGGCGAAGCCGCTGGCGGAAGGCTAGTACTTTATAAACAGTTAAAAACATGCCATGTTGCAAATGAGTCAACAAAAATACGGACACCCAGTCACGTTTCGTATAATTTTGCGTGTTTTTTACATTTTTCCCGCCACTTGTATTCAAAGCTTCTGTTTTGTGTCATCAAGCCTTTGAGGGTTGGTATTTGTGTCCGTTTTTTTGTATTGGCAACATTTTTTGCTTTTTCGATACGTGATGAGAATTCGCAGGTGTCCCTTTCAGCCATTTTTGAGTTTTAATACGAGTATTAATCTGTCAGCGTTTTGGGTGGCTTAAATAAATAATAATGGTAGATGATTTTTTTTATCAAAGTCAATTTGCTTTTAATGCGGTATGTATTGAGTGATGAAAGCACAAAACTAAGAAAACAATAAAATATAAGCTTAAACTGATAGGTAGATGTAAAGCAGTCCGAATCGTCAACGACCCAAGATTGACTGACAGGCTAGAACCGCTTAGCTTGCGAAGAGACATAGGCTCGCTCTGCGTGTTCTACTCATAGTACCATAGTAAAGTACTATGGTGAGTGCTCCGAGGAACTCTTCAAATTGATGCCTACATCACCATTCCATGATTATACCACCAGACGAAGGTTAAAGTTCCACCGGCACCATCTGGACTCGTGGCGGTCCTCCACAGTCCGCTTTGCACGCTCCTTTTTACCACGGACGTGTAGGTTATGGGACAACCTTCTGCTGAGGCATTCCCAGTGGACTATAACATGGGGTTCTTCAAGAAAGCTGTAAAAAAAGCTCTCCTCGAAAGCCGGCAATGCTCGGGCGGCTCCCCTAGGGTTGCGAGTGTCCATAGGCGACGGTGATCGCCGGTCCGTCTGCCTTATTGTTAGGTTTATTTATTTAAAAAAAAAATAGCCGTTTATGGACAACGGTGTGTGTAGCCGTGACCATTCTAAGGTCGAGGGACATAGGTATGTATTTATGTAACATTTAATGTAATTATATGACGACCTGTGTGGCGCAATGGTTACCATGCCGGACTGCCGATCGGAGGGTCCCGGGTTCGATTCCCGGCGAATCAGAAATTTGAATGATGAGTTTAAATTTCTGTTCTCGGTCTGGGTGTTTGTGTTTCTGTCTCTGTATGTGTCCATGGTACCCACGACACAGGGTACACCTACCCTACTGTGGGGCTGTGAGTGTGAAACGTTTATTATTATTATTATTATTAATTATTGACTACAAGCGGCCGCTCGCGACTTCGTCCGCGTGGATTGGTATTAGTCATACTCGTAGCATGATGTGTATATAGCCTAAGCCTGCCCCGATAAATGGACTATCCAACGGGACAAGAACCCGAGGTCCTCTGGTACTTATTGCAGGTCTCTACATAAGAAATTCTACCGCTATCCGTGCTACATAAGCAGGTTAATGTGTCCATTGATTACATCTAACTACTAATCAAAAAACGATACGAATCATCAAAAATTCAAGAGTCGAAGGAATATTCCAATAAGACCAATTCAGTGATCACGAGAAATTACGGAAATAAATTACTGTAAAATTTGAATAATTGCATGTCAAATCGGGTTCCAAGGACGGCGCATGAAACATTTTCTAATTACACTAAAATTACAATTATATTTATGAAGCGTTACAGTTTCAGAGTTTTTAATCTGTGTTTCAAATCGATTGACTTTGACGTATAGCAGTCTAATTTAAGTTTTTTTTAATAGGGGTCTAGCGAAAATATAGAAGTAATGTGATGCTCATTTATTGCCATTGTAAATTGAAATGTATTTTTATGTTACCTATATTGGATAAGGTTGATGGCATTTGTTCGACTTAGTTTAATTACAGTTCTCGTGTATTGTGTGTGCGATGGATAAACTGTGAAATAAAAACATGGCGCTTTGAGGTAAATGCCTTCAAAACTGCTGTGGAATAAATCTATGAATAATAAATAAATCAACTTCACACACTCATAGCCCCACAGTAAGGTAATTAATACCCTGTGTCATGGGTACCATGGACACATACAAAGACAGGAACACAAACATCTAGACCACGGAGTTTCAAATAACGCGCACACCATCCAGACCGAGAACAGAAATTTTGGAACAGAAAATGGTGTCTCACACGATCAGCTGTCACGTCACACGTGACAGCCCATTATCAACCCATAGCCATTCTGTTCTCCCAAATGATGGGGAGAGACCCGTGCCCAGCTGTGGGACGCAAAATCTCAAATAAATTATTATGTACTTTTTTTTTTAAAGAGTGCTGGGAGTTTTTTTCCGCCGCCTTTTTTCTCTCAGCTCAACATCTAGCCCAAACGGGCACTTAAAGGCGATGACCGGGAAAAAATGACATTCATTAAGCGAATATTTTATATTCCTAATATGAAATAAGTAAATTTTTTTTCTTTCTTCTTTCTTTCTAAACTGATTATTCAAATTTCTGTTTCACCGGGAATCGAACCCGGGACCCCTCGATTGGCAGTCGGCATGGCAACCATTGCGCCACGCGGGTCGTCAGGTCATCTATGTATGTAGTAATGAATCGGTTTACTGGAATAACAAGAGTGTTTTCAAATGTTTATAACTGATTGATTAATATTTCACTGACTTTTTTTATTGCACATAACTTTGGCAGTGTACAATTGTGTCAAGCCATAACTAAACGATATAAAAATTTAGAAAGTAAATGCAAACGACAGGATTAAAAGGATAACGTCCAAGGCAGTAAAATCTGTTCAATAAAAAAGATTGAATCGATGCCTTTATTCCTTTGCCCTTACTATTATTCAAATAGATAGGTTTTAGATAATCTATTGGTTGTATTCAATGAAGCGCGTTATAGAATAAACAGGCTTAACGTTATTATTTCGATAAGCTTATTGGAATACATAAACCCTATGGAATATATACATAGCTTAGCAGCTGGGAAACCGTGAATTTAAAACAGAAATAGTTATCCCACCCAAAACATTGGCTTCGGGATTAAAATAGGGCTACGGTATCTTCTGCCTGATTGTAAGAGGCGACTAAAAGGGGGCTTCCGGGGTTGCAAGCGGCGGGAGTGGTATGCCGCATGCCATCGTCGCAAGCACTGGATATACAAGAGATCAACAATCAGCTGTCAGGTGTGCCCGAGCCATAGCCATTCTGTTATTTAAATACATACATTAATAATACTAATAATAATACTATACTATATAAATAATATTAATAATCGCGAAGCGCATATGGCTCGGCGGCGAGCGTAGAACGCAAGCGATCTATGCAGCTAAGCCAAACGGGAACGGTCAGGTGTGAGATGGGTAACCGCTTGTGGCAAAAATTTCATGCGCGTTTCCGTGCTTCGGAGGGCATGTTAAGCCGTCGGTCCCGGTTGTAACAGTCGTTAAACCTTGTCGGAGGCCTTATGGGCGGTTTGAAAACATCCGACAGCGGGTTGGCCACTAACCCACATCTCCACTAACCCGCATTGGAGAAGAGTGGTGGAGTAAGCTCCAGGTCTCCCCAATATTGGGGAGAGACCCATGCCCAGCAGTGGGACGCAAAAAGAGTTGCAGCCAATAATAATACTTTTTTTTTAAAGTGCTGCTGGGAGTTTTTTTAAGCAGTCTTTTTTCTCTCGGTTCAACATCTAGCCCAAACGGGCACCTAAAGGCGATGACCGGGAAAAAATGACTGTCATTATTTTGTATTCCTAATATGAAATAAATATTTTTTTCTTTTCTTTGTTTTTCTTTTCTGTCGCTCTCCGGATGATGAACCCGTCTTGGGACCCACGCATGGACACCGATGCATTACTCTAGAGATCCCGGAATTCTCAAACGCTGAGGCAGGCCACCGAGGGAGTTTTAGTGTAGTAAATAGATAAATCCCACATAAAACATAATCCTATACGCTTGTAACCACAGACGAGGTGTTGAACAATCGTTACGAAAAACTTAATTACATAATCTTCATGCATGAACAATGTACGGACGTCTTTACAGCTTTCTATTCTTACATTGCCGTGGGAACCCTATTGACAACATATGTGTGTGTGTATAAATGACTTAAAAGGCTGTGTTTTTATAAGGAAGTATGTTAAAAGGTTATTAAACTTTGTGATTACCACTGAAATATGCACGTAATATTTTAACAGGTGGTGGAATATACGCGCGCATGGGTCAGCTGCTAGCGTAGAATGTTAGCGTAGAAAGGCACGGTCGGGTGTGAGATGGGTGGCTCTAGAGGCAAATTTCCGCGCGTTTCCGTGCTTCAGAACGTACGTTAAGCAGTCTCTCCCCGTTGTTTTCGTCCTATTACTTATACACTTATTGCGATAGTTGAGGTTATATTTGACTGACAAGAAAAAATATTTTTTTCATATTAGGAAAACAACAGCAACAGCAAAGCAGCGATAGCCGAGTAGTAAAAACCACGGTTTCCAAAGAGACCGATCCCGGATTCAAATCCTCGGTGCGCACCTCTCACGAAGAAATCTGTAATGTGGGCATTTTGCACTGCTCCACGGTGAATGAAAATAACGTGATATTTAATTAATTAATTTTGACGACCCGCGTGGCACAATGGTTACCATCCCGGACTGCCAATCGAGAAGTCCCGGGTTCGATTCACGGCGAAACAGAAATTTGAATGATGAGTTTAAATTTCGGTTCTCGGTCTGGGTGTTTGTGTTGCTGTCTTTGTATGTGTCCATGGTACCCACGACACAGGGTATTAATTACCTTACTGTGGGGCTATGAGTGTGTAAAGTTTATAAGTTTATTATAATTAAGATGTTTTCTATCCCCTGAGAAAATTCATTATTTCTCGAAAGCATGACGTCCACCAATCCGCACTTGGCTACTTGCACTTGCACTTGGTGGACTAAGCCCTAAATCCCTCTCACTTGTGAGAGGCGACCTGTGCCCAGCAGTGGGACATAAAAAAGGATGAAAAAAGTAATACAAAATATTCGCTTAGTGAATGTATTTTTTCCCGGTAATCGACTCACTGATTTCACTACTATTATGTCGCCCAGTTTAAATGAAACAGGCAAAAATTGAACAATATTAGAAGCTCGGGCGCAAATTCAATAAAATTAAATAGGCGCTGTGATGAAAATTGATTTATAATCCAGTATATGCGGTAGCTGTCACGTATGTTCCTGCCCATAGCTACTCTGTAAGAAAGCTAATTATTGTATACCTCATATTTTAAAACAGGGCTGAAGTTTTTCTCCGTCTGCTCTTTTCTTCAGCTCAGCATTGCCTAAGTGCACCCAGAGCAGACAGAACAAAAAAAAACGTTCACTAAGAGTTTGTAAATGAACCGTACAGTGAATAAAGAATATTTCATTTCATTTCGTTACACAAGATAATATTCTAATTTGCTGTGTATCCTAAAACAAACTTAGTTTAATCCAGGAGTTTCAAAAACGCTAATGGAGGAAAATTCCCTTCACTTCAAGTTTATTCCTTATTAATGACTTTTTAAACCACTCGCGTAAACTTTTCATTGTAGGCGGGTTTTTTCGCTGAAGATGAAACTTTTGGTAGATAGGTATTATTCTCATTTTGTACAGAATTTGGCTTAAGACATTTATTTCGTGTCGCATACGAAACAATGTTGTCGTTTTTTTTCTTCAATTATGACATCCCAAACTCTGTGCATATTGCCAGCATCAAGTATAATTTTTGCATCTATTCTTTGCCAGTTTCAATACAACTAAGTAAGTCGTCATCAGTCAAGTCAGTCAGACATTCAAGTAAAGCGATGGCTTCTTTCCCAGGACGTGTCCCACGGAATTTTGGAGGCATGCAGAAAAACATATTTTAGCACTGTTATTCTACTTCAGAACACTCGTGCACTGCCATTAATCTATATGGAACAAAATGCCAGTAACTTTTCCGACTCAAAAATACACCAAGAAAATGAAAATAAAACAAGAGCATATTATGCCTTTTTCTACTTCCCGCCAAAACTCGATGTTGTCTTTCATTACCTACACAATGAATTTTGAAATGTGAACATTAATGTATAATATACTTAATATATCGATATACCCTTTCTCTCTGTCTCTGTATGTGAGCGTACGTGTTAACATTGGCAACGGCAAAATGATCAAATGGCCGATGTGTTTATCATAAAGAAATCCTTTATACTTGACGCTGGCAATATGAAGAGTTTGCGATGCCATAATTTGAAGAAAAAAAAAACGAACGCCAGCGTGACATCTATCACTTCCTCGTGTGTGATCAATAGACCTAGCTCACCTAGCCTAGCATATTTCGCTACGCTTATATATGTATATGGCTACTATTCTTCTAGCAACCAGTCCTTGCCTCGTACGTGGTTAAAAAGGCCAAAATATAATTTTCGCAGCGTTCACTTATAAATAAAATTGGAGAGAAATTCTTTGTTTCCAAGTCGTACATCACAGACGCGTCGATGCACAGGAGGGCTTGACAGGCGATAGGTAATATTATTTTTATTCAATATTCGCTAACAATTCTATTGAGAAGTTGAGAAGCTATTTTAAAGTACTACCTTAGGCTTTTGTGGAAAGGAAGGAATTTTGGAGGAAAGCTGAATGTTATTTTATTTCACAGCACTCGTGCACTCTAATTAACCTATCGAACAAAATGCTACCAACTTTATCAGATATAAGTCAAAAATACACAAAGAAAATGAAAATAAAACAAGAGCATAATTTTGTCTTGTCCAACTTCCCGTCAAAACTCAAAGGGCCGTTTGACGATTAAAGCAAGGAGTTTTTGACGTAAGAGCACAGGTTTTTTTTAAATTATTAATTTTACGGCATTGGATAAAATCCTTGCAGCCATTCAATATTTTCGTTTCATTATTAAATAATGGCATCGCACTCTGTGCATATTGCCAGTGTCAAGTAAATTTCTGCATCATAGAATAAATCAGTAAGTCTTCAGGTATCAGTCAGTCTAGTCAGTCAGATGTTCAAGTAAAGCGATGGCTACTTTACGAGAAGGAGTTTTGGAGGCAAGCCGAAAAAACATGTTTTCGCACTGTTATTCTATTTCACAACACTCGTGCACTGTCATTAACATATATCGAAAAAAACGCCATCAACTTTCCGATATAACTCAAAAATACACCAAGTAAATAAAAATAAAACAAGAGCACAACTTGTCCCTTCAGACTTCCCGCCAAAACTCTAAGAGCACAGGTAAGAGTGACATAGACAGGAGAGCGTAGGTGGTGTCAAAAGTGACATATTCCATATCCTGTTCGATCCACGCGCATTCTGATCAGTGGCAGTGTGCGGAAGGCGAAGGTTTAAGTAATGTACCTGATATCAAAATGGCGGCGTAAGATCCAATTTAGTGCAAGCTCTTTGAGCTTGAACTATTTTGGAATTGTGTCGAAAATATGCCTGTAACAGGTACCTATGGGTATTACAGTACTACTAACTAGTACAAACACATTATATACACCGCAATCGAATGTCTCTTTAGGAACAAAATTCCAGTGCTTAACTCACTAAAGTAAAGCGCGCATGAACCAGCTGTAGAACGTAAGCTACGCCAAACGGACACAGTCGGGCCTGAGATGGGTGACCGCTAGCGGAAAATATTTCATGCTCGTTTTCCGTGTTTCGGAAGGCAATTTATTTATTTATTTATTTTACATTATACACTTTAAAAACATTACAGATACTAGCTCCAATACGTTTTTAAAGGGACGTAACATATTTGCCTGCCGTGCAGCGTAGTTCGGCTAGTGATGTATAAAATATGTCGATTGTCGATGCTTTGATCCCATGCCACCAAGCCATTGAGCAAGGTGAGTGCTCGTATCAGAGGAGACTCTTTTACGAGCAGGAGTCGACATTTTGGCACCGCAAGCAGCTCATGACGCCGCCGTCGAGCTTGGACATAGTTGTCCGAGACGTTTAGTGAGATAAGTTCTAGCACTGACGGGTTAAAAGTCGACTGACTGACTAGACTTTATGTCGTCAGTCCCTGTTGTTATCGGTAGATAACAGTCGTTAAGCCTTGTTGCAGGCATTATGGACGGTTTGAAAACATCCGACAGCGGGTTGGCCACTAACCCGCATGTACACCAAAACACACTGGAGCAGTGGAGCGTGGTAAGCTCGAGACTCCCTCAATAACGTGGGGGGAGTAAAGCTCACCAGTTAGTCACTCGAGCGCGTAAAGACCGCCCATATATCCTCTTTTTTTAAATCTTTTCTTTCAACCTTTTTTTATGTCCCACTGCTGGGCACAGATCTCCTCTCACAAGTGAGAGGGATTTGGGCCATAGCCTACCACGCTGGCCAAGTGCGGATTGGTGGACGTCATGCTTTCGAGAAATCATAAATTTCTCTCAGGCATGCACGGCGATGAAGAACATCGTAATCAATTAAATATCACGATATTTTCCATCACCGTGGAGCAACGATAAATGCGCACATTACAAATTTCTTTGTCAGAGGTGCGCACGGAGGATTTGAACCTGGGATCGGTCGCGTCGAAGACCGGGGTTATTTACCACTCGGCCATCGCTGCTCACTTCCAGTTTAAATCTTTTTAAACCGGAAAAACTCTAGGAAGTTATCCCGGAGAGAAGATAATTCAGGAACATAATACTGGCCGAAGTCATTTATCATGGAAGCTCAATGCTCAGGGCTGACGGGCGTAAGAACATTTAAATTAGGTTCATCTCAAGTTACTTTAATTTTTTTAGGGATTAATGTTTTTTTTATCGCTTCATACGCTCCATACATGTTTTTTTTATTTGAATGGATTATGCAGAGTACGTATTGTTGAGTGATCGCTGCAGCATGGACACACACAATCTCAAGCATGCATGAATACGGGTGTTACCGTATTCATAAACATTACTATGAGGCCTCATAGTGCTCGCTAACACATAGGGTCATCTAAACAAATTCATAGATGATACTTGAGTGAAGCCTGCGTTTGTCGAAATCGACATGAATCGATGGCTTGACATAACGAACGCACGTCAAATAGCGCTCATTGCATAGCGTTGCCTGCTTACTTAACCAAGTGTGCTTATGGAAAGCTATAAATAAAAAAATAAAAAATATAAAAGTAAATCTTTTAACGTTAAAATATATATATTGTGCTAGTGAAAATAACGTTGGCCACATTTTTTAAGGCCTCAAAATATCCTTTTTATTTTTTGTAATTTTAAAGTGGAAAAATTTTTTGGCGGTTATCACAGCCAGCTCATAGCTAATTCTAGAACATGATACTGGCCGGTCAAAGTATGATAAGTAAATGTAATAATAACTTGAGTTTTGGCGGGAAGTCTGAAGGGACAAGTTGTGCTATTATTTTATTTTCATTTTCTTTGTGTATTTTTGAGTTATATCGGATAAAGTTGATGGCATTTTGTTCGGTACAGGTTACGGACAGTGCACGAGTGTTGTGAAATAAAATAACAGTGCGAAAACATGTTTTTTCGGCTTGCCTCCAAAACCCCTTCGGACAGGTTCTAGTAAAGTAGCCATCACTTTATTATCTGACTGACTAGACTTACTGATACCTGCCGACTTACTGATTTTTTCTATGTCTACTAAGTGATGCAAAAATGATACATGACGCTGGCAATATGCAAAGAGTTTGCAATGCCGTTATTAAAATTTTAAAAAAACTTTTTTTCACTCTGCGAATCTGCGATGTTATCATAATTCAAGTTACCCTTTTTTTTTATTATTATATTCGAATGGCAAAGAAAGTTGTAGTTTCGTGGTACGGTGTGTGCGTGCAATGTGTATGTGCAGTTTTAGTCGCCTCGCTTCGTTTTTCGCAGAATTCTATCTATAATTTTTTATTTGATCTGAGACTAACTCGAGTCATTTATAATGAAAGCTCCAATTCGCAGCGCTGACGGGCGTAAGGACATTTAAATTAGGATAACCTTAACTTACGTACACTCTATATATACTGTTGGTGGTGTCCCTTTTTTCACAGTATTTCCTGAATTTGTATTAAAAATTAATAAGGGTGCTTATACAACTGCATAATTTAGCGTATGTACTATTTTACTATAAAACGTCTCGTGAGGATAGGTAGATATGTTTATAAAGTCCCGGCTTACCTCGCGGATGTCTTCGCCGTGGCCATCTAGCGACCGCACGCGATGGCTCATGATGAAGGATCTCGGTACGGTCCGAAACATGTCGGGCGCCCCCGAAGTAATCCGCGAGGTAAGCCGGGACTTTATAAACGTATGTACTATTTGTACAACAATATATAAAATTGGTACGTTCTTTATTGGGGCGGGGAGGGGCAAATTATTAGGTTCTTGGTCGGGGCAGGGAGTGGCAAATTTTTGAAACTGGGTACCGCGCGTAAATTTGCCTTCCACGTTACACGAAGACACGCACACAAAATATTAAATATACAAAGGAAACAGCAGGAGGCAGCATACCTAGCTTATTCTTTATAGATTTCTTTTTTCGTTTTGTAAATCTTTTGGGATTTTTGAATCCCTGGCTGAATCTGGACCTTGATCCAGGGATGGGGACAACTGCCCCCCGCCCCCCTTCGGTACGCCCATGTATATATGTGCCTAATTAGCACACACTACAACCTCATCAGTATTCACTCTAAACATATTTAATTAAGCTCTAATTAATAACTATACAAGAAAGAAACAAATTACCAACCCTATTCTGGGATGAATGGCTTCGAAAACTAATTACTCGTGAACCGGCAGAACCATCTTTCTTCAGTGCACTGTACACTGTAAATTTTGCAATATTTAATACCATTTTGATTCAATAATTGGACGTGGGAAGTTCTAGATTGAAATCTTTTGGTTTTTCGGATTCATATGAGTAGCATTCGAAAAGTTCATCCTAACGCCACATTTCAAGTTTTTTAAAAACTAAATGTATAACATTCTTATGAAACCTACACCTAAAATAAATCCTAAAAGAGAGACTTAATTACACCGTTGAGACAGTTTTTGTCGCATTTTATTTAAGTACTGAAAAATTTAATATGAAAATCTTAATCTTAATATATATAGAAATTACGTGTCACGTTGTACATATAGCCTAATAGGCCAGTCATTGTCGACACAAAAAAGGCAAACATTGCAGACGCGCATGTATCTACGACTCTTTTATATGTTGTTAGGTCCCCTAAGAGTAGTCTATACCAAAAATTGCAACCCTGAAAACCTTGTGCTGCCACTTGTGAGCATCTTGCTCGAAAAACTGCGAAATTCTGGCTCTTGTTTCAGTTTTTTTGAAAAAAGTACCTTAAGGAAGCGTTTTTCAGATATACTTGTCGTGTTATTTTATCAAGTTAACTAAATTTACTACAATTTAAACCCAACATGAACTCTCTAGGTCTATTAGTTGCGGAGGTACAGCTAGTCAAAGATGGGCAATTTTTTCCAAAATGTGGCAACTGTCGGTAGGGTTGTTTGTCAAGACATTTGCTGGCTAAACTAATGGTCCTAGAGTATCAGTAAAGAAAAGCTAAACTAATGGTCCTAGTATTATCAACCTTTTCTTTACTTACTTCATAGTTTAAAGATAGGTTACCTGTACAAAGGTAACTGTTACAAGATATATGACGCATCCACAACTTCGCTTAAACTTTACACACACATTATGTTATTGTAGGTTACTGTAACTAGACCTAACGGTACATCAAAGATGTTACGAATTGCCCAACAGATGTTATCACGACCGTTACGGTATACGAGCGTAATAATATGTTTTATTGCGCGTTTCATCATGCAATACAAGTACGCCACAGGCTTTAGAAGTGGTGAGACCACCGAGTAAAAGCCGATCTGGATTTCTTTCCCATCGCTAGGTCAAAGATACGCCACAGAATATAAAGTGACCATTAAGAAAGAGCGATCTGTATTTCTTTTATGTTGTCGCATGTCGTAGTCATATTATTATATTGTTTTAGTTTTTTAGGTTTATTTTTGATATACAGACAAAACCTCTTATCACGTCATCATTTATAATGACACATTGGTTATTATGACCGAAAATTGCGATGTTGCTTATAGAATTAACATCGGTTATTAAAACGAACCGGCTATTGAGACTTATTTATAGTGGTCCTTTCGATGTCGTTATAACATATTTCTACTGTATACTTAAATCGGATAAGGCTGATGGCATTTTTTCGAGGTAATAGTGCCGGAGTCCCTGTGAATAGGGCTACGGTATCCCCTGCCTGATCGTAAAAGGCGATACCAAAAAAAGGTAATAGTGCCGGAGTGTTGTGAAATTAATCTCGGATTGCCTCCAAAACGCCGTCAAACATTGATAAAGTACATCACAATATGAATCATCACCGACTTGAATGACATTAGCTGTAACCCGTTTTGCGTCTTACTGCTAGGCACGGGTTTCTCTAGTCCCTGTAGCTTCGGGATTAACAATAGAGCTACGGTATTTCCTGCCTGATCGTAAGAGACGACTAAAATCCAGCCAGCAGCCCCGGGAAGGACGGCGGTGTGTGCGTGGCCGCATGCCGCCACAAAAACCTGAAGGTGCAGGAGAGGACATTTGCTCCCCCGAAGATGCGCCTGTTTTCGGGCGCCACGCGTGGAGGACACCGGTGCGTTCCATTGGAGATCCCGGAGTCCTCCCCAAACAAAAGCAGGCCACCAAGGAGGTTTTAGTGCGGTACAAATCCCACATAACCCGGTATCCTCTCCCAAAGTGCTGGCTACCTTTTGAAGGTTTCCCCCCGATACCAAAAAAAGGCACGGGTTATTATTTAGGAGGCTATTACAGTGTCACTAGGTTTAACGAGACGAGCTAAACTTTAATTAAAACGTTTTTACTTCACTACCAATATTCACAAATCATGTGCATGTCATACCGAAATAAAAAAATGTCGCGTTATTTGGCCAGTACAGCAAGATTTAGGTCACATATGGCTTTCCCCCGGACTGATCTGTTTGTGGACGGACGCGACGCGCAAAGCAATTTTTAAAATGGTAAATAGAGCAACATACAGCCGAAGTAATGTGATTTGGTCTGTTATAGAATGAAAGTTTTCAGACAGCAAGAATCAAATGTGTGACTTGAGTGTTTTTTTTTCTTCAATTATGACATCACAAACTCTGTGCATATTGTCAGCGTCAAGTATGATTTTTGCATCAATTATTTACCATGGACGAAGTAATAATAGATAAAGCTAGTAAGTCGTCAGTAATCAGTCAGTCAAACATTCAAGTAAAGCGATGGCTATGGAACGTGTCCATGGCAAGCGGAACAAACATAATATTTTAGCACTGTTATTCTATTTCTGAACACTCGTGCACTGTTATTAACCTATATCGAACAAAATGTCATCAATTTTATCCGATATAACTCAAAAATACATACACAAGAAAATTAAAATAAAACAAGAGCACATTATGTCTCTTTCGACTTCCCGCCAAAACTCCGCCTATGAGTATTTCATACTAATTAGGTATGTATCTGTGAATCGTTTAACTTGGAGTCAGTTGGAGAAATGGGCACTACACCGACTGCAAATCGGATAAGCTTTACCCTTAAAAAAATGACCCCGACGAATTGATAATCTCCTCCTTTTTGTTGAAGTAGGTTAAAAAACACATCGATTTTTCTCGCTAAAACCTTTCTAAAAACACTGCAACGAATTTCGCATAAATAAGAAAACTGCAGATTCCGCATTTTATGTAATCCATTGATCTGGTGTTGCAAGCATAAAATAAATAATGCAACATTTTATTGACCAAAACCGCCGACTCGGCTTTACCGTTCGCCTCTGAGAAATACTGAGAATTTAAAAGCGTAGTTATTGCTCAAGTAACTGAATCATGGCTTTGACTTGGTGAAAACTTTAAAGAAATGCAAGTGTTAAGTAGTTAATGGATTTTATAGCACATTTTATGACTCGGCACGTTTCGACTCTTGTTTAATAGTAATATAAAGTAGCTTGATTTATTAAACACGAAGGATTACCCAATCCCGAAAAAGTAAGTAGGAAGCTACGTAGAGAGTCCCTGTACCTTTGGGTTTAAGAATTGGGCTACGGTGCTTGATTGTAAGAGAAGATTGCGGGGTTGTAGGCGGCGAGACTGGAAGATCTAACCAATCAGCCAGTGCTGGAGAGCACCATCGCTGTCCGAATGATAGGCTCGTTTTAAGACGCCGCGCGTGGAGGACACCGGTGAGCTCCACTGGAGATCCCAGAGTCTCCCAAGCGCTGAGGCAGGCCATCGAAGGGGATTCAGTGCGGTATGAAACCCATATAACCTGGGTTCCTTCCCAAGGTGCGCGGGCACCTTTAGATTCTAAAGTTTAGAAGGTTCGTTCATCCCCTGATAGAAAAAAAAACGTAATTACTAACATCAATAGCGTTATTAATAAATCGGTAGAGCGCTGTCTACGAGTACAAGTTAGGTATATAAAGAAAAGAATGAATCCATTTATTCGATTTAACACTTTTATTTTTGATTCAGCCAAATTTATTTCCTTTCATAAACCATCCTGTTATGTACATCATCTGTGTAAAATAATTAACCTGATTTCTCCATCCCACTTTGACCTAAAGCTTGATTGCTTACTATTTTACTGACTTAAGCGCAAGATAAATAAATACTTAAGTTTGAAATATTTTAATCCTTCACGCCAAAACAATTTAATACCAGATTCGAATCAAAATCTCATTAACTTTAAAACGTTTACATAGACCCAAGAATGTCAAGCGTTCGGAATATTAACTATGAGTCAGACAGAATTAAGACTGAGTTTATACTATGAATACTACCTATAACTTGAGTGTTGTCGATCTAACTAGCCTTCCGCCAGCGGCTTCGCCCGCGTGGTCCCGTTTAATGGGTCCCCGTAGGATAAATAAATAATGTAGTTTAAAAAACTAAAAAACTTTTTAAACTACATTATTAATTTTTAATTTTTTAGTTGGAATTTTATTCTCATATTATTGCATTGTTGTCGGCCCTTGACCCCTGTGCAAGTTTTCAAGTTAATCAGACGCTTAGACATGGTAAAAATATAAAACTTTATATTTGTTTCTTTAAGTACCTTAGGCCACGAACTTATCAGCCGCCCCTCGTATATATTTTTTTATCCTGATGATCCTAGTTAGGACTTTAATATAAAGTTATGAGATTATTGTATTGTCTTCGGCCCTTGACCCCTGTGCAAATTTTCAAGTTAATCAGACCCCTAGAAGTAAGTGAAAATGAAGTTAAAAGATTCCGTTACATACATACATACAGGTCAAGTTAATAAAAGCGTGTTAAAAATAGCCTATGTGCTATTCCAGGATTCATTGCTATATTAAAATCATAGGTGTTTAGCCAGTTGCTTCAACCGCGTTGACCCTATTACCCGTTTTCACGTAGGAATGAAGCATTTTTCCGCGGTAAAAAGTAGCCTATGTTACTCAGGGTGAAATGTTGAAAGAATGTTTGAAATCGGAACAGAAGTTTTTGAGTTTATTCATTACAAACACACAAAAATACAAATCTTTCCTCTTTATAATATTAGTATTGGTTGACTAGCTGTCCGCCCATGTAGATTACACGGAATGAGATATTTTCCCCGGATAAAAAGTAGCCTAGGCATGTCAGTCACCCTTCAGCCCCCAATTATCTCTATACAAAAATCCGTAGCGACGTGAAAGGACAAACGAACACACTGTTATAATTATAATTTGATGAGCATTGATAACTTGACGTTTGAACCCGGGTCTCTAGCAGTCAACCTACGTAACCATTCGACCACGGAAGCTATAATTCCATCGACGAATTTTTTACAGAGCTCTTTCAAATCGACATTGTTAATACACAATACACAACAATATTATTAAAATTCTAAAATAGATGTCAGTAAGAGTCATATTTCTCAGTTTATATTTAAAGCTGAAAATTCGAATAAACGACAAATTCTAAAAATAGAACTTAGCTGGATCAATCTATCACCCCCGAAATCATGGGCACTAAATTTCATGAAAATCGCCGTTTCCGAGATTCAAATTATATATAGGTACATATATATTACTAGCTGTGCCCCGCGGTTTCACCCGCGTTAGAAAGAGAAGTGAACCAAACTTTACAGGATTACTCGTTGGACCAATCTGAAGATTCTCCGAGAATTTCATTGAAATCGGTCCAGCCGTTTCGGAGTCTATAAGGTACATATATACACACTTTCTCTTTTATAGATATGATTTACAAGAATTGCTCGTTTAAAGGTATATTAGATTAGAATATAGTCTTAATTAGTTACTTAGTTACGAACTATCCGTGGTCGACCGTTAATACTTTCCTTCGTAATAGTATGATAATGATAATGTTAATTACTTTCAGTTAGTAAACAGTTACGTTCAATTGAGCTACTAAAACTGCCATAAAGGTAAGCAATGTACTGAATAAATGTATCCGCCGAGGGCGCGGCCTTTTCTGCGAAGTATGAATCACCCTTTATGAATTTTAACGACGTTATAAAATGCCTTTTAGCTAATCAATGAAGTTTTACTACACGAGCACTTTAGGGAATTATTACGTTGTGTTGGTGTTTATTAACTCTTATACTGTTTCTTTGTTACATCCATACTAATATTATATATTCGAAAGTGACTCTGTCTATCTGTCTGCTACGCTTTCCCGCTTAAACTACTGAACCGATTTTAATGAAATTTGGAACACAGATAGAGTGGACCTAGGGAAAGGACATAGGATGGTTTTTATCCTACGGGAACCTTTAAAACGGGTCCATGCGGGCGAAGCCGCTAGCGGAAAACTAGTAATTACAAATACTTGCTAGAAATTAAAAAAAAAATGCATGTCTGTAAAGTCGGTTTACGGACGATAGTTTAATAACAAAACAATGAAAAACACATTAACTTTTCACTTCACTTTATAAACAGCCGACGAACGGTGCAAGCCGAAGGCTCAAGCCTCAGCGTATCGTTACAATGAGCGAAACGTTACAATGAGCGTATCGTTACAATGAGTCATCCTATTACGTGCGTTTCATCGATTTATTAGACGTTGTTCACGTAAAAAATGTAACGTAAAAATATGCACAGCAGCCTGCTGTCAGCAGGCCAGGTAGGTGGTGGTAAATAAGCAATTCTATCGTGTGTCGATGGAGAGGAGCAGTTGCCGGCCAGACTTGCCGCAGCGCAAAGTACAAAGAATACGAACACAGGCAAGACTTGCTTGAGGTTGTGTATGTGGCCTTTTTATTATAGAGCGATCATTTTGTAAAAAAAAAGGATTATCAAATTTAATGTATTATATCCTAGGTAAATTTGGTAGTCCCTGTAGATTCGGGATTAAGAATAGAGCTACGGTTCCCTGCCTGATCGTAAGAGGCGAAAAAAAGGAGGCTTCCGGGGATGCGGACGGTGATAGTGGGAGCTTGACCCGTCCAGCTAGCAGCCCCGGGAGGGACGGCGGTGTATGCGTGGCCGCATGCCGCCGTGAACACCTGAAGGTGCAGGAGAGCACATCTGCTCTCCCGAAGATGGGCCCGTTCTGGGGCGCCGCGCGTGGAGGTCACCGGTGCGTTCCGCCGGAGATCCCGGAGTCCTCACAAACGCAGAGGCATCCTCCGGTATCCTTTCCCAAGGTGTCGGGTACCTTTTGAAGCCCCCCCCCCCCCACCCCCTCGATACAAAAAAATGTAAATATGGTAAATAGCTTCATATGCTCCATAACTTTACTATAGAGTCATGTATCAAAAAAGAAAGGTCAGAACAGGGTCAAAAAAGTATTGAAAAATTCACGATATATCGATTATCGATTTTAAAAATTGACGTCGAGTTCTCAGCTGATGACTACCATTGCAGACACTGACATTAAACATTGACATACTATGTACTTAGTATCTCAATAGATGTTACGATATGACGACTTCGTTAAAATGGTGGATAGGATGATTTATAGGTACCTGCTGCGATGTATGATGCTACGGCGAGTGACATCTATCGGTACGACTGAGTACCAACTACTTCAGATGAAAATTTTAAAATCACCAGCAAACCTATGGAATTCCTGACGGACCAACTTTTATAGGTTATAGATGATTTTTTATAATGTGTATGTTTCACCAATGTTCAACTAAAGTGACCATCCATAGATCTCCGACTGCGGCCGACTATGGCTGGTATCATTTTATTAATTAAAACTTTGTACGTTAAAAATTGACAAAAGCTTATATTAAAGATTTGACGACCCGTGTAGCGCAACGGTTGCCATGCCGGACTGCCAATAATGGTCAAGGGTTCGATTCCTGGCAAAGCAGAAATTAGAATGATGTGTTTCAATATCTGTCCACTAGCCTTCGTCGCTAAAGGATTCCAGCCACAATGAATAAGAACATTCTGATATTTCATCACAGCAATCTAGTTTTTAAGTCTGAGACGCGCGCCGGGATCAGAACCCAGGCCTACCCATTGAAGAACCAGAGCACAGCCACTCCAAAGCTCTAGCACGAGGATATGAGCGGAATTATACTGAAGAGCTATTAAAACTCAACAGGACCAATATCCACACGGTGAACAGTGACCAGAGTCCTTACTGTACACTCAGACAGGACACTGTCTGATAACATGTGTTATGTCGCTTACTGCAGGCATTATGTCGCTTCTGATATTGTGGGGAGGATAGCGAGACACCACGCCACCTTCTTTTAAATTGTGATGCACTAAATCACAAACGAAATTGATCTAGGGAGGCACGTACTACCGCCAGATGAAGCCAAACAAATCGCTGTCAACAAAATCAAAGCCATCTTCAAGGCTATCGGGTTGGACGGCGATCTGTAACCTGGTATGGGTACAAACAAACAATCTACATAGGTTGAAGTACCCTGGGCCCTGGGATAGTATAAAGAGGGAGCCCTGGACTGATACAGTCCGAGCCTCTCCATTCAAATAAAAAAATTGAACCTAGGCCTACGAAGTGGGTGGGATAAATCTGTCTTAAGCACTGCAGTATTCGTGCTCATATAGGTAACATTATTTAGTAGTATGTGCCACAATGTTATACCTACTTTGTTCAACGTCTGTGCCGGGGGTAGATAAGTATCGAAAACGTGAAGAAATTTACATCGGAATTACTAGTCATAAACGAAACCTGTTCGAGGCGGCCATAATCCTGCAATATAGACTAACGAATATTCGCGAATTAAGAGTATACGTCACTTAAAAGTAGGTAGGTACTTGAAATATATTTCGGATAGGGTCTTTCGTCTGAACAAAGAAATTCTCAAACATACTGCTAAGTATAAAGAAAAATAAAAGAACAAAAGAGAAGCAACACAATAAATAATTTCATTTACCGCGCTACAGAACATCATAGATAAAAAATTTAAAAACAAAAAATGGGTAGGTATATTGGCTACTTACCGCCAAACACTTTTCGAGATAAGATTTTCTGTCCACTCAGCCACAAGTTAACACTATAATAAACACAAAAAAAGTTTATTTTGAACTTTTCGAGCGGTTTAGAGACGCGGTCGGCACTGTTCGCCTACGCCACACCTCAAAGCACTTTCAAACCGGTTCCCAACGGATCCACGTAAAAGTAGTTTCGGTACGCGATCAACGGCAAACACACACTCCCTGCGAACGTTACCGACGGACTGGCCGATTGGAATTAAAAAGCTAGCGGTGTTGCTAGTTGCTGCGATTGCTTTTTCAACACATTAATATTATATTTTTATCGCAAAAGTATATACTTGGCTCTGTAAGTAAATTCTTTGATATGATTATTATATTATCAACATAAATAAGACACAAAGGATTATTTTCAATAATTTTGTATTTTTTTTACATTTTTCTTGACTTGAGATATACAATATTAAAATAAAACAAGTACCTACCTATTCTATGGATGATCCATATTTTTTTTCTACCCTAGCACCGGGGCATATTGCTGAGCATAAATCTCAAAGACAAAGACATTTATTTGCACAGATATGGGTGTTTACAAAGTTGTTTATATATATTTAGTTCGCCTATCTCCTCTTGGAATCGAGTAGAAATAAAATGCCTTTGAGAAATTATATGTTAATATTGAATACGATAATGAAAACACCGTAAAGAAATTTTAATATATATTCCTTCACCGTGGAGCAGCGATAAACACACCCATAATAAATTCCATATCATATGTGCATGCCAGGGTCCGGACCTCCACGTCAGTATTTTTCCCAGTCTGCAAATTTCCAAATAATTATAATATTATTTATATCTTTTATTATTTTGTATTATTTTAATATAAATATTCCCTAGATATACAATTTCAAATTGAAAGTACAAAAAATATTAATTAGCACAAAATTGTTTCAATAACTTCAACAAAATAGTCAAAATACTACATATTTATAATAACTACCTACTAATAATTTTATATGAACCTTTAGTGCATTGTAAACGATTTCATTATATGCGCTTGATTTATTTTTACATTATACTACCTATATGAAAAAAACAATAATCGCGTGGTCACCAAACCTACTACAAACAAAAGAGGAATATTTACACCTACATTAGTGTAAATTTCTACTCTGGTATCCCCGAGCAACAACTTTCATCAAGCGTTCGGCCATCTTCGTGCACCGCCGGCCGGTCTCGGAACCGCGCTATGGTTCATGAAATACAAAAACTGCGTTGCTTAGCCAAGTACAGAAAACAAAAGTGGGCCATCTTTTGTCCATTAACTAGTCGAAATTTGGTCCGAGACATTATCTGCGTGAATTCACGTATTTATTTTAAGTTTTTTTTTAAGTTTACAAACTTCCTGTAGGCACCGAACTATTAAGATGGATGGAAGATTTTTTTACCTTTGAATCGGTCATTGCTGGCGTTAGAACAATGCGCATAGCTAAGTACAAAGAATGCAAGCTAGGACATACACCTCATTAGAAAATAAACAGGAGAGACCGTGCTGCTTAGCTATTTATCGTTGTGAGGCAGTAAGTAGGTAAATGCTAGCAAAGTTTCTCCGACTTTGCTAATGGTCCTTAAAGTTTTAAGAATACAGGCGACACCTTTCGTTAAGATGTAGGTACCTACCTACCTATATTTACGTGTACCTACCCAAGTAACAATTTAATGTCGTATAAAGGTTTAGTAAACGTCATCTGAATACCATACATCGCAATAGTTAAGTCATACTAACGTTATAATAACGTTTACTAAACGCGAAAATGGCCCCAGTTATACGACCTCAATGGTCGTATAATGGTCATACAGAAGTCTCGAGCCAACTTCGTTAACGTCATTCAAAAGTCGTACAAATGTTATGGGATAACAATAACTTTCGTCGCTTTGTTGTATTGTGGTCGTACAGGTGTTACTGAATGACTAAAACGTTTTATTTGAGTCAAGAGACAATACTTGTAAGACTTATTCGTCTTCTTGTTCGTGGCAACGCGTAATTGTGGTTTCTTTTCAAGATTTTAGTGTAAAATAAATAATTACAAGGAAATAAATGCTAGCTGAGTTTATTTCATTTTCATATCTTACTTACTTTATCTGTATCTTATGCTATTGAGTTCGACTGGGGACTGAAGTTTTATGATAATATACCTATGTGAATACAATTAAGATTTTCATGCCCCCTCGTAATTTTGTGTTAAAATCAATAGATTTTTATTAATAAAAATAGGTTTTTTTCTAAAAATGTCCGACATGTTGCTTTTGTCGCAAACTTACCTCTGTACGACCCGATGATGATGATAATGGTCGCCATGACAGCTAGCTATTAGGGTTCCTCAAGAAACATAAAAAACCCTTTTCATATTGTGAATATTCACCAAAATTCTCGTTAATCTAAGTCTCGTTAACGTCTATTTTACGATTTTTTTGATTCCATTTTCGTAACAAAATTTCATCAAAAGTTCGTAAATATGGCCGCCTAGTCATTATAAAGTCAAAACCTGATTTAAATGCGACTGCAAGTTTGATTAAAGTCAGGACATGACATTAAACGGACATCATGTAATATAAAGGTTATATTTGAGTCGTCAATAAACAACCAAGTCATTTAAGAGTCTTTAATTGACCGCTATAAAACAAGATAGAGGTTGTTATATAAACGTCTCTGTGAAAACGTCTATACAATATGCACGTTATATAAATGTCATATAAAGGTTTTCCAAAGACATAATTTGGTCAGTTCAAAACATTTATCGGACTATAACGTTAGTATGACTATTGCGTTGTCGTACAAACGTTTTAGCTAAGACGTAATATAACGTCATATAGTTAAGTCACCCCAACGTTGCTAAGACCAGTTTACTATGACATATTTGTCGCACGACTAATTAGTTACATTAAAAACGTATATAGGACCTGGTAGTCAGATCATTACCATTGTAAGACTGCTATCCAACTTTAAGTCGTACAAGTCAAGACTTATACGACGTATTTGTTTGTTGGGTAGTAGGATTATAAAGAAACTTATTAAGGTTTCAGTAAGTTACAAAATTAAATTTTAGTTAGATACCTAAGTAGCTGACTGTTTTGCTATGATGCAATGATGCAGTGATGGAGTCTTCCTGCTTTAGATCCGTCGGTATCAGCTAGGTACCATTACCTACCATAGAGACTTTAGATATGTAACGGCTGTACTTATATTATAAAAATATTATAGATAGAAAGAAAAAAAAGGAAAAGAAAAAGATTTATTTTCGCGAATATGGGCGAATTTAACAGTCTGCCATATTACCTCACTAAGATATGAATAATGGTTAAAAAAACTGGCTTACCTAAGAATTTACTGCCTAGATGAGATTTTGAATCTGCATCTAGCTGTTCCTGTTTCATAAAATTATAAGAATTTTAATAAGTAGGTACCTACTTTTATAATGTCCAAATTTTTTTTTTGGCGGCAAGTAAGAAAAGAAATAATTATTATTATTGTGCTCTTGTTTTATTTTCATTTACTTGGTGTATTTTTGAGTTACCTACATCGGATAACATAGATAAATATACAGTATTATTTTATTTTATTTTGCTGTTTTCATTTAGGTACCTGTACCATGTACTTACATTAACTACCTACCTACCTACTACATAACCTACCAAATCGACCCTAAAATATACGTAACATGTACCTACGTATATTTAAGGTCGATTTTTCAATCCCTGGATAAAACTATTCCATACGTACATAACTAATATCACATATAAAAAGGATAGCAATAATATTTATAAACTTTAAATAATATATAATCTTTTTTTCACTAAAACGTATTAAAATGTAAAAAAACGGTATGTGATCATCTTACTGTTATGGTGTGCAATAATGCATATAAATAAATAAATAAATAAACTGACTAATAACTTTATCTGAGTACTAGCGGCCGCCCGCGACTTTGTCCGCGTGGACTTTGGCCTTTCTCATACGATCAACTGTCACGTGTGCCCATTATCGACCCATAGCTAGGCTTACCATACGTCCCGGTTTGACCGGGATTATCCCGGTTTCATGCATTGGTCCCGGCCGGTTTGGTATTTTGTCCCGGTCAAATTTACACGTGGTTTTTTACTAACCAACCAAGTCAAATCTAACCTACTTTAAGATCTCACATTTTTAAATAACAGCAATTGTTATAGGTATCCAATAAAGCAAAGAAATAGAGTTTAATACTTGTTCATAATGTTATTTTGTTCCTATAAATACATACATATAGGATTTTGCATAGAACTTGGCACTCATTTAGATCTCCATGCTTTTTGCGGCGAAGCCCACAGCCAAGCATAATTTTTGTATTGAACTTGGCTCTCCTTTTTTACACGCTTTTTATTAGCTTCACCTGTATGTTTGTATGTTTGTAACCGACTTCTTTGGGCGCGATTTTGACCCACTTTAAACGGCCAGATTTCGTTCAATCTTTGTAGATTTATTGAGGACCGATGACAATACACTAATTTGATAAAATTATTCCATTTTTCAATTTGCAAAATATGATTTTTGTTAATTTATATAATTTTCTGGTTAACTTGAAAATTTGCATAGGGGTCAAGGGCCGATGACAATGCAATAATATGAGAATAAAAATCCAACTAAAAAATTAAAAATAAATAATGTAGTTTAAAAAACTAAAAAACACACTTTTGAGAAAATACGAACTAAAAACTAAAAAAAAGAAGAAAATGTATATTACTGTAAATAAAGCGTGGGGTGGTTTTTAAGATACTATTGACACCATGCACCCCACGCTTTATTTACAGTAATATACATTTTCTTCTTTTTTTTTAAACAATATGTGATTTATTTCCAGAAAAAAAATAACTAATACAAACTATAAAAAAAAATAACTATAAAAAGAAAACCCCATCCAAAAGTTGCGCTTGTGGCATTGTGCCCAGAACGCTGGCAGCATTTCCCCTCTGAACTAATAAGCTAACTTTTTTGCGAAAAATAGCTGCCAGCCCTCTGGTCACCCGAGGCTAGAATCAGTCTGGTCGACATGTCCTGCATGAATGTTTTCATGTCAGCCGACCATGGACCCATAGTCTCTATCGCAAGCGCCGCAAATTCATAATTCTTCGTAATAGATGAATATTTGCGGCGCTTGAGAAGCTGTGCATGGTCGGCTGCGGCCCCCGCCTTCTTAGATGTTTCAGTTATATGTGATGGGGCCAAAGTATCCACACAAGTAAAATCCCATACCAGGGCCCGGCCAAGTCGCCATGGCACCAGTGTAGCCCCATCAGGTCTCTTGCCATCGTCTCTGCACATTCCTGAGGGTTCTAACGATGCAGGTATAGAGACAGTGGCAAGAGATCTGCGGATCAAATCGTTTATCGCGCCATGGCGATATAATCGGCCCGCACTCCTGGTACAGGATAGTCCATGTCGACCAAAATAACGCACACCTCTGCCACATAAGCATTGATAGGGTTCACACACTTTGGTACCAACGCGGAGGCCTATTGCAATTCTCAGTGTTGATGGGTCCAAAACTGTGCCTAAATTTTGAGAAGGAAGCGCGTGCAGCCAATGACCAGAATCTTCATCAGATACTGCTAGCAATCTCGCGCGATCCGTGCTGTCGGTACATTCATTAAGGAGACAGGCAAACATAGCCTTTAGCCCAGGCAAATCCCAAAAACGTTGCATAGATGTTTCTTTAATATTAATTGTTTCGTTTGGGAAGGTACCTCTCCAGGCCTCCACAGCCTCGTCCAAGCCGGCTACCCGAACATCAGCTGAATTAATGTTTAAAATATTGCTGATGAGGGTAGCCGTGCTATGGGTTGAAGCCAAAAACGCCGGGAGAGCTACACTTGCACTAGAGCGAACGCCTATGCCACCAAATTTTATTGGCAGACAAGCCTGTCTCCAAGATCTATCATCAAAATTTAAATTTAAAATTTTGGATAAACAAGTTTTAAGAGCTTGATCTATAGTATTCAAAACCAAAGGGAATTTCCAAACCGGACAACAACGTAGTAAATACATGTATTTAGGAGTGAAAAGGCACAGGCGAAGAATATGAATGGCCATATGTGGTTTTATTTCGAAAAGACGACCAGAAGAATTGTTGAAAAGTTGTAATTTTGAATTTATCACGGTGGTAACTGCATCCTCAAATATTGGAGCGCCTAAAAGGGTTAAATTATGTTTATTTTTTATTGTAATATCTGGAGTAATTAATTTAAATTTTGCGACTATTTCAATATGTTCTTCGGGTGAAATGTAATCGGGAATAAATAACTCGCATTTTGATGAATTAATTTTGAGGCCTATTAATGCAAAACGTTGAATAATTAATTTAAAATCTTCCAATACTGAGGATGCATCACCACCTAAAGAGCCATCATCAAGGTACCATATATTCAATTTAGAATTTAGCTTTGAAATTATTGGATTTATTGCCAAACTAAAAATAACAGGTCCAAGAGGGTCGCCTTGCTGACATCCCACGGAAGAATTATTAACACTATTACCAAACATTAATTTTGATGGAGTGCCATAGCATTGCCAAATATAATCAAAAATTTCTGGTACTTGTTTTTGAATTTCTTTTAAGAAAGCACCCCTATTGACCGAATTAAAAGCATTTTGGATGTCTAATTTTAAAAAAGCATTATAATCATTTTTGTTTAAAAACGTACGAGAAGCATGTACAGCTGCCTCACAACCGAATTTGACCCCAAAACCCAGCTGTCGAGGCTTTAAAACACCAGTCAACCTGGAGCGGAACTCCCGACAGCAAAGTTTTGACGCCAATCTCCTAAGGGTACTTCCCACTGCTATTGGGCGAATACCACCTTCCTTTTTTTTTAAAGCTATTAAATTTGCTCCGTAAAGGATGGATGTAATTTCTTCTGGAACTTTTCCCGATAGCATTAAATTTATAAGGGAAGTAAGCTCCTTTAACAATAATCGCCCAGTATCCCCAACCAACGGATTAGTGAGGTCTTTAAGATGTTGTGGTGAAATTCCGTCTAAACCACTGGCTGATCCGTTAGGAAAAGACCGGATGGAAAATAAAACAGAATCCTCACTAACCGTTAGTCGCTGAAACTGGGCGGTGTTTGGAGAATTAGGCAGCTGGGAGACAGGCTCTGCCGTGGGATGTTTGTCGCGGAGAGCTGCTAGGGTCCCTTGTGAGTATGTAGCTAAAGAGTCGTCTGAAAACAATAATTTCGCGGCTCCTTTAATATCACCGTTATTAATTTTATTTTCTATTATTTTGTTTATGTAGTAATAAGAAGTTTTAAAAAATGATTCATTATTTCTGTTAACATTGCTATATTTGCTTATTTATGTATTTGCTGTTTTGGTTTTTGTCTATATGTAATGATTGAAATGCAAAAAGTAATAACTTTTTCCATGATTCTATAGAATTTTCTGTAACTACTTTGGCTACACACTCAGAAAGACATTTTGCCACAGTTACCCGCGCTCCTCTCGGGATGCGTTTGATTATCTTTATTTCATTTTTGAGACGTGCCAAAGTGTGATGGAAATCCTCATCAATACTAGCCCCATTTGTAAGAAAATTAGACGTAGTTGCATCTTGTCCGTCAGCACTAAAATTTATCCCCGTTCTTGGAACGTGTATTCGAATTTTGTGTATGGATAAACCACGCAGTCCTTTATAAAACTTGTTGTCGTTACAAATGGGGCAGCGCACTAAAGAATTGTCACTGATGGAATTATGAGGATTGGACATATATTCAAAGGCTAAAAACAAGAAATATAAAAAACATACAACTATAAATAAACTAAATAACATAAACTAATCATTAAAAACCAACTAAATCTCATTCAATGTCTTTTGTATAGGTACATAAACCCCAGCGCCACCTCTTGTTTGTTTGTTGCCGTTTCCAAGACCACAACTGGTAAACTCCAATGGGATGTTGTGTCGTAAAAATTTCATAAGCTTATTTCAGCCAATACAAAGCAATGTATATTGTTGCCATGGTTATTCAATTATCTCTCGGTTAGTAAACATTGTCATTTTCTTTCCATGTGTCAAGATCAGCTTGGAAATATTTTTATACCATTTTACAACTTAAAGCTCTCTGATCTTTTCACAAACACTACACGATGATTATCAAAACATATTATGTTCATAAATGTTAAATTGGAAGAACAATAATGAATTTTACTTTTTCAAATGATATTTTATAGGTGAACACGAGTTGAGTTGACTATTGTTGACAGTGTCTATTCTCTACATTTTCTTCTTATTTTTTTAGTTTTTAGTTCGTATTTTCTCAAAAGCGTGTTTTTTAGTTTTTTAAACTACATTATTTACAATTATGTTTTTGGTGGGATTTTTTTGATGTAACCTGTTTTTTTTACCTATCCTGCCCTAATTCACTCCTGACCCGGTTTAGAGCCTTATTATTATACCATGCCATTGTAACGAACGTGTCAGCCAGCTAGCCAATTGGAGCCATGCCGCCATGACGTCTCCCTTAAGCCAAGCCAAGCCCTAGCCAATAAGAAGGGAGTCGTCTCTATATAAGCCATTGCCAGCCATTATTCTGTGTCATTCTGCTTGTCAATAAAAAAAATGCAGAAGCTCTGTCCGTTTCATTTCTGGTCGTAATAATCAGAAGCGGGACGAACAAAAATCTAAAGAGATTTAGATGTAATCGCGCCATGTCTACCACATACTGAAGATAAAGAGCGCGCTGAAAACTGAGTCTGACGGTGACGAAACTGAAAATTCATTCGCAAGAAAATTATCTGTCAAAATGTCGAAATTATAAACGACGATGGGACATGGAACGATGCATCAAATTCTTTCAACTGCAGATAAGAAGTCAGAAAATGAAGTGATCAGCATCAGAATCAGCATTTTATTGCGTATCTTACTCGTATTAGAAGCATAGAGGAAAAACTATTACATATAAGTTCATTTGAAGAAGAGAACGTGCCTAGCAACGAGTTGTTGTGGAGACTGTCAATGGAAAAAAAATAGATTTCAGAAAATAATTTAAGAGAAAATTCTGTGTTTGTCGCAAATGTCTCAATGTTTAATAAGTTTGGTGCAGCAAAAATTGGACCTATTTACGCAAACCGGAACCAATCCACACTCATGCCGAAATTGAGTTAAGTACATAAAAAAGCTTAAAATTGCACTTTCTATCGACCCTGTAAAGATCAAAATGATCTGAAAATTTTGACAGAACAAAACATTTTCATGACATGTTTACCAATCCACAAAACATCAGTTGTCTAATATATTAAACAGCTTTTTCTCAAAACGATCATCATCATAATCATGTGTGGGTTGGTTCCGGTTTGCATAAATAGGTCCAATTGATGATCAGCTTGGGAAACAATTGGATTACATTTCGTGAAAGATGGAAACAGGAAATGAAACGTGTAACCGTTGTGTGAATAAGTATGACTAAGCAGTGATTAAGTGTATTAATATGCCGATACCTTTTTGCAGCTAACTCTCGCGACCGGTAACCCTTTTTCGTGACAAGAAGAGCTTCATTACAGTACAGATGTCTTTACCGTGGCTACATGAAGGTTTTTGAATTGGCTGCGAAACTGTGGGCTGCATTCCGATGCCGTAAGGACAGGAGTTGATAGGGCCACAAGTAGCCAAAAGCCACAGCCAGGTACTCGTATCTACTTTGCATACTTATTGTAATTGAGCGGCGCGCACCTCTGACAAATAAATTTGTAATGTGCGCATTTATCGCTGCTCCACAGTGATGGCAAATATCGTGACTTTTAACTGATTACGATGCTCTCCATCGCCATGCATGCATGAGAGAAATTCATAATTTCTCGAAAGCATGACGTCCTCCAAAACGCACATGGCCAGCGTGGTGGACTACGGCCTAAATCTCTCTCACTTGTGTGTAGGAGACCTGTGCCCAGCAGTGAGACATTTTTGCCACTGTTAGTTGTAATGCCAGAATGTTAACAGTGCCATAGCTACTCATAACCAGAAATTTCAATTATGAGTTTAAATTTCTGTTCTCGGTCTGGGTGTTTGTGTTTCTGTCTTTGTATGTGCCCATGGTACCCACGACACAGGTTCTATATACCCTACTGTGGGGCTGTGAGTGTGAAGCGTTATTTATTCATAACTTCACGTACCGGAAGCATTGAAATACTTGACCTATAGCAGATATTGCTTAGTACCTAGTTTTCATTTCATGTGTAGTGCTAACCATAAGTTATAAGCCAGCCAGCCATGACTCAGTCAACCAGTCATGAGTCAGCCAACCAGCCGTAAGCCAGCCAGTCATAAGCCAGCCAGCCAAGAGCCAGCCAGCCATACGTCAGCCAGTCATGAGTCAGCCAGCCTTAAGTTAAAGCAATAATGATCTGTTGTGCCAGATGCTAATCATTACTGTTTGTTCCCATTGCGGGAGCAATTGTTCCAGGATGGCCGAATGTAACGAACGTGTCAGCCAGCTAGCCAATTGGAGCCATGCCGCCATGACGTCTCCCTTAAGCCAAGCCAAGCCCTAGCCAATAAGAAGGGAGTCGTCTCTATATAAGCCATTGCCAGCCATTATTCTGTGTCATTCTGCTTGTCAATAAAAAAAATGCAGAAGCTCTGTCCGTTTCATTTCTGGTCGTAATACCATACTGTAATCTCAAATAGGTATATAAATAAATATATATATATGTATAATATGTACTTTTTGTAAAAAAGAGTGCTGCTGGTAGTTTCTACCCGTCTCATTTTTTCTCTTAGCTCAACATCTAGTCCAAACTTTATCGAGGAAGTTTTTTGGCCAAAGTCCACGCGGACGAAGTCGCGGGCGCCGGCTGCTAGTATACATCGTACTTTTTAAAAAAAGAGTGCTTCTGAGAGTGTTTTACCGCCGCCTTTTTTTCTCTCAGCTCAACATCTAGTCCAAACGGGCACATTAAGGTGGATGGGAAAAAATTACATTCATTTCTAATATGAAATAAATGTTTTGATTTGATTTTTTTTAAGACAAATAAAATTTGTTTTTTAAATCGCGAGGCCGGTTTATTGTATGTTGTATGTATACCTAAAGCTTAGGGTATCAGACACTAATATCTAATTTTGGATGCAACAATTTTTTGCGCCCCACTGCTGGCCACGAGTCTCTCCTCATTATTGTGGAGTAAGCTCCACTACGCGGCTCCAAAAAACCCTCGTAAATTACGCTAGAAGTGCCCACTTTTAAGTAAAACGATGTAAAAGCAGACACGTTAACTTTTATGGGTCAAATTCAATTAATTTACGACAATACTTAACTTTAGTATTGTCTACTTTCACGGTTTAATTTAACTATAAAAATCGACCCTTTCATTTAAACAAACTTACTTTCATGTAACGTTAGCCACGGTGAATTTTACGTGCATGACTAAAGAACTAGTGTTTTCAAGTCATACTTATCAATAAGGTACCTGTTCGAAAGGTAAAACGGCGTTAGTAGGAGGTAAAAATATGTGCTCTGGCACATGGATATCTTTGAAATTATTTTGCGCAGATGAATATCATAAAAGGATAGGTATTGTGGCGACCATCCTTAAATTGTCAAGAGATGACGCCCGGCGCCATAAACACGCTTTCGAAGTTTTTAAATACCTTACATACTTGTTATATACAACCTCCGAAACGGAATTGTCGGATCACTGACACTCTCCAGGCAAGACTGGCTCACCTGGCAATGGATAAATGGATTAAACAAAAATATAAGTGTTTAAAACAAATAATACATTCTCATAGATTTTATACCCGATAAAAATTCGTATCCCTTAAACGCGTCTATTAAAGTTTTGAATAAATCACGCTAGATGGCGCTGTATCGCGGTAACTGAATCACGCTAGCGGTTTTTTTTACTGCGTGGGTTGTGTACTTAGAAAAATTAGGTAGTTCTTCTAAGGTTGCGTAAGTAGTAATAAAATAAGTAGTTTCACAAGTTTGGCAAGACATGCCGCCACGCCAACCATAGTTATTCCAAATCGTCACTAGCCGCCACTGTGACTATAGCACGTACTAAAAGTGTCTCAAAGACAACAGAAAGTTGTTATTCACTTAACTTTCATCGCTAATTGTGGAGGAACAATTGAGGACTTGCTGGCTTACCCTGTTATTTTGGCTGTGCTGAGTGCTGTGTAGAGGTAATAATTAGTCCAGAGGGCCGAGGACATAGAATAGAATTCAAGAAGGGCACCGGTGTGTACATACATTATACAACTGTAGCCAAATATTGCCAATGACAAAGCCAACCTTACCTTACCTTGGCACCTTTAAATTAAATTTAATCCAAATTTTTTTAATTCGCAAAATAAGGTAGGTATATTATACAAAGTTGGTCAATATGATAAGAGTACATCTATTCAAACCCACCAAGAGTATGCGAATTATGTCAAGTGGTATACATTAATTTAACCTTTTGTAGGTTCTCCCATTCATCGATCATATAGGTAAATTTATTATTCCCCAATTCTTCTACAAAGAACTCCAATAGAACACTACTTATAATATGAAAATCATATACCTATAAGCAGTTTTGTACATCGTAGAAGTACCTATATAATGATCGACGGCAATCAGTTATCTACATAAGCGCGTTAACTTGAACCTTACATTATACATTTACCCTAATAGAAACAGATTCAAACACCAAAAACCAGTTTATAAACACAAAGCACAACGTCAAATTGTAACTTTATTCTTCTCTTCACTTGTAACTAAACAAAGAAATTAAGTACCTACCACATGTATGCGAGCAAGATCTTTGTTCGTACAACGCTAACATTTAATTAGAATGATTAGAATATTTAGAATGTATCTGCGGAGCCATAACGGACATTTTTGCCGCCAATTTCATCGATTAGCCTAATTGGGGATATTGAGGCTGCCAGCTGTTGTTTTAAATTACCCAATTTCTCGCACGCTATTTTGTTTGAGTATCTAAACGGATTACCGTTCAGTTTAGGTAAAAAGCATTATTATTGTTTATTAGGTATACAATTGTGGTTTTTTACTTTTATACTTTTTTTTTAAGTTTATTTAAAATACTGATGCGAAGAACTAAAGGAGTCATTATTTTTAAATTGTTAAAGACAGTACCTTTTTTTGTTATCGGGGGGGGAAACCTTCAAAAGGTACCCGGTACCCTCTCCCAAGGTACAGTGTATATATATATATATATATATATATATGGTTTCCCCCCCGATAACAAAAAAAGGTACTGTCTTTAACAATTTAAAAATAATGACTCCTTTAGTTCTTCGCATCAGTATTTTAAATAAAATATATATATATACATACATATATACCTATATACCGGTGCAGTCAAATTTATGTGGGATTTGACTGCACTAATACCCCCTCGGTGGATGCCACTGCACTTGGGGAGGACTCCGGGATCTCCGGCGGAACGCACCGGTGTCCTCCACGCGCGATGCCCCAGAACGAGCCCATCTTCGGGAGAGCAGATGTGCTCTCCTGCACCTTCCGATGCTTACGGCGACATGCGGCCACAAACACATCGTCGCCCTTCCCGGGGCTGCTGGTTGGACGGATCGAGCTCCCACTCATACCGTCCACAACCCCGGAAGCCCCCTTTTAGTCGCCTCTTACGATAAGGTAGGGGATACCGTAGCTCTATTCTTAATCTAGAAGCTACAGGGACTCAAAGACAGTACCCAGATGAATATGTAAAGTGAACCGGAAAAATAACCACGTAAAAATATGGAACAAATAACAATCCTTTTTTAATGAATCTATGAATATCAACATCAAAACAATTTGAAGTAAGTATGTAGGTCAAATTAATCTTCTTTATATTTACTTACGTTGCGATAATTTGTAGGTATACACTAATATTAAACAATTTGGTTTGGATGGATGTTTGTACTCGTAGCTCAATCACGCAAGAACGGCTAAGCGAATAGGAATAACATTTAGCACAGAGATATATTATACTCTGGAAAAGCACATAGGCTACTTTTTTCATCGAAAAATGTACTGATCTCGTGGGAAAAATAAGTGTAATCCATTATATTATATCGATGGTATAATCACATAATACACATAAACCCAAATCACCACAGCGCAGCTGCACCAGATCACTAGTGTTTACCATTATTGATCTAAAGGTCGTCAATACTTTGCGGTTACTCCTTAGAAGTGTATATTTTGTATTTATCTAAGGTTTACTCAAACACATTTCTGCCTGTGGGGTTTTTGAATCGGCAGTAGTGAAAAATAGTGTTTTTTTTAATATGTGCAGTAACTTATTAGTTATTTTATTACTTAAAAGCAAGTTATTATTATTACAATAATATTACTTACCAACGTTATTGAAAATATATCGTGATTAACATTTTGTTTATTATTTTCATAAAATGGCTGAATCAAAAGTTTTTAACCTACTTTATTTATTTATTTGTTTATTTGTCATTAAGTGTAGGTTAACAATTTAATGGTAAAATTATAACTTCAAGTCCCAATACACTTAGCCATACAATGGCATACAAATGTTGATAATAACATTTTAAAACTTAAGTAGGTACATTTATCTTTCGCATGCACTGATAGGTTAATCAATTAAAATTAGTCAATTATTCAATTATTACATATATCATTAAAAATGTCATAATATTATCAAATTATTTATATAAACAAAAATCAATTGCGTCTTTTCATATCAGATTAAATAATTATTAATAATAAAAATACAAATAATAAGCGTAATTAAATTAATTGTCAAAGTATTCATTTACACTATAGAAGCATTTTTCTATTAACCAGTTTTTTAAACTAATTTTAAATTTATTTAGGTAATTGTAAATCTTTCATGCTTGATGGTATTTTATTATAAATTCGTAATACTTATATTATGTTCATTTTGTATTATTGTACATAAGTAAATAATGTTTTCTTATCTGTAACTCGCTGTGTCCTGTGATTTTACCCTCTATAGTACTTACCTAAAGTCCGTAAAATGAGTAGATGTGAGCCACATGCAGTTTACTTTCTCAAATTTTTATTCCTTATTTTACACCTTTAGAAAGACTTTTTTTAGGGGTTTTTGGCGGGAAGTCGAAAAGACATGTGCTCTTGTTTTATTTTTAACTTTCTTGGTGTATTTTTGAGTTATATCGGATAAATTTGATGGCATTTCGTTCGATATAGGTAAATTATAGTGCACGAGTGTTGTGAATTAAAATAACAGTGCGAAAATATGTTTTTTCGGCTTGCCTCCAAAATTCCGTTGGTCACGTTCTAGTAAAGAAGCCATCGCTTTACTTGAATGTCTGACTGACTTGACTGACTGATTGATTACCAACGACTTACTTGACTTTGCTGATTGTCTACTCGTTCAGTTTCACCGAAACTGGCAAAAACGAGATGCAAAAATTATACTTGGCGCTGGCAATATGCAGAGTTTGGGATGACATAATTGAAGGAAAAAAAATCTTAGGGATACAATTTTCATAAATCATTCCGTTGCCTCGAACCGACATTGCCCGCCGCTCCCTCTCTACGTCACCGTCGTCTTCGAGGCGTTCATCAACTATGTGGCCGAGGTACCTGAACTGAGCCACCTGCCTCAGGGGAGATTCGCATAGTGTAAATTTGGGCGTAAAGCTAGTAGGTTTATTTTTCCCCCTGAAAACCAGGATCTCGCTCTTTTTAGCGTTGTAGCAAAGTCCATTTACCCCAGCGTATTCCTCACAAATCTTCAAGAGCTGTCTGAGGCCACTGACTGAGGGGCTCAGCAGAACCATGTCATCAGCATAACTGATGTTGTTTATAAAAACACCATCAATTGAGCATCCGACACCTGCCCCACTGAGCCTCTCCGTCAGCTGGTTGACATACATTATACATAGTTCATTTACAATAGTATCAGAGCAAGGCGGAAATCGAAAAGGCTCCCACAGTATCACAAATACTGCGTAAATAGGTGAAATTAACAGTAGTCAGTTTTTATTAGTGGTGGGTGGTGTGATTTGTAAGCGATTGGCAAAAGACTGAACGAATGAGGAAAGAAAAAATTTCGTTATACCTAAACGAAAGTACTGGATACCTTTTAATGCACTTAGATAATAAATCCAGTAATCAAAAATCTGTTCATTCATTGTATTATAAAAACGGTTCTACTCACTTGGTTTTTCGGAAACGCCCGACTAGTTCACTTTAAGGACAAAATCAAAAATCTCATTTGAAAACTGGTTAGAATACAATTCATAACACAATTTATTGCAATTTTTTTGCTAGTTTACAACTGAATAGGTGTTAGAATTTTCATGATTCCCACCATGATTACCAACTTCTGCCTCAGTTCTGTTTCGGTGGAAAGGTGCAGTTGCGGTTATATAAATAGATATGTGTTTTTCTACATAGAGTAGTTGACGAGCGAGCATGCAGTTCTCGTGATGTAAAGTGACCGCTGCTCGCTGCTGCAGCCGGTTGAAATTTACACTACATACAATGTAATGCAAGCCTAAGACAATACTTATCCTACAGGCTAGGCAATCCTAGCCTTTTGTAGGAGCCCTCAGGCAAATCTGGTTGGAACAACCGAAACATAGATCATGGCCAGGCACTGTCTCATCCTTAAATTGGGGGGGGGGGGGGGGAGGTCAATAAGACATTTGGGGGAACAGGTGTCCCAAATTGGCTTGTTTCGCCTTCCACCTACGCATGACTGATGTATTTTGTGATCCCCCCCTCCCTCTTGGACCGCACCTGATCATGGCATGGCAGACTACCTGGCAGATATTCTTTATATATGTATATTACTATTCTATACTTCTTCAATTGAAAGATATAAATTCTCCCACCTGTATTGTTAAATATGTTTTGTGTTAGCCGACTATATATTTTTAATTCTTCTTAATAAACTTCATAAGTTTGTAACTTGTACCAACCTCGAAATAATTCGCGTCCAGTGAAAGTCCATTCGTTGAGACTGAGATTGTAAGGTATTGGGCCAGTTGTGAGTATTGTGACTCAAGTCTGTAGAAGATTGCGGTACAGGGTACATACCATAGAAGTACAAGCCAATTGGTACAGCTTTCTTTTTTATGTAAAAATAATGTTGTAAACGGTGTCTGACAGCTTTAATGGACAACAGTAAATATTGGATATTGGTCTCGATTTTAATGCTTCAAGAGGATTAAAAATGAAACAACTGTATTTGAATTAATAAGTAAAAGTTACGCTTTCGAAAATATTGAATGCATTCGAAAATATTAAATAAAGCTTACCGAAAAGCTATGTGTATCAAAGTTTGCAATTAAAATGGTGTATTTTGAAACTTTCGAAGAGTTCAATACCAAAAAATTCTTACTTATCCGGGTGTCATGAAAAAAATCCACCGTCCAGATTTTGTGAATAAAACTTACCTTTTGCTCTTGAACCATTCAGTTTTATGCTCTTATACAGGCCTCCCAGGACTATGGGACATGAAGGGAAAGTACCTTAAATATCGCAGATAGGATATTTTACTGAAAGAAGACTTTATGTTATTTTTAAAAGTTAGTAATACTGCATTCAAAGATATTCTAAAAATTATTTGCTTCGCCTGGGAATCGAACCGAATTAAGTGTGAAAAAAAACATTCGTATTTTTAAGATGTCAATCGAAGAATGAACAAAAAATATTTTTTTGAGCAACCTAGTATCTTAAAAGAAAGGAACAACGTGAAATTAATCATCCGAAGTCAGTGGAGTATTTTTTGTAAATTAATAATTTTTTTGTAAATTAATTAATGAAATGCTGAATATGTTGTCTTATGCAAATCGCCAATCTTTTAATAAGTCCGCTGCCTGTTGATTTTCTGATCATATTATGGTGAATACTTCTGTTTGTAATTCTCCTACGTTGTCGTATTGCTTTTTGTATAGCCTTTTTTATAAATTACATAAACTTAATTATGTAACATTCTACTACTTATCTAAAAGAACAGTTAATTAGAAAATTACCAGAAACGAAGCTTACAAAATTAAATGTTAATTACGTTAACATTTACATCGCTCTGAGGTAAATTAGTCGTTTTCACAAATTCGTTTGGGCAAAAAACTGTTCATTTTGTAACACTCTAGCAAAAGGTGTTAAAAATTAACCACTCAATTATGAAATTAGGCGATAATTGGGTGATCAATTCTAATTTGGTACATTGGCAATTTTGTGTTATATTCAAAATTCAGCGTGCATGGCTCGGCGGCGAGCGTAGAACGCAAGCGATCTATGCAGCTAAGCCAAACGGGCGCGGTCAGGTGTGAGATGGGTGACCGCTAGTGGCAAAAATTTCATGCGCGTTTCCGTGCTTCGGAGGGCACGTTAAGCCGTCGGTCCCGGTTGTTGTCGATAGATAACAGTCGTTAAACCTTGTCGGAGGCCTTATGGGCGGTTTAAAAACATCCGACAGCGGGTTGGCCACTAACCCGCATCTCCACCAACCCGCATTGGAGCAGCGTGGTGGAGTAAGCTCCAGGCCTCCCCAATATTGGGGAGAGACCCGTGCCCAGCAGTGGGACGCAAAAAGGGTTGCAGCCATTCAAAATTCAAAGGTTGGTAAGTCATAAGCGGAGTAGATAATAAAGCTCATATATTTATTGGTATTTGAAACAATGTTATGGCGTATGTATGTACTGTAACCTGTAACCATTGAGCCACGCAGGTCGTCATCGGTCTGAAATTTCATACTTATAATTTTGTTGTCGATAGATAACAGTCGCTAAACCTTGTCGAAGGCCGGGCGGTTTGAAAACATCCGACAGTGGGCAGGCGCGGTCGCAGCCTTCAATTTGGGGAAAGACGTGGTTTCGGAACAGTAGTTTTTGAGTTATTATGATATTGAGTTATTCATTACAAACATACAAAAATACAAATGTATCCTCTTTATAATATTAGTAATAGATATAGATATCCAAGTTTATTGAGTAAGAAACAGAAGTAATTCACCAAAGTAATTGGACTCCTTTGTTACAGAAGAACACTGAAGATTGTTCTGTGGAACAACGATGCTGTAAACTGCTAACTGTGTAAACCAGATCGAGGAACACACTTTTGTGACCAAGTTTTACAATACCGCGTCAGGCTGTGCATGTTTTCATGGAACGCTCCGCTTTTCTCGATACTGATTTTTTTAGGGTTCCGTACCTGAAGGGTGCCAACGGGACTATTACTAAGCCTTCGCTATCCGTCCGTCTGTCTGTCATCTGTCTGTATCTCATAAGTCGTGATTGGACTATGACATTAGAAACTTTCACAAATGATGTATTTCTGTTGCCGCTATAACAACAAATACATACTAAAAATAGAATAAAACAAATATTTAAGGGGGCTCCCATACAATAAACGTGATTTTTATAGATATTGGTACGGAACCCCTCGTGCATTTTTTTAATGGATGCATCCCTTTTGCGTGCCATTACGACTACGCTAATAAATAAATTCTAGGAATAAAAAACCTTCTTAATACGCCGAAATGATTCCAAAACTGTTCTTGTGAAACTTAGGGACTGGTGCGTACATAATAGACCCTTTGGGCACAGTTGGGGAACCCTGTGGTTAACTCCACCACGCGGCTTCTTAGGGGATGAAAAAGAATGAAAATTTATATGATTTTTTTTTCAAAATTTACTTAGACTGTTTGTAAATATAATAGAATGAAATAAAAAATGATATCTACTATGCAAAAACTCAAGGTGCGCCTATATTTTCACGTCTATTTTCTTTCTGAACAGTCTAGTACAAACATAACACAACAAAAAAAGATAGTGGCACAATGAAAGTCGTGACAAAAGCATTAGCGTCCAATCACGTACTATTTAAAAATAGAAGAAGACGGCAGAAGAGTGGGAAAAAATTGAAACATACGTAGATTGAATTTATACGTGACAAATAGTATATCGGTTTGCAAACGCTGCGCGAAATCTAACAAAAATAAAGAAAAAATACCGTATCTCAATTCAACGTGTCCATGGAAACCAACCCAAAGTTTTTTGTTATAAATCGAAGTTGGGCTCGATTTCGCGGGCGACAACTAGGTACAAGTTTTTGCAACGGCTGCCGGGTAAAAAATATTTGGTGTTGTTTTTTTTATGGAAATTTATCGAAGAGAATTTTTAGCGCAGACGCTGTTAAGTGCCGAGTGGATTAATTTTCCTTATAACTAGTTAATAGCTTATTACTTTAATAAACACAGCTTTGTTGCCTAATTTAATAATTTTAGCGTGTAATTAGCGTTAACAGATCAGTGAATGTATCAGTGACGTAGAGTAATTTAAATTTATGGTACTTGCTGTTGGTGTAGTTGGTAAAAATCGAATAAAATTTTGTTTTATCGATACCTACACAGTTTTTCAAATTTTCGGAATTATCACATAGTCAGGAATACGTTTTTTTTTCAACCCATTTATGTCCCACTGCTGGTTACAGGCACAGGTCCCCTCTTGGAAGCAAGAGCGACTTAAACCATAGTCCACCACGCCGGCCAGACTCATATGAGGCGACCATCAGCCTTCGGAGTAGCAGCGCAACGCAACTGCATACGACCTCAGAGCTTGCTTGAAGTTGTGTGTAGATGTCAGATTGAAACAAAAAAGCGGCTAAGTGCGAGTCGGACTTGCGCACCGAGGGTTCCGTACAAACCAAGGTATATAAGTAAATGTTCACCCATCACGCCAATCGAGTCATAGTTACGGTATTTTTATTGCAAAATGAAATCCATAACACAACAATATGAATGAATAAAAATATTTTTAATTATTATGATGTAGGTATAACTAAACAATTATAGTTTTCGCAATGTTTTCTTTATTTGTGATATAAGACGTTGCTTGGTACCAAATTTCAAGATTCTGAGTTCACGGGAAATATTTAGGTTTTGATTTCCTTGCGAATGTCTGAAGTTGTGGCATAAACGGCTGTATCTTTTGATTGCGCTGGCTTAGAAGTTTGTTTTTTTCACAGCTCCAAAGGACAGTAGTCTTGAGTATTTGATATAAATTCCAGCTTGATACCTCCACGCGTTCCTGAGAAAAAGGGTCTTGACAGACAGACAGACGGACGAACAACAAAGTGATCCTAAAAGGGTTCCGTTTTTTCCTTTCGAGGTAGGGTAAAAAAGTGTAAATTGTTAGACATGTAGTATGATTTAACTATGTATATTGGATGTCTTTTAGGATTCCTAACGACCTCTGTCAAAATAATTACCAATTTAAAAAAATAATTTACACGTATCCTTGATAACGCGCTGTCCGCAGCAGTCTAGAGCACAACTCACGAAAACTTATTATAATTCTCGGAGTAGAGGACACACAATGTGACATTAACTAATGTAACGTGAAATCGCATTACGCGTTAATTTTGCAAAACGAGCACGTAAAGAGGGTCAATGACCACCCAAATGGTGCCATTTCGATATATAAAATTTATTTTTTAAACGTTCTCATTATAAGACAATTGCAGTCTGCATGTGGTACGGAGTATGAATTTAAATTGTCCACAGCTGCGGTGGAATTGAGTTATGTTATGATATTATTGCTTTTGACGATTCAGAGTATAATATTTTTATAGAATGTTGCTGTGTATAGTATTGCCACAAGTTGAAATACTTGATTAGTTGATTATATAATCTAATAAAATATTTTGTCGATTTGTGCAGCCCAGAATTAATCGTAACAGTTAACAGTAAACCCACGATCACAACCACTATGTATCAATAACAACCGGGACCTACCTCTGAAGCATGTAAATTGTAAACGCGCATTAAATTAGTCACTTGCGTTCACCCGGGCCATCTTTATTTTAACCCTACAGTCTACACACATAGCCTTGCAAGATGAATTTACATGATGCAATATAAACAATCTGTGCGTTTGTCATGATACCTACTAGATATTAGTCATTTGTCGGAAATCTAGCAGAGAGCTGACCACACATCCTGTGATTACAGTATGCGCTGTCGTTACCTATAATTGAACAACGTAGATAGATAGGTACGTTACTCCTCAGTTGATACCTATAATGTAATTATGGGATCACTAGTATGATTGACTCAATAATTGTGATATTGACTAATTTTTTTTCATTGCTAATATCAAGTCAAATTCAAAAAGCATTTTATGCAGCTATTGGCAGCAACTACTGCTGGGCACGGGTCTCTCCCCTGAGGGTTGTTTTTAAATCCATCAGGCTTAACGACGAAGTTCATGTAGCTTCGGGATTAAGAATAGAGCTACTACTTTGTGCTATGTTCGATTCTCAAGGAGCTTTTTCTGTTCTCGGTTTGAGGTAAGAGGTGTGGTACCCACAATACAGGCCATCATAGGAGTTACGTTAAGCGTATCAGTGATGAATTCTATAAAGTAAAAAAATATATAAATAAACTTTTTCTGTTCGTCGTCAGCACACTTCCTAAGCGTTAAGCGCAAGACAAAAAGTAATAAGCATATTTAAAATATTAAATAATTTTAAACACCTCCTCATGGAAACGCTTTCAATTTTTTGGTTGCTCATCTCATGGACTATCAATTGAATTTTTTGTAAATCATCAAAATCCAAATCGAATTCTACAATTCACCTCCATTATTGCGAAAAGTAATATAGTTGCAATATGGCAACATTTTTAAAATGTGTCATTATCAATTTTGTCCAATAAAAACGTGCTACCGTTTTAATCGTGAGTTTTCATTGGCTATAATTCCATATAAGTTGACGTGCGCTGCTTGTACTCCTTGCACTGTCAATGTCTGTTTTGAACTTGTCATCATAAATAGTGATGTATTTTAACTTTTATATCGATTAAACAAATCATTCTACACGTATTTCTAATAAAAAATGTGTTGTATTTTTGATTAATGAAAAATATAGTAAGACTGCTAACCACCATGATTTGATTACTGTTTTGAAATTATTCTCACCGACCGGCAAGCATTCGTGATGAAGATCAGTCACTGATTTCATAAACGATATAACGGCATAAAAGAATTCTTTAAAAACGTGGGAGGTTTTTTTCTTCTGGCTTATTTTCCTCTCAGTGTACAAAAACCCTGCAATATGGCTATCCAGAGCATCAGATCCGATGCATAATATCAACAAAATAAATGAATAAATAAATAAAAACATACTTAAAAAAATAAGTTTTCAAGAGGCGCAATATGGGATCAAATAAAAATAATAATGAAATTGCTGTAAATGTACTGTTATACATAATTGTGTTTTATAATTGTTATAATAGTGTTAGTTTTTCCTTTTGTATTTGTAATATTTACATGCCTCATGAAGGTGGCGAACTAAATATGTATTATCAGCTTTCGTAAACACCCATACTTGTGCAAATAAAAATATTTTTCTTTGAAGATAGGCTATTCTGTATTACCTTTACATGTTATATAAAGGTGAAAATACTAGATTTTTTGGCTAACCTACTTGCTGATTTTTCAATGACCAGATAAAGTTATTGATCAGTTGATATTATTGGTACCCTTTTCATATGACATAAGAGTAACAATGGCAACGCTAGTCGCTAAAATTTATTCGGCCGTAAAAGTAATAATATAATTATGCGCAGGAATATTTCAAACATTGCTTCATAGATAGAGATTAATTTTATATTATAATTTCGATGCAAATCTTATCCATTCTTAAGGAAGAAAAAGTAAAAATATCGAAACTGATTCTCGGACTATGGGTACCTACTGAGTATCGATTATAGTATTGAATCGTAATTGCGTCACGCGTGCACATCACTATCGTCAAATAAACAACGTCACGCAGGGTTGCCAACTTAGGGCTTTTAGCCCTAAATTTAGGGCGCAAACGTGTCTATTGGGCTTTTTTTAGGGCCTAAAAAAAATTAGGGCTATTTTTAGGGGCATATAAAATGTCATGCATCCAATGATCCAAAACGAGATGTAAAGGCAAAAGTAGTCCTTGTTTGTTATCTCCATAGAATAAATCTATTTCCATGTGTTCCATCATTTAAGCTGTCCTTCAATGCTTTTTGTAAAAAAATTGACAGCTGGTAGCGACCTCTAAATCTTTATAAAAAATAAAACAAAAGAAACTTATTTCATATTTAGAGGTATATAATCAAACGAGAGAGTACCCCGGGGATAATTTAAAAGTCGAAAAATAAGGAGGGTGGTCCTTGTCCACCAGCTGTCAATTTTTTTACAAAAATTTTAGTAAACATTGGTATGACTTCAAGAATTCCGAAAGCTCAAATGAAACGCCAAGTCGGGACTTAAACCATTTGTTAATAATTATTGACAATGTAGGTCTTTAATTATTTATACTAATAATTCTAATAAAAGGTTGTCAATAGAACTAAGTTATATTTTATTTACTTTAATATACCGAAATGGAAATGGAAATGGGGTCGACTTAACCTTGTCGAGTTTAACCTCTCGAAGACACAAGTTTGCGCGTTTACCGCTAAAAAAACCCCATTTGTTATAGCGCCCAAGTTCCAGGGTACCGCGCTCACCGTCGGTGAAAGTGTCGGTATCTTGGTAGTTGACAAGTAAAGTGCAGTACCGGAGTCATTTGGAGCGCAAAGCCAAATTGGCGTCCAAAAAGCTTGGTGTCCTCAACAGGGCGAGGCAGTACTTCACTGCGGAGCAACTCCTGACGCTGTACAAGGCCCAGGTCAGACCCCACATGGAGTACTGCTCTCATCTCTGGGCAGGAGCACCAAAATACCAGCTACACCCATTTGACTCCGTTGAAAAGCGCGCAGTACGAATCGTCAACGACCCAAGATTGACTGACAGGCTAGAACCGCTCAGCTTGCGAAGAGACATAGGCTCGCTCTGCGTGTTCTACCGACTTTACTATGGTGAGTGCTCCGAGGAACTTTTCAAACTCATGCCTACATCACCATTCCATGATTATACCACCAGGCGAAGGTTAAAGTTCCACCGGCACCATCTGGACTCGTGGCGGTCCTCCACAGTCCGCTTTGCACGCTCCTTTTTACCACGGACGTGTAGGTTATGGGACAACCTTCCAGCTGAGGCATTCCCAGTGGACTATAACATGGGGTTCTTCAAGAAAGCTGTAAAAAGAGCTCTCCTCCAAAGCCGGCAATGCTCGTGTTGCTCCCCTGGGGTTGCCCGTGAACATAGGCGACGGTGATCGCTTAACACCACGCGGCCAGTCTGCCTTTTTGTTCGGTTTACATATTTAAAAAAAACTTAAATTATAAATAGTGTTCCCGTCACGGGCGTATAGTCGTTTTAGTTTCTTGAACAACTTTTTTTAAATTTTTTTAGTATAAAAATTTAGTATTTGGCAACTGGAAGGAATTACAAAATATAGGGATTTTTTTTGGGGCTTTTCAATTGTGCTTTAGGGTTATTTAGGGCTATTTCATCTTGATCTTAGGGGTATTTTTTTTAAGGAGTTGGTAACCCTGACGTCACGTCAGTCACGGAGCTAAAAGACGACAAAAGTTTTTATTTTGCTAATGAGTTGAATTGATGTGTTGTAGAAAAGTAATTGTGTTGTGTTTGTTTATCACGCATTGCTAGAAAGTAGTCACAAATTGGACGATTGTTGGCGGAAACGGGAGGTTAACAAACCGTTCAAAACTTAAACTTTCTACATCGAGTCATGTAGTGTTGTGAAAATTGGATTTTGACGGCGATATTATTGGTAAACATTTAACGAGACTATTATGATCATAATTTAAATATTAACTATTAACTTTAACTACTTCGTGTCCGGTTTTGCGTGGGAGTATATATCAGTTCATTTAAATATCTTGTGTATTTTTATATGAACTGGTTTTGTTTACGTTGTTTGCCCTTCAGTGATAATATTGATATTATTTTCTGTATTTACATAACACTTATTCATGTTATCATGTGATTCATAATAGGAATTAGAATTCTGGAGCGAATAAAGTTTTGTTCAATGTAAACCACAAAGTTGGTTTTAATTGGACACTGATTTTGTTCTATCTATGTAAGTACTGTAAAACTTATAGAAGCTTTGAACTTATATTATATTTAAACAACATAATAAGTGATACTAACTTTAAATCAATTTATTGGCGATTCAGTACTCATAGGCCTCATACGTCTGTGACAGACGATTTATTCAGCTTCTGAGGCAAGACTTCGTGGCTAAATAAGCCAATATGAGAGCTCCGCATGCTCTGCATGTGAAGGTGGAATAAATGACTGGAACATGCATATTTAGGTGATGTTTTTATCTTTTGTCAGTGAGACCAGAAAACCAGGAGTCATCATGAGTTTTATGCCCATCAAGCTTCTTCTTTGGTGATTCAGTAATATTGTGATAATTTTTGTAGTATATCTCCTAGAATTCTGTGAAGCAAAATGAGGCCAGTTAAAACTTCACTGTGTATGTGTACACTTTACATACAGTCACAAATGATATGACAAATTGAGTTGTGAAAGGGTGCAATGAATAATAATAACAGGGTTATTTTGGTAGTAACACTGGTTAACACATTTACAAAACCAGTGTACTTTGTAGTAAACAATATATTCTATGTGTGTTAACAGCAACAATAACATTTGACGATCCGCGTGGCGTAATGGTTACCATGACAGACTGCTGATCGGAGGGTCCCGGGTTTGATTCCTGGCGAAGCAGGAATTTGAAGGATTAGTTTAAAATTTCTGTTCTCTGTCTGGGTGTTTGTGTTTCTGTCTTTGTGTGTGTCCATGGTACCCACGACACAGGGTATAACTACCCTACTGTGGGGCTATGAGTGTGATTCAATATTTATTTATTATTTTTTATTTAATTTCATTTCAAGGCATAATGCAAGATAGTTATGCAGCTAAGCCAAACGGTTGGTGTTGTGTCATAAATAGGTACAAAAAACCACTACAAAAACTTCATCCATTTTTCTGTGTTTCAGAGGGCACATGAAGCTGTCCTCTGGTTAGTCCAGGTTGTAGTCCAGACATAGTAGTTTGCAAACCTTTTTGGAGGCCTTATTAGCAGCTTGCAACAATCAACATTGGGTTTGCCACTTACACCTCCACCAATCTGCATTGGAGCACACACTGCTCCTGTGTGTGTGTGTGTGTCCCTCCCCAATAATGGCAAAAGAAAAAATAAATATGTATTATTCTTTACAGACCACACAATGGAGGGTGCCGGGGGCACAGCCTCCCTGCGCAAGGCAGCCCCGCAATGGAGTCTTGCTGGTGATAAGCAACTACTAGATATACTGCAGAATCTTCATGAGGTATGATGGTCAATTCTGTATTGTCTTGTCATCTTAGCTATGACATTTGTTACCCAGATTTCAAGTTTTGTTTTATTTTGCATTCATATTACAAATGGAGAAAACATCTTAACAGCAGCACAAGTTGTCCTCCAACTGGGTGGACTGATGGCCTATAGTTTATAATGCATATTATAATATTGATTAAGGTAGTGGCTGCCTTATATGATATAAGAAATATTTTAAGTGGTAATTAATAAGGCCAAATAGGCTATACAATGTTTCCAATAAATTATTACTGCATAAATCACTGAAAGAAAAGAAAAGAAGATATATTATTTGCACAAATATGGGTAACAAAAAAGGTTTTATAAAAATATTTAATTGAATATAATAGTAATGCATAAAAACAATCAAGGTCATAGAATGGCATATTTAAAGAATATAAATATTTGAACTGTATACTGTAACTCAGTCATTCAAATTTTCTCATTGTAATCCTTAAGAAAAAAATAAATAATAAGTAGTATAAAAAACACTGTTTATAATAGTAGAAGAAAATATATTTTAAATAAAAATACTTTGCTTAGGGCCTCTTTCACCACCTTCAAGTAAGGTGACAAGTACACTAATTGTCGGTTAAAGTCACCTGTAACTTTAATTTCACGATGTTCAAGTAGCACTGATCATATGATAAACTGACCTGTACTCATAGCTTTTACTTGCCAATTAACTATATTTGGGATGTAACTAATCAACATTTTACTTGGAGACTGTAAAAGAGGCCCTTGTTAAAAAGTGTATGAATGTGTATCTTATTTTTTTGACGTGATAACGTCTTTAAAATCGTTTTAGTCGGGTGACATGTTCAGAAACTTGTGTCACACCAAAACCTCACGAGCGCGATCGCAGGTATAACGAGAGAGAGACGGACCGATCTCCCGTCTCATCTCGAGCGCTGCCAGTCATTCCGTGAAACTTGTCACGCGGAATCCTCACGAGCGGAGGCTGGCATAGCGTTCGAGTGAGTGGACCGATCTTCCGTCTCTCTCACTCTAGCGGCATACAAACGAATGGAGATTTTCTCGTGCGGACGTTATCACGTAAACATCTCGATCGTAAACCTACTTTACAAACAATTTGCCGTTTTTTTGTGTCTCACAATAACCCCCAAACTTAGCATACATTACATTCTCTGACTAAAACCATGTGCAGACCATATAAGGAAATTTGGCAAAGAATCTACATTTCGTTGCTGTAATTTTATGCGAGACGTTTGTGTACTTTCACTGAAATCATACAGCGGTTTTAAAAGTTAATTAAGTGCTTAATTATTTAACTTACATAAGCCTATAATAAGAGTACAAACAGTCATTAAGTTGTTAAAATCGTTGCTTACAAGTACATCCTATCATATTATTATAAACAATTTTTTTAACAATATTAGCCTTCCGCCAGCGGCTTCGCCCGCGTGAACCCGTTTTATAGGTTCCCGTAGGATTAAAACCATCCTATGTCCTTTCCCAATGTCCACTCTATCTGTGTTCCAAACTTCATTAAAATTGGTTCTGTAGTTTAAGCGTAGCAGACAGACAGTTACTTTCGAATTTATAATATTAATATAGTAGGGATTTTAGCGAATAAACAATAAATAGTCAACAATAAATAGGTCCATGAGCATATGACGAAAAAACATGTCTTTGCAGGTTTCGCTGATTTTACATAGGAGATTTTGCCGTCAAAATACAGTATTTCCATAAGTTTTATTGCACAATATGACTGGTCATTTCAATAATAAACTATAAAATTGGCCACTTTTTTAATTTTTGTTACATTGTTTTGTTTAATAGACCTGAAGATGGTGACAGTTTTGTGAATTTTACTGTTATAGAATATGATTATTGTTATATTATTGAACTTAGTCAATTTTGAGAGAAAATAGGCCAGAAATTGCATTTGATTTCGGCCAATTGGAATAATCTTTCATAAAATATTTTAGACCAAAATACACTTCAGTTCAACAATCAATCCGTTTCTTGAGAAAAATATAAAATTATTAATTTATTATATATATTGTTGTAAAATTTTCAACTCTTATAATATAACTTTTAAAATAAAATTTGTACAACCTAAAGGGTAAATATGGCGATCTAAATATTTTTGAGATGCCTTAAAAAGATATGGGTAACAAACCCATATTTGTGCAAATAAAATATTTTCTTTTTTTCCTTTTCTTCTTCTTTTCTAATGCTTTACGGGACGATGTGGTCACATAGCGACAAAGTCCCGTTTAATTAATAAATAAACTATGAATTGCTTGTTTCAGAGAATAGTCACCAAGTGTCAGGCAGCTAACACCAGTCTAGATGAAATGATCACAGCCCTGGATACAGCTAGTATCAGCTTGCAGAATGTCAACAACCGGTATTTACCTCTCTCTTTTCTCTGTGTCTCTGTCCCTTTCCCTCTTTCACAAAACTTCAGGCATGCCTAGCCAGGCAGCAATCTTGGCCATAATTTCGTACACTGTAAATTCGAAACTGGTCAGGAACTGCATAGAGCGACTCAACGCACTGGCTGCGAGAAACAGAGTCTTTTTAATATGGGTTCCAGGACACTCGTCCATACAATGAAACGAGACAGCTGATGTCCTGGCACGTGATGGTGCAAAAGGGACTCAGTTCGGCCCTGAACCATTCTGTGGTATTTCCAGAACAACAATCTGACAAATAATTCTCACTCAGTGCAGGGAGGAGGCGTTGAGAGACTGGACTGAAGGACCAGGGCACAGCCACTCCAAAGCTCTGATATGAGGATATGAGCGGAGTTATCCTGAAGAGCTATTAACGCTCAACAGAACAAAATATTCGCACGGTGACCAGAGTCACTGACTGGACACTGTAAGCTCGGAGGACATATTATTATGTCGCTTCTAGGCCTAAGTTCAACCGACACGTGCAGATATTGTGGGGAGGAGAGCGAGACACAACGTCACCTCCTTTTAAATTGTGGTGCGCTAAACCACAAACGTAGCATTCATCTAGGGAGGCACGTGCTGCTGCCAGATGAAGCCAAACAAATCGCTGTCTGTAAAATCCTAGCCTTTTTCAAAGCTCGGGTTGGACGGTAACCTGGCTACGGGTACAAACAATCTTCATAGGTTGAAGAACCATGGGCTGATACAGCCCGAGCTTTAAATCAAATAAAAAAACGGGTTGCATTCAGGTAGTGCCGGCAGAAGTGAAAACTTGAACATTAATGTTGTGCATTTTTGATATTTTGGAATGGTTAGGGAATAATTTCGCACGAATTACTTTTATTATCAGTATTATTTTTCATCTAGTATTTTCAGTAGGTTTTAATCTAGAGGTTTATAAAGTACTCCCTCATTTTCTTTCACTATTTCTTTGTCACTTTTTTCATTCATAAAAGCACTTTGTTCAATGTCCATATTTTAAATACTTGATATAAACGAATTTTACAAGTATAGACAGTCGAGCCATCAGCTGTCACCCCTCCGTCTTACGAATATTCGATCAGGCCACGTGTCCTGACGCAAGTTTAACATATTTAACCCATTCCAAAAAAATTCACAACGCCGCTAAAGAAGTTTTCACTTCAACAATGCCTAGTCATGCCTAAGGTTGTATGCAGTTGTGCTACTCGGAAGACTAAAGGTCGCTTCGTATAAGTCTGGCTCTCGAAACAACAGAAATCCTCATTCCTTGCAGCCATTGTTTCACGAAAGTTTCACGAGAAATGGGTGCAGCCATAGTCAGACCATTAGAGTTCTTCCCTTAGAATAATTACAATTACATTATAGAAACCAAGTTCGCGCGCCCAAATTGAAGCATGTTAATTGGTGCCATTAATGGCACTAAACGCCGGGCCGCTCCGTAAGACTTAAGGTTAAATTTTATCACAACACTTTTTAAAAACAAAAGAAGTCTAATAAAATAACTTTTCACAGTGTTTTCAATATTTTGTAGTTAATTTGGTCAAAATAAAAATATTTTGTTTGTCAGATGTGACAGCTGTAGGAATCTATTTAGTGCTTCAATTTTGACAGCGCGCTTGTATGAAAACACTCATTCTATACGTATTTATTCTAAGGTTCTTCCATATTTTCTTCCAATGTAATAAAGTGACTTATAAATTGCTTACAGATTCATGGCATTGAGTAACAGTCAGTTCGTCGAAAGCAGAGTGTACGACGACGACGTGGACGTCGCCACGCAGGAGGCACCGGTCAAGGTAATAAATAAATAAATAACGTTTCACACTCATAGTCCCACAAGAGGGTATATCTACCTTATGTTGTGGGTACCATTGGGTACAAAGACAGAAACACAAAAATCCAGACCGAGAACTGAAATTTTAAACTCATTCAGATTTCTGCTTCCCCGGGAATCGAACCCGGGACACTCCGATCGGTGGTCCGGCATGGTAACTTTTGCGCCACATGGGTCTTCATAAAAAAATCACGCTACACAGCTTATAGGCCCACACTAGGATTCCCTGTGTCGTGGGTACCATGTACGCACAAAGACGGAAACACACACCCAGACCACATGAAATATCAATTAATTTCTGCTAAATACTGCATATTAGAGTGATTGATGACAAAGTTAAGGTTTAGATGTATAATTATTTAAGGGTTTTGTGGAAAAGTGACCCGTGTGGCGCAATGGTTACCATGCCGGACTGCCAATTGAGGTGTCCCGGGTTCGATTCCCGGCGAAGCGAAAATTTTAATGATGAATTTAAATTTCTGTTCTCGGTCTAGGTGTGTGTGTCCATGGTACCCACGACACAGGGTATATCTACACTACTGTGGGCTATGATGAGTGTGAAATGTTATTGTGTTATTATTATTATTATAGTTGAAATATAGTTCGGGAATTTTCATCGCAAAAGCGACTTTTACAGTTATAACAAAGCATTGTATGGAGTTATAGTTTGGTTTGCTTAACAAACTAATTAACCTTGGGATTATCAAATAGCCAAAAAATTGTAACCAGAATGCTAATTTTTATATTTTTCCACTTTGATGGCCAATTTTAGCCGAAGTACACCTACATCGAGGTTACGAAACTTAAAAACTAAATAGTTTTTGAATCTCTAAAAATTTAAAGCTAAAGTTTGGCAAAGGGAGATCTCCCGCTCATGGTCATCTCCCGGTCATGCCCGGGGAGTGATAGCGCTCCAACTGACTCAATTAATGCTTGTATATCTGGTCGGATATTCAGAAAACTTCGATAGCGTGGTTCAGGACACCCGTGGCGCCATCTCTTGAGTATCAGAAGGTCGCTACAAAAGTTTTTAGAGATTCAAAGACAAAGACAAATAACTTTATTTGCACAAATATGGGTGTTTACAAAAGTTGTTAATACATATTTAGTACGCCATGTTTACCTTCATGAGGTATGCAAATATTACAATGATAAAAGAAAAAACTTAATAATAACACTATTTATAAAAATGTACATTATTATCAATTTTATTTTTATTTGATCCCATATTGTGCATTTTGAAAATTTAAATTTTTAAATTTTATTTCTTCAAGTATGTATTTGTTTATTTAATTATTTATTCATATTTATTTGTACTTCGGTTCGAATCCGATCGTCGGCTTTGGGTACCCATATTGCAGGGTTATTGTACACTAAGAGGAAAAAAAGCCGGCGGAAAAAAAAACCTCCCAGGTTTTTATGGAATTCCTTTATGCCGTTTTGTCGTTTAAGAAATCAAAAATTATATAAGAAATTCAAAAATTATTAAAAATTCAGAAATGAAATCCTTACTCCATCCGTAATAATAAATCCGTATATATAATTTTTCATACCTGGGAGAGATTCCAATATGCCCTGGGGTATACCAAATTGCTGAACCTCTGCTAGGCACTATTGCTAGGGACATCCTGTTTAAGCATTAAATTTATTTCCAGGAGCCCCCAAAACCAGTAGACACCACCTCCGAGCTGAGCAAACTGAAGGACAGCCTCCGAGTCCTGGAGTCCTACCACGAGGCAGTGCACATTCTGGACAGCGACAGCGAGACTGGCTCCGATGATGAGGAGGACAGGTAACCATAACTAATAGGGTCTTGTATACTATGCACAGAAAAGTTTAAAATGCATGGCTGGCTGCAATCCTTTTTGCGTCTCACTGCTGGGCACGGGTCTCTCCCCCTTATTGGGGAGGCCTGGAGCTTACTCCACCACGCTGCTCCCATGCGGGTTGGTGGAGATGCGGGGTAGTGGCAGGCGCGGTCGCAGCCTCCAGTTTTGGGGGGGGTCGCCAAGAAATGGGGGGGGGGGTCACTAAGAAATTTGGGGGAAAAGGTGTCCCATATTGACTTGTTTCGCCTTCCATCTACGCATGACTGATGAATTTGGGGGGGGGGGGGGGGGTCATGTCCCCTGTGGGATGTCATCAAACCGCCCATAATGCCTCCGACAAGGTTCAACGACTGTTATCTATCGACAACAACCGGGACCGACGGCTTAACGTGCCCTTCGAAGCACGGAAACGCGCATGAAATTTTTTGCCACTAGCGGTCACCCATCTCACACCCGACCGCGCCCTTTTGGCTTATTTGCATAGATCGTTTGTGTTCTACGCTAACCGCCAGGCCATGCGCGCTTCAAAATGCATACCATACTTTTCTCATCCTTTTCTCATCCATACTAATATTATAAATTCGAAAGTAACTGTCTGTCTGTCTGTCTGTTTGCTACGCTTTCCCGCTTAAAATACTGAACCGATTTTAATGAATTTTGGAACACAGATAGAGTGGACCTTGGAGAGTGGTGGAAAGGACATAGGATGGTTTTATCCTACGGGAACCTTTAAAACGGGTCCGCTGGCGGAAGGCTAGTAATTAATAATTGTACATTATAGGAATAAACATGTGGCTCTATACGCATACTCCGAATGTACAATTCAATTCACGAAAGATGAACACTGCGCAGAAAGCATTTTTTAGGTCCCCTTACAGGCGCGGGGTGAGGCGCGGGCGGAATGCATCAAGAATGGAGCGACGCCATTGGTGCGCCAAATGGTGCGTCACTGGTGCCCAGTCGCTATTCGTGTATCGAGGCATTGACGCATTGATTTGATTGATTCATGAGTGTACATGCGCAGACGGCCGCCATTTGTGTTCAACTCTCGTGAACCAAACTATATTCTACGACTCATATTATCAGCATCAAGAAATAATAATAGTGATAGGTTTAAATATTTCCTCTCCACAGAATGGTGTTCAAACCGAAGGACCTATATGCGGATCGACCCTTACCTTACATCATTGGATCTCAAAAGTGGCGCAGCAAATGGCACGCTGGTAAGCTGCAATGAATGATAGACATGTATTTTTTAACATGTTTTTATTATTTAGGAAAAAAAATATATTTAGGAAAAAAAAGCCGGCGGAAGGAACCTCCCAGGTTTTTATAGAATTCCTTTATGCCGCTTTATCGTTTAAAAAATCAGTGGACGAGTAGTAGTAAAAATACGTTTCAAGTTCCTATTTAAACTCCTTGCCCGCTTTTATTTTGAGGGATTCCGGTAGGTTATTTTATATTTTTGGTCCCATACAAAGGACACTGTTATGTATGATATTGTCATGTTTTTGAAGCTATTAAGTTTTGACCATTAATGTTATGTTCAAAAAATCTATTTTAATTCCTTTCATCCAGGTCTCATACCAGAAGACAGTGATACAGACAGCAGTACATCAAAACCAGAGGTTCCGTTAGAACAGTACTCCGACTCAGAGCCTGAGATGGACTTACAGACGGATAAGCCAAATGTATCTCAAAGAACGGTGAGTGAAGTGATAAGTTAGCATCTTCTTTTAGGGTACTAAGTTTACTTGTAAAAAAAATATCTAGGAAAAAATATTTCGTTATCATTATCAAAAAATATCAAAAATTATGTATTATCATGGCCAAACTTCTTCGGCCCGCAGTGACCTTTTCAATTCGTCAAGAGATGGCGCCACGAGTATTCTGAATCTGAATCGCGCTATGGAAGTTTTTTTTAATGACCGATTATATATATGTGGGATGTATGGATAATGATGGTGTCCAGAGAAAGGAGGCTTGATAATAATCGTGTAAGATATGATGGATGACTGGCTGATGATATGGAAGACGAAGGAAGGAAGATGTGAATCAGATTCAAACAGAGAGAAAAGACGATTTCGGCTTATAAAGAGGCATAGTTAAATTCACAGAACATATTAAAAAGGTTAGAATGGAATTGTGGGCGGGGCAGACGCGGCAATGATTGAGCAACGCTCATATCTCTACAGAAACACGCGTTCGCGCTGCAATATGCGTCCTTGGGTGTGATTCGTTCATTTGAAATCGCGTGATTGTGCGGTGCTAAGATTGGCTAGATTTGAAATTGCAAATAAGTGCGTAATTTTCATATTTATTTAAGTACAGATTTAGGGGAGGTGAAAGGTGGGACTGGATCGACGACACCGGTTTTTATACGAACGGCGCATTATAGCCATTCTACCTCTTTTAATATGTTCTGTGGTAAAATTTTTGTGGAAATATATTAAAAGATTAAATTAAATAGTAGTTTTTGCCTCCTGCCATGCCTCCTCCAACTTCCAAACCAAACAAGCCAAAACAGATCCCAATCTGGATGACCTGCGTGGCGCAATGGTTACCATGCCGGACTGCAAATCGAGGGGTCCCGGGTTCGATTCCCGGCGAAACAGAAATTTGAATGATGAGTTTTAATTTCTGTTCTCGGTCTGGGTGTTTGTGTTTCTTCTGTCTTTGTATGTGTCCATGGTACCCACGACACAGGGTATATACACCCTACTGTGGGGCTATGAGTGTGAAGCGTTATTTATTTATTTATAATCTTATTGAAAAGTATCGTAACTTACTTTAAAATAACGTTTTTCCGCAGATATCAACAACGAGTTCGATAGGCTCCGAGCTGACGATCCCAACAGTGGGCAAGCCGGCCGACATCGCGGCAGAGTTGGCGAGGAGATTGGGAGGGAATGTGCCTCATGTAAGTATTGGTTTTAGGGTTCTGTACTCAAAGGGTCCAACGGGACCCTATTACTAACAACCGTATTTATATAACATTCAATTGGCTGCAACCCTTTTTGCGTCCCACTGCTGGGCACGGGTCTCTCCCACTTATTGGGGAAGCCTGGAGCTTACTCCACCACGCTGCTCCAATGCGGGTTGGTGGAGATGCGGGTTAGTGGCCAACCCGCTGTCGGATGTTTTCAAACCGCCCATAAGGCCTCCGACAAGGTTTGACGACTGTTATCTATCGACAACAACCGGGACCGACGGCTTAACGTGCCCTTCGAAGCACGGAAACGCGCATGAAATTTATTGCCACTAGCGGTCACCCATCTCACACCCGACCGCGCCCGTTTGGCTCAGCTGCATAGATCGCTTGCGTTCTACGCTAGCCGCCAGGCCATGCGCGCTTCGCAATTACTGAAATGATAATGTTGCATTAATTCCCCGATACCGTAGAAAGCCTATTCTAACAGCCACCATGTTAATTTCAATTTAAATGTCGTTAGGTACCACATATTTTTTTGGAGTAAATATTAATTTAGTAACATAATATGTATTTGTAACATTATGGTATTTTTAGGTCCCAGAACCAGAACCGGAGCCGGAGCAAATTCCATCAACATCCGTACCGACCAAAGTGTACAGACCACAACAACCAACCACTGGTGAGTTGACTTTTAACTCTCCCCCTTATCGGGGAGGCCTGGAGCTTATTCCACCACGCTGCTCCAATGCGGGTTGGTGGAGATGCGGGTTAGTGGTATAGCGGGTGCCGATATAGGGCGTCCCCAAATATATATAGGTGTGTGATGTAAAGGTGATAATGTGAATGTACGTTACCCACAGGATGATGAATGAATAAGTCCAGATAACGTATGATAACAGTTTATTCACAAGCACACACACACTAAGTCTAATAAAAGCAGAAGGAGTAGAAAAGATAGAGGATAGAACTGTTCACAATTACACAAGACGTAAAGGCGAAAGAATTACAATAACAGCGCGTAAACAATAATAAGGCGTAAAGCATAAGCAGGCGGCAAGCGATTCGCGTCGAGATCGAGTTTCGACTGAGTTATCTGTGCGGCGCAGTAGAGGTGTTCACAACGGCTACATATTGCCAACGAAATAAAACGTTATGCTATTTTTATAAATCCTAATATTTTTTCTGCGCTAATACATTAGGTAGTTAGGTTAGGTAGTTCGTTGTCGTTGAGCGCTCGTTGTCGTTGCGTTTTGGAGGGTAATAAAAATATAACATTTCGTCGTTGCGATCGTCGAGCGAGCGTATCGTTGCGATAATTTAGTACAATGAAGTAATAAGCTTTTGACATACTTAATATAATACGAACAGGAAAGATTTTTTTCTGAAAATAAAAATGAAAGAAATATACGTGGCATGTTTTTAGGCCTCTTTATGCATGGTTTTAAGCTTTTCCTTTTCGAGGCATTATTTAACTACATTATTTACACTTAATCTAACCTAGCACTAGTACTTAATTAACTCAAAGTACCTGGACTCGCTCGCTCGGATAAAAACAATTGATTTTATTGGTTTATTTTTAAGCAAAACATTCATTGGCTTAGTGTTATTTAACAAAGCCTTTTGAAATACATAACTCCCAATTAAAAAAAAATCACAAAAAATAAAAAACGCAACTTGTCTACTTGAGATTTGAACTCGGGTCTCTAGCTCCGTAGTCATCTTTCATAACCACTCGACCAAGAAAGCTTTACTTCCTTTGACGAAATTTTTATAGCGGTCTTTCATGACGGTCGACATTTGACGGTTTTTTACGTCACAATATTATTAATATTCTCCAATAGATGTCAGTAAGAGTAATTTTATATTTAACGGCATAAACATTAAATAAAACGACAATTTCTATCAATAAAAAAATTCTGGATCGATTTATCATCCCCGAAACCAGGGTACTAAATTTCATCAAAATCTTTGGAGCCGTTTCCGAGATTCAAAAAATATATTTAGATATAGGTATACAAGAATTACTCGTTTAAAGATATTAGATTAGTATTTACATTTAATTCCTAAGAAAACTATAGTGAAATAAAATAAATCCGGAAATTGCACACCTAACTTGCGTAGATAATTTAGGTAGGTATTATAACACGACGAAGTCAAAAAGCTTAAACGAAATAAAAGATTAGTAATGTGAGTAAGACGGCTTTATAATATATACCTTCTATCCTGCTCTAACTACCAACGCGCGCGGCAATGGCGCCATAAAACCAAACCAAAGAACAAATTTACCAACGACATCTTGTGTAATTTCAATAAATCACTTCCAAACCTAATCAATCACCCCGCAAACTAGTTTACGCAACGTACAATAGATGGCGCTTTTAGGCACTTTTATACTTTTGATGTTTCATTCATGACTAATAAAATTGACCTCGTCGTTGTCGGAGAGCAGTACCTACCTGACTGCTATTTATTAGGTTTACCTGTTGTTGCGGTTTATTAGAGCATTTTAATACAATTTGACATTAGTAATATTTTTACTGCTACCTAATATAACGAACACCTCTACGGCGCAGGCGCACCGTGACGACCGCTAATTCACCTTTGCGCATCAATAGACTGTTACTATAGAATCTCGCTCCGATCGAGTTTCGCACGCGAAAGTCGATTGAACGTCGATTGAATAATTAATGTTTCTTATTAATGATTTTGTAAATATTATTGTGTGTTGTATTGTGTAGGTGTTTGTATATAGTTTTTATTGTGATTTATTATTATCTATTATTGATTATTGAATTGAAATATTATATTGTAATAATTATAATTTAATATAATTATTAATATAAATTAAATGTAAATATTTGTAAATAATAATTAATATGATATGTATTATAATTATAATTAATTTAATTGATATTTCAATATTATTTTATATAAATATCTATGTAGGATAAATAATTATGGGAATAGATCCTACAGTGGCTAACCCGCTGTCGGATGTTTTCAAACCGCCCATAAGGCCTCCGACAAGGTTTAACGACTGTTATCTATCGACAACAACCGGGACCGACGGCTTAACGTGTCTTCCGAAGCACGGAACCGCACATAAAAAAATTTGCTACTAGCGGTCACCCATCTCACATCTGACCGTGCCCGTTTGGCTTAACCGCGTAGATCGTTTGCGTTCTACGTTAGCCGCCGAACCATACGCGCTTCCCCAGCAACAATTACACTCTTTACACACACACACTTTGTAAAATATTTTGCCATTACCTTATTATATTGTTACGGTTCATTTAAAGCCACAGAACATATCAAAAGAGGTAGAACGGCAATATTAACGGCAATATTACGCACATATTTGCAATTTCAAATCTAGCCAAGCTTAGCGCCGCACATTCACGCGATTTCAAATGAATGAATCAATCTACGCATATCGTAGCACGATCGCGTGTTTCTGTAGAGATATGAGCGTTGCTCATATCCTTGGCGCGTCTGCCCGCCCACATTTCCATTCTAACCTCTTTTAATATGTTCTGTGTAAAGCCATATTTTTCTTCCCCAGCAACAATATTCCCCGACGAGCCTCCACCGCTGGACAACTATCAATCTGACTCGTACCAGTCAGAATCAGAAGAGGACGTGTTTGCGGAACTGCACCGCAAGGGCAGACCGGAGCAGAAACCTGCTTGGAAGGCGGTCGACGGTCTGTTCGGGCCTCCTGAGGGAGATGGGCTTAGGAGTGAGAGCGAGGTAAATAAAACAATATTTTGGAGGGTCTTTGATTATTTTTCATGTCCCGCCGTTGTAGAGACAACTCTTGCGCCTTCACAGCCGCAGCTGCAATTTGGGGGGGGGATTAGTGACCGTGACCCCTAATAATGAAAAGGGAGGAGTGGCGACGGTGACCAAAGTTGTTTTTGTAGGTGGTAGAACTATTATGGTTCGCCCGGGGAAGTACCACCGCTGCACCCACTTCTGCCGTGAACCAACTCTGTTGTGTTTCGGTGAAAAGGCGGCCACACTTACATGAGGCGACCACCAGCCTCCGGAGTAGCAGCGCAGCTGCATACGACCTCAGACAAGACTTACCTATGCTTGCTTGAGGTTGCATGTGGATGTCCATGGGCTGCAGCGACCACTTAACACCACGTGGCCTGCATGCTCGTCTGCTACTCCATTCAAATAAAAAAAAGTTGGTTTGTTACGCTTTCATCTACGCATGACTGATGGGATCCTCCCCCCTCCCCCCACTTGGGACCGCGCCTGAACTGTTGTATCGAAAGTAAGAAAAATGGGAGTAGTAAAGAAGCAGGCATTACTTGTTATATCTCACGAGTGCGCGACTCGCAATTGGCAGGTGTTTTTTTTTTTTTGATACCTCCAAGCGATTCTGAGAAAAAGTGTCTTTACTGACGGACGGACAACAAAGTGATCCTATAAGGGTTGCTTTTTTTCCTTTCGAGATACGGAACCCTAAAAGAGGCGAAACAAAAAATCTATAGCTTCGTTGCGACCTAAAAGAAAGACAAGCAATCAAACACACTTTAACATTTTAACTTACGCAAATACGATCATATTTCCAAATTTCGAAGCCAGCTCAAATGGCTTACCATTCGACAAAGGCGTAACTCTAGGATTTTAATGGGTCTGTATTCTGTCGTGCATGACCCATCTTCGCCTGTGTACCTCAAGGAAAATTTTCAATACCTCTGCTCTGCCCATGACAGAGGATTACGTTCCACCAAAAATCTTAGTATCATTCTTCAGCCACATAATAGTGGATTTTTCCATCACTCCTTCACAGTTCAGGCAATATTTTTTTTCAACCTTTTTTTTTATGTCCCACTGCTGGGCACAGGTCTCCTCACAAGTCAGAGGGATTTAGGCCATAGTCCACCACGCTGGCCAAGTGCGGATTGGTGGACGTCATGCTTTCGAGAAATTATGAATTTCTCTCAGGCATGCACGGCGATGGAGAACATCGTAATCAATGAAATATCACGATATTTTCCATCACCGTGGAGCAGCGATAAATTCGCACATTACAAATTTCTTTGTCAGAGGTGCGAGCCGAGGATTTGAACCTGGGATCGGTCGCGTCGAAGACCGCGGTTTTTTACCACTCGGCCATCGCTGCTAACAACTAGTTCAGGCTATACAGCTATGGAACACCCTACCTGAAAATATAAGAAAGGCACCCAGCAAATTGGCATTCAAGAAGTTGGTCCGAGAGCATTTATTGAGTATCCCCACAAGCAACTAATTTTTTTTTATTAATAAGAGTTCTATTTATGGTTCCTTTAAATATGTGTATGTAAATTTAGTATGTAGTTATAATTTAATCATTACTCTACTATAACATTTCTTTCTTTCTTCTTAATCATTTGTTCCTGTAGCTTGTTTATTATGAAAGCCTACCTCACATTCTCAACATCACCCTGGGTCGACCGGGAGACAATGCATTAGGTTTAACCCTTTGTGAATCTTATTTTTCAGCCAACTCCTGCGAAGCTATCGTCACCTTTATTCGAAGACACGCAAGAGCCAGTGTTTGTTGAGAAAACACCGACAGCGCTACCTGCTGATAAAGAGAAACAACCTGATGTTGGTGTTAAGGTAAATAATACTTGTATGTAACCATTTTTAATCAGGTCTTGTCAAAACGTGATATCCTCATATATTTTGTATGAAAAACTGATTTATGACGTCACAAATCATTTATAGTCTATTTAAAAAATGTTTATTGATTTAAAAGGTAATAAAAATCATGAAAAAATATTAATTAACAATTATCCTGCTTTCCAAGCATGGTTTAGTGCCACCTTTTTAAATGCATTTTGATTTTTTTATGCATTTTGTCCAAGACCGTATTATATAAATAAATATATAAATTAAATAACGTTTCACACTCATAGTCCCACAGTAGGGTAGATATACCCTGTGTCGTGGGTGCCATGGACACACACAAAGACAGAAACACAAACACCCAGACCGAGAACAGAAATTTTTTACTCATCATTCTTACGACTTCGCCGGGAATCGAACCCGGGACCCTCCGATAGGCAGTCTGGCATGGTGACCATTACGCCACACAGTGCGTCAAACCAATGTTAAGATTTTGGAGTATTTTTCATAACCGCTTGAACAGTTTTTTCACATCCATATCTGCATATGTCTACTGCAGGTAAAAAGACATGTAATTTTGTGGAAACTTCACCTACACTATCAAAGCATACCATCCACCAATCAGCCTATAGAAGCCTATTATAGCCACGCCATTTCAATAGGTCCTGTGCCCTCTGAATCCAGCGGCTCCCCGCTGTCTTCTTCAGGGAAAGTCCACCTGGGTGATGGCCTGTGTTCCTGCAACCGAGACGACGCCATTCGAGGGCCTACTTTCTTTCCTATCGGTTGTCAGTCCTTCTCCCATATCCTCATACTAATATGAGCGTAAAGTGATGTAAAAATAATTTTATGTTTTTTTTTTTACAGAAACCAGTTGGAGGCATTTCTCTGTTTGGCAACAACAAAGGAACTGAAAGTATCGGCGCAGCCATCTTGAAACGGAATCAAAGAAAAGCCTCTACATCTGACGAGGAAACTGACATTGAACCTCCACAGATAATTAATAAAAGTGATAGTAAAGAAATTAATCTACAGACAACGGCAAACAAAAATGATAAAGATATTAATAAAACTAAAGAAATAATAGAAAGTAAAAATTCCAAAGATAAAACTCAGAAAGACATAATTAATGATCTTTTTGCCAAACCTAGTAAAAAAGTTGAAAAGGCAGCACAGAAGGTAGAAAAACCAGTGAAGGCAGAAGCACCTGCTAAGAAGGTAGATTTGTTTGCCGATGACTTGTTTGATGATATTGATGATATTTTTTCTTCTAATATCAAACCATCAGCAAAACAAACTAAAGAGACTGTAAAGAAATCTTTGTTTGGAGATGATGATGATGATGACTTGTTTGCAAGTGTAGCAGAAACTAGTAAAAAACCTAGTTTAAAAACGGAAAAGAAAACAAAAAGTATATTTGATAGTGACGATGATTTATTCAGCGATATAAAAGAAGAAAAGAATGCAACTAAAGTTGATAACACTAAAACTCCTACAGAAATAAGTACCAAAACATTATTTGAGGATAAGGAAGGAAGTGTAAACAGTATTATAACAAAAAGTGTTAGTAAATCGAATAACAGTTCACAGGAAGATAAGGAGACAAAAAAATTGCCAGAGAAGAGTTCAATCAAAAGCAACAAAATCAAGAGTATATTTGATAGTGACAGCGATGATGACATATTTTCAGATCTACGATCAAATAAAAGCAAAAGTTCCCTTCAAAAACCAAATAAAGTTGATGATGATGTAAATAAAATAAAGGAAGAAACGAAAAAGACTGAAACTAGTTATATTGACGATTTTGAAAAAGAAGATTTATTTTTAACAAAAGAAGTTCAAATAAATGCCAAGAATACTGACAATAGGTCACAAACTATAAATGAGAAAGTTATAAAAACTGATGAATTTGTAGTTGACGATGAGTCCTTATTTAAATCAGAAAAATTAAGTAGTATACCTAAAGATAATAATGTAAATAATAGTACAATTGATAAAAATGTAGTATGTATAGAAAAAATTGACGATGATTTATTTAAAAAGAAAAAGACTGATGAAGTTTTAGAAGAAAGTATTGAAAATACTCCGGAGACTAAAATTAATTCTGTTAGTTATTCTGAAGATGAATTATTTTCTAGTAAAAATATAGACATTTCTCCTTCTAATGTTAAAACGTCAAGAAATTTAAGTAAATCTATGGTTTCGAATACTCAATTTAACAGTCCGTCACTTTTTGATGATGACGATGACGATATGGACAGTTTATTTGCAAAAAGCATCACAAGCACAAAACCTAAGAAAATTAATACTAAAAGTGATAAGATTAATTTTGATTCCACATTAAAACAAGACCCCAAAGATATTGAAAGCACCGAAAATATTAGTGCTTTGTCTGTGGATGATTCGGAAAAAAAAATATTCGATAAATCTGTAAATAATAAAGACACTCCTTCTACTTTTCACGTGAAAAGTGAAACTGATGAAATTGAAGCCAAAATCGATAATAATTCTATGAGTAAATCAGATATAGACAGTGATTCGGGTGCAAATAGTAATATATTATCTCAAAATATTAGCGATCAACTACAGGAATCGGAAGGTGAGGTGTTGAGAGATGAAAATGTCATAAACACTCCCAGTACTCGTGGAGATTCTGAAGTTAATTTTATTAGTACTAAACATTTGGAACAAGAGCCTAACATACAATCTACAAGTCAATCAGAATCTCAAGTACCAATTCCTAAATCAATAGAAAAACCGATATCATCATCCACTAGTTCTGAAAATTCGAAAGAACCATTTGCCAAAGATGAATTTGATGACTCTATTCCTGTAGAGAAAGAATCTGTAATTCCTCAACAAAACGATAGTAAAACTGATGACAATAAGACAGAATTTTTAACAACTCCCAAAGAACCTGATATATTCAGCGATATTTTTAGCGACGTTCCTCCAGAATTCGAAAGACCTAAAGAACCGAAAAAAAGTAAAAACGTTAATGCATTATTCGACGATGATTCCGACGATGAAACGCTGTTTTTCAAGAAAAATGATGTAATTACTGACGAAAAACCTGATGTTAATTTCGGTACCCAAGAGGACAGATTATTTCATATATTCCACGATGAACCACCAGCTATCGATGTTGATTTCACTCAAAAGCCTACAAAAACAAGTCAAGATAAAGAAATAATATCTTGGAACACGGGTCCTGAAATACCGAATTTAGATTCTAAAACTGATAGAAATCAAGAAAAAACAGTCAGTATTAAGTCTGAAAAAATTGTAGAAAAAGAATCGAAAGATTTAATAGACGAAGCAAAGAAGCCGGTTGGAAAGTTAAAACCAATGAATTTTAATATTAACGTTAACACTTTACTACCCGGCGCGTCTCCAAAAAAATCTAAGTCCAACGAACAAGTAGACGGACAAACTATTTCTACTAACCTTGAAGAAGTTACTAAAGAACCTGAAACCAAAATGATAAAATCTGTAAGTTTTGAAGGTGACCCAGACAGCGAGATTTTAGATAACAAGCTATCAAAGGAACGAGCCAAAATCCAGGTCAAAAGAAGACCCTCGTCGCGTAGAGCTAGAAAAGAAGCTGTAAGAAAATCTGGAATCGATTTTGGCGATGATTCCACAGACAATTCCAGTTCTACAGATATTTCCAAAAAAGATGATCAAGTTGAAAGCAAAAACGATGTTCTGGAAACAAGACTGAGTCCTACAAAAGAAAAACTCGAAAAACCAAAAGACACCACTGTCTCGGATGCAGTGGAAACTTCTGATAAAACCCAGTGTAAAATTACTAATGAGAATTCTGAAAAATTGAGTGAAGAAATTAGTAAAACCACTGTCGAAGAAGTTAAAAGTGATAATATTAAACCAAATATTTCTGAGAATGCTAGTTTAACAAGTCCATATAACAGCAGGTCGAACGTAAAATCAAAAGTTGTCTACATACTTAATGATGAAGACATATTTAATGATGCAAAACCGACGAAAAGCAAAACTTTAAACATTGTTGATGATGACGACGAATTATTTAAATCAAGTACTAGTTCTAACACTAAAATCCCAACTCTAGGAAATGTCTATAAAGACGCAAGTACAAAACAAAAAGATATAGACAGAATCGATTCAGACGAAGATATATTTAAAGCTTCGATGGAAAAAGATAAAACTTTAAAAAGCGAAGATAAAATCCAAAGTAAAACTGATATCGATCAAATGGAAGCCAAAATTGATAAACTTTTCGTCAAAAGTCAAAACAAACCCAAATCACTTTTTGATGATCTTAGCGACGATGAAAATGAACTATTTGGAGGTAGAAAAAGTACTAAGAAACCTGATGTTTTTGAAAGTAAAGTTAGTAGTAAAGATGTGAAGAAAGAGGTGAAACTGCCGAAAGTTGATGTTAAAGGATCTCTGTTTGGTGATGACAGTGATGATGATGATCTGTTTGGTGCTAAATCTGCTAAGAGTAAAGGTGAGTTTTAAGTATTTTTCATTTTTGTGACATTTTGAGTTACCAAGTGAAAATAATGTACAGGAGTTTTTATTAAGAATTTTACTGTCAATAGTAAGAAGATAACGACGGCCATATTTTCATGTCCCTTTTTTTCGTTTTTTTTGTTCTCATGTCTCTTTTCAATTCAGTTTGTGAGAGCTTTGACAGATATATTGGGTTGTTGAGTTATATCTATCGGGCCAAGCTGATGGTATTATGTTAGATATAAATTAATTATAGTGCACAAGTACATATTGTGAAATAAAATAACAATGTGATATTTTTTCAAAGTAGCTATCGCTTTACATATTTGAATCTTACATACTTACTGGATTGACTGATTTTTACTGAAGACAGATTTCTTTAATTATTATTGTATCACTCGATTTCAACGAAACCTTAAAGAATCAAAGGTACTGGTATTCACCCGTCAGTGGAGAGGGCATTGCATACATAATTTTTGTGCCAAATCTGGTGCGGGAGGAAGAACGCACATATTTTAATTTTGTCACACATTTACAAATATTCTTTCATCGCTACATTTCTAAATATGTCAATTTCAATTAATAACGTCATTTCAATGCACCGACAACACTGACACCGACACACACACACTAGTTGTATATAACTAGAAGGCACATTGTGCATGCACGTTGGGACGAGGGGTACGCCCGTAAAGGCCACTCGGGCACAAGCACGGGTGTCATACCTGTGCGAAACTGACAAAAACTTGGTACAAATCGTGAAATTAGTGACTTTGGCGATATTCACAGATACGATTCAATTCCCGAAAAAAAAAATACATTTTCGTTTCAGAACCCACTCAATCAACGCCGAAGCCAAAGGATGTCATTTCAAAGCCCGCGGAACCGGTGTTCGAAGACCCTTTGACACTGCTCAGTCAAGAAGATGACTTCTGACCATTTTTCTTCTATTGCTAAGTTAATAAAAGTACATGATCTTATATTTATTTGTTCGAATTATATTGAAAACAGTGTAATACTTTTAAGTCTACTTTTAAGATTTATTAATGTCCAAACTATAATTGTTATTTCATTATTTTGTTTTTGTTTTAAATCGGTCGATTTCATAAATATTTTTTTAAGTGTGAATTTTTATGTGATTGAGTTTATACGTCACTATTTTATACTTATTTCTACTTTATCTATACAAATAAATGAAATTGGAGTGTCTGTTTGTAATATTCAAATAACCGCTTTTACTACATGCATATGAATATATTATTATATACGGTACATATACCAAAACAACATTTTTTACAATTTTTGTCTCTCTGTCTGTCTGGTTTCCGGCTAATCTCTGAAACGGCTGGACTGATTTTGACGGGACTTTCACTGGCAGGTAGCTGATGTATTAAGGAGTAACATAGGTTACTTTTATTTTAGAAAAATTCTAAAAGAGAGGGAAAAGCTGAAAAACAGCGCTGCACGAGGTCACTCGTGACAGCACGAGCTGAGCCTTTAATTTGCCCACAAAGTTTTATTTGACTTATTTGTTAAAAAAAATGTTGTACGTACATATTAAGTACGTAAGTACGTAAGTGTTGTAAGTACTATTTAAGATTTTGTTTTTGCACTTAAATTACTGTAGTTATTTTTTACACTTATGTTGTGTGGCAATAAACCATTATATTATTACTATATAATATGTATATTACTACTAAAGCCAACGCGGACGAAGTCGCGGGCGGCCGCTAGTTTAAAGATAGAAAATAACTCAAGCCTATTTTGTGGTCTATTTCAGCTTTGTGATACTTTAAAAAAGATTATAAAAAATATAAAACTAACCGATGACACAACATGGCGGAGGAAAAGGCCTATTATTTTATTTTAATCGTAATAAACCTATCCAAAATGATTTATGAGGCCGAAACTATTATTTAAACATAATATAATTTACTATAGTTTAAATATCGTAATATAATGCAAGAAAAAAAAATGTATGGTGCTTTATTATAATATTCTAAGGGCCTCGTTCACCATCTCCAAGTAAAGACCGAAGTAGTTACGTCCCAAGTAAAGTAAAAGCTATGAGTACAGGTCAGTTTATCATAATAATATTATGATTGCTACTCGAACATCGTGAAATTGAAATTGAAGTTACGGGTGACTTTAACCGACAATTAGCGTACTTGTCACTTTACTTCAAGGTGGTGAAAGAGGCCCTAAGATTGTTATTTAAGATACATATAAAAATTCACCGAATCTATCCTAACAACGTATTTTGTGTGATAAAACCCAGTGATTTTTATTTCAAAAAATATTTTTTCTTCTGTTTGTAATTTTTTTAATTATGGAATTGGTTCGTTTTTAATGCATTTTGAAGATTGCTTTCTTGCCACAAACAAATCAATTTATCGAAGCTTTATTAGTTGTATATGCAATAAGATTATATCACATTCCATTTGATTATACAAAAGTTGTTGAAATTGCAAAGTATATTTTACTAACCATTTTGTAAATATCATTAAATTGTAAAATAGAAATAATGGGGATAGGTGCTTTTTCATCGTGCTTAGTGCCTCGTTTTTATGATAATCATGTTGATTTTGAAATAAATGTTATGTATTTATTTATTGTGTATTGTTTTTATTTTCCCCTTGATTTAATATGTGCGTTAATGACTACATGTGATGTGAACTGAGGAGTGTATGATAATATGTATACGTTTCACACTCATAACCCCACAGTAAGGTAGAATATACCCTGTGTCGTGGGTACCATGGATACACACAAAGACAGAAACAACCTGAAACTCATCATTCAAAATTCTGGTTCGCTGGGTATCGAACCCGGGACCCTTCGATTCGAAGTCTGGTAACCATTGCGCCACACGGGTCGTATGCAAAAGATATTTTCAAAACCTTGCTGAAGCTTGTGATCACCAACCTTAACCTCTTAAGTCGATCTGGAGCTGGTGGAGACCGCACGACGCTTTTTTATTGAATTATCTGGCACATCCGATGGGCCTCCAACACTCTGGATCTAATGAACTGGATAGGTACACAGTACCGAGGCGCTTTCGTATTTAGAACAGTTCGAGGACAACTAGAATCCAGCATCTCTGGACTGGTTTTTTGGTACACGGTACCAGGTTAGTAGGTAACCGAAAAAAACTTAAGCTCTGTTCTATATTTTAAGGTACAATAGTACTAATGATCATCCCTGTACTTGACCTCATCATTATTCCTATCATAAAGTTTATCTTTATTCTTCCATCCGTTCCCGCACATTTCCTTCTATTTGTAGACGCTAATATCATCCGGCTACCAAAAATTCGAACCCAGAAAGATTCGAATCCAAAGGCAATGATGTATTTCTGTTGTCGCTATTGTTATACAAATACTAAAAATAGAATAAAATAAATATTTAAGGGGGCTCCCATACAATGAACGTGAATTTTTATAGATAATGGTACGGAACCCTTCGTGCGTGAGTTCGACTCGCACTTGGCCGGTTTTTAAATTTATGTTGGTGTACAATAAAGAGAATTTGTATTGTATCTCGTGGTAGGATTTTTAACCATGAATAAAATATCTAAAATGAGAAGAGTTCAAGGCTTTGTAGCAGACTTCATTAAGAATGTAGTAAAATAATGTAACGAACCACGTGTCAGCCAGCAGCCAATCGGAGCCATGCCGCCATGACGTCTCCCTTAAGCCAAGCCAAGCCCTAGCCAATAAGAAGGGAGTCGTCTCTATATAAGCCATTGCCAGCCATTATTCTGTGTCATTCTGCTTGTCAATAAAAAATGCAGAAGCTCTGTCCGTTTAATTTTTGGTCGTAATAAAAGGCATTAAAAGTGAAATAAAATAAAACAACACCATGAAATGAATTCATTTAATTACTATTAACGTTATTAAGGTAAAACAACCGTACCATTCTGGCACATTACTTAAATAGCCATTCAAAACTTAACTTTAACTCAACGCAACAAAGTTGATTATGTTATACCTCAGTGCTATTCTATCTCACTGTCATTAATGTTTGTCATACATACATGAATACACAATTGAGCCATTTTCAGATAAAAATTAATAATGGAAACTATCAATCGGTTGTTTTTTTAAATTACGCAATAAATAACAGTCCATAGATATTTGAGACTATCTATGGACTCGTTAAAATCTTGTCTGAAACCGTATACAATGGCTATTCTAAGGGCAGATAGAGACCTCATGTATACTATTCCTTTGAACTTTTATTGTGTTTTTGATCATGAACTTTTTATCATATTATATCATTAGAATCATGTTTACAAAAGTATTGTTACGACTTTGTGTACCTATATCTCGAAAACAAAGCGTCGTACAGCAAAACCCCAAACAAACCAAATTTGGGGCACCTCTTCCCCAAAATTTCTTGGCGACGCCCCTAAATTAAAGGCTGCGACGGTAGGTACGTACCTATATATAGCGTACATTATATGTATAGGTTGTTTACACCGCGGGCCGCGGCTATTTACCAGTATAAAGGACAAATAAGCAAAATCTAAAAATTCATTTATTTTTAAATACATAATGTTGTTTACGTTGAATTACATTGATTCCTAAAGGTCAACTCAACACTCACCTCACACACATACATTTGCAATGTTGTGTTCACATTTACAATGTGTTGCAAAAGATTTCATGATTCAATAATCAGCTTACAAAATATGTCACAATTTTCACATACAAAAAGTATGTTTTTGCATTTTGATAGCTTCATAAAAGCCGTAAGGGGCTGTCCATTAATCACTTGAGGCTCGAAAGGGGGAGGGGGCCATAAAAAAATCACGAAATATCACAAGGAGGAGGGGGAGGGGGTGTAGTAATATATCACATGAAAATATTTTTCGGCAAACGCGCGATTCCTCAACCGAGAAGCGGCGTTACGTGTATTTTTTTCGTCAAACTCAATTCTTTGTAGATACTAAAAATGCACGCGATATAGGGGAAGGGAGGGGTTGTCTTATACGTCGTCATTACCAAAGTATTACCAACGGGGAGGGGGTGCTGAAAAAGTTGAAAAAAAACATCGCGTAATAAATGGACGGCCCATAACACCGTGAAAAATTGGCTTATTGTCTGTGGTCCTACTGGTATTGTTCTTGTATTGTAGTTTCGCTAGCTTCCGTCCATATCGAATCGATTCAAAAGTATCAAATCAAAATCAAAAATGTTTATTTCATATTAGGAATACAAAATATTCGCTTAATGAATGTCATTTTTTCCCGGTCATCGCCTTTAGGTGCCCGTATGGGCTAGATGTTGAGCTGAGAGAAAAAAGGCGGCGGAAAAAAATCCCAGCAGCACTCTTTTAAAAAAAGTACATTTATATATTTGAGATAGCAGTATGGCTATGGGTCCATAATGGGCACACGTGACAGCAGTAGAGTGCACAGAGGAGTTACAGCAGTTAGAACAGATGCTGTTATTAATGTTATTATTAGCTTATGTTGCTTCCTTCGTGCACTCTACTTTAGAATCGATTCGACAATGTTTGTCGATATGGACGAAAGCTAGTATTAGTAGTACGATTGACAACACAGCAAGAACAATATTAGCCAGTTAGATCACTGACAAGAGTCCTGTAGCTTCAGGATTAATAATAGAGCTACGGCATCCCCTGGCTGATCGTAAGAGGCGACTAAAAGGGGGCTTCCGGGGTTACGGGCGGTGAGAGTGGGAGCTCGACCCTCCAGCCAGCAGCGGTAAGGTGTGCGTGGCCGCATGCCGCCGTGAGCACCGGAAGGTGCAGGAGAGCACATCTGCTCTGCCGAGGAGCCTATACTTGAGACACTGGAGTGCTCCACTTGAGATCCGGAAGTCCTCCCCAAGTGCAGAGCCAGGCCTCGGTGGCTTGTGGATACACACAATAACCCAACCACATCCTCTCTCAAGGTGCTGGGTACCTTTTGAAGGTACCTCCCCCCTATACAAAAAAAAGACCATAGACAAGAAAAATGTGCCTGTGGTACAACTAATTACTGTTGATCTTAACAGGTAGGACCACAGGTAAAAAAAAACCTGTGGTACTGGCACCTGCTAATGGTATTTTTTTTAAATTACAACAGACCCTTTTTTAGTTTCATCTTTTTCTTGAAGAAGGGGTTGATTGGGGAGGGGGTAGATGGCTTTAAGTTCGTTTTTGTTGGCTTCTTGCTGCTGTCAAATGGTATATTAGGGCTTTGTCTCACACTCTTAAAGTAATCCATCGTACCTTGCATACTATTATTCTTTAGAACAAATTTCACCTTTTTAGGCGTATCTATAACACTTTTCCTTGGACTTTCTTTGTTTTTCTTATCACCTTTTGGTGATATTTGCTTTTGGTAATTTTTTATTTTGTTCATCGGTAACACTTTTTGTCTCTTATTACCTTTATTTTCAATACTGTTTGTTTTTTCTGTTTTATTACTGTTGTTAGCTAAATTTTTCTTACTGCTATGAACTGTTTCGGTTTTAACCATCTTGTTTTTAGTGCTATCAACTTTTTCAGTTTTCTCCTTAGTATTATCTATCTTTTTCTTGTTACTCTCAACTTTTTCTGCCTTGCCATTATCTAAATCTTTTTTACTGCCCTTATTTGTTTCCTTAGTTATAACTTTTTGTTTTTTAACTTTATCCGTTCCTATTATTTTGGGGAGGTTTTTATCTAGCTTTTGTTTTGATTCTTTACTTACTTTACTTTTATTCTTTTTGACACATCCGTTAATTAAACTGATCTTTTTTTCTTTTGTTTTTTTAACTGATTTGTCGCTACCAAGTTTATTTTTATTTGTTTTCATTTTACTATCTTCACTGTTAATAGGACTACTGTCAACTTTTTTAGCTTTTTTGACTTTTGCATCTCCGTTCTGTAGTACTTTTCGTTTCCTATTTTCTTTCTTCTTGATGACGTCATTGGTAGATAAATCTTTTTTCTTCTTTTTCGAATCCGGTTCTGTGTCTTCTATTTTCCAATCACCATTCTGTGAAATAACAATACTTCTTATAATAATTGTATGTCCATATAACCTAGATAGTTGTCACCAAGTTAAACAATATCCGTTGTTTTAAATAGGTTTTTCTATACTTTGACAACTTCCGTGGCGTAGTGGGTGATGAGCCGACCGCGAAGCGTGAAGTCGTGGGTTCGATTCCCATCCAGGACAAGTATTTGTGTGATGAACATGACTATTGTTCTGTGTCTGGGTGTTAATTTATCTATTTAAGTATGTATTTAGTATTATTTAATTTATATAATCTAAGTATGTTTATCATAGGGTTGCCATCTCTAAAATTTGTCAACCAGGACAAGACGCGTTAAAACCCCGGATTTTAGAGCCCAAAACCCGGACATGTCAACAGCGGGGTGACAATGAATTTAGCAAGTTGGTTCGTCGGTTGACCGCGGCGTGCGGGCACAGTGCGTGTGTCGCGGGGGGCCCAATACTGTATTCTTCTTAAACCCGGACTACCAATGAAGTCCGGCCCGGACGCTCCCCGGACGCGCTCCCCGGACGCGCTCTAAACTAGGACAAATCCGGGGAAACCCGGACGGATGGGAACCCTAGTTTATCAGCTTTCTGATTACCATAGTACAAGCTCTGCTTAGTTTGGAATCAAATGGATTCACAAGTTGTGTGAATTGTCCAAAGATATTTATATTTCACTTCACAAAAGGACTTTAATAATGTACTTACAGTAGAAGTTTTCCTGGGATCCGTCTGTTGCGGCACCTCGTCGACGATGCTGTGTCCGGCGCGACTTTTAGCCAGCAGCCGCTTTCTGTGTTTTCTCTTCAGACCTGCAACAATAGTGAAAAATAGTTACATTCATATTCGAGTTTTTTTTTAAATTTAATATAGAAATTCAGCTATTCGATCATGGCCATCTGTCTGTTAAAGGTCTGTTTAAGTTTCGAGAGGAGCATTGTGTTAAGCATGAGTAATTATAGAAACATACGCATCAGGCGCGGTCGCAGCCTTTAATTTGGGAAGGGGGGGGGGGGAACACTAAGAAATTTGGGGGAAGAGGTGTCCCAAATTGGCTTGTTTCGCTTTCCATCTACGCATGACTGATGGATTTTGCGGGGGGTCATGTCCCCTGTGACGCCCCCTGGGGCCGCGCCTGATACGTATCGGACCGTTCCCCATTTTTTTTGGTTGGTTCTTTGTACACGATAGATCTCCCAGCAGGCGAGGTGGTCATGCCCGGGGAGCGGCCGCGCTCTTAGTAGCTCTATTCAGAGTTTGTATACAGTCGGATATTCAGAAAATTTCGATAGCGTGATTGTGAATACTCGTGTTCTCATCTCTTGGCGAGTTTCGGGAGGTCGCTTCAGTTCCTATGCAATAAAAAATATAAAATAGTAAAACTGACCTCTGAGCGCAAGTTCGTCGCTCTGCGTGACCAGTTGTTTCTCCAACGCTCGCAGTTTGCCAGCAGCGGAGGGCTCGTCTACCCGCAGGGGGGACTCGCGGCCTGAGGCCTCCGCCTCCGGTACCACCAGGGGATACTCGTTCTTTGACAGGGCTTCGAAACTGAAAAGAACAATATATTTTAAATTGAATTTATTCAAAATTAACCTTAACAATATACCAGACGACTCAGGAAAAGCAATGGTTACCATGCCGGATTGCCAATCGAGGGGTCTCCAGTTCGATACAGACCTCAGAGTACCCCACAGATACCCCCACAGTAGGATAGATATACCCTGTGTCGTGGGTACCATGGACAAATACAAAGACAGAAACACAAATACCCAAACCGAGAACAGAAATTTAAACTCATCATACAAATCTCTGACTCGCCGGGAATTGAACCCGGGACCCTCCGTTCGGCAGTCCGGCATGGTAACCTATGCGCTACACTGGTCATCAAAGTAAATCAACAAACATTAACAGTTCAACACTCACCGCTGCAAACAGATGCTAGCCCTCTTGTAGGCCTTGGAGGAGGCCTTCGCCATCAGCTTGCGCAGCTGCTCCGCCAGCTGGGAGGCCGGCACCGGAAGGAGAGGCAGGTATACGTTGACTCTCCCTGCTCTGGGATCTAGAGCTGATGGACTGGGAAAAAATAAGATAATTAAAAAAATTACTTTCAATTTAAATAATTATGGTTCAGTGAAATTGATTATGGTAAATCACTCAAAACCAGAGCTTCATAACGTTATAAAAAATATCAAAATATATGTTATAACGTTATACGTATTTCGTTTCGTTATTATTTTGACATTACTATCGAAAAGACGAATAGCGGTAAAGAATAACGTTATGAAATATCGAAATCGAAATAAAATAACGTTATAATATCGTTATTGCTAAGCGATATTGCCGCGTTGTCAGCTCGCTGCATATGATAATTATTATTCCCCGTAAATGTAACGTTATTTATATCGATATTTTCTAAATAGCGTTTACTGATATAGCGTTATTATGATGTGTATAACGTTTAGTTGTAAAACGTTATGTTTTTTATAACGATATCGGCACATGTAGATAATAACGTTATGACTTTATAGCGGTATTTGAAGCTGCTCAAAACCACAGTTGCCAGGTTTTATACTATTTCAGCAACATTTCACCAGATTACTTTATACTGAGCGGTTGAATAACTTGACTCGAAGTATTGCCAGGTTTTAGGGCATATGATGTTAATATATTTCCCGAATAAAAAACATTAATTTGAGACTTGTACATAAGACAGATATGACAATTTTGATAGCTGCGTCAAAATGTAAATAAACAAACACATAAATTAAATAAATTTGTAAAAAAATAATAAAGGAAAAGCAAAGTGTAAGAATAAAACAAAAGGATATAAGTTATACCCAACAATGTATGAAAAATGGTCGGTCTCCTTTGTAAACTTTTGTTCAAAAACATGAAAAGTAGAAGGAGAAACATTTTTGATTTAAATATTGAACCAGATAATTTTAAGTGACTGTTTCAATGACATTTGACTATTTTTATCTTCATCACCTGGCAACACTGGGAGCTAGATTTTTTTTTTCATCTTCATTTTTCGAATAGTGGAGCAAAAACTATAGATCAGGAGTATCAACAATGTATGAGAGATCTATCCCTAATAATATAGTGGTTATGGGAAAAATATGAAATTACAATGTTGCCATACACAAAATATATAGTATTTCTACACAGATACTGCAGAAAATATTGAGTACCTATCCAAAGCAACAACATAGCAGCATTTAAATGTGTGAACAGTTAGATCGTGTATTAGAGGAAAAAAATGCGAACTGACCAAGCATCAGCATAATTTAAATACCAAACAGCGTACTAAAATACTGCATGGTTGCGGAATATAGCAAACACCTGCAGGCGCGGATCCACCCATATGGGCATTATGGGCATGCACACAACACTAATTCACTAGTTGTAACTGGAAAAGTCTCACTTTCACACTGATGTACAAAAACTAAGCATGTTGATAGTTTTTGATAAAATTATTTGATATCAAACGGTGTATAATTTAGTTTGTAATCAATTTTATTATTTGAACATGTAAAAAAGATAAAAAAATTGTTGAGTCCCATGATTGTTCATCAATGAGTTTGTATTCTGACTTGCACTTGACTGATCTTTGGGTGGCTGTGCCCACAACTCTATTTGAGGGCTGGATCCGCGCTTGAACACCTGGCAAGCATGTTCAAAACTCACCGCTCTTCCTCAAAGTCATCACCAGCTTCCTCAGTTTCCCCCTCATCATCAGACACCAACTCCAGTGCCTCAGGCCCGCCAGCTGGGCATCCCATCTATAAAAGAAATATTTTTTTAACTTGGAAAGTTTAATATTTTTTTATTTATTTCATTTGAATGGAGTAGCAGACGAGCATGCAGGCCACGTGGTGTTAAGTGGTCACTGCAGCCCATGGAAATCTGCACACAACCTCAAGCAAGCATAGGTAAGTCTTGTCTGAGGTCGTATGCAGTTGCGCTGCTACTCCGGAGGCTGGTGGTCGCCTCATGTAAGTGTGGCAACTGCACCTTTCCACCGAAACACAATAGAATTGGTTCACGGCAGAAGTAGGTGCAGCGGTGGTACTTCCCCGGGCGAACCATAATAGTTCTACCACCTAATACAAATACAAATCTGCTTTATTGTACACCACAAATTCAAAAATACAGCATTAAACATATTGAACAATACAGTGTAGACAAAAAGCGGCCTTATCGCTGATAGCGATTTCTTCCAGACTGCCTTAGGGTAGTGAATGGTTGAGTAATGTAACCTACAACACTGATAACTAAAAGCGACAACGTGCACCACATTTGCGAGTGTGTATTGTTTGTGACGCGCATATTTCGATATAGCGACGTTGGTAACTACATGAAACTTTCCCAACCTCACCCTTAACGCAACTCGCATAATTATTGATGTTTCATACTTTCATCTACCCTCAAATTAATGTACTTCTTTTGTCTTCCACAATGCTCCAGAGGTTAAAATGAATTATTATGTATCGTATGTTGTAATGTCTCATTTTATGTAAAACTTTGTGTTTTTTATGAGAATAAATTCTTCTTTAAACCTAACTTTTACGCTTACTTCCGCATAATATCTAAAAGAAAAGGGCGTGACTGAAAAACAGCGCTCAATCCTGTGTCAGCAAAGGCTGAGTCACATCCTTTTGCCTTACTGTAAATTAATAACGATTCACACTCATAGCCCCACAGTAGGGTACATATACCCTGTGTCGTGGGTACAATGGACACACAAAGACAGAAAAACAAACACCCAGAAATTTAAACTCATCATTGAAATTTGTGTTTCGCTGGGAATCTAACCCGGGACCCTCTGAATGACAGTTCGGCATGGTAACCATTGCGCCACACAGGTCGTTAGACATCGACGTCGTTTTTGCATCGTGTAATTTTATGTCCAAGGCAATAAATAATAATGATTATTATTAACACTTTTGTGTGACAGTGTGGTGTGTGCCAGAGCGCAACCTTTCGGATAACGGTTCTACATAATTTTTTGAATGTCATGTTAGGCATAAAGCACTCATGACTGGTGAGGTTTGAATCTTACTGCACTACGCCGCCAGAATGCTGGGATGGTATTAGTGTATATATAATTCAGTAATATACATAGTAACTATAGTTACTATAGTAAAATAGCAAGCTTTAATAAGTTCCCATTGAAGGAATTTTTGTTGCAGTCAGGTTCTTTTAATTTTGTCAAACAAAAAATTTTTGGGCTATATGACGACCTGCGTGGCGCAATGGTTACCATGGCGGACTGCCAATGGAAGGGTTCCGGGTTCGATTCTCGGCGAAACAGAAATTTGAATGAGTTTCAATTTCTGTTTTCGGTCTAGGTGTTTGTGTTTCTGTCTTTGTGTGTGTCCATGGTACCCACGACACAGGGTATAGCTACCCTACTGTGGGGCTATGAGTGTGAAGCGTTATTTGCCCTCAAAAACCTGCCGCTCTAGATTTCAGCCTACTCAGCTTTTGTTAAACCCAGCACTGATATTGAGTGTTATATCGCATCTGTATGATAGACTTTTATCAGAATGTTGTGTTATTTATCAGGGTGTGTGTATATTATCAGGGTGTTAATGTTCCGGTTTTTGCGTGTGTCCATTCCATGGTACCCGTGACGCAGGGAATTCTAGTGTGGGGCTCTGAGTAGTGTTATTATTATTACTATTTTCAACCTTTTTTATGTCCTACTGCTGGGCACAGGTCTCCTTCTCACAAGTGAGAGGGATTTAAGCCACAGTCCACCACGCTGGCCAAGTGCGGATTGGTGGACGCTATGCTTTCGAGAAATTATGAATTTCTCTCAGGCATGCACGGCGATGGAGAACATTGTAATCAATTAAATATCACGATATTTTCCATCATCGTGGAGCAGCAACAAATGCGCACATTACAAATTTCATTGTCAGAGGTGCGCGCCGAGGATTTGAACCCGGGATTGATCGCGTCGAAAACTGTGGGTTTTTACCACTCGGTCATCGCTGCTGTTATTATTTATTATTATTAATTTTAGACAGCAGACCTTCTGCCAGGCCCGCGTGGCCTCCTGGTAGCGCAGGCCCGGCTCGCTCTGGCGCAGCAGGCCGGTCAGCAGCCGCCGCGCAGCCGCGCACTCCACGAGCGCCTCCCCGGAGCACACCAGGGATGTGAACGGCAGCAGGAGGGCTGCTACGCTGTCTTCTGGGATCTTGCCGTTTGACACCTGGAATAAATTTGTTTATGTTTTTTTATGTTCACTGCAGCTCATGGACAGTTACACCTGGCGCGGTCGCAGCCTTCAATTGGCTGGGGGGGTCACTAAGAAATTTGGGGGAAGAGGTGTCCCAAATTGGCTTGTTTCGCTTTCCATCTACACATGACTGATGGATTTTGGGGGGGGGTCATGTCCCCTGTGACTCCCCTGGGACCGCCACTGAGTTACACAACCTCAAGCAATTCTCAGTTTTGCCTTAGATCACATGCTACTACTCTGGAAATTAATACTATAGACCAATGTTTTTTGTCAAAATAATCAGTAAGGGTGGATTGCACCGTAGGCCTGGTTATAGTTACGGTCAAAACTAACTTTAACGAAGAATTTAACAATAGTATGTTTCACCGTAACGTTTTTCTTGATTATTAAAGTTAATAGGCAGTGAAGATAATACCTAGTTGATTTGATATTTGTCTATAACAATAGATTTAACCGATCAAAATCGAGAAGTTACCATTAAGTTATGACATATTACAAGTATAGTGTAAGGCAAATGTTGCTTGGCTGTGGATTTGACGGGTAGTTTGGGTTTAGTTATAGTTACATCGTGCAACACTCCCTAAGAATCCAACTTTATTTGTGTGTTAGTTGTTATTATTTGTGTGAGGTTGGCAATCACAATATTCTACACAAGCATAAAATAATGTAACTGTGATATTAATCCAGTAAAATTTCATTACATATTAATAATGTACATACGTGATTACATAATAATTATTATATTATACAACCTCGAAGAATAAACTCTGGCTCAAGGTGATAATAGTGACCTATGAACTAAAGTGACCAATTCATAATAAAAAATAGGTACCTTTGCCAACTCCTCCAAATAACAGTCAATTACATGTAATATCATTGACATAGCGTTTTTTGCATACTGAGGCGTCTTGCAGCACAGGATACCTGAAAACATTTTTTGAAAATAAAAACAATACAGTCATTCTGGGTAACTTTGAATTGACGTTTAACTTTGAACAAAGTTGGAAAAAAGATTTAACAATTTATTACATCGAAACTTTTTGATGTTTCAATATAATAACTGTATATAATAGATTGTCAAAATGTTTTTGTACCAGATGAAAATTAAAAAAATACCTGTTAATGCCATAATTCTGGAAATTCCCGCCTTTTCCGTGGTGAAGTTGCTGGAAGTTTTTGAGCTCTGATTTGGAATCGTAAACTAGTCCACTTTGATTCATATGGCAAAACCAAGCTATTTGTTACTTTTGTACGTCAGTGTAGATGTCATTTTTATAGATTAGGTTTTTAAATTCTAAAAAAAATTATTCAAAGTTACCCAAAATTGATGATTAATGAAAATTGGAGTTTTAGGGGAAATTATGGCTAGTTCTGTTGTTTCTTCCGCAAATTTATTTACATTTACAAATTAAATATAGGTGTCATAAATTGAAATTAGTTTTAATAATACAAATAATGTAAAAAATGTTCAAAGTTACCCGAATTGTACGTATCCATAATTAGGTTAAAACCTAACTCTAAAACTCCTAAGGGTAGGCTGAAATATCTTAAGACTCTAAATAAATAGCTTAAGACTCGACTGAGATTATACCGGTTCAAAAATTACCTAAAACCATTTTTTGTGAACAGCTTCTATACACAGTAAGCAATTAACAAGTAAACATATAAGAACTCATAATCATTATTCATTAATGGCACCACTAACTGTGTGCATATTGCACCAGCGTCAAGTATAAATTTTGCATCACTTAGTAGTCATATCAAACAAAATGCCATCAACTTTATCCAATATAACTCAAAAACACACCAAGAAAATGAAAATAAAACAATAGCACAAGTCCATTCAGACTCCCCCCAAAACCCCAGTGTTTATCTATAGTAACTATAGTAACCTGCTGATAGTTATAGCAACTGATGACTGATTGACAGTTGCTGTGATAGTAAATTACTTTAAAGTATTAATTGCAATATTAGGAGCAAGCATTTATTTTTATAAAGAGGCCATGGGTCTATTTTTTAGTAGTCCCTGTAGGTTCGGGATTAAGAATAGAACACGGTATCAGTAAAAGGGGGGTTGCAGGCGGTGAGGGGGGCTCGATCCGTCCAGCCAGCGGCCTGGGAAGGACGGCGGTGTGTGCGTGGTCGGCTGATCTCCCGAAGATGCCGCCGGTGCCGGTGCGTTCCACTGGAGATCCCGAAGTCCTCCCCAAGCGCAGAGGCAGGCCACCAAGGGGCTTTTAGTGCAGTACAAATCCCACATAACCCCGTATCCCCTTTCTCCCAAGGTGCTAGGTACCTTTTGAAGGTTTCCCCCCGTTGTCAGTATGGAGAAAATCTAAAATAGCCACAATTCTAGGTTATGAATTGCATCATTTTCTTACCATCACTGCCCATCAACATCTTGCTGTACATCTGACAGCTCTGCAGACTCCAGTCGCATCTTAACAGGCATCGCAGACTACCTCTAAGGTAGCGACGGACCAACTGTTGACAAGTAAATAGTAATTAACTTTGTTTCTATTAAGTGAATGGTGCATTTAGCAGGTGTTGTTTAAAGATATACCAATTTTTAAGAAACATTAATAGTTAGTCTAAAGATAGTCCTTGTAGCTTCAGGATTTAGAATAGAGCTACGGTATCCCCTGCCTGATCGGAAGAGGCGACTAAAAGTGGGCTTCCGGGGTTGCGGACGGTGAGAGTGGGAGCTCGACCCTCCAGCCAGCGGCCCCAGGAAGAACAGCGGTGTATGTCGCATGTCGCCATAAGGATCGGAGGGTCTAGGAGAGCACCTGTGCTCTCCCGAAGATGGGCCCATTCTGGGCGGCACGCGTTGAAAAGCAGAGGCAGGCCACCGAGGGGGTTTTAGTGCGGTCAAATCCCACATAACCTGGTATCCTCTTCCAAGGTGCTGGATACCTTTTGAAGGTTTCCCCCCAATACAAAAAAAGATAACTATAACTAAAGGTTCTTCTTAGGTTCTTTTATGGTTCAAATAGTACCACCAAGAATTTAGAAAAACATTCATACCATAAGAAACTTGTCCATTCTGTGCTGGTCTATGCCGTACCACTCCATCGCAAGCACCTTCAGCCCTGCCTTGGTCATCATGATGGCGTACTTCAACTGATCCGGTGGGAACAGATCTAGGATTTCTGCTATACTCTCACATAACTCTTCCTGTAATTCATATAATAAATAAATAATGCTTCGTACTTAAAGCAAAGCGTACTTAACAGACTGGTATCCTAGGGATGGTAAAAAGAACCTAGGGATGGAAAAAGAACCGAGCTCAAATAAGCTAGTGTGGCTTAGATGCAAGTTTTTTTTTTGCAACCTTTTTTTTATGTCCCACTGCTGGGCACAGGTCTCCTTCTCACACAATTGAGAGGGATTTAGGCCATAGTCCACCACGCTGGCCAAGTGCGGATTGGTGGACAGATGTAAGTAATTACCATTATGTCATATGAGATGTTTTATTTTTAAAAAAACCAGAGGTGTTTATCTGCAGTTTGGCACTTACCTGTACTAATGGCTTGTCAGACATCCACACAGCATAGAACAAACCCTTCCACACTCTGATAAAATCATCTTCTTTGAATTCTGAAATACAATGCATAAAAGTAGAACAATAAAACAATATGATTCACCACTTTTGAGAAATTTTATTAACTTACAAAACTTAGTGATTCAAGCCGTAAGGAGCCCTATGAAGCAAAGGCATACACATTAAATCAATTCATGCATCTTAATATGCAACACCAATTCAATATTGCTTTAGTTTGAAAACAGTAGCTGCACTGTTAACACAAATTATACAGCAAATATAATTTCATTATTTTCCTTATTTAAATACTTTTACATAGTAACTCATTTTAACTCATTTGAAGCACTCATGGCCTAGCGATTAGTGTAGAACGCAAGCAACAAGCAACTAAGCCAAACGGGCACGGTCGGGTGTGAGATGGGTGACTACTAGTGGCAAAAAAAATTCATGCACATTTCTGTGCTTCGGAGAGCACGTTAAGCCGTCGGTCCCAGTTGTTGTCAATAGATAACAGTAGTTAAGCCTTGTCGGAGGCCTAATGGGCGGTTTAAAAACATCCGACAGGATTGGCCACTAACCCGCATCTTCACCAACAGGCATTGGAACAGCGTGGTGGAGTAAGCTACAGGCCTCGCCAATAATGGAGAGAGACCCGTGCCCAGCAGTGGGACGTAAAACCGTTGCAGCCAACTCATTTTAAAAGCATTTTTACTGTTAAAGAATGTTTGCCATTCAAATTCATTTGAAGGTTATGTTGCGGCGTGAAAACCATCAATGTTTATGTTTTAAAAAAGACGAGAAAATATCAATTTTTACGAAGTACCTACCATATTCTTTCTCAAAGCAGCTCAGAAGCCATTTCTTTAGCGTTTTAAGCACTTTATCTCTAGTTTTCTTCTCGTTGCCCGACAACAACCTCGCAAACTTTAACTCCTGGGCAACGACCAGGACTTGTTGCTTTTTGCTCTTTTCAATTGGTTTTTTCTTCGTTTTCTGCTTTTTAACTTTATTTTTTTCTGGGGCTTTCATTGTGATTCTTTTGATTTTATTTTATTTATTACAATTACTTTTAACTGACACGAAAACAGCATGAGTTTTGCAGTTCCTTCCTTTTCCTTGCTGACTTTTTGACAGTGACACATGACAATTCTGGCAGAATTTCTGCCTACTTGACTGACAAGACAATTGACATTTTTGTGTACAAGTAACATTTTTTTTTGTTCAATAATAGCATAGCATGATCAATGAATATTGCCAGTGTCAGTGCCATTGTAAAAAAAATCTTATTCCTAAGCAACTGGGAGAACTCGAATGGCGTCATAATTTGAATTCTTGTTTTTTTATTTAAACAAAGATTATAATTTTTTTAAATTTAAATTATTACAAGTTTTCTTTTTCTAAACTTACTGGTTTTCTCTATGAAGCTAACCTGCTTCACTTTTCAGTGTTTTAAAAGAACTCGTCTCAGGAAGAAGCTTTTTTATTGTCTCAGGTTAAACAAGGCTAGGATATCAGAATGTAAGTTATTTCCATCAATCCGCACTTGGCTAGCGTGATGGACCTAAATCCCTCTTACCTTTGACCTACGCCCAACAGTCAGTAGGACGTAAAAAAAATTTAAAATAATAATAATTCATTTATTGCCTTAAAATAAAAATATTTTTACATTTACATAATACAAAATCTTAATGCTAAAAACGGACAAAAGGAGGCAGCTCAGCATTTGCTCACGCAAGGTTTCACTTCGAACAGCGCTGTTTTTCAGCTGCTCCTTTGTCCCAGAGGTCTTAGGGAATTGGAAGTCTGTGATTCCCCAATTGACATAGATTGATTGAGTAAAAACTTTTTTCGTTCTAATTTTATTTTAGTAAGTGACGTGTGTGTGTGTGTGTGTTTAAAATTGCATAGGTGTTATTTCACAACATAAGCAACTTCCATGGTTGCTCAAGATGTGAAGAGGTGCGGTTGCCGGCCACACCAATTGCAATTTTGAGGCGCTCGTGGAAGTGACAATTGTATACGACGTTGTTTAATTGAATAAAAAAAATCAAATGGGCAACTTTTATATACCTACCTAAAAGGAATATATTTAAATAAAACGTCAGTTTTATAACTTTGTATATAATGATGGATATTTACAACTATTATTATTATTTTTACAGGTCTGTCTTACATAAAAGATTCTATAAACAAAACTGACTGCAAACTGGACTCGGGTGTCTCCGGTTAACATTAAAACTTAAAAATAATCGTTAAAATCAATTAATTAATAATAAAACAGTAAAAAAGGGGAAAGTCCAATGCGCAGCCATTTTTGTCGTGGCAACTTTAAGTCAATCACGATATACTTTGACTGAATCCAGCAACATATTTTGAAGCGTTTAAAAATTTAATTTCCCAACGATTGCAGTCAAATTACATCAAAATATTTACAATATACATGTAATCTAGCACACTGCACGGCTAATATATTCTCAGCTGGCAACAATACATATTTTTAACACATGTCATATCTTTCTCCGCCTACCCCACGTACCGTTAAATTTTAAATTCCACTAAATCTACGCGTCAACGTCAATATAAATTCATTTTTCCTTACATATTTAGAATATGTTTATCTTCCCTTGCGCTTTAATAAGTGATTTTGTCTTTACACTAAAATAAAACGTATGATTTCTATTTTAATTAACACTGTCAAATATTTAAGGGAGGAATATTAAAACGCCATACGCCGCCACAATGTATGGTACTTCACTTTTAATAATGATGATATAAGAAGGCAGAATGACCAAACTAGTATCGTCGCCGTAGCTTGGCCATGTTTCGGCGTAGTGGGTGTAAGTTCGCGCATAATATACTTAATGCAACAAAAAAATGGCCACTATTTTGCTTGTCATTGGAGCGAACGGAACGCTCGGAACAGTGCTACCTCAGTGCGCATCTTACGACTCTAGCCAAGTTACGTGTCGGGGATTATAGGCAGGATAAAATGTATTAAGTGATCTCTATAACAAATGGGAAATCAGACAAGAAAATCTATATATTGACTGCCATAACCGAGCACATTTCTGTTGTCTTCGGCGTTAAATTAAAAGCGAAGTACCACCAAGTCTATCACTTTTTGACAGCTGTAAAAAAAAAACCTTGTAATAAAGTAATAAATTCAGTAGACTCCATTCCAAAGTTGTTCACTTTGTGAGATGTCAAAATAACGGCAAATATTTAGAGTATTAAACGATCCAACATATATTCGATCTAAATAAATCAACATCGCCTAACAATTATATGAAACACCTATTATAAAGTCACATTAAATTTTCTACTTCGGGTATAGACACAAACTTTAACGCTATGTTCATACTGCAACTTACGGGGAAACCAAGTTAAATAAAATAATGCCATATTTAGTGAAGGTCCGCTCGCTGTATTATTATCGCCAACCTATAAGACTTCGCTCCTAGAAATTTTCGGTTTGATGCTACAAATGCAACGGACAGACTAAGAACGTATGTTAATATAATAATAAAAAATATGTAATAGAATGTAATACTTTGCTAAATAACCGTAAAATCTAGTTTATTTTAAAAACAACAAATATGACAGTATATAAACTTACGATGGCACCTTTTTACAGGATATAATATAACAGTCATATAACCCTCATAACATTTCGTAAACCTTTAATATACTTAGCTATAATATAATTTGTCTTTTTTCAGCAAAAACAATATGTCATTAAAAGAATGATACGAGACATACATTGATATTTTTTAATTTTTTTAAATAAAAACATATTTTTTGAATAGTCTTACCCAAAGTTGCAGTGTGAACTTAAAACATACAAAACATTATATTATATAAACTCTTACATATTTATGGCATTACTCTCAGGAATTTTTAATTGTTTCATTACAATAATCTACTACTTATCCATATATATTTCATAAATATATATTTTAGGAATAGTTTTGCGCGATAATTGGCTGTTTGAAACTTTTGAATGCAGACACGATTGCGAAATTTTTATATAAGTAATGTAATAATGGAGCGCGAAGCGAAGACATACATCCGGACGGAGTGACGCGTTTTTTGGAAAATAATATGTCGACGGATCTTCAAGGGTTGAATGATATAACTGACTAAACTAAAAAGAGGAACATGAAGAATGAAACCTTCCAGCTCAATCCCCGCTGGGGTTCACCTGGAGTACCGTTCGCAGCAACGATTTAAGAGCACGAATTTTTAAGCTAGGTATTTTGTATTACATTAATTCTTTATTTTTATTATTTTTGCTATCATCGGTTAAGTTTGGTCTTTGAATAAAAGGTGAAAGATTAAATTCTTAAGAGATATTCAAAATCATAACAGGATGATAACAAAAGAACTAATATTAATTTGTTCCTCCCTTTTGAGTGCATGGTATGATGTTAGGGGAGTGATATTTTTTGCCTCTGACTTCACTGGAGAAATTCATCTACTTAGTTTGGTTGGCGTTAATCTACACATTTGTTAGAAATATAAAGAGTTGATTTTTTTTAACTTCAATCTAGCAAAAAGCAAGTCATGTCTGCATTTAGAAGTATCATAGGAATCGTACAGTTTGTATTTATAATTAAATTCAACAACTTCAATTATGTGTTTAAGATTCATAAGCTATATGTGAAATATCCGTAACTTTTAATAAGTTAAAAAAGCGCTTATAAACAAGACAAAAAAACGAAAAGTAAGAAACACTACATGTCTTTACGATAGTTTGCGAATATTTCACATATAAAAAATATTAGGCCTTACTGTGGGCACCACAAAACAACGAAACAAAAACATTGGAAGGGCATTAAATTTTGTACTATTGCTATTGTATTAATGCTACTATATAAAAATATATAACATATAAAATTAGTAGGACAATACGACAGTGAATAATACCTCTATAATACCCTTTATTGTATTTATGCCTGATAGCATTAAGTCCGCCTATTGTAAACGAATACAAAAAACAGTGAATAAATAAATAAAATGGAATCTGATTGACTTAACTGTTTGATCTATATTATAGAATCATATATACTAATATTATAAAGAGAAAAGATTTTTATTTTTGTATGTTTGTAATGAATAAACTAAAAAACTACTGTTCCAATTTAAAAAATTCCACCATTAGAAAGCTACATTCACCCTGAATAACATAGGCTACTTTTTACCGCGGGGAAATGGTTCGTTCCTACGTGAAAACGGGTAATAGGCTCAACGCGGTTGAAGCAACTGGCTAAACGCCTATGATTTTAATATAGCAATGAAGCGTGGAATAGCACATAGGCTATTTTTATCCTACGGGGACCCATTAAACGGGCCCACGCGGGCGAAACCACTGGCTGAAGGCTAGTGCAATATTTAATAATTACCCATAGATATAAAACAATTATCAAATACTAAATTCAAAAGACAACTAAAACAATGGCTTATAAAAAAAGCTTGGTACAATATAAACTAATTTTTTGAAGATAAGACTACGTGATACGTGCAATAAAAATGATTTTGAGAGCTTCAGCGTAAAATATATAAAATATAACTGTAAACAATGCCTGAGAGTTTTTATTCCGCCGACTTTTTTTCTATCATTGACCCAGCGGTGGGTAGGCATCAAAAGCGGATGTAAGAGTAATCTTAACGGATCTTAAAACAAAATATTTTTAGTTAATTTTAATTAATAATAGTTTATGGCAGAATGCGGTAGACTGTTTAAAACTCCAATAATATATTTAAACATCTTATTCTATGTATGTTTACAGTCAACAATAAAGTATTTTCATTTCATTATTCTAGTATAATTATTGATTTCTGCAAGTTAGATGTACAGAATATAACATGGGCGAGAGTGTTGTAACAATAAATTTTGTCCTATTTATCGGTTCGCACCTATTCAGTAAAGCCCGAAATGCACATCACTATTTACTCTACGAGATCTATGTCATTAATTTATCTCTCGAATAAACCACGCTGTGCTTCAAGTGAACATTTACTTTTATTTCATCTAATTCAACACAGGGTTTTCATTCATTGCCGTACTGTCCTTCCCACTTTATATAACATTCTACCTTAAAATTACACAATTATTATACTCTGCGTATGGCAACACTTACGAAGCGATAGATTTTCAGTATTCAGTACGGTACTGCGAGGTATGCGTATAAGTTTTAATGTTTCCGAAGATGTTCGAATATGATTTTTAAACTATCTTTATATATTTCACTTAATTTTATAAATATTTTTATTTCAATCACAATATCCAAGGACCATTCGATTTCCTCTAATAAAATGCAGTTATAATTTTGGTGAGCCCTACCAAAATTAGAAGGCATTTTGTACTAATATATATATGTCCTTGGTATTCAAAATCATTCGGAAACAATATCTTGCAGTAGTACATATTTGTACCGATCGATCAGACTCTTTCGCTTTTTGACAGCTATCAAAAATATGTTACTTTTTAAATGCTTTAAATAGTATGTTGATATACAAAATGAATATTTTTTTGTCATTTAATCTGCAAATTATCTTCAAAAATATTGTAACAATGAGTGTAAATAAGATAGTTTTGTATTTGTATAATATTTGAAAAGCACTATTAAAACGGCGTCAAATTTTGACAGCTGTCAAAAAAGCAAACGATAACGTGATACCTTAGTAGCCACATATTTGTACCGATCGATCAGACTCTTTCGCTTTTTGACAGCTATCAAAAATATGTTACTTTTTAAATGCTTTAAATAGTATGTTGATATACAAAATGAATATTTTTTTGTCATTTAATCTGCAAATTATCTTCAAAAATATTGTAACAATGAGTGTAAATAAGATAGTTTTGTATTTGTATAATATTTGAAAAGCACTATTAAAACGGCGTCAAATTTTGACAGCTGTCAAAAAAGCAAACGATAACGTGATACCTTAGTAGCCGTACCGAATACATGCTCACTTTTTTATTTTTCAATTCACAATTATTTAAAGAGTATTCTATAGGACTTCATTCAACATATATTTATATGTATTTCTATATGTCATTAACATTTTTTTTAAATTTATTTTAGCGCAGAGTTGTTACTCTTTTTTAACTTATATATTGAAATATTTACTAGTGTACATTTTATAATAAATTGTGCATAAAATAGCATCATCAGAACTAGGTATTGATAAAAGATATGCGATATTTTGTGCAATAATGTTACAGTACAATTAAAATATAGAAAAGTGTCAAAAACAATTTCGATGATTTGTAAAATGACAAAAAAAAAACAAAAAAACATTTTCTAATAATTTTAAAACCATACATACATAATATGTACTATATTTTGACAAATGAAATATTGAAACATTTTTTTAATTTTTCTAAAAAAAAACGAGTCTTATCAAGACTGAATTATACATCAATCGTCCTTTTATAGAAATATAGATTATTGCGTTTGACAAGATTCTTACTGTTAAAAGTAAATATTTTTTTAAATAGGCGGAAAAAAAGATAGTAACAACTCCGGCATTCAAATTCATACATATCACATTAAAAATCTACATTTTAATTCACATATAATATCTATGTATAATAATAAATTCTCTACGATACAATTTCAATTTATACATATTTGCCAACAGTTAGAATATAGTTTTCATTATATATTTGTTTATTATTTACAATAAATGCTTTTTTTTTCTCGTGTTTAGATTTTCATACTTCTGCATAGTATGAGTGAATTAATGTACAAGAAGTTTTTTAACGAATTTCAAAGTTATATCAATATTTTTGGCAAAAATAAAATGTACTGAAATCGTCAAACGTTGTAAAATGAAAAATAAATCTTTTTATTATTTTTTTCCACAAAAATATTAATATATAGTAAAAAAAATTAAGTTTCAACGTATTTTGGTAGATGGAAAATTAAAAAAAAATCTATAATTATTATTTTTATTAAAATTATTTAAAAGAATTTTTCTTAGACAGTAAAGTTGTATTAGTTGTATGGAAAAATTGATATAGTTGTATGGTTCATGCATTAATATTTTAGTTGTCATTTTGTTTTATTAAACCTACTATTAGTTTATGATTGGCACATCATTCTTAATTAAACAAAATACAAAATAGGAATCAGTTACTTATCTGTGCATTTGAAAATTATTTGTACTCTGCGTAGGCCTTGTCTTAGACCTTCATATGCGATTTTAAATACATAAATAAAATAAGATAATGTTTATTTCATTAATTTTTTTAAATCTTTAACGTCGAATAATCAAACAATCTCCGTTTCTTCAATTGATAAGAAAATACCAGTCGTTAGGTGACTTTTAGAAGCGCGCATGGCCCGGCGGTCAGCATAGTAAGCAAATGATCTATGCGACTAAGCCAAATGGGCGCGATCGGGCGTAAGATGGGTGACCGCTAGTAACAAAAAAATAATTCATGCGCGTTTCCGTGATTCAAGCACGTTAAGCCGTTATGGAGCAGCGTGGTGGATTAAGCTCCAGGCCTCCCCAATAAGCGGGAGGGACTCGTGCCCAGCAGTGTGACGCAAAAAGGGTTGCAGCCATGGAAAATTAATTTGAACAATATAATTTCGCACAATTGTAATATTATTGTACAGCAATGTAACTAAAAAGTTACCTGGCTGCAACCCTTTTTGCGTCTCACTGTTGGGCACGGATCTCTCCCTATTGTTGGGAGGCCTTGAGCTTACTCCACCACGCTGCTCCAATGCGGGTTGGTGGAGAGGCGGTTAGTGGCCAACCCGCTGTCGGATGTTTTCAAACCGCCCATAAGGCTTAAGGTTTACCGACTGTTATCTATCGACAACAACCGGGACCGACGGCTTAACGTGCCCTCCGAAGCACGGAAACGCGCATAAATTTTTTTGCCACTAGCGGTCACCCATCTCACACCCGACCGTGCCCGATTGGCTTAGTTGCATAGATCGCTTGCGTTCTACACTAACCGCTAGGCCATGCGCGCTTCTAGCATGAAATGCATACCGCGCAGTATTTTACCCACAAAGATAGCGAAATCAGCTCTGATGTGAACAGTCATATTACCACATATCCACTCAGCTTTCTCCACCGCAGGGGACAGCAAATACCGCTTACGTCTGAATAGGCCTTAAGAGCGGTTTCAAACCGGAGTGTTCGCGCGTTTTTTGTAGCGCGTGTACACGCAAAACAGCGAGATGCGACATCTTCCGGTACAAAAAAAGCGTGTAATCGCGTTTTCCGAAACGACCATATACGCGCCGAAAAATACGCTTGAAACCGCACTAACTTGTACGATCGTTGACGCGCGTATAAGCTCGTATATGCCAGCTGCGACTGATGGCACCCCTATACTGGTTCAAGTGCGAAAACGCCTGAATAAGTCCGTTTATGCGCGTGTGGATTTTAGAACAGCAAATAGCGTTTACACGAGACACGCGTTTGCTGAAACTAGGGTTGCCATCTCTAAAATTTGTAAACCAGGACAAGATGCGTTATAACCCCGGATTTAAGAGCCAAAAACCCGGACATTTCAACAGCGGGGGGACGGTGAATTTACCGAATCGGTTCATCGGTTTACGCGATGTGCGTGTGTATTTTTTTTAAAACCCGGACTACAAATGAAGTCCGGCCTGGACGCTCCTCGGACGCCCTCTAAACTAGGACAAATCCGGGGAAACCCAGACGGATGGCAACCCTAGCTGAAACGAACGTACAAGAATAATATGTTGGTTTGAAACCTCTCATAGGTCGATTACCGAAATCTGGCACATGTCACACTTGTGTATTGTCTTTGAAACCCGCACAAGATACAATACACATGCATTGTGCGTGACGTTTACACCTGTTGCTACATGAAAAAGCATTTGTGTGAGTAGTGACACTGCCACCTTTTGTTAATCTACCCACAAGTCTTAACAGAATTTTGTGAAATTCTTTGGAGGTTTAAAATTATGAATCGAATTGTCAATACTTGCCTACTTAAAATTGTCTAAATTCTTCAAATCCAATCGCAAATCACAGGTAGAATACCTGTGGTACCTCGGAGGCCATGTATTCCTCTTATCTCTGCTACGCAAGCCCTCATGGAACTCCGTATCGCTACACTTACACAGAACTTGCACCAACGAATCCCACTTTCTCATCAATTGCTCCTTGATACATTTTATATATTTGTCTTCTGGTTCCTTGAAGGTTACTTTCAATTGCTTCTGTCCATGCACTTTGGTCCTGACCTTCTCTCGTTTCGGAAACTCGTAAGGTAACTGCGTTTTGACCTTCGTCAGCGTTATGTGAGGAGAAGGTAATTGGATGCTGATTTTCGGCAAGTTTTTCGCCGTCTTTGTAAGGTTCGTCGGCGACTTTTGTGTCGGCGACGTCTGATCGGAGACTTTTTTCGGCACAAATAGGCGTTGCTTGTTGCATTCCGATCGCCATTTTCTGGGTCTCGATATAACTTGCGTAGGATCGCTGATAATATCAGTTTCGACGAAGCGATTAGCTTTGTAGGACGCTTGTCGTGTGATGTTTTCGATGTTTTTCATTGCTTTCGGGTCTGCTTTTGTTTTTATGCTCGAACAGCTGGCCGAAGTTGGTATTTGGCGGCAGACAACGTTTTTCGAATTCTTGTTCCATGCATAGAATGGTGGTTGGTTTGTCGGCGATTTCCGTATTACGTGTTCGTACGCTGTCGGCGAAATGTACGGCGAACGTGGGATCAGTCGTTGCGTTGTTTTGTAAGCGGGTTCCGAGATGCTACTTCCCGCTTTTTTTTTATCCCGTTTAGGTAAAATTAAGCATGACGGCTTTAGTTTACTAGCTGACGTTTTGAAGAAATCCGTGATTTCAGCTGCCAGAGTTTTAGTTACTTTTTGTGTATCAGATTTGGATATCTTGTTATTGATATCTTTTTCTATTTTCGGGTTAGTATCTGGCGACTTATCGTTTTTTGTTGCTATTGAGTCTTGTGAGGTTATCACTTTTGCATTTTCTAACTCTATGCTGTCAACGGAATCTATTGATTTAGACATTTTAATTTTTTCTTGTGTAGCTTTGATGTCGATCTGTTCAACTACTCCCTTCGAGTTTTGTACCATTTTATCGTCCATGCACGATTTCGAGGAATCAATGCATTTTGGAACTGGACTCAAACTTTTATCGACTGTTTGTTTCATATCCACACCAGTTATGTTGTCTATACCCGACAATATATTAGTAAAATTATTCAATTTCGGGCTAATACGCCTTTCGACTCTCATATGTTGCTTAGCGTTTAAGAGATCCAAATCCAATGTCTTAATCTTCCGATTAAACACACATAGATCGGCCGAGTCAATGGATTTTGAACTTATACGTTTTTCCACTCTTCGGTGGGTCAATTCCAAATCTAATACCATAATTCTATCTCTGCTCATGTCATATGAATCTATGGACTTGGAACTGATTCGTTTTTCGACTTTCCTGTGTTTCATGTCGACATCAGAGTCGTATAACATTATGCGGTCGTTACTAAAGCAAAGCGTGTCAGATGAGTCAATAGATTTTGAGCTACAACGTTTCTCTGCCTTTCTATGACTCCTCCTGTTCACAACGGTCGCTATGGACGTGTCCGTAGACGATTCTGACATTGTGTTTGGCGTTGAACCATTTGACTCTTCTTCTTTTATCTCCAATGTTTGTGCGGTTGGTTTTTTATCTGTGATATTAACGAGAACTTCATCTAATATAGACTTAGTTATCTGCATAGTTTCGAGCGAATCCAAAGCGGCTTCGAAATCGTTTTTGGTTGTTTCCGGGATGGGCGTTATTTCCATTGACAACTTCGAATCGACGTTGTCGGCGGCCGTTTCAGTTTTCAGTGTCGTCACTTGCGAGAGCTTGGATTCTATGCTTTGAGCCTTAAACTTGGTTGGTTTCGGCCCAATCGGACGCGGCGGCGGGATGATCTTCTTGGATTTCGGTGGCAAGGGGAGCGTATTACTCTTGAACGCGGGCAGGGCCGTACTAGGCATGGACTCCACACTCAGCTTCGAATACGAATCCGTGTAACACAGATCTAGAGACAGCGGTCGCGCGTTATGTCGCAAAAACCTCGGGTTTAACTTCGAGGTGTCCGATACGGACTGAATGGAGGTTGATTTCACTAAATTAATACCAGAATCACTGGTCGAGAAGTCTGATATCACTGACAGCTTATCGGGTTGGATGCCAGAGTCGTGCGCACTTTCACTTTTATCACTCTTTTCGATCACGTAAGGGTTCTCGTGGGTTTCACTCTTATCAATCACATAGGGGTTCTCGGAGGGTTCAACGTTCTCATCGTTCTCCCTGTGCTCCATCACGTAGGAGTTCAGGGGGTCGCGGTCCCCCGGCAGGGAGTACTTGCGGGCGGGGCGGCGCTTGGGCGGCAGCGGCAGCGTGCGCGGGCAGCGCGCAGCCGCGGGGGGCCCCGGGGGGGGCTGCTGCTAGGTGCGCGGCGCCACCGCGGCCGGTGGCGGCTTCGGCGGCAGGCGCGGCGCTATTCTGTAACCAAATGGTTGGCTTAAAACAATGGAATAAAGGTAAGTAGTGTACCTAAAACAATTTTTTTATGAAAAATAAATAAATACATAAAAGGTATTTTAGTAGTGAATGTGTTAATTGAATTGAAGTCAATTAAAAGATTGAAAAGATATAAAATAAATAAGGAATAGGTAGAATTTAAAGATTAGGTAATGGAAATATTATTTATCATGTTTTTGATGGTCTGTATAACTTTATAAACGGTGTTTTGGAGATGTACGTAGGTTAAATTTGGGAGTCGAAATAAATTGCTAACGGACAATATTTGTTGATCGTCATTAACTTAACTGGATTTGACCACGCCTTCCGTCGGCCTTCCCGGGGCCGCTGACGGTTCCACTGGGAAGCTCAGTCTCGCCGCCCGTAATTCCGGAAGCTCCCTTTTATTTGCCTCTTTAGGGGATACCGTAAGGGCAACAGTCTATACCCTGAGATTCTTAATCTCGAAGCTACAAGGACTGTCCATTGTAGGAACTAAGGTTCCCGTATCAAGTAACTAGCTTACCGCCCGCGTGGGCTACTGTTTTCCCCCAAAATTAGACATTTTCCTCAACTGTCCTCAAGTAAAAAATAGCTGTGACTTGCCAGCTCTCAACTATATTTGTACAAAAACTGTAGTCAATTCATATTGATATTATAAATACTAATTGACAACATTTTTTCGAGACGACGGCACGCGATATGACGCGACGCGGCACGATACGCCGCGACGTGACACGACGCTACATGACGCGACGCGACTCTACGCTATATGACGCGATGCGACTAGGAACGACGTGACTTGACGAGAGGCCACACGACGCGACACGACACGATACGCCGCGACACGATTCGACGCGACATACACACCGTGAAGCGCTGTTGTTTTGTACAGATCCGCATTCGCGGGTGTGGAGCCTCTTAAAATCCGCGTCTGGTCTGCAACATCCGTAGTCCATACACGCGTATATCATTACTGTAGTTACTATAGTAAACTGTTGGTAACTATAATAACTGATGATTGACAGATATTTAAATAATGTAAACTGATCAGTGAGCAACGATGCTTTAGTGGTAAGGACCACGGTCTCCAATGCGGGCGATGCTGGGTTTAAATCCTCGGCGAGCACCTTTGACAAAAGAAATTTGTAATGTGCGCATTTCTTTGTTGCTCTACGGTGATCGAAAATATGTTTTTCATGAATGTATAAATTGATTTCTTTTTCATCTGGTAAAGTAGCCATCGCTTTACTGGGATATCTGAATGATAGATTACAGATGACTGATTTGACATTGATTATTGTTACGTTGTCTTCTTTCAACAAAAGGGATACACAACAAAAAATTTCGCTTTTTTTTCAACCTCTTTTTTATGTCCCACTGCTGGGTACAGGTCTTGTCACAAGTGAGTGGGATTTAGGCCATAGTCCACCACGTTGGCCAAGTGCGGATTGGTGGACGTCATGCTTTCGAGAAATTATGAATTTCTCTCAGGCATGCACGGCAATGGAGAACATCGTAATCAATGAAATATCACGATATTTTCCATCACCGTGGAGCAGCGATAAATTCGTACATTACAAAATTCTTTTGTCAAAGGTGCGCGCCGAGAATTTAAACCCGCATTAGAAAGCGTGGTCCGTGGACTAAAGCATCGTCGCTCACTGATCAGTTTACATTATATAAATATCTGTCAATCATCAGTTATTATAGTTACCAACAGTTTACTATAGTAACTACAGTTACTATACTAGTGTTGTATAGTAGTGGTTGGACTACGGATATTGCGGACGCATTGCATTTCTTTGCTAGAGGTGCGAGCCGAGGATATGAACCTGGGATCGGTCGCGTCGAAGACCGCGGTTTTTTACCACTCGGCCGTCGTTGCTACTCTAATGTTCGCTTAAAATAGAGCAAATGGTGTAATGAGCGAGATGGAGAGCAAGATGTTCGAGTAGAGTATAATGGTAAGGCGTAGTTACTGCGAGTTGTGTTGGCGGCGCTGCAGCAGCGCGGAGTGCGCGGGGCGCAGCAGCTCGGGCGCCGGCGCCGGCCGCGGCGGCAGCGGCGGCGGGCCCGCGCCCTCCGCCCCATACCCCTCCGCCCCCACCGCCCCCGCACCACCCGCACCACCCGCGTCCGCCCACGGCACCTGCATGTAACAATGTACAAACGATTCACTTTCTATTTCTTTAAATATAACGAACGAATGTTATATAAACAAACATTTTATTAACAATCATATATGTTAAATGCACACAAGTTGCTAAAGCAATCTATACGTAATTATAAATAAATAAAGGTTCACAATCTTAACCCCACAGTAGGGTATATATACCCTGTGTCGTGGGTACCATGGACACACACAAAGACAGAAACACAACCACTCAGACTGAGAACAGCAATTTCAACTCATCATTCAAATTTCTGTTTCGCCGGGCATCGAACCCGGGACCCCTCCAGTGGCAGTCTGGCATGGTAACCATTGCGCGACGTGGGTCGTCACGTTTCTTGTTATAACGCAAAATCAAAAATCTAAAAATTTATTTGTCACACGCTAATTCTTTCGGGCTTAGGCTTTTATGAGCTTCTTTATGATAAAGATGAGGGGAAAAAAATCAGAAGAAAAAACCCCAACAATACATTTTTAAATTAAATATGTACAGACTATCCTTCCGCCAGCGGCTTCGCTCACGTAGACCCGTTTTAGTACCATAAAAAGCCTATGTGCCATACGACGTAAGGTGATATATTGCTATACTAAAATCACAGGCGTTAGCCAGTTGCTTCAACACGTTTTCCAATAGGAATGAAGCATTTCCCAACGCTAAAAAGTAGCGTAAATTCATCAGGGACAATGTCGACTTCTAATGGTAATAGTATATTTCATTACAAGTGCGGAAAGGCTGTCATTGCAATGAGTTCCGACAAATGTCTACCCGAGCCGAGGCGCAGCCGAAGGTGAGGGTTGACAGTCGGAACTCCTTCCAATGACGGTTCCGCACGTGTACTGAACAACTATTTTTAATACAGTTGCGAAAAAATGAAGCAATTTAATTAAATAATAAAAACTCGCAAAGAACATTTTTGAAAAATGGCGCCAACCCTAAAAGAATATGAGCAGAGATTTTTTTTTGTTTTTTTCACCCATTCTGGGTAGGCAAAGGGAACTATGCCCATACAGCCAAGTCTTCAGTAGTTTTTTTTATTGATATGAAATGAAAATGTTAATGAGATGAAATGAACTGAAACCTAACCTAACTCATTGAATCAAATCATTAAATCCGATATTGAAACAAATTAGTACCTTATTTTTAGAAATATTTGCATGAATTATAAAAACTTCTAAAACTTCGTGGTTGTTTTTTTTTATCTAATACACATTATTTAGATAGTTGGGAACGCATGAGTGCGGAAAAGGTAAAGAAAAAGCACGAGTGTGTAATAGCCCACTTCCCGCACTCTAAACATCCCTGCAATACGTCACTTTTTGAGCAACTGTATTAAAAAAGAATTTTTCAAATCGGTCCTCTTTATCATGTTACTAGCCTTCCGCCAGCGGTTTCGCCCGCGTGGACTCGTTTAATGGGTCCCCGTAGGATAAAAATAGGCTATGTGCTATTCCAGGCTTCATTGCTATATTAAAATCATAAGTGTTTAGCCAGTTGCTTCAACCGCGTCGACCCTATTACCCGTTTTCACGTAGGAATGAAGCATTTTCCCGCGTTAAAAAGTAGCCTATGTTACTCAGGGAGAATGTAGCTTTCTAATGGTGGAAGAATTTTTGAAATCGGAACAGTAGTTTCTGAGTTTATTCATAACAAACATACAAAAATACAAATCTTTCCTCTTTATAATATTAGTACAGATTAGCGTAGATAATATTATTATGCATCGATGCACATGCACCTATTTCCCCCGCTGACTCCAGCTTACTAGGTGGTGGCAGACCGCGAGCACGTACCTGGTGGTGGTGCGGCGTGGTGTGCGCGGAGTCCCGCCTCCTGCGCGGCGGCAGCGGGGGCGGAGTGCCGCACGCGCTGGACCCGCTCCCTGTCCGCCGCGAGCTGCACGCTATCGCATCCACTGCAACCAACACAATACACCACTTTACTGTATATGATCAAAAATCTAATAATTAGACATGGACATTAAACAGCCTCCGTGACGTAGTGGGTGATGAGTCGACTGCGAAACGTAAGGTCGTGGGTTCGATTTCCACCCAGGACAATGTTTGTGTGATGAACATGACTATTTGTTCTGTGTCTGGGTGTTAATAAAATTGATCTATTTAAGTATGTATTTAGAATGATATAAGTATGTTTATCAGCTTTCTGATTACCATAGTACAAGCTCTGCTTAGATTGGAATCAGGTGGTGTTGTGTGAATTGTCCAAAGATATTTATTTATTTTAAACAAAAAAAGTAAATACACGACACACTTTTTCTTAATCTTTAATGTTATTTTAATAAATGCTTCACACTCATAGCCACTCAGTACGATATACCTATATATACCCTGTGTCGTGGGTACCATGGACACATACAAGGACAGAAACACAAACACCCAGACCGAGAACAGAAATTTAAACTCATCATTCAAATTTAGTCGTGTAAGTACTAAGTAGCCTATGTGGGTGGGAGGGAGGTACTATTGCATGAATAAAGTATACACCATCATACGTTCTCATTGTGGATTGTTGCAAAGTAGTTTTTACCTAACTTTAAAAATCCAGATGTTAGGTTAAGTAACCTCTAGTTAGTTAATAACCACACTTATTGGGAATAGAAGTAGTCTGTGGGACAAATATTTATTTTATTTTAATAAAAACCAAATCGTATAGTAAATTTAGAAGCGCGCATAGGCCGGCGGTTAGCATACAACGCAAACGATCTATGCAACTAAGCCAAACGGGCACGGTCGGGTGTGAGATGGGTGACCGCTAGTGGAAAAAAAATTCATGCGCGTTTCCGTGCTTCGGAGGGCACGTTAAGCCGTCGGTCCCGGTTGTTATCGATAGATAACAGTCGATAAACCTTGCCGGAGGCCTTATGAGCGGTTTGAAAACATCCGACAGCGGGTTGGTCACTAACCCGCATTGGAGCAGCGTGGTGGAGTAAGCTCCAGGCCTCCCCAATAATGGGGAGAGACCCGTGCCCAACAGTGGAACACAAAAAGGATTGCAGACATACTAAATTTACTTACAATGCGCATTTGGTGACGACGCAGACGGAAAGTTGAAAGCCGCCCTGCAAAAAAAAACTTATTTGATCAAGTCAAAGACAAACTTAAAGGCAAAGGCAAAAACTTATATGCACAAATATGGGTGTTTACAAAAGTTGTTTATATAATATTTGGTTCGCCATATTTTATCTTTCTGATGTATGCAAATATTACAAAGATAAAAAAATATGTTTCGATATAAAATTTATATTTCCGATCGTATCCGATCGTCGGCTTTAGGTGCCCATATCATAGGGTGTTTGTACACTTAGAAAAAAAACCGGCGGGATAAAAATTTCCAGATTTTTATGAAATTCCATTATGTTGTTCTTGTCAGATTTTTGTCTCTGTCAAAAGTTACACTATTACTCGAATATACAGCAATTAAAACATTTTAATCATTAAGGTCACATAATTTACACTTATATTTTAAATATATAACAGCATTCATGGCTCAGTCGTCAACTCTTTTAATACGACTCCGTCAACCTGCCGCCATTTCTGCAACTGACAGCTAACGTCACTGTTTTTACCAATTTTGAAAAACGTAATCAATTGAGTTACTCATTTTTTGAACATTTGAAGATATTATAATCCGCTACAAATACATTTTTCATACACACCTGTCAGCCACCACTAAGGGTGACGCAGGAGGCGCTGGAGATCTTTTCGGGGACATGGCAGGACTCCTGAAACATTAAAATCATTATACCACTCAAATCTGCTAGATTATAATAATATATGATTACCAATTAAATTAGTCCAATAGATAATGCATTTCGTTTATGACCATTTTGTTTGGAATATAATTTGGGGTTTCTTTGCTGCCCCGAGGCCTCCAGACCTCTAAATCCGGCCCTGCTGGCCCGTTGCGTTTACACGGTTCCAGTGCCACTGGTCACTATATTGAAAAATCGGAACGAGTCTATTCAAATCCAGCGCTGGAATGACGCTGGATCCAGCTATTGGCTCAAGATAAATCGACCTTAACAAAGATATTTTTCTTATTGTTAAAATAAATGTATGTCATTCTCTAACTCCCCAACTATTACCAAAAATCAGGTCAATCCGTAGTTGCGACGGCTGTCATAACCGAGCTGCCCGTTAGGTAAATTACTTAAGCAGTAATCTGCTAGTAACTATAGTAACTGATGTCTGACTGAAAGCTTTTTAGTTAACGGACACAACGACGTGCAAGTATATACATCTACCGCCCTTGTTAACACGTATTGGTGTAATAAAAGAGCTACAACTGGTTCATACACATCAATGCAATAGTCTCAAATAAACGTAAAAACATACCTGAATAAGTCGGGGTGTTTCGGACTGGGCAGCGGCCTGTCGGGCGGCTCCGGTGGGAGTTCGTTTGTCGCTGCAGATTAAGAAAAAAAACCAGCTTAATACAATTTTTTATTGGCAAAAGACAATAAGTTTAAAAGGTCGCTATTATGACCATAAATTAATCCGCTAGCGTCCTGCGACACTTATTTTTTTTATTATATCTGTTGTCTTACCATTATGCAGAGGCGCCTCGTCAGCTCTCCGCGGCAACGCAGGTGGTCGATCACCGTCAATGTTGTTGCTGGTCACGCTGCTCCGCGGCAGCAGTGGTGGTACTCGCTCCTGGGGAAAGAAATGAATTTGAAACGTTAGATTCGATAGAATATACACTTGTTTTAACGTATTAATGCTTCTAGCTCCAAATTACCGAATACGAATAAGTATTTACCGAGGTTATATGGTTATAGTTACTCTAATCTAGCTACAGTAAATTCCTAGTGGTACTATAGTTAGTCCCTGTAGCTTTGGGTTTAAGAATCGAGCTACGGTATCCCCTGCCTGATCGTAAGAGGCGACTGAAAGGGTTGCGGGCGGTGAGAGTGGGAGCTCGATCCGTTCAGCCAGCAGCCCCGGGAAGGACGGTGGTGTGTGCATGGCCGAATGCTGCCGTGAGCATCGGAAGGTGCTGGAGAGCACATCTGTTCTCCAGAAGATGGGCCCGTACTGGGGACACCGGTGCGTTCCACTGGAGATTCCGGAGTACTGCCCAAGCACAAAGGCAGGCCACCGAGGAGTTTTGGTGTGGTATAAATCCCACATAACCCGGTATCCTCTCCCAAGGCGCCGGGTAACTTTTTAAGGCCCATACCAAAAAATGGTACTATAGGTATAGGTAGCAATAGTAACCTCAACAGTCGCTCGTTTGTGTGACTCACAAAATGTGTAAGATATCACACGCAGAGATAATATGCACAAGTTTACTTTGTCAAAACCACGATAAGTTAGTTTGTATCAGATAATTGAAAAGTTAAAAAGATCGAAGTAAACCGAAATATCAATATTTTCAATGGTTTTGTCGGGAAGTCGAAAAAGACATATTGTGCTCTTGTTTTATTTTCATTTTCTTGGTGTATTTTTGAGTTATATCGGATAAAGTTGATGGCATTTTGTTCGATATAGGTTAATTATAGTGCACGAGTGTTGTGAATTAAAATAAAAGTGCGAAAATATGTTCTTTTGGCTTGCTTCCAAAATTCCATTGGTCACGTTCTTGTAAAGAAGCCATCGCTTTACTTGAATGTCTGACTGACTTGACTGACTGATTACTGACGACTTACTGACTTTACCTATTATTACTCGTTCAGTTTCAGCGAAAATGGCAAAAACGTGATGCAAAAATTATACATAACGCTGGCAATATGCAGAGTTTCCGATGCCATAATTGAAGAAAAAAAAGTCGGTTTCCGGACGATAGTTGAACGTGACAACGTCATAAGAAAATACTTGTTGCTATAAACAATTGACACCACATTCACTTTTCACTGCACTTCAACCTTGACGAAAACATGTAAATGTATTATTGTATAGCAGCTGTCCACGCGGACGCATCGCTCACTCACGTAGGAGAGAGACAGATGTCGAACGCTGCCGAACGCGCAGGCCGATTGTGCCTCTTTGTCACTCGTTCCGCGCTCTCGCTTGCACTTCAAGCCTTAAATGGAACGCCTCAGAGCGAGGTAACGCCGCATGAGTCATGTTTTTTCGTACGTGCAGCCGGCTCCATCGAATTATAAGACGTCGTCACATCAAAAAATATTTTCAATACAAACCTCCTGCTTCCGACACGCGAGGTGTTCGCGCGTCGTGTAGAACGTGTCTGAGTCGACGATGGCCGAGCGCGGCGACAGCGTTGGGGCACGACGACCCATTGAGCAGCTGCCGCTACTGCGTACAACAAATATACATGTCGTGGATAATTTTATCGTGTAATATTAGTATCTCTCATAATGGTCAAATAAGTTACTCAATTGATTACATTTTGCAAAGTGGGTAAACGGAAAAGCTGATGTCACGATGAGTTGTTATAGTTCAGTTATGGTGGGATGTGAACGGAGTCGTATTGAAGGAGTCGACGAGTCTAATACTATACTGTCGGTTTGTTTAGTGCGTGAATAATAATTTCGTAATTTAAAGTGATAAAAGTGTACGCCATAGCCATAGTTAGCCGTAAATGAAGATGACGGCACCGCTCAGCCATCCCCTACGTCGTCATACATTTCATACTTAATACTGTTACGCGCTACGAGTACTAAAAATGACGTTTGTAACGTAGAAGCCGGCGACAGGCACGCTTGTGTGCGTAGATTTTTGAAATGTTAGCAAATAAATTTATAAAACCTTTAAAATATGTATTACTAGCTGGCCACGCGAACTCCGTATTGCGTTTAAATGTTTCGGGTGTGCCACCCTTATCACTCATGAATAATAGATCAGACAGACCTACCCGACATGCACACAAAATTTAATGAGAATCGGTCAAGCCGTTTCGGAGGAGTATGGTTACTAACATTGTGACATGAGAATTTTATATCTAAGATAATTCGCAGATCTTTCACGTTCAGTCGTCATGATGACGATACTCGATGCTGAGCAGGGGATGGCTGCAAACCTTTTTGCATTCCACAGCTGGGCACGGGTCTCTCCCCATTATTGGGGAGGCCTGGAGCTTACTCCACCACGCTGCTCCAATGCGGGTTGGTGGAGATGAGGGTTAGTGGCCAATCCGCTGTCGGATGTTCTCAAACCGCTCATAAGGCCTCCGACAAGGTTTAACGACTGTTATCTATCGATAACAATCGGGACCGACGGCTTAACGTGCCCTCCGAAGCACGGAAACGCACATGAAATTTTTGCCACTAGCGATCACCCATCCCACACCCAACCGCGCCCGTTTGGCTTAGTTGATTAGTTGCATAGATCGCTTGCGTTGCACACTAAAACAATGTACATGTTCACTTCTGACAACATTCATAGTCCAACGGACCTCGTGACATAGAACATCTATTCAGAACTCTAAAAATGAATTTAAATACATACCTTGGGGAATGATTATCACGAGGGGAAGGCGGCTCGACTGCTGTTGAGACGTTACTCCTGTAAACAATGGAAACATATAAGTTTTCGTTATATAACCTATGCAAATAAATTCATTCATTCATTCATAACATCAAACTTGACCTAACCTAACCGAATTTTTATACTACATACTTATACAATCTACACAGTAACATCGTTAGCGTAACTCAGAGCAGAGACACTGGATATATCAAAATAAACAAAATGTAATTAGTTAAGTTTTAATTATTGTAATATTTGCATACCTCATGAAGGTAAATATGGCGAACTAAATGTATTATAAAATAACATTCTGAAATGACAAATCAATGTGAAAATCTCCCGGTTTAAACCTAATTAAATTTGAATTGCACAAATTATTCAAGCTCGAGAGAATACTGTGATGACAGCGACACGCTCCCTGTTTCCTCTACTTCTTTTATAGATGGCGCCACAAGTCTTCGCGCCCAGACATTTACATATATGAGTTAGCCTCGTTAACAGTACATAAAAACACCTTTTGTAAACACCCATATGTGTGCAAATAAAAATCTTTGAAAAATGGCGGATTTTTGACGCCAAATTCAATTATTCGGCACGCTCTGCGGTCTGAACGGCTCGATGGATTTTAGCTTGAGAGGTGCCGTTAGATTCGTATTTACTGTGATAGTGACACTGGGTATATCAAAAACAAAAATGAATAAAAAACATACAAGGTATTTACATAACACTAAAGTAACGAATGACTTCGTGACGGTAGCTAATGTTGAAGCCTTTGGTTGATAATGGGCACACGTGACAGTTGAACGTGTCAGACACTATACCTTAGCCGCCTTGCGGCCGAAATGTTTACCAATAAACAGTTGCCTAGCAACCACTGACCTCCAGGTGTATTAAACTTTTGGTGGTTAGTAGTCATTTCTATTTATAGGCATACGAAAAATAGTAAATTTGTTGAAAGGTTGCGAATTGCTAGCTCGATATTATGGTTGTCACAGCGAGTGTTTGATTGATAAGAGTGTTATTTAATTCTGTTTGTGTCACATTTACTCGGGGTTTATAATGGTTATCGATCAATAAGTATTTATTTAAGAAAACACAAATACCGTAATGAGCAGTTTGTCTAAATAAATCGCATTTGGTGTACAAATTCTTGTGAGTTGGTGAAAACCCTAGAACACGATTTTAATGGTTTGTTTACATTTATTCCGGCTGCAAAACGACCCTAGTATATGTTTGGCATGCTGGCATGCCGCACCAGGCATGACGCATGCAAGGGCGCTAGTGGCTGGCTACTCAAGCAAATACTCAAAGCAAGTGATCAATCTAGAACGCAATGAAATACGTCTACTTGTAAGAATTCTTACTGGTCACTAAACTAAACAGGCATATGTTCAAACTTAACCTAAGTTAACTTTGCAGATTCTGCTATGGTGAAGAGGAATCTGGTATCCACACCGTCTGCGACTGTGTCGCACTCGCACATAGCAGAAGTCGGATACTGGGCGGCAGCCTAGTCACATCGGAAGATGTCAAACTTCTAGATCCCACGCGCATCGTACGGTTCCTAACAACCGTCGGCCTTGGGAATCAGATATAAACGCGGGGCTAAGCTACAATAGATCATTGACCAGTAGGCCTTAGGGTTGTACCCTTCCCCATCAACTCAAATAATAAAAATAATAATATGTTTGGCATTTCTAGATCACCACTGACTTACAGCTTACTTTCACAGCAAAGACCTTAATGCCTTTGCTTACAAAAATTACATGACTACAACATGATTTATTTTCAAGACGCTAACGGTAATTCCGGTCAGCGTCCTTAAGTAAGAGTGGCGACGTACAAAAGTTAGCGCGGTTCAGCAAACTGCACGGCGGCATCTGTGGGCTTTTATTTGAATAAATGTTACTGACAATGCACGACAGATGGCGTGATTCTGTTTACGTCAAAGTATGACCGCGCATGCGTGATTTTAAACATCGAGCCTTGGGAATTTTGCGGGAATTTGAAAGTGAGTGCGATCTTATTTCATTTCATGCCTACTAAGTAAATATCGCGGTATTTATTGATTACTGAGTTGTGACGTCACAAGCAGACGCCATGACATGTCGGAGCATTTTCACGCTTAAATTAGATAGAAATTAATGCAATAATATTGCATACAAAATGTTTTTTAACACGCTTATATTAGCTTGACCAGTATGTATGTATGTAACGGAATTTTTAAACTTCGTTTTCACTTACTTCTAAGCGTCTGATTAACTTGAAAATTTGCACAGGCGTCAAGGGCCGATGACAATGCAATAATATGAAAAAAATCCTACTAAAAAATTAAAAAAGAATAATGTAGTTTAAAAAACTAAAAAACACGCTTTTGTGAAAATGAAAATAAAACAAGAGCACAATATGTATTTTTCGACTTCCCGCCAAAAATGCTCCGACGCAATAGTTTTTCGAAAAGGTTACACAACTTCTGCACCTTCAAAGTTCCAAGATAACAATACCCATTAACAGATGGCGCTGTACATATCTCTGAATCACGCTAACGTTTCAAAGTTATAGTCTGTACGAAACAATGCTAAGCTGCAATACAATTCATCAAATCAAAGTCAAAATCAAATATAAATTTTTACAAGCAAAAGGTATGATGAAACCATTTGCTAAATATTTTAATTAATCTGGTCTTGGACTACCAAATCAATTGAGATTCTTTAATGAGCTACCAAAGCGTGACTCACGCTTAGAGAGATATAGATCACGCGTGACGTCTTCATACATTTTGTATGAAAAATGATTTGTGACGTCACAACTCATCATTTCTTTTTTATTACAATAGTTAAACCCCACAGACTTGGCGTCCGTGCCTTTTTGCGACAAATTATTTTGTTTGTTGTTTTACTTTTTTTTTTCTTTTTTGTCACGATTAAATGCTCCAGATTTTTTTTATTTAGTTTGTTAGTATTTTTTTGTATTTTTTTAAACTATTTTATTATCATTATTGTTAATGGTGTTAGTGTTTAGTCCGTTGAGGTCCCGGAGTCTGGTCCCGGGAGTCGTTTTAATGTTTCTTCAAGGACCGTCATGTCCCTGTGGCTGATGGCAGTTACCAGTAATTTGTAGTATGTTGTAGGCATTGATTGTCGCTGTTGTTGCCTTTGAAGCCGCTTGTATGAAGTTGACAATAGCATAAGAATAAATAATAATTACATAGAACGGAATCTCCTTTGACCGGGTGGAAAACGCCGCTATTTTTATACCTACTTCCCCCTTCACCTCGTTACGCCCCTCTGTCGCCCAGGCGTGTTGACAGGGTTGTCAACTGTTAATACTGCTTTTTTATAGATAATATAGGTAGCTAAAATATAAGTTTTCCTTTACTTAAAAATCATTATTTTAGTTTAGTATTACAAAGTATGAGAATTATAAATACTTACCTACACTATAAATACCTGCTCATGAATAATAAATTATTACGAGTACCATACCAAATGAAGCCATTTAAGTAAGTATTACTTACCTACATAGGTGTAAGTACTTACGTAGTGTAGGTTTAAAATAAACGAATTACATATTAAGCATAACGTGCGTGCGCCAGTGCCGCGGCGCCGCAATCGCGAGGCAAAACAATCGAGAAAGGTTCAATGACCGATGGCGGGGGCTATTAAAAAATATTTTGGCGACATGTTAAAATGCTGTAGTTATCTAACATTTTTTTTTATAATTGAGTGAAAGTGAAACAATTGGCTACACAAAAAGAACTGGTCACATCCTTTTGATAAATTAGGTACGGAAAAGGAATAATATTTAAAAAATATTACTTATCTCGCATCATCTTTGGGCAAACTAAAAAAACTTAAGTTTGGCATTGTTTTAGAATTGTTTGTACAACCAAACACACCACATTAACTTGGCGCCGTTATTGTAATTGACGCGCCCGTCCGAGACAGCCCGTCTTCAGTAGTCGGCTTAGCCGAAATTAAAGTGTAGGCTAATATCGTGACCTTGAGCCCGTTTTGAGCGGGAGTTTCCGTTCTACGTAATATTATTTATTCTTATGCCAATAGCATTAACGTTGACGTCGGAATAGTAGACACCAACTCATCATTTATGGTCTATAAACGGTAATTTTTTACTGTTTTAAAAATAAACATAACGTATAATAATGATTTAACAGTTATCCTGCTTTCCATGTGTGGTTTAGTGTAACCCTTTTAAGGTATACATTTTAATTTTTTTAATACTTAGAGCCTCGTTCACCATCTACAAGTAAAGTGTTGATTAGTTACGTCCCAAGTAAAGTTTATTGGCAAGTACAGGTCAGTTTATCATATGATACTCGAAAGTCGTGAAATTGAAATTGAAGTTACGGGTGACTTCAACCGACGATTAGCGTAGTTGTCACTTTACTTGAAGGTGGTGAAAGAGGCCCTTAGTGTCCATGACCCTGGAGTACTCACCTGGAGGAGGAGATGGTGGAGGCCTTGGTCTTGTTGAACAGCTCGATACCCTTGTCGAAGAGGCTCAGCTGCCCCATCGAGCCGCCCCGCTCCGACCGCGGACTGGTTAGGGAACCCTTCTCTTCTTTGGACCCTGTAACGTGTTATTTACTACCGTTATTGAAACGCTTGAAACACTTTACACTCACAGCCACACAGTAGGGTAGATATACCCTGTGTCGTGGGTACCATGGACACATACAGAGACAGAAACACAAACACCCAGACCGAGAACAGAAATTTAAACTCATCATTCAAATTTCTGTTTAGCCTGAGATCGAACCCGGGACCCTTCGATCGGCAGTCCGGCATGGTAACCATTGCGCCACGCAGGTGTTTATATTTATAATATTTATAAGGATGGACAGTCATCCGTCTTACAAGCTCTGCTCACTCGCTCACGTCCTGGGTTGAAAGCATAACGCACTTTTGTGGCTAAAAATAAAGAAAATGTTGATTGCGTCGCACCTGACAGATGTGAAATGTCAAAATGATTTAACGCATAATAAAAAAAACGTATAGTTTATCAAAGGAGGTAAACGAAAGCGGTGAAAGAAATAATTGGATTGATTTTGTACTAGTTGAATCACGCAGTTTCGCCTACGTTAGAAAGTAATGCCGGGAGCATCGGAGGGTGCAGGAGAGCACATATCTACCGAAGATTATTAACTTTAATTTAATAATCATATGTAATAGAAATTAAGATTTAATTAACAGAACATTATAATAAACAAAAACGTCTGCCTCTCTCCTTTCTCAAATTGCAATGCATCACAAGGCTCATAATATACATTTATATATGAATGCAATAAAACATATGAAATGAAATAAGATCCCGGAGTCCTCCCCAAGCGCAGAGACAGGCCACTGAGCTGGTTTTTATGCGGTGCGGTTTGAAAGTACACTCCTCCCTCCCAATACAAAAAAAGGGCATAACAAGTAGTAAGAATAGTATATCTCATTACAAGTGCGGAAAGTCTGTCATTGCAATGAGTTCCGACAAATGTGTACCCGAGCCGAGGCGCAGCATATACCACATATTTTTTTGTTTTCTTCTCCCATTCTGGGTAGGCAAACGGAACTATGTCCATACAGCCAAGTCTTCAGTAGAATTTTTTATTGATAATGAAAATGTTAATGAGATGAAATAAAATGAAACCTAACTCATTGAATCAAATCATTAAATCTGATATTGAAACAAATTAGTAGCTTCTTTTTAGAAATATTTGCATGAATCATAAAAACTTCTAAAACTTCGTGGTTGGTTTTTTCTTTTTAATAGACATTATTTTGACAGTTGGGAAAGAGAACGCACGAGTGCGGAAAAGGTAAAGAAAAAGCACGAGTGTGTAATAGCCCACTTCCCGAACGCTATACGTCCCTGCAATACGCCACTTTTTGATCAACTGTAGTAAAAAGATGTTACCTCGATCATCGTGCTGTATGTTGAGCGACGCCACCGACGTGCCGTCCCACGCCCCTCCCGTCGTGGGCGACAGCTGCGCCACACCTGGACGGACAGACAAATTCATCATTTTCATCATCATCATAGTGTCTCATACAATCAGCTGTCACGTGTGCCCATTATGGACCCATAGCCATACTGTTATCTCAATTATTTATGTACTTTTAAAAAAAGAGTGCTGCTGGGAGTTTTTTTCCGCCGCCTTTTTTCTCTCAGCTCTACATCTAGCTCAAACGGGCACATAAAGGCGATGACCGGAAAAAAGTGACATTCATTCATTAACCTCAAATATTTATAACCGCGAAAATTTTGTATTCCTTATATGAAATAAATGTTTTTGATTTGATTTGATTTTTTGTATAATATTGTTAAAAGAAGTTGTCAGCTTTGGATAGCTGTATAGAACCATATACCCCATCAAGTGTACGAATTTTAAAATCAATTTATAAGTTTACAAAAAATATTCTTATGTACTTAACAATTTTTAATAAGTGAAATAAAATTATACTAAATTTTGTTCATTTTACAAAAACATACTTTATTCTAAACGTACCAAGTATAGTTGTCACAAAAAATCTTTGCGCATGTGCTGCATTTGGATTGGTTTAGAAAAATTATAATAATACTATAATATATATAACCCTTTTTGCGTCCCACTACTGAAATATTTCGTTTATTAACGGTTTTACTTTTTTTTTCAATTATGGTATTGCAATCTGCATATTGCCAGTGTTAAGTATAATTTTTGCATCACGTTTTTGCCAGTTTGTGTGAAACTGGACGAGTAATATTAGGTAAAGTCAGTAATCAGTCAGTCAAGTCAATCAGACATCCAAGTAAAGCGATGGCTTCTTTAACAGAACGTGACTAATGGAATTTTGGAGGCAAGCTAAAAAAACATATTTTCGCACTGTTATTTTAATTCACAATACTCGTCAATCAACTTTATCCGATATAACTCAAAAATACACCAAGAAAGTAAAATAAAACAAGAGCACAATATGTCTTTTTCGACTTCCCGCTAAAACTGACGGTTTTACTTTAAAGGTGCGATATGTAAATTGGTTAGGCGATTTGTTATTATAATGTTACTTTCATTTTTCATAGGTTTAATATCTATATAAAACACTCAATTATTGCTAGCTTGCCAGCATGATGTTTTCAGGAGTGCTTATCGGTTTCTGATTCGCTGTTTACCGAACTCCTTTCATATTGGATGAAGGAGAACAGTATCATAGGCCATAATCTTTGTCTATGATTAGAAAAAAAATAAAAATAGAATATTATCTACGCCTGCCAGTATGGCGGCGGTTGCATACGTACGGTACTCGCGTCGACTAACGTTCTTTGGTTATGTTCGACAATATTCTTAAGTACTAATCTAAAACCCATCAAAAACTACAAGCGGAACCTTGAAGCGGCAGACTGCAGTCTGGAAGAACGTCCAGGATCCTGTGATTGGATATAGGAGAGGTGGCTTCGATTCAAGAATTCCGTGAGTAGTTTCTGAATTCTATTGTGCTGGCATTATGCTGGTTACAGTAAGGGAAAGTGTTTACTATCCCAACAGTGGGCTTGGGTCATAATTGCGCGCCCGCCCATCCATAAATAAACAAATGACTAAAACCACTAAAAGTTAAAAGGTTTGTTGTTGTTGTTGAATACGATGATGACGCCACTCACTCAGGTTGTCGTCGGTGCTGGACACGCTGGACGCGGAGTGGTGGTGCTCGTGCGAGCGGCGAGACACCTTGATGTTCTTCGTCGACAGCTCGGGGTACCGGCGTGGCTGCAAATGAGTTTTCAAATCATTCAATTTTATGATCTATACTAATATTGTAAAGAGGAAAGATTTGTATTTTTGTATGTTTGTAATGAATAAACTCAAAAACTATTGTTCCGATTTCAAAAATTCTTTCACCATTAGAAAGCTACATTCACCCTGAGTAACATAGGCTACTTTTTACCGCGCGAAAATGCTTCATTCCTACGTGAAAACGGGTAATAGGGTCAACGCGGTTGAAGCAACTGGCTAAACGCCTTTGATTCTAATATAGCAATGAAGCCTGGAATAGCACATAGGCTATTTTTATCCTACGGGGACCCATTAAACGGATACACGCGGGCAAAGCCGCTGATGGAAGGCTAGTTTAGGATAAAGTACAAATTCTACGCCACGAAGAATATTACAAAATTAAGGCCCGCCTGGCGCAATTGTTAACAATCCGGACTGCCAATCGAAGGGTCTAGGGTTCGATTCTCGGTGAAAACAGAAATTTGAATGAGGAGTTTAAATTTCTGTTCTCAGTCTGGGTGTTTGTGTTTCTGTATTTGTATCTGACCATGGTACCCACGACACAGGGTATATACACCTTACTGTAGGCCATGAGCGTGAAATTTTTGAAGCGTTCAAATCCAACACTTACAAACTTAGGCATCTGCTTGACAGGCGGGCGGGGCTCGATGTCGAGGCTCTTGTTGTACAAGTAGTTCGTCACTTCGTTCTCCTCCATGCCCGGGAACGGGTCGAGGGATTCTAGGAACGCCTGTAGAATAAAAGAAACACATTAAAGTATGGCTGCAACACTTTTTGCGTCCCACTGCTGGGCACGGGTCTCTCCCCATTACTGGGGAGGCCTGGAGCTTACTCCACCACGCTGCTTCAATGCGGGTTGGTGGAGATGCGGGTTAGTGGCCAACCCGCTGTCAGATATTTTAAAACCGCCCATTAGGCCTCCGACAAAGTTTAACGACTGTTATCTATCGACAACAACCGGGGCCGACGGCTTGAAGTGCCCTCCGAAGCACGGAAACGTGAATGAAATTTTTGCCACTAGCGGTCACCCATCTTACACCCGACCGCGTCCTTTTGGCTTAGTTGCATAGATCGTTTACGTTCTACGCTAACGGCCGGGCCATGCGCGCTTCATACATTTGTTTAATAACAATTTAATAAATCGTATAAAATATAGTGTAACAGGGGATCAAAACCTAAATTTCAATAATTGAGGTGTCATTACAATATAAAAAGACTTGATGTGAGCCACTTGTCCGGTTAGAAATACCAAAAGTAGTGATCAAATATAAAAATCTCTTTTTACTCCAACTCCCTCTCTGTTCACGCTGTAAGGCTATATTTAAAAAACGTATTTTTGAGCACTTTTTAGCTACATGTACTTAAGCTATTTATTTATTTATAGTTTTATATGTATGGTTTCTGATTGGTTATTCTTATGTATTATTATGATTACTTTATTTATATCTAATTTCTGTATCAATTTTATTAATATATTAATGTTACTTATTGGTATGCACTAAGTTCGCTTTACCAAATCTATTATCCTGGGACGGGCCTTTTTGGTATCGGGAGGGAAACCTTCAAAAGGTACCCGGCACCTTGGGAGAGGATACTGGGTTATGTGGGATTGAGGCCCAGCACACACGGTGAAACGCAACTGCAACGAAACTGCAACTTCAAGTTAATTTGGAGTTTCATTTGAGTTTATGCCATGGACTCCAAGGAGAGATGGCACACGACGCAACCATTTTTAAACCGGTTTGAAACGCGTTGCAAATCAGTTGCTATGAAACCGGCGTGCAGGAAACTCTTGTTTGCGTTTCTTGTGAATTTCGCGCCTTGTCGGTTCTGTAATGGCTGACGAAGAAAATAAAAACATTCAATTTGTTTTGGAAGTTGAGAATTATCCTTATTTGTACAATACAACACTATCCAGCTACTCTCGCAGGACTGAGACTGATAAAGAATGGACCGAAATTGGAAAAAAACACCTCCTTCTTTGACGAAGATACAAATATAGAACCTTAACTTCTTCATCACTTGAACTAGACATTTTGTAGACGTCCGTTCTCAAAAGCGAAATAAGTATGACTAATTTCATCACATTGTGATTGCGACGTGTGCGGAAAACGATTAAAACTGGTTTCAAACCAATAATTTCAAAAGGGTTTCGTTGCCGTTGCGTTTCACCGTGTGTGCTGGGCCTTAGCCTCACTAAAACCCCCTCGGTGGCTGCCTCTGCGCTGCTGGGGGAGGACTCCGAGATCTCCCGTGGAACGCACCGGAGTGCTCCACACGCGGCGCCCTGGGACGGGTCCATCTTCGGGAGAGCAGATGTGATCTCCTGCACCTTCCGATGCTCACGGCGGCATGCGGCCACACACACCGCTGGCTGGAGGGTCAAGCTCCCACTCTCTCCGTCTACAACCCCGGAAGTCCCCTTTTAGTCGCCTCTTACGATCAGGCAGGGGATACCGTAGCTCTATTCTTAATCCCGAAGCTACAGGGACTATCCTGGGACGGGCCTACTGGAAGATATTTCAGTGTGGAATAAGTAGCGCCCTTGTACAAACTTTATTTGTTAATTCTGCTTGTGACCACTTGTGTATACATAAATTAAATAAATAAATAAATAAATAAAAAAACAGTAATATTCATGTTTCATTGGGAATAAGCAGTTTAGTTTACTCAATACTCAATATTTTATTGCATCATAATGGTACATTAATATACGTTTACAAACGATAATGAAGGAACACATTATGAACCCTATTACGGTGCTGCAACAGAGTGAGAGCGGACCAATCTTTTTTATAAATTTATTTATGTTATTACCAGCAATAAGAAAAAGACAATACAAATGGAAAATAGAAATACTGATGATTTCGAAGACACATTAAACGATTCTAACCCTTATGTATCAATCAATCAATCAAATTCTTTATTGTGGAATACAGGTACATTGATGGTGTATAAATATTAACAATTTCATCATCTATATTCCCGCCATAATAGGCACACAATAATTAAAAATACATAAACCTGTGTCTACAAATAAGGACGAATTTACTCACCCTCGTCTTAGGTTCAATGGTGAGGCAATACGGCTGGTTCTGATACTGTTGTATCTCTCCTGTGATCTCCGCTACTTTTCTTCTCTTCGAGAAGTTTATTAGCTCCGTGTTCGGTAGGTAGTCTGTGGACAAATTATCGTCGATTAGTGAAAGCTATGAAGAATATATTAGCAGTTTATCGGAGATTCTACAAGGTTTTGATAAGCCCCCCAAAATCATTCAAGCTCACCCTTGACAAACCTCAAATTTCTCCAAACTTAACTCAGGCCCCCAAAAGCAGACGCCGACCGAGTATGCATCAGTCCCCCCACACCACAAATTTTTGATCTCCAAAATTTCAGCCATGAAATTTACAAGCCCCCTCAAATTACAATCCTATGTCCGCCACTGACCGCCGCTCCACCCACTTCTACCGTGAACCAATTCTGTTGTGTTTCGGCGAAAAGGTGCAGTGGCCGGCCACACTTACATGAGACGACCATCATCGTCATACGACCACTCAACACAGCTGGCCTGCATGCTTACTAGCTACTTGGAAGTCTGATAAACAAAATCATCTTACCTTAGAATAAATACGTATAGAATGAGTGTCTTTATACAAGCGCGCTGTCAAAATTGAAGCACTAAATAGATTCCTACAGCTGTCAATCTGACAAACAAAATATTTTTATTTTGACCAAATTAACAATAAAATACTACAAAATATTGAAAACACTGTGAAAAGTTATTTTATTAGACTTCTTTTGTTTTTAAAGTGTTGTGATAAATATAACCTTAAATCTTAAGGAGGGGCCCGGCGTATGGCACCAATCAACATGCTTCAATTTGGGCGCGCGAACTTAGCTTCTATAATGTAATTGTAATTATTGTAAGCATCTTACCAAGGTTCCCCTCCTCGATGTGCAGGATGTTGGTGAGGTACATGCCGAAGAAGGGCACGCACGGCGGGTTGATGCTCCGGAGTCTCTCTTGATACAATCGGAAGTGATGAGAGTTCAGCTCCCGGAACTGGTCCAGCGCTCGCGCCAGCCGGATCGGGAGAGTCTAAAGGAAATAGCAGAGATTCAAGTCAAACTATTTTAAAACTAGCCTTCCGCCAGCGGCTTCGCCCGCGTGGACCCGTTTAATAGGATAAAATATAGCCTATGTGCTATTCCAGGCTTCATTGCTATATTAAAATCATAGGCGTTTAGCCAGTTGCTTCAACCGCGTTGACCCTATTACCCGTTTCACGTAGGAATGAAGATTTTCCGCGGTAATAAGTAGCCTATGTTACTCAGGGTGAATGTAGCTTTCTAATGGTGAAAGAATGTTTGAAATCGGAACAGTAGTTTTTGAGTTTATTCATCACAAACATACAAAAATACAAATTTTTCTTCTTTATAATATTAGTATAGATTACCTATTTCATTTAAATTGAGCAGCGATGGCCGATTGTTGGTAGAAGAAAATTTTAAAATGTACAGACTCTAGAATCTCCAGAGGAACGCAGCGGTGTCCACGCTTGGCGCTCAAACGGGTCCACCATGCAGGAGAGCGATAGTGCTTCCTGCATGCGACAAACTGCATAAACTGGACAATTGGCGCTCCCACTCCCGTATCCCCAGAAGACCCCTTTTAGTCACCTCGTACTGCACAAACTGGACACTCGGAGTGGGAACTCCCGTAACCCCAGAAGCCCCCTTAAGTCACCTCGTACTGCACAAACTGGACAATTGGAGCTCCCACTGCACAAACTGGACAATTGGAGCTCCCACTGCACAAACTGGACAATTGGAGCTCCCACTCCCATAACCCCCCTTAAGTCACCTCGAACTGCACAAACTGGACACTCGGAGTGGGAACTCCCGTAACCCCAGAAGCCCCCTTAAGTCACCTCGTACTGCACAAACTGGACAATTGGAGCTCCCACTGCACAAACTGGACAATTGGAGCTCCCACTGCACAAACTGGACAATTGGAGCTCCCACTCCCGTATCCCCAGAAGACCCCTTTTAGTCACCTCGTACTGCACAAACTGGACACTCGGAGTGGGAACTCCCGTAACCCCAGAAGCCCCCTTAAGTCACCTCGTACTGCACAAACTGGACAATTGGAGCTCCCACTGCACAAACTGGACAATTGGAGCTCCCACTGCACAAACTGGACAATTGGAGCTCCCACTCCCATAACCCCAGAAGCCCCCTTAAGTCACCTCGAACTGCACAAACTGGACACTCGGAGTGGGAACTCCCGTAACCCCAGAAGCCCCCTTAAGTCACCTCGTACTGCACAAACTGGACAATTGGAGCTCTCACTACCGTAACCCCGGAAGCCCCCTTTTAGTCACCTCGTACTGCACAAACTGGACACTCGGAGTGGGAACTCCCGTAACCCCAGAAGCCCCCTTAAGTCACCTCGTACTGCACAAACTGGACAATTGGAGCTCCCACTGCACAAACTGGACAATTGGAGCTCCCACTGCACAAACTGGACAATTGGAGCTCCCACTCCCATAACCCCAGAAGCCCCCTTAAGTCACCTCGAACTGCACAAACTGGACACTCGGAGTGGGAACTCCCGTAACCCCAGAAGCCCCCTTAAGTCACCTCGTACTGCACAAACTGGACAATTGGAGCTCCCACTGCACAAACTGGACAATTGGAGCTCCCACTGCACTAACTGGACAATTGGAGCTCTCACTCCCATAACCCCAGAAGCCCCCTTAAGTCACCTCGTACTGCACAAACTGGACAATTGGAGCTCCCACTGCACAAACTGGACAATTGGAGCTCCCACTGCACAAACTGGACAATTGGAGCTCCCACTCCCATAACCCCAGAAGCCCCCTTAAGTCACCTCGAACTGCACAAACTGGACACTCGGAGTGGGAACTCCCGTAACCCCAGAAGCCCCCTTAAGTCACCTCGTACTGCACAAACTGGACAATTGGAGCTCTCACTACCGTAACCCCGGAAGCCCCCTTTTAGTCACCTCGTACTGCACAAACTGGACACTCGGAGTGGGAACTCCCGTAACCCCAGAAGCCCCCTTAAGTCACCTCGTACTGCACAAACTGGACAATTGGAGCTCCCACTGCACAAACTGGACAATTGGAGCTCCCACTGCACAAACTGGACAATTGGAGCTCCCACTCCCATAACCCCAGAAGCCCCCTTAAGTCACCTCGAACTGCACAAACTGGACACTCGGAGTGGGAACTCCCGTAACCCCAGAAGCCCCCTTAAGTCACCTCGTACTGCACAAACTGGACAATTGGAGCTCCCACTGCACAAACTGGACAATTGGAGCTCCCACTGCACTAACTGGACAATTGGAGCTCTCACTCCCATAACCCCAGAAGCCCCCTTAAGTCACCTCGTACTGCACAAACTGGACAATTGGAGCTCCCACTGCACAAACTGGACAATTGGAGCTCCCACTGCACAAACTGGACAATTGGAGCTCCCACTCCCATAACCCCAGAAGCCCCCTTAAGTCACCTCGAACTGCACAAACTGGACAGTTGGAGCTCCCACTCCCGTAACCCCGGAAGCCCTCTTTTAGTCACCTCGTACTGCACAAACTGGTCAATTGGAGCTCCCACTACCGTAACCCCGGAAGCCCCCTTTTAGTCACCTCGTACTGCACAAACTGGACACTTGGAGTGGGAACTCCCGTAACCCCAGAAGCCCCCTTAAGTCACCTCGTACTGCACAAACTGGACACTTGGAGCTCCCACTCCCGTGACCCCCGGAAGCCCCCTTTTAGTCACCTCGTGCGATCTGGCAAGGGATATAATAGACCTATTCTTAATCCCGAAGGAGCCTGCAATACACACCTGGAATGTGAGCTTGAGGCGGTGGACGGAGGCACTCAGGCAGGCGGCCACGACGGCCAGGACGCCGTTGAAGTTGTTCAGGTCTTGCAACGCTATCGCCAGCTCCAGGAACCTGCTGAGTACCGCCACCCGCTCCTCGAGGTTCTCGCTCTCCACTATCCACTTCTCCATCCAGAGGGTGAACTGTGGGAGAAAGGCATAAAGTTAGTAAGGTCAGTAAAAATTAAAAAAAACCTGTCCAAGTGCGATTTGAATTAACGCACGAAGGGTTCTGTACCATTATCGATAAAAAATACGGAAAAACATCACATTTGTTATATGGGAGCCCCCTTTAAATAATATCCTATTATATTATCTCATTTAAATTTAAGCATTATAATTTCAAATGTGACATGGTCATGGCACATTTTAACACCTTGAAATTTCTATAAATATTTTGGAAGCTTACATTAGTAGTATGTTTGATTATCCTGAGTAAGTTTGGACTAGTTTTCTCCTTGTCTTTCTTGGTCCACACCGCTCCAACCAGCTCCGAAGGTTTGACCTGTAAACAACATCACAATCATTAAAATTTCATAAAAATCACTTGGTTATCACAGGTAACTGTTAAAGGTTATATAGCTGTTTTATCTCAGGAAATATTTGTCAGTTACAGCTGTAATTTCAGCAGAGGGGCAGAACCTTCAAGTTACGTGGTCCCTGAGAGAGATACCGGAGGGTTACGCTAGATTTTTGCTGTACTGTCAACGCTTGGGGAAGTACTCTCGGATTTCCAGTGGAATGCACAGGTGTCTTCCGCGATTCTTTTTTACCTTCGAGTGGCCACGCACATACCTCTGTCTTTCCCGGGACCGCTGGCTGAATGGTTCGAGCTCATTCGCCCTGGCTGCAACTCCTGAAGCCACCTTTTAGCGCCTCTTACAATCAGGCAGGGAATACCCATAGCCCTGTTTTTAATCCCGAAGTTACAGGGACTAGGGTGGTAGAAAACCAACGCGACAGGACGTTAAGGGGTCCGCCACGTGCCGCAGTGGGGGGAGGGGGGAAGGGGGGGGGGCACGCACCTGCCGGTACAGCTGGAACTCGAGCAGCGTGAGCTGGCGCGCCAGCTCCAGCGGGTGCAGCGCCAGCGGGTGCCAGCCGTGCCGCTCGGGGTCCGCCACGTGCCGCAGTGGGGGGAGGGGGGAAGGGGGGGGGGCACGCACCTGCCGGTACAGCTGGAACTCGAGCAGCGTGAGCTGGCGCGCCAGCTCCAGCGGGTGCAGCGCCAGCGGGTGCCAGCCGTGCCGCTCGGGGTCCGCCACGTGCCGCAGTGGGGGGGGGGGGGAAGGGGGGGGGGGGCACGCACCTGCCGGTACAGCTGGAACTCGAGCAGCGTGAGCTGGCGCGCCAGCTCCAGCGGGTGCAGCGCCAGCGGGTGCCAGCCGTGCCGCTCGGGGTCCGCCACGTGCCGCAGTGGGGGGAGGGGGGAGGGGCACGCACCTGCCGGTACAGCTGGAACTCGAGCAGCGTGAGCTGGCGCGCCAGCTCCAGTGGGTGCAGCGCCAGCGGGTGCCAGCCGTGCCGCTCGGGGTCCGCCACGTGCCGCAGTGGGGGGAGGGGGGAAGGGGGGGGCACGCACCTGCCGGTACAGCTGGAACTCGAGCAGCGTGAGCTGGCGCGCCAGCTCCAGCGGGTGCAGCGCCAGCGGGTGCAGCGCCAGCGGGTGCCAGCCGTGCCGCTCGGGGTCCGCCACGTGCCGCAGTGGGGGGAGGGGGGAAGGGGGGGGGGCACGCACCTGCCGGTACAGCTGGAACTCGAGCAGCGTGAGCTGGCGCGCCAGCTCCAGCGGGTGCAGCGCCAGCGGGTGCCAGCCGTGCCGCTCGGGGTCCGCCACGTGCCGCAGTGGGGGGAGGGGGGAAGGGGGGGGCACGCACCTGCCGGTACAGCTGGAACTCGAGCAGCGTGAGCTGGCGCGCCAGCTCCAGCGGGTGCAGCGCCAGCGGGTGCCAGCCGTGCCGCTCGGGGTCCGCCACGTGCCGCAGTGGGGGGAGGGGGGAAGGGGGGGGGGGCACGCACCTGCCGGTACAGCTGGAACTCGAGCAGCGTGAGCTGGCGCGCCAGCTCCAGCGGGTGCAGCGCCAGCGGGTGCCAGCCGTGCCGCTCGGGGTCCGCCACGTGCCGCAGTGGGGGGGGGGGGGAAGGGGGGGGCACGCACCTGCCGGTACAGCTGGAACTCGAGCAGCGTGAGCTGGCGCGCCAGCTCCAGCGGGTGCAGCGCCAGCGGGTGCCAGCCGTGCCGCTCGGGGTCCGCCACGTGCCGCAGTGGGGGGAGGGGGGAAGGGGGGGGGGGCACGCACCTGCCGGTACAGCTGGAACTCGAGCAGCGTGAGCTGGCGCGCCAGCTCCAGCGGGTGCAGCGCCAGCGGGTGCCAGCCGTGCCGCTCGGGGTCCGCCACGTGCCGCAGTGGGGGGAGGGGGGAAGGGGGGGGGGGGGGCACGCACCTGCCGGTACAGCTGGAACTCGAGCAGCGTGAGCTGGCGCGCCAGCTCCAGCGGGTGCAGCGCCAGCGGGTGCCAGCCGTGCCGCTCGGGGTCCGCCACGTGCCGCAGCGGCGCCGGCGGCAAGCACGAGAACACGTGCGCCACGCCCTCGCTCTCCGCGCTGCTCTGTGCGCTCTGGGGAACGTCAGACTCCATTACTAAGCTATTTATTTATTTATTTATTTATCCTTTAGAGACCAAATTATAAAATTTGAACAAAAGGCGAGCTTAATGCCAAATGGCCAAAAGCCAAAACTATACGCAAGATAAGTCTTTAACTAAGCATGTCGTATTAAGTCGATACTGATATATCGATATATCGGTATAGTATCGATCTTTTATCGATATTTCTTCTTTTTTAAAGGCTTATTAAAATTAATGTAGGTGACCATTCACTGTACAATACTCTGGTTTACTATAGTTTTAGAAAGAAATTCGGAAATTTCCTTTGAAAAGTCAACTGTTGGCTTGACCTACAGCATTTGATGAACAATCCGGTCTTGGACTACCAAGTCAATTGAGATATTTTTAATGAGCTGTCAAAACGTGACATCCCCCATACATTTTGTATGAGAAAATCACTTATCATATATAGTCAATTGACTTCATTATTATTGATTTAAGCGGTAATAAAAATCATGTATAAAAAATAATAAACAATTATATTGCTTTCCAAGCGTGATTTAGTGCAACCTTTTTAAGGTAAGGATTTTGAATTTTTTTGTGCATAGTGTCCAAGACCCTATTCGGTCGAGTCGAGAACAGAATGATTGTTCTAGACTTCGCTGTTGCCAGAGTAACAGTTATATTACCTGAGTTGATGGGTATTTTAATTTGAGCGGGTTTTTAGATATTTCGTAACAATATTGAACTTTTTTCAATACCGATATATCGATATCAGCGTATTGTCGATATCAACAAAATATCAATATATTTAGGCGTCGATATATCGATATTTATCGGTTTTTCGATATATTGTGGCGTCCCTAGTTATAATATAATGAGCCGTTTGCGTCTGAATGCTCCCAGGGGAGGCCTCTTATTTCTCATCTCCGGCAGGCAGTATGATAATCAAGAGGCTTTTCTAAATCATCCTACCATAATAGTGCATAGAGCTGTGGGCTCAAACATAGCAGTGTAACGTAAATAATGGCGTAACAACGAGAAAACCCCCTCCACTACTCCAGATTGGATTCATCACCCGCGATAGTGAAATCGGAGCCACCCTCCTAGACACCTTGAGCTGCTCATACCAATGTTGATTATTTATTAATCTGAATTGCAGGTGTCTCATAGTCCTTCGTAGCCCAACTACCAGTCCCTTGTTCTTCGACACCCATACACCCAATATTCCTTTCCTTCCAGCAATAACTCCTATAATATGGGGGGGACCATCCTCGGGTCGTATTACCGATATGAGGGTCCGAGGAAGGGATCAAGAACAATATTAAAGTGTCTCAAAATGTTGTCTATCACCCATTTTCACTAACCACAGGATACTAACTCAGATGCCAAAATATTTAGGAGTTGCTTAGAGGAAAAACACGTTTCAATAACTCTTAAGTCACGACTAAAGACATTAAGCATAACTTAAAGTTACCAATTTGGGATGGCGTAGTACTTAGGTGCTCCTAAACTGACACATGTGACAGTCCCTCAAATTAATTATAGATTGATGAACAAAACTATGAACAACTGTCAAAAAACTAGGCTTCTCATAAGATAGGACCAACTCGACCAACCTATCATACATCGATTGGTGAAACGGAACTTTATGGTAAGCATTGCACTAAATTAGGAGTTACTTAGGCGTTACCTTGTTCGTCGTTAGTGAAAACGGACATGTGTTGAATCCCAGCACAAACATTCAGAATAACCGGGTCAAATTGCATCATTAACTTGAGACATCTGAGGATGAGATAAATAATAATATTAGGAGCATATATAGTATAGGACCTATACCAACCTTCCTCTGAACAGTCTTGAGCACGCTCTGCACCCACTTCCTCATGGGCTTACCGTCCACGGACTCCAGGAACTCCCGAAGCTTCTCCAGCAAGGCCGGCTCCCGCTCGAAGTCGTAAAAATGTTGGTCCACCCAGTGTCGGAGGACGTTTATTACCCTGGAATAACATTATGCGTTCTATACTAGTTTTTTCTTAAGAGATGGTGTCCAGGCATAGCGTATGCGAGGACAATGACCTCGCGCGGACAGAGCGTCGACCTCATCAGCGGTGTGCGCGAGCAGTCGGCCACAGTATCGCAGCGTAGGCGCACGTCCGTTTAACTAAATATCAGTTGTACTGTGTTGCCGCTAATACATACAATTGGAGTCCTAATCTGGCCTATTATTTTATATCTCCCGGATAGGACCCTACAGATGGTTTTTAAAGCGTAACATGTCTTCTCAAAACTTTCTTTTTCTATTAAAAATATAGAATAGATAAAAAAAGATAACAAAAGTATTTACTGAAAAAAATTACTCGGACACAGAATTGGGCAATTGTCTGATACTGTGTTTGTTGATGTTTTTCGTTTGAGTCAGAGGTGACACTTCTCCATGTGACAAAATTCCCAATATGAACAACATACACACCCACACACAGAGATAGAGACATACACACACATACACACACACACAGAGAGAGAGAGAAATACAAACATACACACATACACACAGATAGACAGACAAACAAACATACAGACAGACGGACAGACAGACAGACAGACACATGGACAAATAGACATACAGACTAACAGACAAACAAACAGACAGACAGACACACAGACAGCCAGAGACACACACACATCGCTCCTCCTTTCTTTCTTCAATTTCTTCTTTTGGCTGGGCCTCTTTGGCTTACTACCAAAATCGGTTAGAAATAAATATTAGAAAAAAACGTGACTTACCTAAACTTAACAGGTTGCATAAATTCTTTCCTATACCTCTTCCAATCTTCTCTTGCAGTGTTTTTGCTAAGTTTCTCCGCGTCAGTACTTGCTGATATTTCCACACAGTCCGCTGTGAAAGTAGGATTGAGTTAGCATCAAAACCTAAATTTAAGACCCGATTTTTTCAATACCCAGACAAAGTTATTAGTCAGTTAATATGACCGTTATCTTTTTCATATATCACAACGAATATTTTTTACCCGGATTGAAAAATCTGCCATTAGTCACCTTTAAAAAAAACTACATCACAATAGATTCATTCGTTTCTGAGCTACGATGTCCCAGAGTATACACACACATATGTACATATCAAACTTATAACACCCCTTATTTGCGCCAGTTTTAAAAAAAAAGGGGTTATCATAAACTCCATATTTGTGACATAATATAAATTAAAATAAATAAATATATAAAACGTTACACACTCATAGCCCCACAGTAAGGAAATTAATACCCTATGTCGTGGGTACCATGGACACATACAAAGACAGAAACACAAACACCCAGACCGAGAACAGAAATTTAAACTCATCATTCAAATTTCTGTTTCGCCGGGAATCGAACCCGGGACCCCTCGATTAGTAGTCCGGTATGGTAACCATTGCACCACGCAGGTCATCGTATGGTTTTTTCTTTCAAACACGGAATGTAATGTGGATGTTTTGACAAAGATACCTAACCAAAACATATTTTTTCCATATATAGGTACATTTTTGTTGTAATGATGTATCAAAATAAAAGTATATTATTATTTTTGCTACTAGTAACGCCATCTCCTGTGCAATGTTGTCTTTGTCTGTATATATTTATGGTACAGTGCCAACCCTTTTAAAAAAAAAATTAGTTTCATTGTCTATGCAACTTTTTGAAATAAAAACCAGTCTGTTAGCGACATTCACTTGTTTCATTATAATTTTAAACGAGAAACACAAAGTAAATTATTAAAGAACAGATTGTACATTTTTTGTGACTTGTCTTGGGAATACTGCCAGAAATGCGTGAGCACTGCATTGAACATCCAATACAAAACAAAAGAAGAAACTAATATACTGAACTAACAACCCGCGTGGCGTAACGGTTACCATGCCGGACTGCCTCGGAGGGTTCCGGGTTCGATTCCCGGCGTAGCAGAAATTTGAATGATGAGTTTAAAAATGTCTGTTGTCGGTCTGGGTGTTTTGTGTGTCCATGGTACCGGATATGAGTGCGGAACGTTATTTCGTTCATTTACTGAATCACGTTTGCATTGCTTTTGTATCTCTAATTTCTGAAGCATGCAGTAAACTAAACCAAATCTCACTGAAGCAAAAACATAACTCATATAATATGCTTTTAGCCAGGCCATCTACTGATGAGTGACAGCAAACAAAATAATACAAAAATACATAGCCATCTGTTGAACGACACAGAAATCGGTTAGAACTATTACCGCTCCATTTTCTTGGTGTTTGTTTTAATATTGAATCCGCTTTTACCATTTTTTGGTTCCCCAAACTAAACAAAATTATTATTTAATTTCTATATCACAATTAGTTTAGAAGTACATATATTATGTATATTACAATCCCATTTTTTTCACATATGTCTTACAGGGTAAACAAACATACGCAGACCTATAAGGTATACTTCGTAATACATACTTCAAAACAGCTGTATTGAATCACTTAGGGCCTCATTTACGATCTCCAAGTAAAGTGTTGATTAGTTACGTCCCAAGTAAAGTCTATGAGTACGGGTCAGTTTATCATAATATGATTAGTGCTACTGGAGCATTGTGAAATTGAAATTGAGGTTACGGTTGACTTTAACCGAGCCTTTAGTGTACTTGTCACTTTACTTGAAGTTGGTCCGGATCCGGTTCCGGTTGATCCGGAAACAGAGAAACTTACCCTTACCCTAAGGGTAAGTTTCTCTGTTTCCGGATTAATCTGTATCAATTAATTTAAATTTAAATTATGATTAATACAAAGAAAGTTTGTTTATAACTGAAGACACGCGAGAAAAAACGGACTGTTTTTTTTAAATTTCATTCTAATGTTACAAGCATGGCGATGACGTCACAGGGTTCAAGGGCCGTCCTGACGTGCACTACTCTCATCAATATCACCAAATCAACCAACAAAAATCTAAGGAAATTTTGGATAATTTTGGACAGCCTTACCTATATCGAGTTCGAGGTCTAACGTGCGCGGACTAACGTCCTTTTTTGGCGTCTTGATCCTTGTGACTGGCGTGCAAAAATAGCGGCGACGTTAGTAGTATACATACAGAATGCACGCGTGATGGATACGTCGACATTACAAATGGTGGTATTAATATAATATTAATGTTTTTTCTTATTAAACGAATCGTGAGTGTACACTAACATTGTAGTTATATTTTATACGACTGTACTCACGTAAATAGACCCATCGTGAGTCAGATTGATTCACCCACTTATAAGCTCTCCAGACACCTGGCTACCGTGCTACATCCTTACACGGGAAGAACATCTAGCCACGTGAGAGATTCGGGGCATTTCGTCGACCTATTGGGAGATTTACAGCTGCTTGACAACGAAATAATGGTTAGTTTTGACGTAGTTTCACTGTTCACCAACACTCCGGTAGATGACACCATCCACATCATATCCACGTTGATAGGGAACACAGATGTACCTACCGGAACTAGTGAATTGGTGGAGCTATGTTTGAGGACTGGTTATTTCGTCTGGCGGCGTGAATACTTTCTTCAGGTGGACGGAGTGGCCATGGGGTCACCCATCGCTCCGGTTGTGGCAAACATTTTCATGGAGTGGTTTGAGGCCAGAGCGTTGGAATCGGCCACCACTAGACCGCGTTACTGGTGGAGGTACGTTGACGATGTCTTCGCAATAATAACCAAGGATGGGTTACCTGAGTTTCTGGAGCACTTAAACACTGTACATCCTAAAATCCAGTTTACAGTGGAAAAAGAGAAAGAAGGCAAACTACCATTCCTGGATGTACTAGTCTGCCGCGAGCCAAATGGAAAGGTGTCACACACCGTATACCGTAAACCGACGCACACCGATCGGTACTTGCAGGCAGACTCACACCACCATCCGGCCCACCTCTCTTCAGTGCCCAGAACTCTCATCAGTCGGGCTTTGAATCTATGCGACTTCCAGCACGTAAACTCGGAACTTAATAATGTGAGGCACGTACTGGAAAGCAACGGTTATTCCTGGAGGCAAAGCCAAAGGAACCTCGAAGCGACATTTGGTGAACGTGGAACGTATACCAGCCTACTTACCGTATATAAAAGGAGTAACGGACAAAATTGGATACCTACTACGGTCCAAATATAACATCAGGACCATATTCCGTTCTCCGGCACAAATTAGGGAGTTCCTACGTTCACCAAAAGACAAGGACCCGCTCAATGTACCTGGCGTATACTTGATACCATGTGACTGTGGCAAGGGTTATATTGGTGAAACCCGCCGCAATATCACTACCAGAGTGTCTGAGCACATACGTAGCTTAAAGAATATGGACAGTAAGGGTTCGGCAGTCGCAGAACACGCCCAATCGCAGGACACGACTCATTTCATTCGCTTCGACAAAGTCGCGGTTTTAGCGAGAGAAAAGTATCTCGTACCACGAAAAGTTCGTGAAGCGATTGAGATAAGTCGTCGTCCAAACTTCAACCGTGATAGTGGTTGGACTGTTCCCCCTTCCTGGAGACCAATTCTTAATACTACGTCGCATAGTTGTGCACCGGACACCCTGGAGAGTGACACGGTCAGTATAGTATGCGCACCACCGAACCTGTGCGCGAGTGCCGATGATGACGACACGCAAGAAATTAAGAAGACTGCTGCGTCTGAGAACAGCCTAAGCGTTCCCTCCACCACTCACGCTAGCGGCCGCACCAGCCGCGCCGCTCGAGCCGCAGCGCGCACTCTCCGCCGCGATGCCACCTCGACCGGCGGGAGCTCCTGAAGAAGGTCCTCGGTCAGGACCGAAACATGTCGGCAAATCCGATATAATTTACGTGAGTACAGTCGTTTAAAATATAACTACAATATTAATGTTTTTGTCTCTAGAATTTTGGTTTATCCAGCTTGTCACTCCCCTGTGTACATTGTCTTCGTATACCGTTACCTAGGAAGCTGTAAGTCAGTCATCACTTACTATTACCAATAAGTAACTATAGTTAGTTCCTGTAGCTTCGGTATTAAGAATAGAGCTACGGTATCAACTGTCAACAACGGCAAGCGCAGAGGCAGCCACCGAGGGGGTTTTAGTGCGGTCAAATCCCACATCACCTCTCCCAAGGTGCCGAGTAACTTTTGCAGGTCAACGATACAAAAAAGGTTACTATTGTTACCAGCTGATTAGTATCGAGCCACTCGGGTGTGCCGTGTGACTGACCGTTTGATAGCTTCTTCGATAACGCTCACGGAAACAATATTCATATTGCCGTGTGCATCCACCCCCACAATCACAGTAATTCGTAAGAGCTTAAGAAGCCGTATACGAAATTTTGCCAATTTCGCTGATTTACTTGATGTTACACATTTAATTTTGCAGTTAAAATACAGTTTTTCCATAAGTTTGATTGCACAATATAACTGATCGTTTCTATAATAATCTATTGAATTTGCTACTTCAGCGAAATCGGCCCCTTAAGATATTAGAATTAATGTATGTGCCGCAGTCGGATTGCATATTCCGCCATATTACATTCCGGCTAGCTGTTTCCTAAAACAGGGCTGTATTGTAATGCGGCGCACTCTCGTTCAGTCGGATTGCAATTCAGCTAAATTATCGAACGTTGTATTGTATGAGCTCTTCGCGTTCGTCAAAGCGGCGTAATATCGTGCCGCCCAATTGTCTATATGTTACAGTCAAAGTAATTAATCCGGATATTATATATTATCTAGCCATTATTTATAATATCTACTCAATTTGGATAAAGTGATAATTGACTATGAATTAATCGCATTAACTAGCAATTTTATATATCTTCCAAGGCTTGGATAATGTAATAAAACAAGTGGCTCTGTGAGGTCTACGGCGCTGCGGGAAGACCACTCCCTCCACCCCAGCGTAAGAAAGCGCGGCACAATCCGGCTAATCGTGGACCCGCCACAATACAGAACGGCCCTGTTTTAGGAACCGGCTGCGACATATGTATAGCAGCAATTCTCTTTGTTTCTAATTACCTTCGACATCTCAACACAGATGCCTATTTCATCTTTGCTATTAATTCACAGCAAAATAATTTCTTCTATTGCATTCGGAATAAACCTTGTGTATTACTGACTCAAATATTATTTTAATAAACGCAAGGATGTGATAGGCTTATGGAAAATAAAAATAAGCGTGAACAGCCGCTGATGGAAATCAAAACCATAAAATTATGCACATTTAACACAGCAAACTTTGATAATGTAGTAATGTAACACTTAAAGGATGAATTACACAAATTGTAGGACCACATCTCACGTTCGAGGTGCCCAGTAGTGCGACATAAAAAGGATTGAAAAAACTCATCAATTTAAATTGATCCCATATCGATATCAATCTTTAATAACTTACCGAGTCCAGGGTAGTAACATACAGTAGTGACATGAAAAGGATTGATAAAACTTCGACTATCAATTTGAATCGAACGCGTATCGATTTCATTCTTTAATAACACGTTAGAAACTTGGTAGGCAACGGGTCAGTTTGACTCATTCGTCGTTTTACTTCGTGATTGATTGGTTTATCGATTAGAATATTTTATCATTGAAGTTTGATTACTTATTTTACCCAAATGTCGATTACACTATAGATTCCTATGGCGATTTGAATCGATTTATCAAACCGAATAACAATTCTATTCTATTTATCAATTTTGATGATTTTATCGATACCATCCGCATAACGATATTTAATTTTTCGATTCCGTGCGACATTCGACATTTGACTCGAGTATCGACTGGATTGCAGTATAAACCATAGATTAAACATGTAGGTATCATTGAAATGAGCATCGATTTAAATATCGATTTTGATAGAAAATCGATTCGAAAAGAGTATGAATTTTACGATTGATTATCCGATCACAATCAATTTGTCGATTCAACTCGAACACCTATATCAACACTCAGCCCACTCCCTTTGTACTAAGCGCCTCCCGCTGTCTTCACGTAGACAGTCCCATGTATAGCTATCTTCTACACCAGTGTTTCCCATTTGATGGGTTGCTGGGATCGGGCTGTCAAAATTAAATACCGGGTCGCGGTTGTTTCCGCGATCTGAGATTCTTTAGTGAAAAATAAACAGCAGGTCCATACCTTGCACTAAAATTTAGTGACTAAATTGGCCATACCAAGTATGAATAAAATAAACCATTTTATATTACTATTTAATAAATGTGTACCATTTTTCTTATTGAAACCAGCCTGAGCTTATAAGTATTAAGTGGGTCACGAGGAGCAAGTGTGAAAATAACCGGACCATGACAGAATAATATTTGGGAAACACTGTTCTACACCATAACACATAAGGGGTCACCCGCAGCCAGCGGTGACCGTCCAAAGGCTGGCACTCACCACTCCTGTGCGCGTCGTACACGTGTTGCGGCTCGGGGATGTGGAAGCGCTCGATGAGCAGCGCCAGCAGCTCAGCGGGCGAGCAGAACGAGCGGTACGTCGTCAGGAAGGTCCGCACCAGCTTCAGGTCCGCGTAGATGTGGTACGTCAGACGCTCCACCAGTTTTAGGAGGGTTGCGCCCTGTGGATTGGGGGATGGGAGCATTACAAACGGTAAAAAGGTAAGTACATCAATCTACAATACATATAGACGCGAGCGAGCGCGTGTCCGTTCTCTCGCATACTCGCGCACACACACAAACTAGACAACACACAAACATATAAACAAATACAAAAAGGCATTCAAATGAGCCTTTTAAAGTCCACTGTAGTCCGCACCCATACATATTATAAGGCAGGCCATACAGTTAGGACTGACAACCGAAGAAGAGAGGTCCTCGGATGGCGACCACGTCTCGGCAAAAGGAACACAGGCCGCCCTCCAACCAGGTGGAATGAAGACCTGAACAAGACAGCGAGAAACCGCTGGATTCAGAGAGCGCAGGACCGGACGGAATGGCGAATATTATGGGAGGCCAGCAGTGACCTTCTAAAGACTGATAGATGAATGAATGTATGCTAAATGATGAATGTATCCTAAACTAGCGGCCGCCCGCGACTTCGTCCGCGTGGACTTTAGTTTTAGATTTTCTAACATAAAAGTAGCCACGTTACTCCTTATAACATCAGCTACCTGCCAGTGAAAGTCCCGTCAAAATCGGTCCAGCCGTTTCAGAGATTAGCAGGAATAAACAGACAAACAAACAGACAAAATTTGTAAAAAATGTTATTTTGGTATGTGTACCGTGTATATACATTGATATGCATGCAGTAATATTACAAACAGCCACTCCAATTTTATTTATTTATATAGATATAGTTATATAGATAATGAATGTATATTGTATGCTAAATGATTAATGAATATACTTTAATTTGAAAATACGCATAACAAATAAGAAAACTAACCTTTATCAGGGGAGCAGAAGAGGCCCGTTCCTCCAACACGATGTTGTCGGGCGAGTCCGGGACCGCGAACCTGTATATCGACGCTGGCGGCAGCTTTAGGGGATGGCGTTTTTCTAAGTCGAGTAGTATGCTGTAACAAGATGTGAATGGCTTATTTTGACGTGACAACGTCTAATAAATCGATGAACGCCGGCTGCACGCACGCAAAAGTATGACTCATTGTAATGTTACGCTCATTGTAACGTTACGTTGAGGCTTGAGCGTTCGGCTTCCACCGGTCGTCGACTGCTTAATCATGTGGCTGAGCTGAGCTGAGCCGTTCTACGACCGTTAGGAGTTGAGAGCAATTCTTTCAATAAATGTTTTTTGTTCTAAACTACCTACTCCCGAGGTGGTCCAATTGCCACTATGTCAAAATCTGATGGGATGCCAGTGTAATTCAGGGAAACACTCAATCTTTTAAAGCATATTTTGAATAGTGTCAAATAGCCTATTATGGGGAGCATGGGCGTACCCAGGTCTTGGTTAGGGAGGGGCAAATGGCCCCTTGCCCTCCCCCCTCGATACGCCCATAATGGGGAGAGACCCGTGCCCAGCTGTAGGACGCTACAAGGGTGAAGGTTAGGTGCTCACCTGTCCAAACTGCGGTCCAGCATGGGCTTGGTGTTGAGCATGACGAGGTCACACATCCAGTTGCGCTTCTCGGCGCACGACGCCGCCGCTAGCAGCACCGGCGCGCCCACGCGTGGGCACAGCTCCACCATGTTTCTGCCCTCTGGGGATAACGAATGTAATTTACTTCAGGCACAGATTACACTTTCAATAAAACAAATAATGTTTATTTGTAAAAATTAGGTACGGATATGTTAGAATTTGTTTTATTTCCATTTTGGTGTGCAAATATAGCTGTCAAAATTTTAAATTTATTTATTTAAACTTAATTTTACAGTTTTACAGTTATAATTTACTTAATTTACAGTATAAAACTTTAAATTACAGTTAAATAAATATTTTAACTATATAGTTTCTTATCATGCAGATATAATAATATGTTTACCAAGGTATTCACGTGCACATTCTCGCCAAATGTGGTACGTAATATAACAATCAGTCATCAATTACTATGATTACTAGTAGGTTACTATAGTTACCTCCACCAACCCAATGCGGGTTGGTCGTATAGCGTAGTGGAGAACCGCACCCGAATAGCATAGTGTATTAAGCTCTAAGCCTCCCCAATAATGAGGTGAGACCCATTCCTAGGAACGCAACCATGATTTGCAGCCACTATAGTTACCAGCAAATTACTATAGTTTTTAGCGTACTTACGTTACTCGTATTTCAGTCGAATGTGTCCCATCTGACTGTGTTGCTCTTTAGGCGTTTTTAAGAAATCAGACACAGTCTGTCATAGTTTCCAATAGCCATTGTAATCTGTCGATAACTTTGGTAACTATGGAGGACACTGGTGCGTTCCACTGGAGATCCCGGAGTCCTCCCCAAGCGCAGATGTAGGCCACCGAGGAAGTTTTAGTGCGGTCAAATCCCACATAACCCGGTATCCTCTCCCAAGGTGTCGGGTACCTTTTGAAGGTTTCCCCCCCGATACAAAAAAAAAACGGTCCATCATCATGAACCATCGCGTGCGATCGATAGATGGCCTCTCTACTAGGGCTTTCCCAAAATTAGCCATTGTATCTTCACGAAACGTTTTATAGTAAAATGTTAATGCATTCAAGACCTATACTAATCAATTACTTACCGTCTGTATCAGGTCTGTCAACGAGCTCCAGTTTTCTTATGTGTAGTTTTTCTTTTAATTTTAACTGTTGCACGCCGGAACTGCCCGCTGTTAGGCTACCACTGTTTACTGCCACCTAAAAAAGAAAAGAAAAAACAATTTTTGTATATCTTTTCTTGTTGATTTTTGATATAAAAAACTGCTTAAAAATAAAGATTCCTTACCGGCTTACAATTCGAAATTTTAACATTCACATAGCTTTATCACAAACACGTTAATACTCAGTTTTGATAATATTAATATTAACAAAATTGAGTAGTTAAGTTATATGGAATTGGTTGCATTGGATTTGGTAAGTATTAAGTCCTTATTGAGAAAGTTCAAAAAGGACAAATCATTTACATTCCAGTTCAGTTCCAGAACACTTGCCACCAGCCACATAAAGCATAACAAATTTTTCGAAAATTTTGCGAAATATTTTTCGAAATAAATAGACGAAAGATTATACAAATGTTATAAAATCTTATGCGATTGAGTATATTATTATGTATTTTTTTAAAAGAGTGCTGGGAGTTTTTTTCCGCCGCCTTTTTTCTCTCAGCTCAACATCTAGCCCAAACGGGCACATAAAGGCGATGACCGAGAAAAAATGACATTCATTAAGCGAATATTTTGTATTTCTAATATGAGATAAATATTTTTTCTTTCTTTCTTTTCTTTCTTTATCTTATATGATTGTCACTAACTAAATTTAATTTTAAACTTACCAAACTAGTGATAGGTTTGCATAACAGGAGCAGACCGTCGAACAGGTACGCTCTTCGCTCTGCTATCCTTTTGCCGGGACCGATTTTTGATAATGTGTCCTCTGTAACAATAATTTATACCATATATCCCATGTATCATATCATAACTGTTATTAGAACATCATCAAATATGATATATACAATTCATACAGTCATTTTGGGTAACTTTGAATTGATGTTTAACTTTGAACAAAGTTGGAAAAAAGATTTTACAATTTATTACATCGAAACTTTTTGATGTTTCAATATATATAACTGTGTAAAATGGATTGCCAAAATGTTTTTATACCAAATGAAAATTAAAAAAATAAACTGTCAATGCCATAATTCTGAAAATTCCCGCCTTTTCCGTGGTGAAGTTGCTGGAAGTTTTTGAGCTCTGATTTGGAATCGTAAACTAGTCCACTTTGATTCATATGGTAAGACCAAGCTATTTGTTACTTTTGTATGTCAGTGTAGATGTCATTTTTATAGATTAGGTTTTTAAATTTAATAATACCTTCTTTTTGTTTTACCCAAACCTTAATTTTATATTATTTTATTCACATTCTAAAAAAATTTATTCAAATTAACTCAAAACTCATGATAACCTTGAATTCGAGTTTTAGGGGAAATTATGGAGTTCTGTTGTTTCTTCCGTAAATTTATTTTGTTAGAAAAAAAACAACTCAAAAGGACATTATTCATTCAATAAAATAAAGGTCATAAATAGAAATCAGATTGTAATAATACAAATAACGTAAAAAATGTTCAAAGTTACCCGAATTGTACGTACCTCGTATAAACTCATTACAGCACTGGCCAACGTCCTTCGTGTCCCAGTTGTCGACGAGCCGCGCCAACTCGTTGCACTTCTCTATCGCCAGCTGTCGCCTCGCCCGCGCCGCTGTTCTAAGCGTTGCATCCCTAAAAAACAAAAATTGTTTGAAAAGTTTAAGTAAAGAGAAAGGAAGGAAGCGCGCATGGCCCCGCGGTTAGGATAGAACGCAAACGATCTATGCAACTAAGTCAAACGGGCGCGGTCGGGTGTGAGATGGGTGACGGCTAGTGGCAAAAAATTTCATGCGTTGCCGTGCTTCGGAGGGCACGTTAAGACGTCGGTCCCGGTTCGTCAAGGTTTAACAGTCGTTAAACCTTGTCGGAGGTCTTATGGGCGGTTTGAAAACATCCGACAGCGGGTTGGCCACTAACCCGCATCTCCACCAACCCGCATTGGAGCAGCGGGAGCAGCGTGGTGGATTAAGCTCCAGGACTCCCCAATAATGGAGAGAGACCCGTGCCCAGCAGTGGGACGCAAAAAGGGTTGCAACCAAACCAAGCCAAGTGAAGAGAAACAAATATAAAGAAAGGTTTGAAATGCCATTAAACATAATGGTGAGCGCTCAGAATCAAATAGATCCTGTATTTGTCTTTTTTAAATTTTTCATGTAAGTCGAAGGACAACTAAGAGTAATGGCCTCTTTTACCACCTTCAAGTAAAGTAACAAGTACGCTAATTGTCAGTAAAAGTCACCCGTAACTTCAATTTCAATTTCACGATGTTCAAGTAGCACTAATCATATGATAAACTGACCTGTACTCATAGCTTTTACTTGCCCCTAAACTTTACTTGGGACGTAACTTATCAACACTTTACTTGGAGATGGTGAACGAGGCCCTAAGCATTATTTATCCCATAAATGGGGTTACCACCATGGGGGTATGTCCACCAAATTATAATTTAAATAAACATAGCTCGTCAAATACCTTTGCGACTAATTTTTGCGAAATTTGTTCAACTTACATCTTTGGTCCATTTCCTAAAGCTTTCATTAGTAATTTCTTGATAGGATGTAGATTGCACTCCACCTGGAAAGAACAATAATTTTAACTATGCCGGTTTGCCAATCGGAGGGTCCCGGGTTCGATTACCGGCGAAACAGAAATTTGAATGATGTTTACATTTCTATTCTCGGCCTGGGTGTTTGTATTACTGTCTTTGTGTGTGTCCATGGTACCCAAGACACAGGGTATTCCTACCCTATTATGAGGCTATGAGTGTGAGACGTTATAAAAAAAACTATCATAGACACAGGTATTTTTTCATCAAAAATAAAATGGCTTCGTTCACTTGCTCACTGCAACGATTGATTAAGTGAGTTACTGTGTAAAAACAACTAACATTTCAGCAGCAAAAATGTTCTGATTTCATTTTTTATACTGAAGCAGGTGTGCCGCCCACCTGTTCACTACTTTTTATCTGTTGAATACCGATTTACCATAGCTATGGGTGTGTGCATACACGTGCACATTGTCTCTCTGTGTGTCTGTTACTTAAAAAAACTTTCAATCAAAAATTAGTTACTATAGTTACCAGTGGGTTCTGGTTCATTCTTACTGGTCACTGTAAACTAAACAGGCATATGTTCAAACTTAACCTAAGTTCAACTGCTATTTGCAGATTCTGCAATGGTGAAGAGGAATCGGGCATCCACATCCTCTGCGACTGTGTCGCACTCGCACATAGCAGAAGTCGGATACTGGGCGGCAGCCTAGTCACATTGGAAGATGTCAAACTTCTAGATCCCACGCGCATCGTACGGTTCCTCACAACCGTCGGCCTTGGGAATCAGATATAAACGCGGGGCTAGGCTACAATAGATCATTTACTGGTCGCAGTGGCCTTAGGGTTGTACCCTTCCCCATCAATTCAAATAATAATAATAATACCAGTGGGTTAGAAATGAATAGGGTCTTGGACACTATGCACAGAAAAATTCAAAATGCATACTTTAAAAAGGCGGCACTAAACCACGCCTGGAAAGCAGGATAATTATTATTGATAATTTATTTTTATGCACAATTTATATTACCTTTTAAATCAATAAAAATTTAGTCAATTGACTATATAAATAAGTTGTGACGTCACAAATCATTTTCGCGTATAAAATGTATGAGGATGTTATATTCTGACGGCTAATAATAAAAGTATCTCAATTGATTTGGTAGTCCAAGACCGGATTCCATCTTGTCGTCGGAGAGTGATGTGGCTCTCCTATACCCTCAGATGCTTACAACGCTGCCACTACGCACAACACATTTCTTCCAAAGGCGACACTGTTATATTAATACTAGCTGTGCCCCGCGGTTTCACTCGCGTTAGAGAGGATCATTAGCATAAAATGAAGTTCCTTCTGAAGTGCCGCTAGAGCGGTTTTTTGTAGGACTATTTAAGATAAACATTTCCATATACACATAGGTGTAACGGTGTGTAGCGGTTTTGGCAGCGCACGCCAGAATACCTAGCAGATGGTAGATTTTTTCCTACTTACTTGACACTTATCGTCATATTTTGGACAATTCACACAATATCTTTATAAATTGTAGCCTATGTGTTATTCTGATGTATAAGCTATATTATTGGAAAGTTTTATTAAAATCCATTTAGTAGTTTTTACGTGAAAGAGTAACAAACATCTATACTTATAAACTTTCGCGTTTATAATACTAGTAGGATAGGAAGGATATCACAGAACATTAAGAGAGGTAGAACGGCAATAATACGCCGTTTGTATGAATACTGGTGTCGCCGATTAAGCCCCGCCTTTCACCTCCATTACATCTGTACTTAAATAAATACGAAGCTTACGCACATATTTGCAATTTCAAATCTAGGCAATCTTAGCGCCGCACAATCACGCGATTTCAAATGAACGAATCACACCCAAGCACGCACACAAGCACGCATATTGTAGCACGATCGCGTGTTTCTGTAGAGATTTTGGAATTTTGAGCGATTGCTCAAAATTCCTTGGCGACGTCTACCCCGCCCACATTTCCATTCTAACTTCTGTTAATAATGTTCTGTGAAGGATATCTAACCTGTTTAAAACTTTCCCGGTCATCCGAGGCAGGTGCAATCTGAAGCAGCGCGAGGACATAGTTGTGGTACAGGAACACGTGAGCGACGGGCGTCAGCAGCAGCCGCGGCAGGTAGTACTTCACGGCCAGCCGGAACCCGTGCCCGGCCGTGTCCAGCCGCTCGGATAACTGTAATACACGAAAAAAATAGGGGTAGAGAAATTGGAGGGGGAGTTTTGGCGGGAAGTCGAAAAAGACATATTGTGCTCTTGTTTTATTTTTACTTTCTTGGTGTATTTTTGAGTTATATCGGATAAATTTGATGACATTTTGTTCGATATAGGTTAATTAAAGTGCAGGAGTGTTGTGAATCAAAATAACAGTGCGAAAATATGTTTTTTCGGCTTGCTTCCAAAATTCCAATGATCACGTTCTTGTAAAGAAGCCATCGCTCGCTTTACTTGAATGTCAGACTGACTTGACTGACTGATTACTAACGACTTACTGACTTTACCTATTATTACTCGTCCAGTTTCAGCGAAACTGACAATATCGTGATGCAAAAATTATACATGACGCTGGCAATATGCAGAGTTTGCGATGCCATAATTGAAGAAAACTGGAGGGAGGGACTACGCAACTCAAGCTTACCAAACAATAAGTGGGTATAATTTTAGTTTTGTCACTTGATAAATCTCTAACCAAAGTAAGACCAACGAGACGAGATAAATAATGTAAACAAACGGACCGTTACCATTGTAACTACGTTGCGATAGAGAGCGATTATTATCTCCGTCCTTATCATTCGTACGCAGTAATGGCGTCAGATAGTCGACGACAGCTGTCGTTACGTGTTTAATGGTACAGGAAAGCAGTCAGTACCACAGTTGTCAACGTTTGGTCTGTCATTTTGTGAACAAGTTCATTTATCACAGAAGTCGAGGACAATTTTATAGCCATATTGACAACATGATTGAAAGTATAATAGATAGTTTTGTCATAAATACGACTGATTCGGACTCTTCTGACGAGACATGTTTGTCAAATTGTCAAATACAGACGACAGCGATTAGAATGTGAAATCCAAAATTTGTATATAATTTATTCAGATAAAAATGTTTTGAACCTCTGAAACTTTGTTTACATTCTTTATCTCGTCTCGTTGGCCTTACTATATACAAATAATGACGACCCGCGCCACCCGCATGCGTTCAACCTACAGACGAATTGCACAAGTCGCGAATTGTTGCCAACAATGTTTCATTTTAATGCGGTATAATCTCACTAATCCGGCACTTCAATTAACCGACAGCAATAATTTCTCCCTACAACACACCGCGCATGCGCCGTCGCATTGCATTCAACAGTCTAATCTCAAAACAGTCACTATTGTCGCCCAAAATTATGAACCCGTGACGTAAAGTTATTATTTCCGAGCGTTTGAGACTGTTGTTATTTATTAAATCGTTTGTTTGTTTGAACGTGCGTAATCTCAGGAATAATTGGAATTGGAATTGAAAAATTGTGTTGAATAGTCCATTTATTGAGGAATGCTATAGACTATATAACATCACGCTATGAGGACGAAGTCGCAGACGGCCGCTAGTGCAAGATATATCAATGTATTTACATTGGTTTTTTGTTGTTCTTTGTTAAAATATATAAATTTCGAAACACACCATAAGGAACGAATTGACGATCCGCGTGGCGCAATGGTTACTACGCCGGACTGCCAATCGAGGGGTCCCGGGTTCGATTCCCGGCGAAGCAGAAATTTGAATGATGAGTTTAAATTTCTGTTCTCGGTCTGGGTGTTTGTGTTCCTGTCTTTGTATGTGTCCATGGTACCCTCGACACAGGGTATTAACCCTAGAGTGGGCGCGCTATGAGCATTTTGCCGCCCACGCTAAAAAAAACGTAAATAATTCCAATAACAATTGCCCGTTAGGCTTGCGCTTTTTAGTAGCTGCCCCCATTTTCGTTTACAACGCGTACCGAAAGCCAGGATACCATCAATACGCGGGGAACCGCTTGACGAGAAGGTTGTTACCATCAGGTGTCACCAAGCGGCAAATTGCTCACCGCGCGCCTACTCAGGTTAGTAAAAATTGTGTTCAGCAAACGCTTTGGTAAAAAGATTATCCCAAAATATTCTGAACACTGGCCGCAATATCACTATGGATAACTTTTTTACTTCGATACCCCTTGCTAACCAGTTGCTAACTGAACATAAAACGACAATTGTAGGAACTTTACGTAAAAATAAAAAAGAAATTCCACCTAATTTTCTGTCGATCAAAAATCGATCAAAACCATCTTCACTGTTTGGATTTCGGGAGACAAAAGTTTTGCTGTCTTATGTCCCAAACAAAAAGCAAAACAAAATAGTATTACTTTTATCAACTTTGCATGAGGATGACAAAATTGACGAAAACACCGGGCCAGCTGCAAAGCCTGAAATTATAACATTTTATAATGCAACCAAAGGCGGTATTGACGTCGTAGACCAAATGAAGGAAGAATATTCTGTTGGAAGAATGACTCGCAGGTGGCCAATGAGGTTGTTTTATTCAATTATTAATATTGCTGGTATAAACAGTCAAATTATTTATAAAGCCAATACCGAACATTTGATGCTACGCCGACTGTATTTGAAAGAAATATCTATGTCCCTAGTCAAGCAGCATATGACCATCAGAGCTTCTAAAGATACATTAAATATTCCTTTGAGGAACCAAATTGCTCGCTTTGTACCAGCAGAACAAGCATCATCTTCAAAGAAGGAACAAATGCAGTATTTGTCCAACTAAGAAAAATAGGCGTACGAAAAAAGGTTGTTCAAGATGCCCTAAGTTACTGTGCAATGAACATTGCACATACCTTTGTGAAGACTGTTTGAATAAAGCATATTCTGTAGATTTAGAAACATATAACAATTTCTTTTTTTATTCATGTTTTTCAATATTATAGAGTATTAGATAGGATAAGTAAAAAAAGTCAATTAAAATATTATGATTCCAAAGATTTTTTGTAAACCAAAGTTCCTAAAACAGAGTTTAATAAATATGTTGATTTATCGTTATTTATTTGTGTTTTAATTAAATCCTGAGAAAATAAACTAATTCAATTGAAGTATTTCTATTTAAAATCATCAAAGAAAAAAGGCGGCAAAATGCTCCCCACGCGCCCACATACGTTACTCAGAAAGACGCGCCCACTGTAGGGTTAATATTACCCTATTGTGGGGCTATGATTGTGTAACTTATATTTATTTATTTATTTTAACGATATTTGACGACCTGCGTTGTGTAATGGTTACCATGCCGGACTGCCGATCGAGGGGTCCCGGGTTCGATTCCCGGCGAAACAGAAATTTCAATGATCAGTTTAAATTTCTGTTCTCGGTCTGGGTGTTTGTGTGTCCATGGTACCCACGACACAGGGTATATATACCCTACTGTGGGGCTATGAGTGTGAAACGTTTTTTTTATTACTACTTTGTAAAAAGTTCTATATCTTCTATATGTTCTATATCACTTACCACTGGATCATCAACTATGCTCTGCAGGGCTTCCCTGGATTCTTTTCTCGTCACGATATTGGCGTATCGGACGTAAGCCCGGAACTCTTCTACCTCTGCTAGTTCTGCAATGAAAATGGGTATTTATTGCGTTGGTTTAAGGTCCATAATCCAACTAACGTTAACAAACGTATAAAATTTTTAAACAGGAATTCCATAAAAACCTGGGAGGTTTTTTTTCCGCCCGCTTTTTTTTCCTCTCAGTGTACAAACACCCTGTGATATGGATACCCAAAGCCGACGATCGGAACCGATTAATGTACATTTTGTAATTGTGTTATAATTAAGTTTTTCTCTTTTGTATTTTTATCATTATAATATTTGCATCCACCAACCCACATTGGAGCAGCGTGGTGGAGTAAGCTCCAGGCCCCCCCACTAAGGGGGAGAGACCCATGCCCAGCAGTGGGACGCAAAAAGGGTTGCAGACCAATATTTGCATACCTCAAGAAGGTAAATATGGCGAACTACATATAAACAAACAACTTTGTAAACACCCATATTTGTGCAAATAAAAGACTTTGTCTTTGATATTTTCGAAAATACAAGCCTATCAGCGGGTTAAATTACGTACCCTCGAAGCAGCTGCCAATGTACGGCGTAGGAGAGTCCTGTGACATCTCCATCGCGTCCTCGAGGTTCCCCAGCAGCGTGACGGTCAGCTCGTAGATGTCCACTATGTTGCCGAATATCAGCGAGATTGCCTGCGGACAAACATGACAATTGATCTTAAAGCATCAAGGTATGACAGGTATGAGACCCGTCAGAGGAGTGGCCTTTACGGGCGAACCCCTCGTCCCAACGTGCATGCACAATGTGCCTTCTAGTTATACAACTAGTGTGTCTGTGTGTGTCAGTGTCCGAGTTGACGGTGCATAGAAAATGACGTTGTTAATTGAAATTGACATCTTTAGAAATGTATGCGTCTGTAGCGATGAAAGAATATTTGTGAATGTGTGACAAAATTACAATGTGTGCGTTCTTACCCCGCACCAGATTTGGCACAAAAATTATGTATCGATGCGAGGAGCTTTGCCGTCTCTCCTGAAGGGTGAGTCAGTAACTTTGATGCTCTATGTAATTGATGAACAAAACTAGATATAGGCAAGCATACAAAAAGTCACGTCTTTCACGTGACCTAATTTGACGATAAACGAATGATGGGTGAGACCATTTTTGTGTACTGTTTCTGGGCATGGGTCTCTGCCCATATTTGGGCAAGCCTGGAGCTTACTTCATCACACTACTCCAGTGTGGCGAACTGGCTGTCGGATGTTATTAAACCGCCTATGAAGCCTCCGACTAGGTTTTGTTTTCAAACCGACCATAAGATCGCCCACCAGGTTTAACGACTGATATCTATCAGTAACAATCAGGACCGACGACTTAGTGTGCTGCCGTAAGAACGGAAATGCACATGAAATTTCCCTCTAGTGGTCACCCATCTCACACCCGACTGCACCAGATTCGCTTAGCTGCGTACATCACTTGTGTTTTACGGCTGCTACGCGGCAAGGCATTGTGAATGAACAAACAATCGAACAATGGATCCTCAGTAATCCGGTCTTGGACTCCAAATCCAAATCAAAAGAGATACTTTTAATGAGATGTGAAAACATGACATCCTCATACTCATTATGTATGAGAAAATGATTTATGACATTAAAAAATTGTATAGAATCAATTGACTTAATTCTTATTGATTCAAGTAAGTAAATAAAAAATATGTAAAAAATGAATGAACTCTACTCTCCACTGCGCGTGATAAGTTTTTCATTTTGGCGTGACAACGTCTTATAATTCGATGGAGTCGGCTGCACTCACGAAAAAACATGACTCATGCGGCGTTACCTCGCTTTGAGGCGTTCCATTTAAGGCTTGAAGTGCAAGCGAGAGCGCGGAACGAGCGACAAAAAGGCACAATCGGCCTCCGCGTTCGGCAGCGTTCGACATCTGTCTCTCTCCTACTTGAGTGAGCGATGCGTCCGCGTGGACAGCTGCTATACAATAATACATTTACATGTTTTCGTCAAGTATGCAACCATTCCATCAGTATTTTCTTATGACGTTGTCACGTTCAACTGACTTTACAGACAACCGATTTTTTGCATAGTGTCTAAACCTTCAAATTTTAGTTAAAACTGTTCACAAAAACTTACCCGACTATCACCATCGAGAATCTTCTCCAGCTCGTCCTTAAACACCCTGATGATGAGGTGCAGGTCCCGCAGGAAGTTCTTCTCTTCGGTGAGGAGGTCCCGGACCAGCTCCCCGTAGGACAGCGAGGCGCCGGCGGCGGACTTCGCCCCCGCGGCCGCGCCCGCCGCTCCGGCCAGTTCAGAGTCTTGGTAGAACATGTCCATAAGCACCTGCCGGACAAATTTCCTTTGCAAATTGGCTTTTGCTTCAAAGAGCTTTTTTTTATTGAATGGAATAGCAGACGAGCATGCAGGCCACGTGGTGTTAAGTGGTCGCTGCAGCCCATGGACATCTACATACAACCTCAAGCAAGCATAGTAAGTCTAGTCTGAGGTCGTATGCAGTTGCGTTGCTACTCCGGAGGCTGGTGGTCGCTTCATGTAAGTGTGGACGGCAACTGCACCTTTCCACCGAAACACAACAGAATTGGTTAACTGCAGAAGTGGGTGCAGCTGTGGTACTTCCCCGGGCGAACCATAATAGTTCTACCACCTACAAGCTTTATAAGATTGGTCAAATATCATAATTTATTTATTGCAGTCATGATTATAATTAAGATGTTACATAAGTGTTAGTTAGTATGTGCCTGAACACTATAGGCGTCAATTAACATTTCACACTCATAACTTTTCATACTCATAGTCCCACAGTAGGGTAGATATACTCTGTGTCGTGGGTACCATTTGTAAGAAAAACGTTCGAAAGAAGGGTCCCGGGTTCGATTCCTGGCGAAACAGAAATTTGAATGATGAGTTTAAATTTCTGTTCTCGGTCTGGGTATTTGTGTTCCTGTCTTTGTATGTGTTCATGGTACCCACGACACAGAGTATTAATTACCTTACTGTAACGTTTTAATCAGTTAATTACCTTGTCAGCGCACATAGCGGTTTTGATATCGCTACATGTGATGGTCTGATAGCCACTCTTCTGAGAGATCTTCTTGACAAATGTGCCGGCCAGCTTCAAGATGTCCCCGCTGACGTACTCCAGCACCGCTGTCATGAACACCGACACTGACATGTCGATCTTGTACAGGAGCACCTCCTGGGGAGCAAAATAGTATTATTTAGGAATGGAACTGTAGGATAAGAATTTGGTTTCACTACGTGGTGCGACTGGAACATTTCCTAACACTACACATTTTTAATTTTAAATAACTAGAGCCTAACCTAGAACCATAAAAGATCTAGTAGCTATTTTAGAACACCACTGACCTTCTGCAGAAGCTGGTGGAGTTTGTCCAGAGGCAGAAGGAGGCGCCTCCGCCGCTGGGCGTTCGCCTCTCTTGCATCTTGCAACGCCCACCTGTCTAGCGGGGTTGGGAATGTTCGCGCCACTCTTTCTTCTACATCCTGCGGAGAAATTTGGAGAATGTAAAAACTTACTATCTATCTTAATCCATGTAAAACTGCAAAACTTCAGATTTTAAACAGGCCATTAGGTCAGTTGATTCTTTAGTTAGATTGGTTTTGACATTGTTGGATTGACTCCTGGGTTATGTTACTTATTGACCATGTTGTAACATACATACCTGTACTGTGAGTGGCGATGGTACAGCACAGAGCATGGCAAGAAGCCGGAGGCAGAGTGACTCCACATACTCTAGAGCACTCTCCTCGGCTGTGAGAGTTGGATGATGTTGCTCTAAGACCTGGAAGAAATAATTCAATCATTAATTAAAATTATTCATGATAAAGGATTCAATATGTTTCGAAGACACTAATTATACAGCAAAGATTTTTTACCACTGTATCTGACTATTCTGCTATCAAATAGATCTGCAATTCCTGAGATAACCTTTACTTGTTCATATTTTTCCAAATTTTTTGGGGGCCCATGTTACAAGACCATCAGCCTTCAGTGGAGCAACTGAGTACAACCTCAAGCAAGACTCAGGCTTGATCAAAACAATAAAATATTTTTTATTGTACCCTCTGTATCTATTGCACAATTGAGTAATAACAATATTGCCAATGTTGTACTTCATATACAGTAGAAACCTATTACAACAACATGGTCCCTTCGACCACTATTATTAGTCTCACCAGGCAGTTCATTTTAATAACCAATGATAATTCTACCAGCAACATTGAAATTGAAGATTGGTTAAAATGACTGAAAATTTTCATTAAAATATGTTGTTATAAATGATGTTGTTGTAAGAGGTCTTGACTTCAATGGCAATAGTATTGTGACAAATACCAAAAAGAACAATTTTAAAAACTTTGGTAATTATTCCATATTGCGCCACCAGGGATTTAGAAGAGAGAGGCTGATTTTTGAAGTGAAAACTTCTTTAGCTACCTGGCAATTAGATGTGAACAGGTAAGTCAATATAGGTACCTAGGCATAAAACATAGGTACCTAGGCATATTCTGGGGGTTTTTTTTTTAAATAGCTATGAACACTTTTCGATAGGCAAGTTATCATAGGCATGTATCTTATAAATTATATTTGATAAAAATATGTCAAATCATGTTACAGATACTTCAACTCAGTTGTGCGCGCGGCGCTATGTGTGTGTGGGCTAGTAATTATGCAGCTTTAATTTGTGTGACAGTGACGCTGCCGTGATCGTCCGAGCAACTTCACTGTACCTCTTGTCACGCACACAAAGTCACTGTGTATATACAGGTTTACCCACACATAGCGCCGCGCGCACAACTGAGTTGAAGTTACTATATCAGATCAGTGAAGGTCAATCTTCACTGGCTCTTAGACCAAGACAGAGGGGTGACAGCTGATGACGGCTCGAATGTCTATAATTGTAAAATTCGTTTATATCAAGTATTTAAAATATAGACATTGAACAAAGTGCATCTATTAATGAAAAAAGTGACGAAAAAATAGTGAAAGAAAATGACTGAGTACTTTATAAAATGACTAGATGAAAACTTACTGAAAATACTAGATGAAGAATAATAATGCTGATAATAAAAGCAATTCGTGCGAAATTATTCCCTGTCGACTTCAACAGTACACACGAAAAAAAGCGTGGGGTGGTTTTTAGGATACTATTGACACCATGCATCCCATGTTTTTTTTTAACAGTAAAATACATTTTTTTATTTTTTACTTTTTGGTTCGCATTTTCACAAAAGTGTGTTTTTTATTTGGGATCAATCCCAATAATATGATGAGATCCCGTTTGAGAATGACGGGATTGGGCGGCAGTGGTCAGTTACGCTATGTACATCTACTCGGGGTATTGCATATTTCATATAATTGTTTAATCATGCTGTTGCCTTCCAATGTTGAGTCAGAGAGGGCATTCTCAGCAGCTGGGTACATTGCAACGGACATTAGATGCAGTTTAGCAGATATCACTCTTAATACACTTTGTTTTTAAGAAGCTACTTTCAAAATCACCCATAACACTACTTTCTAATCTCCTTGAATTATACTATTTGTTTTGATTATGCTAATTTAAAAAAAACATTAATTATTTAGTTAGTGAGTGTGAAGCGTTATTCATTTAGTAATATTGAAGAAGAAGGTATTTGTTTTCTTTCAAATAATATTTTATTTTATTTATTTATTTAAAACTTTATTGACCCCAATAAATCGTGGTACAATAGGCGAGCTTAATGCCTAATGGCATTATCTACCAGCTTACCTAACAGCGTACAGAGAGATTCGAAGGCTGTAAAAGATGAGAAGAACAAAAAGAAAGTAAAATGTTAACAACAATACAAATTATTAAGACTGAATATAAACAAATATAATATAATTTATTACATAATAATAACCGTGTAAACATAAACATAAAACTAAAAAAAGAAAAACAGTTTTATTCTGGGTATGATTTTTTGAGAAAGTGAGCCTTTACACCTTTTTATAAAGAGAACTTGGAGTGTTATTTTGCTGACATCAGCGGGCAGAGCATTCCAAAGCCGAAACAATTGAAGTGAGAAGGAGTTGGATATAAATCTGGAGCGATGAAGTGGAATAGATAAGAGAAGGAATTCGGTACATCGAAGCTGATTTATTTATTTTAAATAGTTAATATAATTTAATAGTTGACTGTGGAGTAGTGGGTGATGAGCAGACTGCAAAGCGTAAGGTCGTGGGTTTGATTCCCACCCAGGACAAATATTTGTGTGATGAAGATGGTTATTTGTTCTGTGTCTGGGTGTAAATTTATCTATATAAGTATGTATTTAGAATTATATAAGTATGTTTATCAGCTTTTTGAATACCATAGTACAAGCTCTGCTTAGTTTGGAATCAGATGGTGTTGTGTGAATTGTCCAAAGATATAATAACCTCACAATCACCAACAAGTCCTTTTCATCGTTTTCAGTCATCCAAACTTTTCATTTTTTTAAACTAGACAAGACCCCGAAAATTCCAGCATATCGTAGGACTGATATTTATAATCCCGCGGGATCTTAAATTTACTCTCAAGTCGGGATTGCATTCCCTAGAGCTGACACTATATGCTAAATAATGTCATTAAAATCATAATTCTACTGTGAATAGTTTTGTAGTTATTACTGTCACACAAAATAAATCAATTTGTTACGGTCAGATTTCGTGACATGGAACCCCTTATAAGGAACCCCTTTAAAGATGTTTCACATCAAACTATGAACTTGGAATAACATCCTCAAGAAAGTAAGAAGAAGACGAAGAACGAGAGTAATCAATTTTTAAAAGCAAAGGCTTTTGACCAGCAATGGACCTCTTAAGGGAAAAAAGTTCAAATTTATTTTATTTATTTAACACGTTGAACGCCGAGAGGAAAAGGATTTGTTCCGTTTAGGCCATGGGGATCACCGGTGAACCGAAGGGTGTTGTTCCACTCAGGCCGTGGTGGTCACCGGTGAGCCATCGGAGGCCTTTACTTCAAACGCGATTTACTGGCCGAAACGCAACGATACTATGCAAAAACATTACTAAGGTGGGCCGCTTGGCCCTGTAGAATATAAGAATCGGCTTGGTTCTTGTGTACTGGTAAACACTTTGAATTTTTTTGCAATTTTTGGCAACTTATTAGGGTTGTACTGAACTTCCATAGCAAAGGTATTTTTAATTATTAATTTGGATACTTAACATGGGGAAAATAATTTTAAAATGATCTTAAAATGAAATTTTTGCAACTAAAACGTCGGTGCTCGCGACGAAAGCAAGTCCGTAACGGGGAGCGGGGTGGACTGCCGCATGACCCCGTGGCCTGCGGGGAGGGATTTACGAAATTCCTTTCATTCGGGCCACGGGGATCACCGGTGTGGCTAGTTCAATTTTTCCATATTTTACATAGTAATTTAAGAAAGAAATTAAAGTATATTGCCAAATAACATATTTCTAATCATTTGGTACAATAAAACAATATTGTGAAAAATTACAGAAAACACTATTTCTCTTTGGCCTGAATGGATTTTGTCAGTAGGCCCACCGGTGGGTCGTTGGGCGTTCAACGTGTTAATAATAAATTCATCAGATTCTCAATTGTAGCAAAGCAAACTGTGGTTATTTTGCAGTAATTGCTACAACAACCCGTGTGGCGAAATGGATACAATGCCGGACTGCCAATCGAGGGGTCCTGGGATCGATTCTATGCAAAACAGAAATTTTAATGATGAGTTTAAATTTCCGTTCTCGGACTGGGTGTCTGTGTTTCTGTCGTTGTATGTGTTCATGGTACCCACGACACAGGGTATATATACCCTACTGTGGGGTTATGAGTGTGAAGCGTTTATTTTTAAGTAGATTTAGATTTCAATATTGTTTTTTGTGTCCAACTCCACCTCTTGATTGTTATTATTATAATGTCTCTTGCTACTACTTTTATTTTCCTGTTCAAGCATTAAGATTGTCAGCTAAGACCTATAAGGAAAATAATAAGTAAAAAATATCATTGCTATAAATTCTTAACACATTGCGTTAAATGTCAAAGTTAAGTCAACAAAGCTGATTGTTTTATCGAGTAGTTAATAGAAAATATAAACAATATTACTGCAAATAAAAGAAATAAACAAATTTTTACTGAGAGATAAACGAAGAAGAGTAAAGAAGTTGTTCGGAATGTATTGTATGAGGTAACAAGGGAGTATTGATACACACCTTTCGCAATGAATTCACGAATAGGCCCCGCCATTTCTCAGCGTTGTCCGGCTCCTGGAAGTCGTATCCACGACTCTCCTCCACCGTGGGCAGCATTGCGACCGAATACGCCACAACGAAACCATGTAAACAGCGACAATCACTCTAACACGTTAAACATAATCATCACTTTATCATCAAATAAAACCACGGTCAAACACTTCCACGTTCCACGCATTCAATAAAAACACAAAAAAATACCGCGTTTGCAAAAATATGTTAGGAAAACAACACGAATCCCTAATTAAAAAACAATATCTTGTAAAATATTTAGTTCATTTGATCGGCAAAACGACGCCATTTTCAACTTATTTACTATAGCTCCGTTCTCAATAAATATCAATATTCAAAGGTTACTATAACAAGCCGCGCTGTGATTGGTCAGTTTATACCTATGTCATAGAGATTGCATCTGTTTATTGGTTGATGGGATTGACGTATGCAATGACGTGCGAATCTGAGCAATGACTACTGCTTACGGAAAAATCTGGGTTCTCGTTGAGATGTTTTTCGGTAATTTAAGAAATTGACAAACGACGACACTTTGCGCAAGTTTGGTAAAGTGAAAATCAATACAATTTTGTGACAATCATCGACATCGCATAACTTCGATGCTATAAAAACAAATCTGTAGTATAGATGAGGAAGGAGATAATGTAAGAAACGACTCGACGTTAAAAAATATTTATAACTAGCCTTCCGCCAACGGCTTCGCCCGCGTGGACCCATTTTAAAGGTTCCCGCAGGATAAAAACTATTCTATATCCTTAACCAAGGTCCACTCTATCTGTGTTCCAAATTTCATTAAAATTGGTTCAGTAATTTAAGCGGGAAAGCGTAGCAGACAGACAAATAGACAGAGTTACTTTCGAATTTATATAATGAAAATAAAGAAATCAAAAATATTTAATAAATAATAAATGCCTATCTGTGCAATATAGTATGGAATTTTGTTATCAAATATCCATCAAATTTATAATTTAACGTACCAGAAATGATTTAATTTTACATCTTAACTCAAAGGAGTCTCAAACATTGCCCTTTTTTTTTGGTATCGGGGGGAAACCTTCAAAAGGTACCCGACACCTTGGGAGAGGATACCGGGTTATGTGGGATTTGACCGCACTAAAACCCCCTCGGTGGCCTGCCTCTGCGTTTGTGAGGACTCCGAGATCTCCATTGGAACGCACCGGTGTTCTCCACGCGCGGCGCCCCAGAACGGGCCCATCTTCGGGAGAGCAGATGTGCTCTCCTGCACCTTCAGGTGTTCACGGCGGCATGCGGCCACGCATACACCGCCGTCCCTCCCGGGGCTGCTAGCTGGACGGGTCAAGCTCCCACTCTCACCGTCCGCATCTCCGGAAGCCCCCTTTTAGTCGCCTCTTACGATCAGGCAGGGGATACCGTAGCTCTATTCTTAATCCCGAAGCTACAGGGACTTCAAACATTGCCCTACCATTTCCTAACTTAAATTGGTTTGATAATTTAACGTTAAACTTTTGTAAAATACTGTGAAGAATACATTATTTTGGACAACGCAACGTTCTTATGTAGTTGTGCCTGAAGTAAACATACAAATCAAGTAAATATAAGTAAAGGTCGCATGGCCCGGCAGTTAGCGTAGAACGCAAGAGATCTATGCGACTAAGCCAAACGGGCGCGGTCGGGTGTGAGATTGGTGATCGCTAGTGGCAAAAAATTTCATGCGCGTTTCCGTGCTTTGGAGGGCTCGTTAAGCCGTCGGTCTCGGTTGTTGTACATAGATAACAGTCGTTAAATCTTGTCGGAGGTCTTATAGGCGGTTTGATAACATCCGACAGCGGGTTGGTCACTAACCCGCATCTCCACCAACCCGCACTGGAGCAGCGTGGTGGAGTAAGCTCCAGGCCTCCCCAATAATGGGGCAGACCCGTGCCCAGCAGTGGGACGCAAAAAAGGGTTTCAGCCATAAGTAAAGGTCAAGTGTCAAAGGTATTTGAAATAAGACTTGGACACACAACCGACATAATAAAACTGTTGATCGGTTAACAATGAACTACTAATGAATGATTTATATAATGTTTCATCTGAACTGATGAAAGTGTTAAAAACGAATGCTAAATTTTTATAGGTTCTATTAAACAAATAACAGGAGGTTGTTGTAATTAGGTCACAAATTTTTCGTGGTGGAGAGAGTGAGCTTCAAGCCTCACAAATGGCTGGCTGCAAACCTTTTGGCGTCCCACTGCTGGGCACGGGTCCCTCTCCCTTATTGGGGAGGCCTGGAGCTTATTCCACCACGTTGCTCCAATGCGGGTTGGTGGAGATGCGGATTAGTGTTCAACCCGATGTCGGATATGATATTATGATGAAAATAAAACAAGAGCACAATATGTCTTTTTCAACTTCCCGCCAAAACTCGTCTTGACATTGTTTGACTAATCATAACTAATCTAACGAGGAGTTTTGGCGGGAAGTCGAAAAAGACATATTGTGCTCTTGTTTTATTTTCATTTTCTTGGTGTATTTTTGAGTTATATCGGATAAAGTTGATAGCATTTTGTTTGATATAGGTTAATTACAGTGCACGAGTGTTTGTGAAATAGAATAACAGTGCTAAAATATGTTTTTTCTGCTTGCCTTCAAAATTCCATCGGACACGTTCTAGTAAAGTAGCCATCGCTTTACTTGAATGTTGGACTGACTAGACTGACTGATTACTGACGACTTACTTACTGACTTTGATAGTACTTCGTCCAGTTTCATTGAAACTGGCAAAAAATTGATGCAAAAATTATACTTGACGCTGGCAGTATGCACAGAGTTTGCGATACCATTATTAGAAAAAAAAAAACTAATCTAACACCTTAGAATCTCGTCAGAGGAACAATCTAACACTCACATGGGAGTTTTGGCGGGAAGTCGAAAAAGACATATTGTGCTCTTGTTTTATTTTCATTTTCTTGGTGTACTTTTGAGTTATATTGAATAAAGTTGATGGCATTTTGTTTGATATAGGTTAATCACAGTGCACGAGTGTTTGTGAAATAGAATAACAGTGCTAAAAGTGTTTTTTCTGCTTGCCTCCAAAATTCCATCGGACATGTTCTAGTAAAGTAGCCATCGCTTTACTTGAATGTTGGACTGACTAGACTGACTGATTACTGACGACTTACTCACTGACTTTGTTATTACTTCGTTCAGTTTCATTGAAACTGGCAAAAAATCGATGCAAAAATAATACTTGACGCTGGCAGTATGCACAGAGTTTGCGATGCCATAATTGAAAAAAAAAAAAAAACACTCACATGTCATTGTCAATTGTCAATGTCATTCACTGCCACTTAGCTTACATTATTATTATTATTATTATCATCCTGCCAGGAGTTGTGTTCGTTCTGGGTGTCCTAGTCATACATTGACATACATAGAGGGAGGGAGGTAGGAATTCTAAGATCTTGAACGTCTTGAAGAAGGAAAAATTTCTTGTAATTAGATAAAAAGCTTATATATATTATAAATTATAAATAATGCTAAGATTGTTTGTACTAGGTATATTTTTGAGTACACTAGTATTATCTATAAAAGAAAACAGTTTTGCAGCTGAAAATGTGACTGGCAAGCGGTTTATTTACAACACGTAAGTACGTTGTTATGTTATGGTATCCGATTTTGTTTACAAAATTTCACAAAGAATTGGCTATGGGGTTGGTATAGATGTATTTTTCTTATGCTGTTAGATGGTGCGATATTCTTAGGTACACTGTAAACTTTAGCCACAATGACTCAATATTACAAATAAAGTTAGGTATTAAAAGTTGTAGGACTTGTAGGCACAGTTCAGTGTATTGATATAAATTTACCGAAAGGAATAGATAAGTTGATGTCGCCTCAATACTTTAAATCTTTGTCTGCACTGCAGACAATGTCTTATCACTTGTTATTATAATGTCTTCAATATAGTATTGCCTATAAGAATGGGCGGGTATTCCCCTGTATGACAGGGAATTTCGCACCTTCACATCATTTGAATATTTTTCAAAGCCATCATTATTTTGCTACCAGGTTATATTAAGAGCTGCAAAGTTATACTAAAATTGTGATTTATCTTCTATAATATTCCTTAAAAAATAAATGATGTAAATTAAATAGGTACCTTAAGATACATATTTCACATTAATGAAATTAATTGTACAAAAGACACTAATAGGATCTTGGACACTATGCACAAAAAAATTCAAAATCTTTATCTTAAAAAGGTTGCACTAAATCACGCTTGGAAAGCAATATAATTGTTAATTCTTTTTTGTACATGATTTATATTACCGTTTAAATCAATAATAATTAAGTCAATTCACTATATATGATAAGTGACGTCACTAATCATTTTCTCATACAAAATGTATGGGGATGTCACATTTTGACAGCTCATTAAAAGTATCTCAATTGACTTGGAAGTCCAAGACCGGATTATTAAAATAAAATTATACTACTTATATCTAAGTTTACTTTATAAAAATAATAGAAAATTTACATTTACATATCTATTTACATACATATATAAAGCATACACCATTTATAACTCAATAACGGCTGGACAAATTTTTACAATAAATGAGTTTTTAGTTTGTCTGCGATGGGTATAGGAAAATAGGTATAAAAATATGATAAAAATCTCCATTTGAGCAACATGTTAACTATTTTATTTTTCTATTGAATGGTCTGTCAATTATTTGTTGTTTGTACTTCCATTGACGATCCGCGTGGCACAATGGTGACCATGCCGGACTGCCAATTGGAGGGTCCCGGGTTCGATTCCCGGCAATGCAGAAATTTAAATGAGTTTAAATTTCTGTTCTTGGTCTGGGTGTTTGTGTTTCTGTCTCTCCCACGACACAGGGTATGACAGGGTATGAGTGTGATGCGTTTTTTTTTATTTTATTATTTCCTTTGCAGGACTACATATGACAAAGTTATAAAAGTAACAGTGAATAATACAACGACACAAATTTTGGACTTCACTGAGGTATACTTTTTTTTTGTACATTAAATGATTGTTTTTCTTAGGGCATGTTAAGCTATTAGTCTCTGTTATTATCTTAAAGCATCAAAGGTACTGACTCACCCGTCAATGGAGACGGCATTGCGCCTCGCTTTGATACATAATTTTTGTGACAAATCTGGTGCGGGGGGAAGAACGCACACATTTTAATTTTGTCACACATTCACAAATTTTCGTATACACGCATACATTTCTAAATATGTCAATTTCAATTAACAACGTCATTTTCTATGCACTGACAGCACTGACACCGACACACACACAAACACTAGTTGTATATAACTATATAGAAGGCACATTGTGTGTGCACGTTGGGACGAGGGGTTTGCCCGTAAAGGCCACTCGTCTGATGGCTGTCATACCATACCTGTCAGTACCTGTGAGTGATGCTCTAAGGTTGTTATTCATAGCAGTACTTGCCTTGTCAGATGACTTGTGGGTGGTGTAAAAACGTCCTGCAATAAGTAACTTGCATGATTTTTTTATTGTATCAATAGGATCACTATTGGCATAGGGTCTTGGTTCTTATAGGATCACATCGATTGGAGCTCCACAAAAGACAGAAATGTAAGCCAAAGTTAAACCTCACCATGTTGCGTTAAAAATGACCTATACTAACTAAGCGTAAGATAATGCAGAACCAACTACTATGGGAAAATTCATAATTCATAATTGTTTATTTGCAAAAAAATATATGTACAATGGCTGCAACACTTTTTGCATCCCACTGCTGGGCGCGGGTCTCCCCATTATTGGGAGGCCTGGAGCTTACTCCACCACAGTGCTCCAATGCGGATTGGTGGAGATGCGGGCTAGTGGCCAACCCGCTGTCGGATGTTTTCAAACCGCCTATAAGGCCTCCGATTCATGAAATTTATTTCCACTAACGGTCAAAACCGACCGCGCCCGTTTGGCTTAGCTGTGTTGATCGCTTACGTTCTACTCTCGCCGCCGGGCCATGCGCTCTTCTTAGAAGAATTATTATTATCATAACGAATAACCATTTATTGCATTTAAGCCGAATTTATATTACGAAGTTATTGACATTCATAGTGTAGTTAAGTTCAACTAGTTAGTTGCATGGTTGCAGTACTTGGGAAAATAGTTTCGTTAAAATAATAGTGGAATTGATAGTATTCACTATGATCATGGCACCATTGGTATCGAAGCTTTTGCATACTTTACGCGCGCTAGCACTTTCGCGACACTATGATAGTTTCGCGTCTCGTCGGTAAAAGTAGTTGCATTGCATTGTGCATGATTGTTTTATAAAAAATTGTGTGCATCACGAAAGTATTTTAAAGGCTTGTAGAACTTAATGTTTGCTTGTGTCACGATATAGATTTTATGTCACTAATTTCGTAATGTATCTTAGGCTTTATAGAAATCAATAATAAGTTCCCTATCACGAACTGCCAACAAACTTTCCCACGGTTTGGCAGATTTTTCAGTGTTGAATGTACTTTGTGGAAAGAAAAAACAAAAAATCTGTTTTGCCATATTGCCAATTTCAAGTAAACTTTGTATCCAATTTTTGCGTGTTTTGTTGAGTAGCGTAGTTTGTAGGCGACATAATGATAATAATAGTCAAGATCAACTGATTTTTGTATTAACTGATATTACTTAATGTATCAACTGATGTTACTACTGAGTTGCCAGTAGGTTGCCTAAGCAGTCAGACATCCACTTCAAGGGATGGTTGCTACAAAATTAAAATATTTCTCACTTAAAGACAAATTATCTTGTATGCTTTTAGGACTCTGAAAAGCTGCTGGGGTATCCGACAAGGGTACATGTGGCCATAAATGACTCTATCCGCAGTGATTTCCCCCTGTTTGTGACTGCTGAGCAACAAAAAGGTAACATATAATTTATTTTTGACGTGCAACGTCTAATAAAACGATGAACGTCGGCTGCACGCACAAAAAAGGATGACTCTTTGGCAAAGGGAGATCTCCCGCCGGGCGAGGTGATCATGCCCGGGGAGCGGCCGCGCTCCAACTGACTCAATTCGGAGCTTGTATATATGGTAGGATATTCCTAAAACTTCGATAGCGTGATTCAGGAATACTCGTGGCGCCATCTCTTGATGAGTAGCGGAAGGTCGCTACATCACCCCCTGCTCAGACCGGAGGTCGATAACTTTTAGCCATGCTTGAGTAATCATCGCTTACAAGCGCCTTGAATGCCCTCTATCTGCGGTGAGTCGAGATGTGAGGGTGTAGCGAAGTGTGGAGATGCCCTCTATCTTCGGTGAGTCGAGATGTGAGGGTAGGTTGGAATGTGGAGGCGAGTAGAGTGGATACTCGAGCCGTCCACGACGTCGCAGGAGGTAGCTGGATCAGGATCAGGAAGCGTTATCACGATGCGCTGCGATGACCCTGACGAGCTGGTGAAGTGATGCTGCAGTCCATCCAGGGAGTGAAGGTGCGACTTATGAAGGTCAGAAGGGACGTATTCTTGTCCGGGGTCACCAGTTTGGCAAAGGGAGATCTCCCGCCGGGCGAGGTGGTCATGCCCGGGGAGCGGCCGCGCTCCGACTGAATCAATTCGGAGCTTGTATATATGGTAGGATATTCCTAAAACTTCGATAGCGTGATTCAGGAATACTCGTGGCGCCATCTCTTGATGAGTAGCGGAAGGTCGCTACAACTCATTGTAACGTCACACTTGTAAGTGAGTGGATCATGGCCTAAATCCCTCTCACTTGTGAGGGGAGACCTGTGCCCAGCAGTGGGACATAAAAAAAGGTTGAAAAAAGGTCTGGGCGGCAACCGCTTATTTTCACCGTAACACAATGGCCTCGCTCCGAGACTAGCAACTTATTTCACGATTTTTTCGCAGGAGTTTCATCGTGGGAACTGCCACTGGTTGTAGCCACCAAGCATGCGGTGCTCCAATTTGATGACATGGCGCGAACGCTCTGTCCTCACGACGCTGGGCCCAGTAAGTACTTTTGTAATATATTTTGAGGTCCGAACTATATCACTATTCCAACAGTGAGGGAAAACATAGTAATATTTCTTTGCATATCTTAGATATATACAAAAAAAATCCTCGAAGATTTATTAATCCGCACTTGGCCAGCGCGGGCTATGACCCCCTAAATCCCTTTCAATTTCGAGAGGAGGAGACCTGTCAACAACCGCGGGATGATTTTTCTAGCTAATGGTAATGACTCTTAAAACTATTTTGGAACCTATTCAAAACGAAAGCTACGCCATTTTACTAGGCTTCCTAAAAGGCGGGAGGCTTTTAGGAAGTTCACTTAACAATGAACCCGGCATCTAACAGGAATATTTGTATCCACAGACGTCACATCGCAAGGTCGGCCGACTGTTACTTTGTCGACGGCGAGCCCAGAGAACATATCTGTTACGATCAAGTTGCGAAGAGTCACTGATTTTTATTTGGAAGTCAATAAGGTATATTTTAATGTGAAAATATTTTAAGAGATTCACCTGAGTTGAACGTTGAAGTTTTCAGATCTCTTTTTATATAATAGCGGCCGCCCGTGACTTCGTCCGCGTGGACATCTTTGCCTATAGCCTTCCTCAATAAATGGACTATTTAACACAAAAGTAATTTTTCTATTCGAACCAGTAGTTTATGAGATTAGCGCTTTCGAACAAACAAACTTTTCAGCTTTATATTATTAGTATAAATGATCTCGTAGTACATCTTTAGTAAAATTATCTTAAATCGAATTGAGATGAAAGTTTGGGTTGATAAATAAAACAATTCTTTCAGTTGGAAAATAATATAGTTCTCTCAATGTTTTGTTTTTGATGTTTACATTGCTTCTGGTACACCTACTAGTGTCGATTTATACATATTTCATTAGATGTGCTCTGCGGTTTTATTAATTTAATTCCAACTAGTAGTTCCCGATAATAGCGCTTTTTAACGAGCAAACTTTTCATCTTTGTAAATTTAAAATAATAATATTTAATTTTTAAATAACGAGGGTATGTGCACGTACACTTTGTCTCTGTTGCTTAACAACCAGTCACCCAGTTATTAGTTACAAAAGTTACGAGCAGGTTACTATAGTAACTGATTGGTTGTTAATAACGCACACAGGGACAACGTCCACTTGCACACACACTTTTAAACAAACAAACTCTTCAACTTTATAATATTTAAATAATAATATTTCATTTTTAACTTATGAGGGTACATGCATATACACGTCGTCTCTATTGCCTAACAAGCAGTCACTCAGTTACCAGTTACTAAAGTTATGAGCAGCTTACTATAGTAATCATTCTACTCTAGCAAATACTCAAAGCAAGTGATCAATCTAGAACGCAACGAAGTACGTCTACTTGCAAGGATTCTTACAGGTCACTGCAAACTAAACAAGCACATGTTCAAACTAAACCTAAGTTCCAATGCTATATGCAGACAGATTCTGCAATGGTGAAGAGGAATCCGGTATGCACAACCTCTGCGATTGTGTCGCACTCACCAATAGCAGAAGTGGGATACTGGGCGGGAGTAGTCAAACTTCTAGATCCCAAGCGCATCGTACGGTTCCTAACAATCGTCGGCCTTGGGAATCAGATATAAACGCGGGGCTAAGCTTCAATAGATCATTTTATTGGTCGCAGTTTCCTTAGGGTTGCACCCTTCCCCACCAACCTAAATAATACTATAGTAATCGGATTGGTTGTTAAGTAATGCACACAGGGCAACGTCCACTTGCATACACACTCACACCTTTTAAACTGGCATTCGTGTGCTAAAAGAGCTATTTTTGGCGGGAAGACGAAAAAGACATAATGTGCTCTTGTTTTATTTTTACTTTCTTGGTGTATTTTTGAGTTATATCGGAAAAATTTGATGGCATTTTGTTCAATATAGGTTAATTATAGTGCACGAGTGTTGTGAATTAAAATAACAGTGCGAAAATCTGTTTTTTGGGCCTGCCTTCGAAATTCCATTGGTCCCGTTCTGGTAAAGAAGCCATCGCTTTACTTGAATATCTGACTGACTTGACTGACTGATTACTGACGACTTACTGACTTTCCCTATTATTACCCGTCCAGTTTCACCGAAAGTGGCAAAAACGTGATGCAAAAATTATACTTGACGCTGGCAATATGCAGAGTTTGCGATGCCATAATTGAAGAAAAAAAGAGCTATAAAATAATGAAGATATTTTATGTTTTTTAACAGGAAGTACTAGTCAACGTGACGCCAAGTACACCAAAATACTACTATTTTTCTTTTGACAATGACCCTGTGAATGTAACTGGAATTCATGACAGGGCATTACCGCCGTAAGTCCTCTTTTATTTATTTATTTACTTAAGAGTTACCAACATAAAAAAAAACAAAAAAAACTATTTTCTTATACTTAAGTAAGCACAGCATGTTTTATGTTACAAAATGTATTTGAATGGAGATTCAGACGAACACGCAGGCACACGAACACGTTTTTTGTAGGTGGTAGAACTATTATGGTTCGCCCGGGGAAGTACCACCGCTGCACCCACTTCTGCCGTGAACCAACTCTGTTGTGTTTCGGTGGAAAGGTGCAGTTGCCGGCCACACTTACACGAGGCGACCACCAGCCTCCGGAGTAGCAGCGCAACTACATACCTCAGACAAGACTTACCTATGCTTGCTTGAGGTTGTATGTAGATGTCCATGTGCTGCAGCGACCAATTAACACCACGTGGCCTGCATGCTCGTCTGCTACTCCATTCAAATAAAAAAAACGTTACTATATTGCATCACTTGTATCATCTATTGTACCTAGTTAGTACCTTAGAAGTAGATCATAAAATATAGTAAGTAGCCAATGCTATCTCTGACACTAACAGCCGTATTCAAGAAGCATACTTGCTGAATTAAGCAGGCAGCACTATGCAAAGATCGCTATTTGACGTGTGCTCGTTATGTCAAGCCATCGATTTATGTCGATTTCGACAAATGCATAGTAGCAGGCTTCACTCAAGTATCGTCTATGAATTCGTTTAGATGACCCTATGCTTAGCGAGCACTATATGACTTCATACTATTGGTTATGAAGAGGTGTAAGCCCTTCGATCGACATCTTTAAATTGGCTGCTGTATTTTTGAGAATCACATATTACTTAAAGAAATCAGTTTATAAAATGTGTTTTTGTTCCAGATTTAACTACACGATACCCAAAAGTGTGCTACTGACGATGGATTCTGATGATAATGACATTTGTGCGGTTGTTTCTATACAGAATAACTCTGTAAGTACATTGACTGTTAAAACTGTTAACCTGTTCAGAAACAGAATAGGTGTAGGAGTAGTATTTGACTATAAATAAAGAAGCTCCCTGAAGCTTCGGGATTAAAAATAGAGCTACGGTATCCCCTGCCTGATCGTAAGAGGCGACTAAAAGGGGGCTTCCGGGGTTGCGGACGGTGAGAGTTAGAGCTTGACCAGTCCACTCAGCGCCGAGGGAGGCGGTGTGTGCGCATGCCGCCGTGAACACCTGAAGGTGCAGGAGAGCACATTTGCTCTGCCGAAGATGGGCCTGTTTTGGGACGCCGCGCGTGGAGGACACCGGTGCGTTCCACTGGAGATCCCGGAGTCCGCCCCAAGCGCAGAGGCAGCCACCGAAGGGATTTTAAATCCCACATAACCCAGTAACCTGCTGGAGCTGGATACCTTATGAACGTTTTCCCCCCAATAGCAAAAAAAGGAGTAGTATTTATGAATTAATGAAAACCCCGTATAAAACAAAAGACGAAAGTTTAAGAAATATTAATTTATTGGGTTGCCAAGAAAATTTTGTCACTAAGAAATTTGGGGGAAGAGGTGTCCTAAATTGGCTTGTTTCGCCTTCCGTCTACGCATGACTGATGGATTTGGGGGGGGGGGGTCATGTCCCCTGTGACCCCCCTCTGGGACCGCGCCTGAACTACAAGTCCTATGAAAAAAATGAAGTAGGTAATAAAAAGATCTACAACTTTTGTTTGTATTCACACTTTTTTCACATAACCTCAAAATTTATCTGAAATATTCAAATAACTAAGTTTTTGGTTTTTTATTTTCATCTTGTGCAAAAAAAAAAAAATTATGTCCCACAGTATTTTTTTCGATTTAAAATATATTTTTTTCATGTCATTTTGACTTAATATCGAAAAGTCACCCTAGTTTTCAATGAAAACTTCTCACTTCAAATATCTGCTTTTAAAAAAAAGAAGTCGTAATTTTTTTTACGGATTCTTTGTAATTTAATACGGTAACAGTAAACAAACAATCAAAAATACGTGGATTCTTTTCAGATATAAGTTATTTGTGGACGCCATTAAAAAGAGAGGGCAGAACCTGCCATTGTTCTTTTGTATTATTGTTTAATATCATGTTTTTTTTTGTATTATTTCAGTGTCCAGTATTTGACAATGAAAAAGATATACTCTATACTGGGTATCACTTCACCATGTTGTCCAAGGGAGGAATAACTGTCACAGTGAGTATTTCTTAAATTAATTAGGCTTTGACAGTTAAATTTGACAATAGCAGTCATCCATCTTACACTTTGCAGCGAAGATTTTTTTAAATAAACCAAAATTTTTAAGATAGAATGAATGAATGAATGAATTTATTTATTTGTTTTAAGCATGCGTACATATTTGGTGTTAATAAACAAGGTTAACCGACATACTTTACTGGATACACCAGTGTACAAATATTTTATGCCACATTAAGAGCGTATTAATTTATCAAATATATAAATATTACATTAATTTTCAAGACAAAAATGTCAAATATTATGTCAAAAAATATAAATCTAATTGCAGTTCAATTGTATTGGTACAGATAAAATTAAATTAAAATTGAATTAAAATTTTATAGTACATATTATATAAATAAATAATAAAAATAAATATCTTTGGACAATTCACACAACACCATCTGATTCCAAACTAAGCAGAGCTTATACTATGGTAATCAGAAAGCTGATAAACATACTTATATAATTCTAAATACATACTTAAATAAATAAATCAACACCCAGACATAGAACACATAGTCATGTTCATCACACAAATATTTGTCTTGGGTGGGAATCGAGCCCACGCTTCGCAATCGGCTCATCATCTACAACGCCACGGAGGCTGTCAAATTAGGCTATTATAGTAGATTATTTGAATGTATCACTAAAAAAGTTTTTTACGTTATAATATTGTTTTTGTTGTAAAAAGTCCAATAAATCTCTTTTAAACTGTTTAAATTTTAAGTCATACAGACGCTCTGGGAGGTGATGGATTTCTACAGCCATACAGAAAATTTCTGTTGCAGAGTACAATGTTCCCAAAAGGTTTCTACGTGGTGTTCATAGTAAAGGAGAATGACGAGGAGTGTAAGGGGGTGAACGGGGTGGAGGGGGTCGCGGTCAATGACTCCTGGACGCTACTGGCCAACCCTACAGCGAGGGTGAAGAACTTTAGGTATGAATGAAGTAAGACGGTGGTAGAAATATAAAATCCGGTCTTGGACTACCAAGTCAATTGAGATACTTTCAATGAGCTGTCAAAACGTGACATCCCTATACATTTTGTATGAGAAAATGATAAGTGACGTCACTTATCATATATATAGTCAATTGATTTCATTATTATTGAAGTCATGTAAAAAAAGAATTAACAATTATATTGCTTTCCAAGCGTGATTTAGTGCAACCTTTTTATGGTAAGGATTTTGAATTTTTTGTGGATAGTGTCCAAGACCCTATTGTTCGACAGTATGTTGTAGGTAGAATAACACACGATCAGTTGTCATGTGTGCCCATTATCGACCCATAGCCACTCTGTTATCTCAAATACATATACATATATTGTACTTTTTTTTTATAAAAGAGTGCTGCGGGGAGTTTTTTTCCGCCGCCTTTTTTCTCTCAGCTCAACATCTAGCCCAAACAGGCACCTAAAGGCGATGACCGGGAAAAAATGACATTCATTAAGCGAATATTTTGTACCTATTCCTTATATAAAATATTTTTTCTTTATTTATTTCTTTAATTATGTAGTATCACCGTTGTACTCACTTCTGTCGTAAATCAACTAATTATAGTACCTGGACGACCGAGCGTTGCTTGGAAAAAAACAATTGATTTTGTTGGTTTTATAACGCCATCTGAAATAGCTCCCAATTAAAAAAAAAATTGTCACAAAAAATAAAAAAACGTAACATGCTTGTATTGTATCTTATTATTATTGTATCTTGTATTTTTTTTTAATTATTCTATTTTTGTGATTGGTGTCCTAATTCTCTACTAAAAATGCTTCGATAGAACCAATTCAAAAATTTAAATTTAGTCAACATCTCTTGCCACTAGCGGTCACCCATCTCACTTCTGACCGCGCCTGTTTTGCTTAGCTGCGTTGATCGCTTACGTTCTACGTGCTTCAGGGCTTTGAGTGTGAAGCGTTAATTTTTTTTAATCCTTCGCAGGTTAAAAGTGGTACCAGCGGTGTCCTACACAGAGTACCTAACCGGTGCGTTGGCTACGATAGCTCTGATGCTGCTCGTGGCCATACTGGGGCCTTTGGCTGCCTTCCTCAAGTGTTCTTGTAAAGGTAAGTTAGTTAATACCCTCATAAACAATACCACAGACCATACAGTCGTCTGACGCATTTCATCTCGTGGAAAATGCTGCCAACGTTTAGACCACAGAACATTATTAACAGAAGTTAGAATGGAAATGTGGGCGGGGCAGATGTCGCCAAGGAATTTTGAGCAAACGCTCAAAACTCCAAAATCTCTACAGAAACACGCGATCGTGCTACAATATGCGTGCTTGTGTGCGCGCTTGGGTGTGATTCGTTCATTTGAAATCGCGTGATTGTGCGGCGCTAAGATTGGCTAGATTTGAAATTGCAAATATGTGCGTAAGCTTCGTATTTATTTAAGTACAGATGTAATGGAGGTGAAAGGCGGGGCTTAATCGGCGACACCAGTCTTCATACAAACGGCGTATTATTGCCGTTCTACCTTTCTTAGTAATGTTCTGTGGTTTAGACAGTATCGCGACGGTCAGGGTTGTCACAAGTAAAGGAAATTATTTAGGTATTTATTGCAAATCAATATCGTTAGCAATATTATAATTAAAACAATATCATAACTTAATATAATAATAAAAACAATTATCCCGCTCTTTACTGCAGGTATAGTATATGCAGTTAGTAGTAGTAAGGAGTTGAATATGACAATAAAGAATGCAGATGAGGCGTATACAAAGCGATTTAAAATTAAAGATGGGCCACTGACAAATATTTTCGGTTTCTAGATTTATCAGATTTCAAATTTCAAGTTGTTGAACTTAATTATATAAAAAATCCTCATCCTAATAAATAATTTCAACAAAAATTTTACTGGAAAGCATTCACATGATTTCGTATTATATTCTACTAGACTCAAATGTCCAAATAATTTAAGCCCAATGTTGTTTCCAGTAAAAGAAAAGATCGACATCAATTCTGTTTCCAACATATGGATGTAATCTACAAAATCATCCGGAGGGTTTTGTAATCCTCCAAAGCGATCACGGCTAGTGTCATAAGCTCTCAGGCCTATGTATTAATTTTTCTCATTAGCTTTTTAAATAATACATAAATAAATAATTACAAACACAAACACGCGTTAGCCCTGAGTGCTATGTCCCGAACTACTAACATAGTTTTGTTCGTAGTTCGGGCTCGGCTTTCCCCCCGTCTCGCCCCTCGCACCCCGCACGATTGCCCTGTCTAGATGTCTTCGTCGGACGACTGTACGGGTTTTTAGAGTGTGACAATACTATGAGGTCTCTGCTCGCTAACGCATAGGGTCATCTAAACGAATTCATAGACGATACTTGAGTGAAGCCTGCTACTATGCGTTTGTCGAAATAATTATAATAATAATAATAACGTTTCACACTCATAGACCCACAGTAGGCTTGTGTCGTGCAGCACCCCTGTGTCGTGGGTGCCATGGACACACAAAGACAGAAGCACAAACACCCAGACCGAGAACAGAAATTTAAACTCATCATTCAAATTTCTGCTTCGCCGGGAATCGAACCCGGGACCCTCCGATTGGCAGTCCGGCATGGTAACCACTACGCCACGCGGGTCGTCAACATCGACATGAATCGATGGCTTGACATAACGAACGCACGTCAAATAGCGTTCTTTGCATAGCGTTGCCTGCTTACTTAAGCAAGTATGCTTCTTGAATACGGCTGTAAGCTTAACTTGTCTTTTGGCAGTAAGCTCGCCTTTTGTACAAATTTTATAATTTGGTCAATAAATAATAAATAAATAAGTAGCCTATATAATTTTCTAGCCCTACAACTACGAAAACCAAACAAACACACTCCCACATTTAAATAAATAAATATCTTTGGACAATTCACACAACTTGTGAATCCATTTGATTCCAAACTAAGCAGAGCTTGTACTATGGTAATCAGAAAGCTGATAAACATACTTATATAATACTAAATACATATTTATATAGATAAATGAACACCCAGACACAGAACAAATAGTCATGTTCATCACACAAATATTTGTCCTGGGTGGGAATCGAACCCAACCTCTCGTTTCGCAGTCGGTTCATCACCCACTACGCCATTTATAATATTAGTAGGGATTATTTACAATAAACACTAAAATACGCACGCACGCACGCACTAAAATATAGTATACTTAATAATTCTACATTATCCTCACTTTAGTTCCATCCATCCATCAGCCTTTTACTGTCCACTGCTGGACATAGGCCTCCCCTAACGTTCGCCACTCCTCCCGGTCCTGGGCCTTCTGAATCCAGCGACTACCCGCTGTCTTCTTCAGGTCGTCAGTCCACCTGGTTGGAGGGCGGCCTGTACTCCTTTTGCCGAGACGTGGTCTCCATTCAAGGACCTTTCTTCCCCATCGGTTGTCGGTCCTCCTAACTATATGGCCTGCCCATTGCCACTTCAGCTTGCAGATTTTGAGAGCAATGTCGGTAACCTTAGTTCTTCTACGGATTTCATCATTACGAATTCTGTCGCGTAGAGAAATACCAAGCATAGCCCTCTCCATCGCTCGCTGAGCGACCTTGAGCTTGTGGAAAAGGCTAACTGTAAAAGACCACGTCTCAGCGCCGTAGGTCATCACTGGCAACACACACTGCTCGAAAACTTTCGATTTCAGGCACTGAGGTATTCTGGACGAGAAGACACTTTGTAATTTCCCGAAATTTCACTTTAGTTACTTAAATTAAATTTAACCCAATTTTGTGCTTTTTGTACAAAACCTTTATTTTGTCTACAGAAGATGTAGTGGTGTTAGAAGAAGCGCCAGGCCCATCTACCTCGGGAGCCTCTGCATCAACTGACAATGCTCCTATAATAAACAATCAAGATAGTGGGGGTAAGTTGTATACTAACACTTAATGCCTTTCACCACCTTCAAGTAAAGTGACAAGTACGCTAAAGTGTCGGTTAAAGTCACCCGTAACTTCAATTTCAATTTCACGATGTTTGAGTAGCACTAATCATATTATTACATCGTATTATTATGATATACTGACCCGTACTCATAGCTTTTGCTGGCCAATTAATTTAACTTGGGACGTAACTAATCAACGCTTTACTTGGAGATGTTGAACGAGACCCTTATTGTATAAATCCAGTTTTTCTTTTTCTTTTTTTTTCAACCTTTTTTTATGTCCCACTGCTGGGTACAGGTCTCCTTCTCACCAGTGAGAGGGATTTAGGCCATAGTCCACCACGCTGGCCAAGTGCGGATTGGTGGACGTCATGCTTACGAGAAATTATGAATTTCTCTCAGGCATGCACGGCGATGGGGACCATCGTAATCAATGAAATATCACGATATTTTCCATCACCGTGGAGCAGCGATAAATGCGCACATTACAAATTTCTTTGTCAGAGGTGCGCGCCGAGGATTTGAACCCGGGATCGGTCGCGTCGAAGACCGCGGTGTCTTACCACTCGGCCATCACTGCTCTGAATCCAGATTATAAGGCGATGGTATTATTGTATCAGTAAAGACGAACGACGTCATCTCCCTCGAGGACTGATTTTTTTACTGTATCAATCGATCCGATCGATCGATATGGGCAGGCCTTAAAGTTAGAAGAACCGACAACCGATGGCGAAGAAAGGTTCTCGAATAGCGACCACGTCTCGGCAAAAGGAGTACAGGCCGCCCTCCAACCAGGTGGACTGACGACCTGAAGAAGACAGCGGGTAGTCGCTGGATTCAGAAGGCCCAGGACCGGGAGGAGTGGCGAACGTTAGGGGAGGCCTATATCCAGCAGTGGACTATAAAAGGCTGATGGATGGATGGATGGATCAATCGATCCTTTTTGGCAAGTGGTATCAAGTGTTCTTAAATGACCACATCAATTAGAGCACCACGAAAGACAGAAATATGAGTCAAAGTTAAATCGTAGCGGTGATAACGGCCCATACTAACGAAGCGGAAAATATGACGTCACCGTCCGCGAACGCAATAATATACTATGGGAAAAACAAGTGATTTTCAATTTTAATTGTTAAAAACTGCGTTTAAGTTTATAATTGTCTGGTGTTTATATTTTATTTTCATGTTATAAGGATTCTGATAAAAAATTTAAATAGGTACATTATTGGATGAAATAAAAAAATAACTAAAATTTCCATATTTCCTAGGGTTTTCGAAAAAAAAGAACACTTTTTCCATTTTGTCATTATTATTTTGTAATTATCTAATAGAAATATTGAATTGAAATAATATAATAAATATTAATAGAGATATTAAATTGAATAGAAGCGCGTGTGGCTCGGTGGCTGGCGTAGAACGCAAGCGATCTACGCAGTTAAGCCAAACGGGCGCGGTCAGGCATGAGATGGGTGACCGCTAGTGGCAAAAAAAGTATCATGCACGTTTCCGTGCTTCGAAGGGCACGTTAAGCAGTCGGTCCCGGTTGTTGTCGATAGATAACAGTCGTTAAACCTTATCGGAGGCCTTATGGGCGGTTTGAAAACATCCGACAGCGGGTTGGCCACTAACCCGCATCTCCACCAACCCGCATTGGAGCAGCGTGGTGGAGTAAGCTCCAGGCATCCCAAATAAGGGGGGGAGACCCGTGCCCAGCAGTGGGAGGCAAAAAGGGTTGCAGCCAATAGAAATACATACATTTTACATTAAAATAAAATTTATGTATATTCCCTATTGGTAAAATACATAAGGCATCTAGCATTAAAAATAACACGCATACAAGGGACAGATTTTATTTGTTTTGGATGTAATGTTTACAATTACTATGGTAATGATTATGAATCGCTCACGTCTACAGACTCAGACGCAGCGTCCGATGACGAGTTCCAGCAGAAGACATTGCCACAACCGTTGAATCTAGCCGGCCTGAGTCGAGCGAGACACACCGCACACATACGACGATCTGACAGGTAAGTTGAAAATGATGTATCTGAAAATTCTAGATTATTGATAGCTTATCTGCCCATAGCTACTCTGTAAAGTTGAAATGCTTGAAGTTTTTCTCCGTCTGCTCTTTTCTTCAGCTCAGCATTGCCTAAGTGCACCCAGAGCAGACAGAACAAAAAAAAACAAAACGTTCACTAAGAGTTTGTAAAGGAACCGTACAGTGAATAAAGAATATTTCATTTCATTTCATATCATTTCATTTCATTAGAAGTTGAATATCTCCACCAACCTGGAGCAGCGTGGTGGAGTAAGCTCACTTTAAATTGTGACAAAAAAAAGAAAAACAAAGTAAAAAAGCAAACAAAATAACTTGACGCAAAAAGGCACGGACGCCAAGTCTGTGGAGTTTAACTATTGTAATAAAAAAAAAAAAAACTTCTCCACCAACCCGCATTGGAGCAAGCTGCAGGCCTCCCCAATAATTGGAAGAGACCCGTGCCCAGCAGTGGGAAGCAAAAAGGGTCGCAACCAATAAAAAAAAAGATCAGGTCTCCCCAATATTGGGGAGAGATCCGTGCCTAACTGTAGGTCACAAATAAGGTATGCATGCAGAAGTAGATTTGTGATGTTGTGGTTTGTTTGTCATAGTGGAGTTAGTCTTTTTTCCTTTCAGAGGGTAAAGACAAAGACTAAGACAAAATGATTTATTTGCGCAAATATAAGTATTACAAAAGTTGTTTTATATATAGACGACACGTGTGGCGCCATGGTTACCATGCCAGACTGCCGATTGGGTTCCGGGTTCAATTCCCGGCGAAGCAGAAATTTGAATGATAAGTTTAAAATTTCTGTTCTCGGTCTGGGTGTTTGTGTTTCGGTCTTCGTGTGTGTCCATGGCACCCACATCACAGGGTATATCTACCCTACTGTGGGGCTGTGAGTGTGAAACCTTATTATAATGTTATTTAATAGTCCGCCATATTTACCTCAATAAGGTATGCAAAGTAGTAAAGTAAAATTACTGCCACAAAAACTAAAGCTAAGCTTCACATTAAAACGCTATTTTTGTCTTATAATAAATTTATCATTAGAAGCTAAACTGCTTCTAATGATAAATTTATTTTATTTAAATATTTACTATGGTGTGAAAAGTTACCAAGCATAATTTTAACAAATTTACGACGAATTTTCATCGATCATATAATAATTTACTACTACTAGTTGTTACGTCGTTTCTTTTGCGGAATTTTTTTCGGCACATGATTTGTTTGAATTATTTTGTGAGCCATGAAAAATATGTGATATACCTATATACTGTTTTCTCTCCATCAATACCTTTTAATTCAGAGTCCATGATAGCTCTTAAATTATTATAAGGACTAGATTTAAGCTTAGGACTAAGGACTAAGGACTAGCCTTAGGCTATGCCCGCGTGGATCCGTTTTATGTTTTATAAAATTTTAACTATCAACTTATAACCTCACTAGCCTTCCACCAGCGGCTTCGCCCATGTGGACCCGTTATATAGGTTCCCGTTGGATAAAATTCATCCTATGTTCTTTCCTAAGGTCCACTCTATCTGTGTTCCGCGAATTTTTGATCCTATCTACTTTTAATTTGATAGATATTTGTTTATCCCATAAGATATCCCATAAAAATAAACAAAAACTATACGATTTATTTGGTAATTTGCTAATCATAATCAAGCATAATCAGTCATCAGTTTCTATAGCTCCAACCATATTACTACAGTTATCATCATATTACTATAGTTACTCTCCCGTAACTAAACTAACTGGTCGTTCTGGTGTGACTGACTGATAAACTCTTATGCCCGCCCCCACACGTAACGAGAAATATGAGAAATAATTTTCATTAGATAAATGGTTCTCGATTGCGTTTACACAGTTATCGTTACGCGTTTGGATGGCGGTCGTGATCGCTCTGTTCGGCAGTTCGTCTCGTGTTCGGACGTGCGTATCACGCAAAGCGCGCTTTATGTAATAATAGGTAATAGGTTTTTTTAAGCACATAATAATAGGTTTTTAATTAAGTGAGTCATCATCATTCTCCATCGTGAATGACATGTTTATTTTGTGAATTTCTGCGGAAAACTGATGATCGACGCAGATATCTGTGGCGTGTGGAGGCATTAGGGGCATTCGATTTATCTGTTCAGTGTATAATCGAACGATTTCTCGTTACGTGTGGGGCGGGCAATACGCAACGCACACATATACAACGTTCACTTGCATCCTTACACGGTAAACGCATATTGGATATATAAAAGAGATATAACAATTGATTTCGTTCTCAGGTACTTTTGGAGTGCGCTGACGGTCGCCGTAGTGTACGCTTTGCCGGTAGTCCAACTGTTGCTTACTTATCAAAGGGTAAGGTTAAATATATAAATAAATATCTTTGGACAATTCACACAACACCATCTGATTCCAAACTAAGCAGAGCTTGTACTATGGTAATCAGAAAGCTGATAAACATACTTATATAATTCTAAATACATACTTAAATAGATAAATTAACACCCAGACACAGAATAGTCATGTTCATCACACAAATATTTGTCCTGAGTGGGAATCGAACCCACGACCTCACGCTTCACAGTCGGCTCATCACCCACTACGCCACGGGTTTGAGTTTGAGTTTGAACTTGTTCCGTGTGGACTTTGGTATATAGCCTATAGCCTTCCCAAATAAATGGACTATTCAACACAAAAATAATTTGTCAATTCGAACCAGTAGTTCCTGAGATTAGTGCGTTCAAACTCTTCAGCTTTATATATTAGTATAGATTTAATGTTTGTATATCAACAGTACAGGCAAAGCAAATAGTTATACAATCTGGTCATAGGCATAGACTTAGAACTATACATTCTGAAATATTAAAAAAATAGTGGTATTTTTTTTCAATTATTGACAGGAACGAAACAAAACGTATTTTAGTTACAAGAGGCTAATAATACTACAATTTGAGTTTTTTGGCGGGAAGTCGGAGAAGACATTTTGCGCTCTTGTTTTATTTTCATTTTCTTGATGTATTTTTGAGTTATATCAAAAGAAGTCGCAGGCATTTGATATAACTTAATTTCAGTGCACGAGTGTTGTGAAATAAAATTACAGTGTGAAATTATGTTATTTCAGCTTGCCTCCAAAATTCCATCGATCACATTCTGATAAAGTAGCCAGCGCCTTACTTTAACATCTGACTGACTAGACTGACACATTACAGACGACTTAATGACTTTGTCTACTATCTACTCGTCCAGTTTCAGCGAAACTGGCAAAAAATTGATTCAAAAATTATACTTGACGCTGGCAATATGCACAGAGTTTGCGATGCCATAATTGAAGTAGAAAAAAAATATCGAAAATTTTCATCTGTCCCCCAGATGGTATTCCAAACAGGCGACCAGGATGTCTGCTACTACAACTTCTTGTGCGCCCATCCGCTGGGCCCGCTGTCCGACTTCAACCACGTCTTCTCCAACATCGGTTACGTCATCCTCGGTCTCGCTTTCATGATGCAGATAAGATGTCGGCAGATGCGCGGACATCAGTATCAGGTAACATTTTGGCAAAGAGATCTC